>JAGQAX010000022.1:27007039-27607039 GCA_019142605.1 Cephalopholis sonnerati | reverse complement strand
AAAATAAGTCATCTACATGGGTATTACAGAGTTAAGGGATATTCCTGTAACTTGTTAGGTGACGAATTGATAACACGTTTACTGACCATGTTATCTTTGTTGTGTTTGAAGATAATTCTACAAATGAGCATCAGATCTAATTTACATCCTAAAGTGGATATCACTGCAGTGTGTCAGGAGCAGACACTCCATAGGGCGCCATAGAAACTCTGCTACAGACACAGTTTTGTCTACATTAGCAAAGCTTTGGAGGACGAACACGCAGACTCCAACTGACTTAATGAGAAGGAAAAACAGACTCATGTTGCATATCGAGAGACCACATGCTGGGGACAGAGAGAGAAGGACTTTGTTAGAAGAAAAACAGAGAGGGTTCAATCCTTCACTGTCATCACGACACAATTATGGCGTTTCCATTATCATTAAAAGACTCTTCTCTCTCTCACTGCAGGCAGGTTTGACAGTGCTTAAAAATAGCTCTACAGTGAAATGAAAAAGCCTCTCTTCCAGAGCTCTGGTTTGTGCCGTCAAGCTGCTCTGTAATCCTATTCACCACTGTCACTACAATGCGTCGCCACACTCACTGGGCAGTGGAATAACAGGCCCGCTTGTCCCGTTAGCCGGCATCACTCCTGTAAGCCCTGCTCCATTGACAGTAATCTGCGACACAAGTTTACCAGGATGACTCTGAAAATATTAGAAAGTTACTATTGGAAATGTCAAGCAGTGATTGAAATGTGTGTGTATGCAGATGAATGTTAAATATTTACTCCCAGCGTTAGGAACTCAAAGACTGAGACTGTCATTGAAGACTTTTCAGATCTGTGTCACATATAGGAGGAAGAAAATCAGAGTTGGGATATTTCCAGCTGCAGTGTGAACGCAGCCTACAGGACATGGAGAACAGAACATGATGAAAACATTTTACTTTAGATCACTAAAAATGGCAAGGGAAATGAAAATAAATTTAATTACATGTGATGAAAAAATGTATCAGTACCGTGGAGGTATAACAGAACTGTTAAGCCTCAAATATTCAGAGAGGATTAAAAAAGCTCTGGAGATTCAGCTGCCAGACGACTGTCACTCCCTAAAGCCCTCGCACAGCAGTGTAAATAAAGAACAGTGATGCGTGAGTAAGACAAAGCCAAGAATAATGTGTTGACGACACAAAGCAGGGCGACATGTTGCACCAACTGCTTTTAAGACAGAAGTGCTGAGCAAAAATATTTCAGCTCTGAATCCGCATCTGACTTTCTCCAAAAGCAGAGTTTTAGTGAAGCCTCCTCGAAGCCGGAAGTCATTTTTTTGAATTTACCTCCATGCATTATTCATGGCCTGGCTGCTGCCGTTGGCCTGCTCCTGTGCCATGGCCTATTTACAGAGCCACTCGTGAATCCATTAGCCGTGAACAGTGCAGTGCCAAGGCTCATCTATATAAGCAGCTTCACAGGCACATGAATCCATTCATAACCTCTTAGACAATAACAACAGCAGCTGGGCTTTTTTAACCCGGCTGTGGCTAATTCATGGATCATGTCATCATCCTGCCCATAACAAATATCAGCAAACATAAAAGCAAAACAAACAGCAAATTACAGACTATATTTATTGACTTATTAGCCATGCTAGCGCCATGTCGGCCGGTCAGTTCACAGACATTCATGGTTTGTTTTAGTGCTATTTAGCAAATGTTAGCAAAAAACGAAACTAAAATGGTGAACAGGATAAACATTACTACAGAGGCAAAGAACAGCCGTGCTTCCAATAATTTTTCAATGCTATTATCTCAAGATCACAAGGTCATTTTTTTATTATCTTGAGAAAACAAGCCACCCAGCGTGGGGTGGTTGGGCACAGCCTTGGGACCTCAGAGTGGAGCCATTGCTCCTTAGCGTCGAAAAGGGTCAGTTGAGGTGGTTCGGGCATCTGAGGGTGCTTTGCTCGGCCTGCTGCCCTGGCGACCTGGCCCGGATAAGTGGATGAAAATCTGAAGTATCTGATGCGATCAATAATTTTAGAAATGTGTATTATGTCATCACAAAATGACATTTTTGGTTGCTACAGTTGTCATGACGCCAGCTATGCATGCTGGTATAGCACTCATAAGTAGCATAAAAAAAGGGAAACAACCGTTTTGTAATGATTTCGTTATCTCGAGGTAACTGAATTAAATTTTTCAGTTAGTTTCAGGTTGATTATCTTATTATCAGGAAACACCAAAGCTTGTTTTCTTGAGATAATGAAATAATTAACTCATTATCTTGAGACAACAAAGCTTGTTTTCTCAACATAACACATTAATAAACTGTGATCTCGAGATAACAGAAGCATGACTGTTCACGGCTTCCGCACATTAACATCACCATCATCATAGGAACTGAAAAAACTCACGTTATTCCAATTTGGTAGTGCTCACTCTTTATTCCAAGACAGTTGCCTCCATCACTAGCCACTAGTCATATCATTTAAATGGTCCGAATAAGCTACGTTTTTGGTAGTGTGTATTGCAGAGCAGTTTGTTAACAAACTGGGTATAGCTCAGTTAAGTTAGCTGAATAGATCTGATCAGTATAAATATTTGATTTTGTTTAGATGTGCAAATATTATCGCTGTCCTGACCGGACATAAAAAGCAATTACAGTAATCACTGAGCAGCTAGCATAGCTGTGAACTCTTATTCATGTTCATACTGTATATCACGCTTTCACAGGACAACTACTTTGAAGTGAATTGAACTGCAGCATTGCAACATTGAATGCTGGTGTGCGAGCACGGAGAGCGGGCTGGGCCTCTGAGGAGACGAGGGACAACTGGCTTCTAATCCTCAGGTTCAATGAAAAGCGCCTCATCGGCTGGTTTGGGCAGAGCGAGGTCATTGTCCGTGGCCGTTTGCGGGCCGCGGCCAGCCGGCTGCGTGCCTTCAGAGCGCTCTCACGCTACACCCAGAGTCTCTGCTGAATGCTGCAAACCTGCAGGCTGCTGGGTGGCTTATCAGTAAAAGTGCATAAAGTACACTACAAACAATAAAGTTACATAACACAGGCAGTGATGCAGATCTCAGGCCAGTGTCAAAGTGGGAAAAATGAGTCATTGTTTTCACACAGATGGCACAGTTGCCCACCAAGGCCTTTTCTTATATGAAATACACTTATCATTCCAGTAATAAGCAGTGAGAGGACATTTATCACTGTCATTATGGGATGAGTAGAGGAGATATCATGATATCATTATTTTAGCTGTGCACACATCGCCCACTACTTTAAAAATAGTCCCTGCTATTCAAAACAATGTCATTTTGTATTTCTTCAGCTACATGCTGTGTGTGCTGTGTTGAGTAAATCAGCAGTGTCGATATCCAGTGGGGACACATGGATGGTTTTGGGGTCTGTTCTCTCTCACAGGAAAGCTGACCTTTCCTTTAATCAGTTCTTTCTTAGAGCATCAATTTCCTGTGTTTTATGTGACCAGTAGCTTCAGTCTATCCCTCCATATTTCCTGTCTGTCCAACAAAGGCAAAATTCAACCAAAAGGATCATCAGTTTCTTTAATCCTGACATGAGTACTGCAGTATCTGGCCACTGTGCTCCACAGGACCACGGCAGCATCTGGAGCTTTGGTAATGAAAAGTTTCTCCAGTCCAAAAGCTCTCAGCAGTGTCCTCTCTTCACCTTTCCTCACACATGGTGTTCCTCCACTCACACTGAGTCATCTCGCCGACAATGACAAGGATTTCTACATCTTACATCATATATGTTTATCTGTCGCTAACATAAAAGACATTTTGGTCCCCATCCGATTTCTTTTATTTCTTTAATAACAGACATTCCCTGTCTCAACCGTACTGTTTTACTGCCGCATTTGCTGTCAACCATTTTCCGTGGCTTGAAATGGGGAGGGATGAGGCTATTTTGGAGTTCATCCAGAAATGCACGGTCCTTTATTGCAGTCATCATTTATACATGAGGAAATAAACTACACACACCTGCTGTGTGACCTGTGCAAGACTTCAACACAATAATAATGTAGTCTGTTAGCCAAAAGGCAAAAGCAGGGCCTGAAGGGTGGCCAGAGGTGACAGAGCCTGGGAACTGATTAGCCACCTTTAGTGCCGCCCTACCACAGTCACATGATATACAGTTGGCTTATTAGTATGGATTTTTAAAGGAGTCGGCCAGTTACAGACTGAAGGCCCCTGGACCAGAGCCTCTGTAGGAAGACACTGCTGACTCTTAATGAAGAGTCAATTAAATGGTTATTAAGAGGCCCAAAACAACTACAAAAAGGCGCAAAACAACTACAAGTAGGCACAAATTGACCACAGAGAGGTGCAAACCAACTACAAAGAGGAACAAAGTGACCTCAGTGAGATTCAAAATAACCAAAGAAAGGTGCAAAACAACCAAAAAATAGCACAAAACGATCACAGAGAGGTGCAAAACAACCACAAAGAGGCACAAAACAATTACAAGTAGGCATAAAATAACCAAAGAAAGGTGCAAAACAACCAAAAAATAGCACAAAGAGGAGCAAAACAACTACAGAGAGCTGCAAAACAACTACAAAGAGGCACAAAATGACCTCAGTAAGGTGCAAACTAGCCAAAATAAGGTGCAAAACAACCAAAAAATAGCACAAAATGTGGTCATCCGAGAGATTCAAAACTACCACAAAGAGGTGCAAAACAATCACAAAGAGGTACAAAATGCCGAGGCACAAAACATATTATCTTAGTTCTCTTACAGGAGGGATGGGGAGCCTTTCATCTCAAAATCTGTCCAGGGCTTTAGGCTATTTAGAATAAGAAATATCAGAAATTTATTGATACAATGCGTTATTTGAATACTTTTTTATTTGGCATTCATTGATTACGCTGACTATTCATAACGCACAGTTAATAACTGCCAGGAAGCCTTAAATGTGAGTCTTATCAGCCCCCCCCAATTCAAAAGTTTGTAAGAATGCACCTGAAAAAAAATCTACATCAGTGTTGTCTTCTGCTATAAATAGTTAAGTGACACTCCGGTGAATGTGAAAATGATTTCATCTAGTTCAGAGTCATTAGCATCATTGTCATTCAGATTTTTTTCTGTCTTTCATTTATGGGCTGTTTTTAGAAGGTCTTTATTTCTTACCTGCACAGCTCACGTCTCATCTTCTCTTACCTTTCAAGTGTTTTCATCATTTGTGCAAAAGATATCACCTGATGGTGAGTCAGATAGCAAAAATTGGATTCTTTCAACCCACTTCTAACAGTTATACAAATCGTAATCAAAGGAAAGTTAACTGAAGACTTTGTTCTCTTGCAGCAGCATTGTGCAGCTGGAAGCACTCGTCTGTGTACTGTCTGGCTATGAGCTTATAGTGCCTTGCTAATAGACACCTGAACAGTAGTTGCTGATGATGTTTTTCACTCGTATTTACCGACTGCATTTTCCCTGTCACTTGATGATACGAGGCCTACTTTAACCTCTGCTCCCTTTCACCGGTCAGGAACCTAAAATAGTGATGAGTTCAGAGCCAGGCAGTGGCAGTGGTTTGTTGATGTAAAGCACAGACAGCTGAGTGGAATGAAATCCTCAGATGGAGGCAAACCTCAGTGCAGAGCTGAGAGTCACACCATTTCCTGCTTTCACAGGTTGTCAGCTGTGTGAGAAAAACAAAGGTGGATATGATAACAGAACTCTGTTAGTGACAGTGGAACCTGGGGAATAACATTGTGTACAGACACACAGAAAATGTGTTTGTGTAAATATATGATGTCTTTCATTCTAAAATGAGCCAAAACAAAACTGCCAACTAAACATAAAAACACACGCCCAGAGTCTGTGACACCACCTGTAGGGGTCCCACTGGTGGAAGAAGTACTCCCATCTTTTTTAAAGGTGCAGTCTGAAATTCTAATCCAATACACTTTTTGTCAAATTCAGCAAATATTTCGTAGTGGTCCACCAGCTGTGTGTTTTGTTTTGTTCACACACAACTCTGGCTCTGTAAATGAGACACAAAGTGGGTCAGACGGAGCCACAAACCACTATACCGGCTTACCATAAGTAAAGGAGCTACAACATGACAGGGGATGATGTTTTATTGTCAGCCGAAATGGAAATAAGTGTTCCCTCGTCAAAAAGCCTATGGACATTTCTCACTGGAATTTTTGGGATTATTGCAGAAAATAAGCTCTGAGGCAAACAAATGCTTATGATACTTAAGCCAGGTTCACACTACACAACATTTTTGTCCATTGCGACAGTCACTACGTCAGATTAGGCAATTGTGAAGTCATAAAATCTTGCTGTGACTTGGCCAACAGACGTGACAGACTACACGTTGGTCCACAACCAATCATCACCAGCCATCCTTCACAACGTGTGTGATGTCATCAGGTTATTCTTGTCCTATTTTTATTACTCTTACTATTATTTCAGTCACTGTGGCTGTTCATGTCCCAGCCAAAATCCCCCAAATGTTTCACAATAAAAGCATATTTAGGAAATAAAGGGATTCTCCCAACTGAAATTATTAGGGGCTTTAAATTTTACACAGATACAGGAAGTGTTGAGTTTGAAATGATGGCACGATGCATTAACTGTAACAGGGCAAATGGAAACAGATTAAAAGTGAAAATAGAAAAAAACAGAGGGAATAAGAAATAATGACCCGTTTCTAATGTAGTCAGTTTCAAATGAAGCTGGTAGCCTCTGCAGTTGTGGTCAGTAAAAGCCCCGCCACTGTTTTTAAATTGTATTCCTTTATATCCTCCATTATGAAAAATGACATTCTGTGCTAGCCTGATGCTAATGGCAGTACTCAATCTTTACAAATGAACACCACTTTTAGGATTTTTGAAGCCTAAATTCAATCACCAGAGGTAAAAAGCTGATGTTAGGCTATAAACAAACTACACCACAGTTGCATAACTTAACATCTCTACCACGAGGAGGCTGTAAATCAGTGTTCTGCATGATGACATCTGTAGTTTTTCTTTTAGCCACCTGTTAGCAACTGCCTTCTTTAACTTGTTAAAAAAGTCATATAACAAGTAGTGTAATGAATTAATGTCTACAGGGAGTAATTAAGTAAAGTAATACATTACTCTTTTTAAAGTAACAAGTAATACAGTACTTTTTTTAGCAACAACCCTGACACTGGTCCTTCGATACTGAACCCTGAATACCCCTCACTCCCAATTTGTGTGTGTAAATGTTTGATGAACAAGAGGCACCTTGTACAGTAGCCTAGGCAACCAGTGTGTGAATATGTGTAAACGGGTGACTTGTGCTTGTGTTGCAAGGCACTTTGAGTGGTTGCAAAGATGAGAAAACTGCCGTATAAATGCAGTCCATATCATTAATACTATATATAAATACATCCTAAGTTATTTGTAGATTTGGTAATAATAATGTACAAGGAAAATGTACAATATTAGCTTCCAAAATGTGAAGAAATTTGAAATATAAAGTACCATATAATGGTAATATTCAAGCAAAGTACCTCAAAACTCTACTTTCATACAGTACTTAAGTAATTGCACTTAGTTGCACTCCTCCACTGAGGTTTGCTACGGACACCTGGGGTTTAGGTTCACTGTTAGGCTAGATGAAACTGTGAATTTCCAATTTATGATCACATAAAAACAACATATTCCTGTATATATAGCGACAGAGTTAGCACCCAAAGTGTCCCAAATGTCAACCCTCGAGACAGGGTTTTTGTCTGGGTCAGGACAGAGCGTAACCAGACCAAGCAGAAACCAACCGAGGCGTCTGATAAGGCGCTGAGGAGTCAGCAGATTGTCGGCCACACAGACAGGCAGGCTGGCAACCAGAGGAGGCAGCGCTTGAAAATCTCTGAGTCATCGCCTGCCTTCCTTTGATTGCTGCCCCCCCTCACCAGCACCAACACGGCTTCTCCTCCCCCTCCTCCTGCTCTGTTGTTTCAGCCATCAGTCTCAGTGACAGCACATGCAAATAGAGCTGTTAGGAGTCAGGCAGCAGTCGTACACAGAGGCTAATGGGAGAAACCTTCAGCCGCCATGAGCACAGGAGGGGAACAGTGTCAACTCAGACAATTCAGAGAGAGTTCATTAGCAGGAAAAGAGCAGGCAGGGGCAGAGAGGTTTGAAAGGACAAACTGGGGATTTGATGATAGCCGGTATGTAGTGGTCTTTATATCTGTGGTCGTGTCACAGGACGGTTCTCTGCTGGCTTCTCCTGGGGCGGAGAAAGTGCAAAAAAACCCCAATCCTTGGAGCTGAATATGAATCAGGACAGTCGTGACCTTTTTGTCATCAAGCTGTTTTTGGCAGCTTTAGATTATTCGCTGAGTAATAAAAGATGATACAGGAAGTGAGATCTGTGCAGGTGAGACACAAAATCCTGATCATGATCACAAACAGACAAAAGAGATGTCAACAACTCAAAAACAAAGGGATCAGCTTTCACCGGTGATGTGAAAGTGCTTCCTCTATTTATAGCAGCATGCAGCCTGAGATTGCCAGCACGAAGACAGACAATAAAGTGAGAAAGAGACAAGCAGAGGATGAGGACAGAGGACTAATACTTGCCATTTTAAACCTATAGCTTAAAGACTGGAATATCTCAACAACTGCTGGACGACTTGCCAATACTTTTTGTACAGCTGTTCATGGGTCCCAGAGGATGAATCCTAATCATTTTGGTGATCCTCCGGTTGACATACATAGTTTTAAATGAAATGTAGGCAACTATGGAGTGGTGAAGGAACAAGTCCTAAAACCTGGACATGATTCTCCTAAACTCAGGAACAAGTAGGGTGTAAAATGAGGGGCAGTGTTGCATGTATTTGAATGCACTTTATGTGTGCGCCTGCCTGTGATATGCACTTTACATCTGTTGTATATGTATTTTTACGTAGCAGCCTTTATGTCTAAGGCAAATTTCCCTCAGGATGAATAGAGTAATCTTGAATCTTGAAGATATTTTCACTTGAGTTCTACAATATAAAATCCATCAGTAAATACCTCACTCATGAATTTTGAAGCTCTAATATGTCTTAAAAAATGTGGTTGCTAACAAGTGGCTAAATGAGACTACAGAGCGTCATCATGTCATACACAGCTTTACAGCCTTGTTGTAGTGACATTAGATCATGTGACTGTGGTGTAGTTCATTTATAGCCTAGCATTAACTTTGCACTTCTGGCAATTGCGTTTACATTTCAAAAATAATAAAAGTAGATTATCTTGCTGAACAAAATGGGTAAATATTGTAACTTTTGTTTGCTACAGAGTTCATTGTGTGCAATAATCCACCATCCAATGGAAAAATCCCATTGGCTTTTTGATTTGGCGATGCTAGCTTCCACGTCAGCCGTCAAAATTCCGTAATTCATGCAGCACTCTATAGGTTGCAAAAAAGGACATTTCTATCAGCCTCTGGTGTACTTTGTGTTTTAGGCTGCAGCATGATAGCTTTATCATTATAAGCATGTTAGCATGCTGATGTTAGCACTGGTTAACATGACCCTTAAAGGAGCGGTGTGTAGATGTTTAGGTGGCTCTATTGGCAAAGTTGGAATACAGTATTTTTAATTATGTTTTCATTAGTGGATAATCACCTGAAACTAAGAATCCATGTGTTTTTGTTAGCTTTGAATGAGATGTTTATATCTACATAAAGAGCTGGTCCTCTTCCTGGAGCCCGCCATTTTGTTCTACATTAGCCCAGAACAGACAAAATGAGCAGCAACCACAGAGCTAAAAAATGAAGACAATGCAGAAGTGCCAAAAAATTGCAGTTCCTTGAATGCCCACTTGAGGCTGGCTCCAGAAGCAATTCAGTCCTCACAAACCTGCACATTAAAATGTCCAACTTTACAGCAGAAATGAACATGTTTACAGCCTGCTTTGTGTCTGATAGTGTCCTCTGGTTCCCAGTAAGATCCACCCCTCGCTCCTCCATAGTGCCAGCCTCTCGTCTAAATATGGTCAATTCTGGCTCCAAAAATCCAAGATGGCGACAACCAAACTGCAAACACACAGAGTGAAAACAGGAGTCCACAAACCAGTGGTTGACACTGGCTCTGGAGAGGGCCTTCTGTGTTTTTATGTTTAAGTGAAAGCCACCACAGATTATCTGACACGCTTGGAATGGGAGGTAAGGTATTCGCTTGGTTGTAATCTGCAACTTGCACCTACTAGATGCCACTAAATCACACGTACTGAACCTTTAAGTCTTGTTACTTAACACTTATTATCTAAGAACATTTTATGTGTTCACTACCTTGGAAATACTTTGTTCCAATTACAGTGATGCTGGTAGCTTCAAGGAAGTCTAATTGGGTCCTGGACTGGAAACTTACTGAAGCATCTTTCACAGAAAATGTACAACACCCACACAAAATCTGTACCCTGTTGATGTTAACTGGCTCAAGGAAACAAGAAGGCGACAGGTGGGTGAGACAGAGCAGACCAACCTAACAGAAGAGACACTGAAAACTGATTTAGTTTGATCCACTGGATAAAATGTTTTCACCTCCCTGCACACAACAAAGATGGAGACTGACAGTACAAGAGATGCAGCTCTCCTAACAGAATTTCAATCAGAGTCCATGTGCATACCAAACATCCCTCAGAGGTCAAAGGTCATCAAAGCAGACAAACAGTGTCCTGACTGTGGATGTGCAGACCCGGAGCACTTACTGTCCGAGGCCTCTGTTTAAAAAACGCTGTGGCGGTGAAACTGTATCTGAGCAAACCGTGCTGTGTTGATGATCTCGCCCCGTTACGCCACCATCAGATCGGCTTTTGTTTTTATGGCGTTGGAAAGCTAGATGAGGGAAACCTGAGATAGGGCCTGGGAGTCTATTAATGAAACAGAGAGGGACAATGTATGCAAAGAATTTGTCTTTGGTAATGTTTCTGGATCAGGAGGAGGAGACAGATGTAGTTCACAACCTGCAGACCTGGGTCACGCAGTACAGTGACTATAGCTTCTCATTCCAGGTGAGAAAAACACCAGTCACATTGTTACCAGTTTTTAAATATGGAAGGGACAAAACTTTACAAAGACATTCATGGTCCCCAGAGGACAAATCCTGGTGACTTTGATGATCCCCAGCAGAACATGCGTAATGCGACGCCACAAAAACTGCTCAGGAGTGGCTCGAGGAACGTGACAAAGAGCTCAAGGCGTCAACCGGGCCTCCAAAATCCCCAGACCCCAATGTGGTCAAGCATCTGTCAGATCTACTGGTGCCCCACCTCACAACAGACAGGTCTCAAATCATCCACAAACACCTTAATGCCAGACACAACAGGACACCCCCCAGAGGTCCTGTGTCCATGCCTCAACAGTCCAGAACCAAGTCTAATTGGAAGGCCCCACTGTGGATCAGGGGCCCTTCTAGGGCACTGGCACATCCCATGAATGTTCGATCGGATTGGGGTCTTGGGAATTTGGAGGCCAGGTCAATGCCTTGAACTCTTTGTCACGTCCCTTGGGCCATGTCTGATCAGTTGATGTATGACATGGTACATCGTCCTGCTGGTGGGTGGGGGCACTGCCATGAGTGGGAGTACTTGGTCTGCAATGGTGTTTGGGTTCGTAATGCATGTGAAGTGGTATCCACAAGTTCTAGGACCCATGGTTTCCCAGCAGAATATTGCATTGTAACAAGATGATTAATGTTATTCACTTCACCCACCAGTGGTTTTAATGTTTTGGCTGATCAGTGTGCATAACTATTGTTTTTTGTCTGTTAGTGGTAATAGATGCGTCACATACACAAACATACATTTAAACTTGATGAAACAGCAAAATTTACTATCATCCTTTGTCAGTCACTTGTCCTCCGCGTTTGATTTTCCAACAAACTAGCAGGTGAATGAAATGCTGAGGCGTTTACATGATATTTCCAATCATAAGCTATTTTGCAATCAAATACTATTTGAGTAAGCAGCTGATCTGAATGTCAGAGCACAACAGCTCCCGTGTGTCCCATCAGCAGCCATGTGCCAAGTGCAAGCGTCTGAGCGACACACAAGCTCGTCAGCTGTCTCAGCTACTGTCAGCTCAAAATGTCACATTTAAAGGATAAACATCATCTGTGCTCGTGAGCAGACGGTCCTTAGGCAATGCATATGTTTCCCCGAACAGATTCGCCTGCCTGCACTAGCCGTAGCTCCTTTCTTGTTCTATTTTTTCAGGCTTTTGAAGTAAAAATGGAACTTTTCACAGGCTTCTGGCTGCCTACTGCAAATAAAAAATGTATATGCACCAGGAAAATGGGAAAAAGGGTGGTTTGCCTTGAGTAGCAGCACGTCTAGATTGGAGGTGTGTATGAGAGCGAATGTTGTGCTCGGAGAAAAGGGAGAGACAGAGAGGCAGGCAGCTGTACTTATAGGGGTTCCCCAAAGCAATTCCTCTTTCTAAAAATAGCTGCAGCTCTGCCAACCTGGACAAGAGGAGAAAGAACATCACCATCCAAAGCATGCATTCAAATGAAGAGAGAAAAAGAGGGAGCACTGGCAGCAGTTAGGTTCTGTTAGCATGTTGTGAAATCCATCTGATGAAACTAACATTGACACAATGTGTGATGGTCATAAAATGTGCAAAGAGGAGGATTCACTACCTGTGAAATAAGACCAAACAATGTCTCCACAGAAAATGTTTGTGAATAGGCGTTAGGCGTTGTATTGTACTTTGCGGGCGTTGCCTAAATTACACGTCACACTTCTCTTATCTCTGACCCAGATGTTAGGGAGCAGCAGAGAAGGCAGGGATGGAGTGCAAAGACATGGTTATAGGGACAGCCCTGCCCTGAGAGTCAGCTAGGTCGCTTGATAGTGTGTTCATGTCTGTGTTGTCGAGGGCAGCCAAAAAAAAAAAAAAAAAAAATCATAATAAAAAGACGACTAAATGCTCCACTAATCCGGCTGTGAATGAGAGCGGCTCGCTGCAGCAGTTCTTTTATGCTCTGTCGATTCCACAGGGGGATAAACGCAACGCTGAGCCAGCACCCAGCGCAACCCCACCAACCCCGCCGCACTGCAAGCACTGCGGATTACCTCATTTTATGTCTGTTAACCCATTTAAGCCTACCGGCAACTAAAGCTGCCAAAGTGGGCAGAGGGCTATCGGGTGATGTAACGCACCCTCTGTTGGCCATAATGGAGGTCCTCCACTCTTCATCTACAGCTTCAAAATACTATTTTTAATTTTGCCTTTGGCTTTAGGTTGATATAATCAGTTACACACTGAAATACAGTCTCTGAATAATACTGCTATATTCTACCAAAATCAAAGTTACAATTTACAAGACTCACAGTGCGTCTGCCATCATTTTGTAGGTTGTAACCCAACTGTTTCTATTGGCCAGCAGATTATACTAAGAAAACACCTGCTATTGCAACTTCCTCCATGCTGCTTACAAAGTAACTTGTTAGCTAGGAAATGAATGGTTTGTTAGCTATCCCCGCCTTGTTAACACATCTACTTACACTGTACTGACTTAACCTGGCTAACAGCTAGCTTTATTAATAATAATTAGCATTTTCATATTAAAGGAATTAGGGACATTAAAGGGACACTTTAACTTTCCTCCATCTCACCGGCGCCCAGGTCTCCCTGCTCATTTGCCAGGGAAAATCTGGCACATGCAACCATGTCATCCGACAGATTTTTGTTAGCTCAAGTGCATGGATGTATAGAGAGACCAGGACAGCAGACAGTGTTGGAGGCTGGACCCCATTCATTCTATGAACGTCTAGATGATCGGCACTGCTTTCGCGTTCTGTGGCCCATAGACCAGGTACACTAGAGTCCTCCACCAACTGAGATGGCTATTTTTGGTTTAGCGCCCCCTTAACTTGAATGGGGATAAAAGGATTCAATTGTCCAGCTCTTCTAGACTTTTCAAATGTTATCGAACCAATTGGAGTCACTTTGCAGGGGCTATGATGCTCAAATAAATGTATCCACTGATTAACATATGTCTCTTTTGCCATGCTAGTCTTTTTTGGCCCCAGGACATGACGTGACGGTATAATTTCTCTGTTTGGCCGTGACAATTGGTACCAAAGCCTTGTGTACTTCCTGGAGGAAGTGCTCTTGGGCTGTCTTTTGTATGCCCCTCACCACGGACATAAAGAGTATTGAACGGATTGACAGAGAGAGATGCCTTTGTTTCTCAAACTCAGACTGAACTGTAAAACTAGGCAGTACTGAAAATAAAAATAAAAAATAAACCATGATTCTGTTACTGTATCGCCAAAAATGTCTTCAGAAACATATTTTAGTGCCCTGTTTGGCTGTAATATGAGAGTTTGTGAACAGAAGGTGGGCACCATTTTGCTTCCTGTATTGTGAAAACAGAGCAGTGCTGGCAATATGAAGGAAGATTTTGTTACTGTATTGCCTATTTCTCACGTCAAATGCTTTCAGAAACACATTTTAGCTTACCCTTTCACTGTAATACAAGATTGTTCATTACCAGCTGGCTGCCATGTTGTTTTCGGACAGTCAACTCGAATTACATCACCCACCAACAAGAGCCTTTATCGGTCTGGTGAGTGCAGTGCATTCTGGTAGTTGTAGCCTTTCAAACTCTTGAGCAAAAGCAAACACCACAGTCCTTTAGCTCTGTATTTGCGTCTTTCTACTGCATTGACAGCCCACGTTTATGAAACGACTATCTCTCCAATTCTTTAACTTTGTTATAAATTAGCTTGCCACTGTACACCCACAACACAGCCTTTTCTTTAAGAGAGCTTCACCTTTTATCATTTACTGTTTTGTCACTAGCACAATGTGGAACTTCCTCAGAGTATTAATAATGGAGTTGTAAAGGGTTAGTTCAGATTCACCAGAGTCACACAACAACACAAACAAACTGATTGTTTTTGTCAATGTTGTCCGGCATTGAAGAGAGCATGACTAAGTTTCACTTTTATTTCAGTTTAGTAGTTTAGTATAGTAAGGTTTTAGCGAAAATTCATGTGTTTATGAAGTTCTGAGCATTTGGCTGGATAAATGAGAATTGGTGGATACTGCACGAGTTGTGGGAGAGTTTATTAACCAATGTTTTGATACAGTTGTCAAACGCAGACAGCTATGACTTCAATCATCAAGAATTTTCCGCACTTTTGGATTCTTCGTTCACTGTGGAGTCGTACGAGAAAAATGGTTTTCTTTACAAATTCAACGTGACATGGGGTAAGAAACTGAAACACAAATGGTTATTTGGGGGTGGAGTTTTTCTTTAAGGGATACAAATGAGTACTGAGCTTGAAAAGAAACCCTTCCTGGTTACACTAATCAGATTTCCATCCGAACAACTGGAGACGCCAACAAATAAATTCAACGAGCACCAGTCAAATCTCAATAGAACGAAAACAACAGTGTGAAAAATGTAATGAAAAACTGTTTGTTTTGTGTATCAGTTGAGGAATTTTACAGCCTCCTCATCACTCTACACAGGATCCTCATGGATGTCAGGATTAATTCACTGAGTCTTCACTTTTATTGATACACCAACTTTTCACATTTTTTCCATTTCCACTCAGATTTTTTATGAACAAATTAAAAATGTACAAAAAAACAGGTGCATGAAAACACACCTTCAACCTCCTGATGATGTAATTACAGAAACTGATGTTGGTAAAATAAAATTTTCATGTAGCAAAGTATATTTATTGACACATATAAACTACATATGTTTACTGAAACTCTGCAGAACCACCCACACAAAACCACATTTTATGACAGCTATATTGTTTGTATCTAGCCTGCTCCATTACTGAATAACCTTGTACTTTTTCACACAATGATCGGGGCTCTGAATGTAAAATGTCATTGAAAGCACATCATTTTTATGACACAGCCTTTTTTTTTTGCCGCTGGGTTACTCACAGCTCTAACAACTAATGCACTTCTACCAGCGCCGACAGTATAGCTGCTGTAAATATTAATAAGCCTCCTCTGATAAATTAATAAACACACAGGGTGAAGAAATGCAGTGTCTTCACATGAAACAGGCGTAATGTGTCAGTATGGGCAGATCAGGGTCAGCGTATGTTTCTGTAAATGGGCCGTGCCAGCATTTTGGACTGACCTCTGTTATACAGTGTAACACAGTGCTCCAATGTCCAGCGATGCAAAGCGTTACTGTGGAGTCACGCCCGGCAACATCAGTCTGACGGCCCGTTGCCAGGGCGATGCCAGTGAGGCGGAGTCTGAGGAGAGGGATGATGACAACACAGAGAGGAAGGCAGCCTCGTACTGATAAACAAAACATGAGGTGTTTCCCTTATCGTCCACTATCACTATGTCCCCTTCCTTTACTCTCCTTCCCTTTGCTACATCCTTTTATACTGTCCCTCTCATTGTTCCTCCTTTTTACCTTTCCTCACACTCCTCTGTCCTTCCTTAACTACCTTCCACCTTCTGTCCTCATCTATCTTCTTCTCTTTCCTTCTCTGCTTCTCACCTTCTTTCCTCATTGCTTTCGTCTTTCTTTTGATGTTTCCTCCGACCCCCCCCCTTTCAGTAGTTCTTTCATGTATCCTCTCATATCCCCTCTTTCTGTCTTTATTTTTTCCTTGCCACCTCTCCGTCTCCTTCACCCCTTCCAATATTCTTGTCCACTTCCTTCTGCTCCCTTCCTTGGTACTCTCCCTGCTTTACATCATTCGTCCTCCCCTCCCTGCGTGCTTCCTCATTCCCTCCTCCCTCACTCCTCTCTAGCCTTGAAGGAAAGCCAGCCAGTCATCGGGATGATGTATCCTAGCAACAGTGACATCCGGCCCATTCAGCATCAGGATGAACCAAATTTAATTTTTTTGGATGAAGAGGAGAGAGATTGTGATTGGAGGAAGAGGAAAGGAGAGGAGGGATGATACCAGACATTTTTTTTAATTGCACAAATCTGTGCCTAATGTCAATCACAGAGCATTAATTTAAACATCAAACACTAAGTGCTCTGCATGGAGTGGATGGCAGTGTTGCTCTTTCTGGAGACCTTGTCCATGTGTCCTTGGTTAAACATTTTTCATCATCAGTAACCAACAACACAAACAATGTAGGGATGGCAGAGGGAGAAAGACCTTGTCTAAGTTTCCTAGCCACTGATGCATCATATTTTCTGGCCCCAAGACTGTTAGGAACGATGTGTTGTGTTTAGATCTGTCTTGGAAAAGAAAACTACTCTTTCTGGAGATGTTCGAAGGAACATTCTCCACCACCTTGATGGATAGGATATTTATCCTCTGGCTGGCAAAGTACAGAAAAGCAATGTCGATATATATTGACTGAAAGCAGTGTTAGTTCCTATCTCTTTCTGCCTGGTGCTGTCTGAACAACATCACTGGACAACACATAAATACTGCAGAAAAAGACTAGAATGGTAAAAGTCCATTTTTGTCTCCCTGATCTCTGAGGGATGCAATGTGGGTTCAGTATTTTAGTGAGAACACTTCATCAGGGTGGATGTTGATCACAGAACCACTGCAATATTCTTGGCAAATTGGCACTATTAAAGGTCCGGTGTGTTATATTGGCAGAAATAAATATAATTTAATACGTTTATTTTCTTTAGTGTATAAACATCTGAAAACAAGACTCGTTGTGTTTTCATTACCTTAGAGTTCGTCGTTTATATCTACACAGGGAGCAAGTCCTCGTCTACAGAGATCGCCATGTTGCACCGCCATGTTTCTGCAGTAGCCCAGAATGAACCAACAAAACAACGGCTCTAGATAGGACCATTCACATTTTCGTGAAGGTCACCGTAGTTACCAGCCCCTCTGCATGAGAAGAAAGAGAGAGAGAGAAAAACGATTTTTTAAGGTGAAACTACTTAGTATTCTTACCAGTTTTTAATCACCTGGTCCATTTGTTTTGGAGAGGATGAGACCTCTGTGGAACACTAGATGTCACTAAATCCCCCTAAATCTTACACACAAATGAAACACTCAAGGCTGCAGCTATGGAATCAAGATTGTGGGGGCACTGGGGGTGGGGGTGGGGGTGGGAGGAGACCAAATTTTTTATTATATAATTTTGATAAGCCAGTACAGCTATACAGTATACGATACTATTATACAATGAATCAAAGATACTAATGTTTACACTAATATTACATTCTAGTTCTCCACTTTTAAATACATTTCAAAGACATGAAACAGAAAGACAACTCAGTTTTGACACTGATTGTACCCACAGCAGTCGAGCATTGGTTTCTGCTTGGTTACTGCAACACCACTTAGACAAACCACAGGCAGAACTGCGGTACACTGAAATACTAGAACCAGTAGTCATAATAATGGCAATTTATTTTGCTTATTTGTGATAAGATTTACTGATGATTATTGCAGACAGTGATGCGTGGTTGCCTGTTGTCGCAATTTTTTATTTGTATTGTTACGTGCCTCTGTGTTTTGGGCCCACCCTGTGTGTTGTGGTTTTCCCTTTCTTGTTTTTTCTCAGTGTGCACCTGATCTTAATCATCCCTCATCACAGAGGATATAAGGGAATGAGGGAGGAGCATTGCTGGTGCCAGTGGGCCACAAGGCTGTCACATACATGTGTCATTAAGATGTGGATATCGAGTAAAGTTTTGGTTTAGTGCTGTTATATTTGGCTGGCTGTGATTAATCTTTTCTTTTTTTGTGTGTTCCCTGCTACAGGCGTTTTGGTTCCCTTTTGGAGCCTGCTTTTCGTTGGTGGTCCTTTTCCCCGTTTTTGTTAAAATAAATTTCCTTTTAACCGGCTATTTGTTTGCTTGAAATTTTCTTCTTTTTAAAGATCCTTCTGTTACTTCATTGTGTTACGTCCCCCCATCCCCTAGACCTCTGGGGGGACGTAACAGTATATTTTTATTACTATGTAGGTGAAGACATTTTAAGAATATTTAAATATTGTAGAGGATGTGTACCCCCCAGTATAGATTAAAATTACTGCCTTGGAAACACTTTGTCGCCTGCCTGATGTTTAGGATTTTAAATGGCTCAGCCCCTGACCACTTAGTGCTTTTTACTAATCAGAAAAGCTAATCTTATTAAGACAAATACCTACTGGTTCTTAACATTTTAGCATTGCTCATCTATGTTGTGTTGCTTTATATTGTTTCATGTGTGCTTGTGATGAATAGTGGATGTGGTAAGTATATTGCTGCATCATTGTTTTGCTGCATGATTTGTGCCATGCTGATTTGTCCTACTGTCTTATGCATGTATTTCTTAACGTGTCATTTCACTGGTTTAGTACATACTGCTAGGATGTTGCTGGGACTGAAATGTTGATCAGTGTGTATTGTCATAATAAAAAATAAATAAATAAAAGCAAAAACAAGCAAATGAAGCTTGAAGACAACACAGCTGCCCCTGCTGTAATAATGATATCACACATGTAACAGTTTTGGTCAAACTGAGTTCTACATTGAAACTGAGGTGTGAAATGTTGACTCCAAAGTACCTATATCACTGTAATCATCTCCAAAGCCCTGTGGGACACCACAAAACATTACCACCCAAACCTGAGGTAAGAGGTGAGACAACACAGGAAGGAGAGGAGTGTTTTCATCAATTTACTGCCAGGAAGGCTTCTTCTGTTCCTCTTTGACAAAAACTTTCATCAGAGCTTTCTCAACAAAATAGTCTGCGCCACACCCGTGTGAGTACAGCAACATTTTCTATGTTTAATTTACAAGAATTAACGTAAAATTGAGCTGGATCTAAAAAGGATATTCCCTCTTTTCATTTTACAGGTTTATTGATCACACAGGTCGGGCGTCTTCAACGCCAGGGACCCCTTAGTTGAAAGAGGGACAAAGCTGAGACACCTGACTACATATGTTGTGTAAAACTGAGTTACATATTAAACTTAGCCTACAATAACATGTAGAGTGACCTAAAGTGTATAAACTCAACCTTTTATGGTGCATACAGTACTAAGTTATTAAATAATAATTACTGGCAGATTCATATACATCATGTTTGTTTCTGAGGTGGATGTTCATTTAGAGTCTCTTGCTCAAAAGTATTGTGATCCACTGCTCCTGAACTTGCAATAATGTTACACCAATATGTTTCAGTAGTACGTAACTGTTAGCTAACTAGTGCGCCTCGCTGTTATGAGACCAAAATGTTGCTACATACTGTAGCAGGAATGATCCAAACTCTGATGCTACAATGCTGAAGCCTCACCATTAGTGAGGCTCTCTTAGAGCAGAGGTAGGCAACCTGTGGCTGTGAAAGACAATAATATGGAAATTAACAGCCATAATTTTCTTGTACATTTTCATGTATTGTAAAGTGATTCTTACATACTTAAACTGTAAAAATGCCTAAAGATTGATTTAAAAAATGTGCATCATACATCTGGCCTGACACCTTTACCTCTGAAAACATCACTAGCGATGGCTAAGGTAGTCTTGAGTCTTCCTAGCTGGACTAGCTGTAGATTCCAAATGCAAAAAGAGGAAAAGTCTCCGCGGAAAATAGAAAATTTAATAGTGTGTGGACAAATTTGTTTGCTTTCATCAGCAACACTGCAAAGTTTAAGTACCAAATTATCAAAAATGCCCACTGGCAAAATAGTCACCTTGGGCTAAAAACAAATAGTAAATGCTAATTTCACTAGTAAAGTTGACTAAAGTTGATGCTAAATTTGGCTTGAAAGGCTATGTTACCTTCACTATGAGGCTAAAATATGTTTGCGGCTCCAGACAGATCTTGTTTTTTTTGTTTTGTTGTTTGGCCAAAAATGGCTCTTTTGATAGTAAAGGTTGCTGATCTCTGTCTTAGAGGCTGAACCATCTCATTTAGGCGGAGGATTGGAAAGGAAGTGCAGACTTGGCGCTGCCTTTGAGTCTTCTGAAGGACGCATGTTTGAGGTCTTTTGAAGGAAGTGACACCTTTGACTTCTTTACTGCAGATAAAAACCAAATGGTTTCATTAAACTTTAAACCTACGTGTAATAACTGTCTGGAAGAAGCATCAACAGAGACAACAGCAACTTTACTATTATTATTGGACAGTTTGGAATGAGAGCAGCTAGATGGAGAGAATTGAAATAAGAGAAGGTTGATTTTCATGACTGATAAAGAAACTTCAAAATGTTACCTACAATTTAATCACTTATTAAATACACTGAAAATTAAAAATGGAATAGGTAAACTAGACTCCCTCTCTCCTTCAGGCTTTCCTCGTCTCCCTCCTTCCTTTGCGCTCTCTCTCCCTCCATAGCAGCACCTTGTTGATGCAAAGCAGGGGAGCAAAGTAGGAAAGGGACAGAGTGGGGATTGGTATCAGATGTTTTGTTGTTATCTGAGATGGACAGGAAGGACTGTTCTGCTCTATCAACCTTCGCTGACGTCCTTGGCTGAGGAAGTGACACTGGGGACGCCTTGCCAATAGAGCCAAACAACTGTCTGGATACACGGGGGCTGCTCAGGCTCACTTGGACATCACTTTCAAAGATGTACACGTGCGGTTTGGTGAATTCAAGCACACTGGTTGGGTGCTGATCCTGGTTTGTTAACTTATGTGAGGCTTTTAGAAATAGATTTCTTCTCAAGAAAAATTTCAAGTAAGAATTTTCCTTTATTTACAGAAAATCTTTGTCATAAGTGACACCTCTCTCTGAGGCTGTTTTGAGGTTAACCTTATGAAGCAACCAATCGCACTTCCATAAAGAGTGGCTAAGCTACAGCTATCTGGCTACCCTTAGCTCAGAATATGACTAGCTTGTTAGCCACCCCTGCATCACTCTTGGCTAGTAGAATGTAGTGATGGTCAAATGAAGCCTCATGAAGCATTTTCTTTATTTTCTGAGCCCACTAGATGGCGCTTTTTGTTCAACAAAAGGTTGAAAGCAAGAGCGCCATCTAGTGGGCTCAGAAAATAAAGAAAATGCTTCATGAGGCTTCATTTGGCCATCACTAGTAGAAAGCACTCTGTGCTGTTACATCATTCATTACTGGCTACATCAATATTGTCATAATACATAAGTTAGTATCATAGATCAATCAAGTGATTTGGCGAGCTTGCTAACTGATGTGTCCGCTCAGAAGACCAGAGACTAAGGGCGCATGGTAACTGTCAAGCATTTTTTGATTTGGCCAATCAGAGGCTTACAATTGTCTGCTACTCAAAAACTTATTTCATTAACACCCTGCCTAAAGCAGTTGTCATTAAGTTTTTAATCCAGCAAATCACTTTACAGTACCATTTGAGGGGAGGTACACAACTTGCGCTTTGGGATTTTCATTGCCTCGCAGTCAGTGTTGCCAACTTGGCCATTTTTTTTTGCTAGATTTAGCAACTTTTCAGACCCTCTTAGTGACTTAGAGAGAAATAAATTATGTTGTGATTCATTCCCGTACATGCTGCTCAGCGTAATCGCAGCCCGCTGACCCCCCTCCGCCTCACTCCCCACTACTAGGACACTACTTCCCCTAGAGGAGGGAGGACGGCAACTCGGACCTTAGCTGCTGTAGCAACTCAAATTCAGCCACCGTAAACCACAGACTGGGGTTCACAGCGTGCAGCGCTGGGTGTAATGGCAGCAACATAAAGTTAACTGATTGAACGGGGACTCGATCAGACCACCTGCACTTGGGTGCTCTGACTGAATTCGAATTGCAACAGGTCGCTAAATAAAGGTCCATTTCCGCCGGGCCACTGCTGCAAAATGTATACAGATACACAGCATGTGTCGACTGTGTTGTTGTGGGTGCTGGTTGTTTGTTGATGTCAGTGGATTCCATTCCTTAGCTAATGTTAGCAAGTGTAGTAGCACACATCCAGTCACATTCTTTGGATTTTCCTGCAAAATTTGTCCTTTACATAAAGGTCAGACCACAGGCTGTAATAGGCAACTGAGAAAGTCAGGGAAGGTTTCAGATTTTAAGTTACGTTACAACCTGTTTACCCATTGGCAATAAAAACAATCAATGCATGTAAAAAAAAGATTACAGACGGTACATTCAAATGTTAAAGCTCTCAAATCCATTTTTTTGTTTTAAATATTAATGGTTGGAGCTAAATAAATATTGTAATCCTTCTTAAAAATAACTAACTCATAATCTTAGACAAGAACAAAATCTTAAGCAAAGACAACTGAACTGTATTAACAAACGTATCTTGTAATTCTCTGTATTTTAATATTCGTTCTTGTCCTTTGTACTCACCCATAATAGATAATTGAAGTAGCAATGATTTAATATTAAAATACACAAGCCAGAAATCCCGTTCTTACCTTAATGCTGCTGCAGCAGTCTCCTGCCTCTTGTTACTTTAACAGTAAGGAGTTAGGTGTCTTGCTGAAGGGCTCGTCCCTGAACACGAAACTGCAACATTTCAGCCTCAACCCTCTGTGACCTCCAGGCTGCCTAGAAAGTGTCAGATTATTAGAAACAATGGTGAACCTGACAGAAGGGTCACAGTTGGATGGAGATGTGAGTGGTTCAGGAGAAGACTGTATCTCCCTCTAATGGCGGCTGAGCTGTTTTACAGTGAACATGTTTTATCTCTTGAAATGCCAAAGATTTCACATAATAAAGAAGCCTAATAACACTAGTTTATACACACATTTTCTTACTCATTTACAGAAGTCATATATTTTCATCTTAGAAAAAAGAGATATGAAGGATAAAAATTAAAATTCTTGTATTTACTGTCACTCCAATAACTATTATTCATTCCACACGTGTTTTAGCATGGCCTTAAGAATATCCCACCACGCATTCCACAACATATATTGTGAATTTGATCCTTTGAATCCATAAATACAGACAGACAATCTCATAAGCAAAATAAGAAACATTCAATAAAATTTTGAGAATTCAGCTGGCTGCTTCAAGGCTCTTCCACTGTCTGAAATGAGTCAACCGCCATCTGCACTTGATTCAAAAGAGGGGATAGACATGTAGAAGTTTTTTCATTGATCTAGTGCACACAAGTTTGTCAGATAGGGGGTGCAGTGTTGTTTGTCACGGCTGGGAAAAAAAAAGCACATTTAATTCGGTTCCTTCTAAAATGGAAGATTAAATTGTTTATTTAATGATAAGATGGCAACAAAGTAAACAACTCCAAACAAACTTAAATAAATCAGTTTTAAATTGATAAAACCCTAAACCAATTCTCTTCGAACGCTTTCTCTCTCTCTCACACACACACACACACACACACACACACACACACACACACACACACACACACACACACTATGATTTTATTCCATGTATCGGGGCTGTTTCAATCTATTTTCACTTTATGCATCTCATTGCTATTCATTTATTTTCCACCATTTGGTTTTTTGATGTTATTTAGATTCTTTTCCCCAGTTCAGCTGAGTCTGGGCCTGAATCAGCACTCAAGAGTGACATAATCCTTATATACACTTGCTTTGACCTCTCCTGTACTTTTAAGGAACTTGCATAATGATACCATGGTCATGTTTTGGTCTAGATTGTATCTGTACTGTAAAAAAATTAAACACTTATGCTAAGAGTTTTTTCAGGCACTCAAAAGATGCACTTCTGTCAAATTTTGGTCACAGTTTTATAAATATCTATGATAGTATGCCCTTTTTTTCTCAAGATAATCCATCCACCTGACAGGTGTGGCATATCAAGATGCTGATTAAACAGCATCAGTACTACACAAGTGAGCATTGGGATGGTCATAATAACAGGATGCTCTAAAATGAGGGAGTGTACAGTTGGCATGCTGACAGCAGGAATGTCCACCAGAGCTGTTGCCCATGAACTGAATGTTCATTTCAGTACCATAAACCATCTCCAGTGCTGTTTCCCTGAATTGGCAGTACATCCAACCAGCATCTTACCAAAAGCGTTTAATTTTTTGGTCAGTGTTGTTGCACCTCTTTGCAGTTACAAAACTTCACTTAAATATAATGGACGGATCATCTAAAACTTCATCAAACACATACAGGAGACCCCAGGATATCATTTGTTTTTATTCTGTGTTATGTTACATGTGTCCATAAACTTCCAGGAAGTTATAGTTGCCATGGAGATACAGTAAATATATTCACGTACTCAGATAGGAAAAGGGTAGGTGTGTGTGTGTGGAAAAGGGGTGGGGAGCAGTTGACATTGACAGTGTGCACAAGTTGAGGATAGTCGCTTGTGTGTGACGTCAAGTAACAAAGAGCGAGATAAAACCAATTTTTAAATCAGCATTGAAAAACAAGAGAACAATGACTGAATGCTACAAGCAGAAAAAAATGAACATAAACCCACATACAAAAAGAGGAATAAATAAATTGTATTATTTTACAGATACAGCAACAACAACAGACGGCAGAGATGTTTACTTCCCTCTGAATTTGGTGTGTGAGAGAGCGAGAGAGGGTCGAGGACAACAATGGAGAGGAGCGGTCTCTCTCCCTCCCTTTCTCTCTACTGTGGCAGGAATCAGCATCCGGAAACCTACGGGTGAGTTGCTATGGCGACGCTTCAGGAGGGGAAGGCAGGAGCTGGGTGGGGCGGGTTGAGCTTTGGAGCTGGAGTCGGACTTGTTTCTAAGGCTTCGTATGGCACATCCACTCTAAAACACTACAGTGACTACAGCCGCCACAAGGGTCCCAGTCCGAGTCCCACCCACCAGTCTTTTTTATTCTAGATCATTCCCTTCGTTAGTAGTCCACTTTGAGACTTGGACACTTTGTATGCTCCACACCAAACCCCTCCCAAATCCCTGCCGACCTCCTATCACCTCCCCTTAACCCCCTATCTACCCCCTCCCCAGTCCGACTCTAGAAGGCACTGGTATTTCTCCACATTCTAACATCTGGATTCTCTATTTAAGATGAGCGATCGAGGCAATGAGGATACACAAAAATACACGTACAGATACACACGGGCCAGCCGGGTAACGTAACGGGGGTACAGCTGGCTCCCGACGATGCCACCAGTCTTTCTTAATACCTGTGTTAGCATTACAAAGATTTCTTCGCTCAACAGTCTGCTGACGGCGGAGGCAATTGGAAATGTAAACGTCGACAAGGCTAACATCATGACAGGCCAAGAGATATACAAAATCAATGTTCAGATACGGTCCATAAGTGGCTTGGATCTTTTTGGATTGCCTCAATTAGCAGTTATTTACTTGAATCTTAAGAGAAAATCCTGACCGACTGTTACCCCTTTTCCACCAAATTATCCGTTCCAGCTAAGAACCAACTTTTCAGGCCCTGGAACCAGTTTATTTTTGGTCGAAATGCTCAGAACGATTCCAAATTAGGTGGTGGAACCACAACAAAGCCCGTTCCATGTTGGTGGAAAAGGGGTTTGTGTGGTAAAAGGTCAGGTAAGGGTTCTAATGTGCCGCCTTCATCCTTGGTTGAGTAAGCAAACTAGATTGCTGGGAGAAGAGTTTTTTTTGTGTGTGTGTGTGTGTGTGTGATAGTGCTAAACACACTCCTTCACTCAGTCGGTCCTCATAAGTCACAGTCCTCATAAGCCTGTACATTTTCTGGCTATATGTTCCTACAATCATTTTTGAATCTTTAAAATTTTTAAATCCATGTTTCCAGCAAAGAAGGCAGCAGATTAAAACTCAAATGTATACTCACAGCAACCACTGCTGAATAACAGCAACGTCCTGAGGCCATCTGGATAAATTTGCGTTAGGGATCTCATTGTGTACCCCACTAATTGTTTTTTTTGTTTGTTTTTTTTTGCCCATGTCCGTGTGTATCTACAGAGCAGTGGACAAAAAGACACACAAGGTTGAAAAGACTGGCTTGTGCACAGAGCGTGGGAGTGTCTGTATCGTGAACCTTGGTGTTGAAACGCCACGCGCTACTCGCGAGGAAACGAGCCGTCCCGTCAGATATTTACACAGTGAACGGGGTCGACTCCTATTCTACACACTGAGTTTGGCTGGTACTTGCGTACATTTGGAATGGTTTACTGTGGTGATTGTAGTACTTAGAAAAAAAGTCTATCTTCTCCTCCCACTAATAGCTTACTAATGTGTCTATTCTAGGTTTCCTGGTTAACATCTGAGGCGCAAAAGCACTGAAAGCAATGACCGATGCTCTGAGTGTGACTTTGCCATGACAGTGCTGCAGTCAGCAGCTAAGGGGAGAGTTAAGGGTTTTCTTTTGCATGGCTTGGTCTGGAGTCTGTTTTACATCTGGAGACAATTCTTAAAATCAACAAGTCTTGATATTTTTAAGATTTTGTCTATATGGTTGCACAACTCACCACTGACATTTAAATAACTCATTTTTAAGGAATAGTTGAGTTTATTTTGGGTAATACACTTTGTTGCCATAAATTAGATGAGAAGATTGAGCTGTCTGTACAGTAAATATGAAGCCTAAGGAAGCAACCACTTAGCTTAGCAAAAGGTACGGAGCCCGGCTATGTCTAAAGGTAACAAAATCCATCTACCAGCACTACCTAAGCTCTTTAATTAACGTTGTATCTCATTTAGTTAATCAGTACAAAAAAAAGTGGTGGTTTTATTCTGAGGTATGCTCTGGACTAAAGCTAAGTTGGGCACAGTCACTTCCTAAAGTCTCTGCTGGTTGCCTTCACAGTGATGACAAGGAATAGCCCAACACTTACCTCCCAGTAAAACCAATACATGTTGTCTTTATACTTTTTTGTACAGATTACACAAAGATCTAATGTTACAGTGAGCTTAAGAAGTGCTGGTACAGTAGGCTGATTTATGCCCAATCCCTTTTCTTATTTTTATCCCTAACCCTAATTTTCGAGTGCCATCGTGTACCATGGAACAGAGTTGCAAAGGGTTGTGGTTGAAATCTATCCCTATGAGATGGGACAACCCTTCACGTTACATTACATGTAACATTAGCTAGCTAGCTATGTAGCTGAAGAGACATTGGCATACTAACAAATTCTTTTGTTATGCCTGTTATTTAAAAAAAAGAAAAGACCATAGACCAAAAAACCATAAAACATTGAAACAACATTAAATTAGGATAATACGATGGCTATCATAATTTTTAAATTTGCATTGATGAAGAAAATACATCTGTGGTGTTTTTTTGTTGCTCGTACAGCCATTCCGCTGATGATTTCTAATAACACTCAGTTTGAAGTGTACTTCTGAAAAAACCTCCGATTGGAGGGTCATGTAGTCCTACTCCTTTATTCCGGACAACCTACCCCAAGATGTGATCACATAAAACAGAGGGGTAAGGCTAAGTGGTAGGAGCAAGGGGTGTATTGGGCCTCAGTTACCTTTTGACAGAGCCAGGCTAGTTGTTTTTCTTTGCTTCAACTCCTTATGCTAAGCTACGCTGAGCTGACTGGCTGGTAATTGTATTGAATGTAAATATATGAGAGTAGTATCAACCTTCTTATCTTACTCTCTCAAGAAAATAGAAACAAACTAATTTCTTCTTCTATTTCTTGAACTTGCCATTTGGTCTATGAAGGCAGGTGAAAATTTTATACGACATCGATTCGCTTTGCTGATGTTGACTGAAAACATATCAGCTCCCTTTACCTGAAACTAGGGCAGTGTTCACTGAAACTCATGAAAAATCACAAAAATCATCTTTTTTTTATCCTTCTGTTGATGCTCCAGACCTCCTCAGAGCAGAAATGTAAAAGATAGAGTGCAAGTTGAACTGATAAAAAACTATATTAACACAAATTTCTGACGTTTCCAGTGCATTTGTGCCTTAGGATAAAATACTGTACATAGGGCTAAATAATGTCCTAATCACGCTCCTCTGTCTGTACATGCTACCTACAGTATACAACGACGCCGTGTTAAACATCTGGCTTTTTTCTTTCAACATTGACTTTGTATGCAAAAGGTGAAGTTTTATTATACAGCAGAAATTATAGCTTCTGTTCCTTTTGACAATATCACTTGTGTTATTTGTCTTCCTCGTCGATTTTCCACGCATGGAAACCCCAGCCGTTATCAAAGTATCTGACAATAAAAAAATAAAAGTCACATAGATTGGACCACTTTGTTTTTCTCTCCCTTATCACCGCTTTTTGTTCCAAGCAGACCCCTATCACAAAGGACACACCAAGAAAAGGAACAAAATGTTAAAAAGAACCAACATTAAAATCAAAACTTTTTTTTTTTAAATGTGTGTTACCATCTGAGTCGTGGTACTCATCTCCATGTTAAAAGGTTCCCTGTCGTTTGAGGTGAAATGTGAATCACAGAGTAGTTTCACTCCATTGGAAAAAAACAAACAAACAACAGCTAAAAAATGGCTGCTGTCTTTGCCTCTTACATCAAGGCAAATAAATGAGCTCCAGAGTGGCAGTCGAGACTTCATCGCACCAAAATCTCCTCTCCAACTACCTCTCCTTATCGCTGCTCCTCTTCGCTTTGAAATCTGTGGATCTCCCCAGAGTTTTGGAATGGATTGGTTAAAAATAAACACGCTTTAAAAAAAGTCTCTCTTTGTGTGGAGGTCTCCACTTTTCTGGACGTGTGTAGTTGGACTTAGTAAAGACAGAGAGAAGAGAGTTGGAGTCACTAATTGTGAGAGGTCAGAGTTCATGTCTCTAAGTCCCCCACTGTGACGCGTATGAGTGTGTTTGTGTGTGTGAGGGCATCACTCTCTCTGTATGGCTGCTACTTGAAGACATAGTTGATCAGGACCTGAAGGAGGATGAGGAAAACAATGATGACGTAGTCACGCTGCTGGAGGAAAGAGGCTCCTTCCACCCTGCCTGCTGCACGACTCCGCAGCACACTGATGTTCCTACAAACAAACAAACAAACAGGAGTTACTGTATGTGTATGTCAAATCATGTACATGGTAGAGTGTGACTCATGCCCTCCTCACCTGTTAATGTCCTCCTGTGTCTGCTTTATAGATTCAATGGCACTTTGAAGTTCACTGAGGTCTGCTCCTTTTTTCCTCAGCCGGCTGTTATGCTTGTTTTTGTGTCCTGCAACAAAGTGTGTCAAACTTGTTTTCTGCAGTTTTTACCAAATTATATTTAAGACCCTTTTAAGGGTTCATGTGTCCATGAAGTGTTTTTCATCAGCAGAAAAGCAGTAGCAGGGCCCTGGAGAGAGCTTAATCCCGGCAATACATAAAAAAACACGCACAGCCACATATGCTCTCTCTTCATTGGGAACAATTAAAAAAAGAAGCTAGCGCTCAGAAAAAACGCTACATGGACACAGGCCATCATACCACAAAAGACACAGTTGAATATATTTTCAAGGGTCATACTGGTTAAACAATGATGGAAAACCAGTCAGAAATAATAATAATATTTATTAAGAATCTGAATTAATTAACATTTATATTTGAGTTCTGTCAATGCTTCTCAGCCATATATAACAGTTATTTCTAGAAATATAATCACTCAGTTTACGTGACCTGGACCAATTAAAAACTGGTCAATAAATAACAGATTTAAAGGGGGGACCTATTAGCTCATTTTTAGGTTCATACTTTGCAGCAAACTTTTTTTGTGTGTGTCCCTTTGTGATCATTTTGTGTCTCCTCTCTGAATTCTAGGGTTTTTGTGGGTCCTTGACAGAGCGAAGCAGAACTTTTCATGACTTATGTACGTTTTTTTTAGAGTTTGAGTTAAGGGTTGGAAATTGAGGGACAAACTGATTATCACATTCAAGACTTCTTCTTGAGCAGTTTGTGGTCAGATTAATCAGAGTTGATCAGATTAGATTAATGGACAGAGTGAAAGCCAACTTTCTTCTGCTGCTGTTACACAGGTTAGACCCATGGCTGGACCACGGTGCACAGCTTCAATGGGAATTCAGCTTGTTTTATCTTGGGTAGGCTGGAAAAACGAGACAATACTTAAACGCACTGCCACAGAAGAGAAAGAAAGAGAGAGATGTAGCTCCAAAACTAGGAAACCTGTGTGTGGCAGCAGATGCTGATGTTGTGGTGGTGTGCCACGAGTAAGTAAACCTGAAGGTCAGCAGCGTAACTATTCTAATGCCAGCTTGTCTCCACAGTAGAAGAAACTGTTGGAAACAGAGCATTCAGAACAGTCTGATGTCTGAGGATTTTCTCACAGGGTTTACTTTCACATGTTTATCTCATTATTTGAATCGTTTGCCATGTTTAATATGAACATCTTGTAACATTACATATATACAAAGAAAATAAAGACAAGCATGATAGGGATAGTTTTTGCTATAATTGACACTTGCCTCAGACAGTCCATGACTTTTCCAGCTACTGTGGCTAACAATAGCAGCAGTAATTTGTAGATAACTTCTCCTGACAGCCCAGCTCAGTTTAGACTCTAATAAAGCCTTTTTAAGGGGGGAACTACATTCATTACTATTTAAGACTTTTGAAGACCTGCAGAAAACATGTGAAAGCAATTCTATTTTTTTAGTACAAAAATCAGGGTTGGGAATAAGCACCAGCAACCAGCTAAATGCTGGTAAATGCAATGCAATGCACATATGCAATTGGCTGGTAGATTTGCTTTACTGACCTTCCAAAACAACAATGGTTATCTATTGAGTGGCTTGCCTACCCTGACAAAAAGACCTTATTAGGTTAGCATTTATTATCATTGTAGATACTAATGCTGAGTATGACAATTTGGACCAGATAAAATATGAAATACAAGCTCCTACTAGTTCCTACAACATGACCTTCACAAGAAACACAGAAGAAATAACTTACACCACCAGAGTGTGCTGTTTACTAACTCAGTCTCTGCCTCCTCTAAGCCTTTGAATCATTTAATGTTTTGCAGACTGTTTGAAAACTTCAAGTTGTTTAGATTATGTATAACCAGTGTTTTCACAACATGACATTTTAACTTGCAGTTATGACCTGCTTCACATTAAATTATAGTGATCTATAAACTGTTAAAACAACAGTTCAACCAAATTTAGCCCGTTTTTACAGGGTGTTTTTATCTTCTTCTTAGGCTGTAATGTGTGTCTGTAATAAAAATGTTGTACAATAACTGTAATATTTAGATCATAAAACCAAATGTTGATTTATCACATAACTAGAAATACTGCCTTGTAGTTTGATGCCGCTGTGAGCCAGTCAAGTTTCTCTTACAGTTTACAACCATGTCTTTGAAAACATGGATGCTTCACACACATCTTTAACCCTGCAGCACAGAAGATCTATACAATCAGGACAGTTTCAAGGTGGACAACCAAGGTTAGAGTCACAAATTAAGTATCTGACCAAATGTCTTCCCCTCTGTTCCTGAGATATGACACTGAATAGTAGCAAGAAAACACTGTGATGCTGCAAATTCTAATCAGTCCAAGTGGACGTTTGTGCCAGATTTGAAGAAGGCGTTCAAAGAGTTCTTGAGATATTGCGTTGACAAGAATGGGACCAACAGAAGAAGGGACAACTCGAAAACACTATGCCTCTGGCTACAGCTATCATCGGTGCGAAAGCATAAAAAATAGTACTCATGTTAGTGTTGTGTGTGTATGTGATTGTAAATGATTGTGACTCACGTTCGCTGCCAGACGAGTCTTGGCGGTCGGGTTCGGGTGAGGAGCAGCCACTCTCTGGGCTCTTGGGCTTGTCGCTCTTGTGTTTCCTCTTTGGCACCGTTACCTATACACACATGCGTGGATACACACATAAGCACGCACAAACACACAAAGAGAAACGGGTCAAACAAACAGGCTGCACACACAACAGCTACAACCAAATGAGAGCACATACAAACATATCTTAGCATCCGCACAACTACAGAGACTTGAGAATACAAAATAGAAAATAAGCAGAATTGTTCACAGACACATCGATACAACAAAATGGTGTTATGATGCAAGACCTACCCCCCCTACACACACTATCAGACACGCGCACACACACACACACACACACACACACACACACACACACACACACACACACACACACACACACACACAAGCATGCTAGTCGGCGCTGTCGCATCAATGACTGTGTAAGGCATGCTGGTACATCAGTCACATCCATTTATAACACTCAACAAGCATCCAAAATGAACCAAACCTGCCAAGAGCTGGGACACTTAAATAATTCAATTCACAGGGATTAAAATCTCAACAGATTACAGCTTTTATTCTTAACGCTTTATTTAACGTGATGCAATTTTTCAGGCCTGGAGGGTTTGTCTGGCAATCTGACAGATTTTAAGGTCAGCAGCACCAGGCCTGTCACAATGACTATGTTCAAAGAGCAATGAACTTTTGACTCAGACATTTGAATTGGAATATATTAAAAAAATGTTTTTTATAAGACTATATACAACAAAGTTTGTATAAAATTATAGTGCCTTTATTGAAATAGCCCAAATTAAATTAGTTTGAGATTCAATACAAAAATTTGGCCAACATAAACAAAACCAATTGATGCCTTAACGAAGCTAAACTAACACTGCAGTTACCTCTATAATCTAGCTGCTGCTATCAAAACTGTGTCTCTTCCACTCCAAAAGTGCAGCTGCAGGCTACCAGAAACTACACTATGTTGGCTTTGAAGTGTTCGGGAAAGCACTGCTGTTTATTCTTGCATCATGTTGGCTAATATGTTGGTAACACTCTTAAACAAACACACATGTAAACACAAAAGGCAATACCAAGGTCAACAAAATGACAGAGGTCATATCCATGTATCGTAGAATAGGTCGATAGCATAATGATCATCACAGGCCCAGTCAGCACACAAACATTTCAGTAATGTTAGCCTTTTTTTTAATGAATTTTAATACCTTTTTTCCTACCAAGAATTATTTTTCCTATCACTCCACTGGTGATATTTCCAAAGCTAAACCAAAGAGACTTCACTAGCTTTGACACTTGGCAGGTGGTTGCTTTGAACACACACAGAACAAAACAGTTTCACAGACTCCAAACACACAAGCAGCAAATTAGAGCGACTGCACCGCCTGTAGCTTCTCAACACGACATGAAAACGGAGCAGGTCAGTAAAGGTGCAGACTCAGTGAGCGAGCACGACGGAGACAGACATGATGAAGACATGGACAGGTGAAAGGGTGAGGAGGGCATGACGACACCCTGAAGCAACCGGATGTTGATGGCGGTGGTTGGCCTGTTCATGTAATGGATGTTCTCTCTTCAGACTTTGTATGGGAGAAAACTTTATAAGGAGCAAAAACTAACATTGCTCCCTCTGCACTGAGATCTGATGGTGTGACAGTGCAACATACTTGAAGAATGACAGTGAGAACCTCACATGGGTTTATTATCATTTCATTAAATTATGACACAGCAAGAACAGGAAGGAGAACACCTGGTTATCCACTTACATTAGCATGCACTTTGACAAAACCTTCTCTCCCATACAGAGAGAACAGCAGGTGCCAGGGTACGAAAAGAAAAAACAGAGACAAACAGAAAGAAAAAGACAAAAAAGGAGCAGAGGCGACAACGGCGATGGCGGCACACAGAGAAGAAGCGACAATGAAGACGGTGCACCAGGTGCTGCGTGGAAGGTGGTTGAGGCGGCGAGTTGCTTTTTATTTTTTTTTAAATGGCGGTTTTCGATCGGGACAACCTACCTGGCACTTGCAATTGTCCCTCCGCGGCCCCTGGTTACTCAGACTAATAAGACTGCCAGAACGTACCATAGGGGTGCGGTGTCGGACCTTGGTCTGGATACAGCCGTCTTTCTCAAACTGGATCAGGTCGTTGAGCGGATCCCATGGCCTTGTGCTGGGGGAGACACAGAGGACAAAATGAGGAGACATAGAGGAGGGAAAATATAACAGACACACGGGGAAAAACAAAGAAAGATACACGATAGTGAAAGAGAGTGTATGGAAGAGAAGAATGTGATATAAAGAAACAAAAAGAGAACAGAGGAGAAAGAAGAATAATGGTGATCCTCAGAGTCCTCCACATCATCTCACCTGACAGACCTGCACAATACCGACACTTTTATAAGTGAACAGCACTATTATTCATGACATTCTGCCACCTAGACAACTATCCTGTCTATCATACAACATGTTAAAAACTGTTAACAGGATCCATCGTTCTACATCATCCAGAGCAGTCTGCCAGCACACTGAGCATTCTCCCTGCAGTTATAAGGAAACGGCACTAGATGGCACCCTATCACAATGGATAATTCAATATGGAAGCTAGAGCAGCAAACAGGTGATGCTCAAAACTAAACTGCCTTATATTAGTACCAATTGTAGGATGAGTACACAGTGTACGTCCTAAACCAGGTGTGAGTGAGACAATTTAAAATACAGATTTCTTTTTGGGGGGTCCTGAAGCGTATTTCCATTATTCTAACTGAGCCAACTGCAATGTTTACGTGCTTCTTTTTAACATTATCATCTACCATAATTGTTCTGTTGATTGATCCCCAAATAAGGTTAATATTGTCTTGTCCACCCTTATATGCCAAATCTGCCCTTTAAATCAGTGGTTTTAAACCTTTTTCCTACCGGGACCCCTTTTCTATCATTAAGTAAACAAACATACCCTGACTAAGTGACATGTTTTATGGATTTTTCGTATTATATTAAGTGCATTATAATAACAACAGTACAAAGCAACTGACAAACTGTACAATTAACTCAACTAGAGAAAGCAATAACTGCTGAAATTTTGTGTAAAAAAAAATGATTTGGATGAATTTTGAACAGATTATTTCCTCTGAATGGTGCAGTTTGCTTGATATTTTAGGAACTTTTTATATGATTGTCTGTCTATATTATGTACATTTAATTTTTTTTGTTTTTTACAATCATACTTCTTCTTTTATGACAAATTCAATGTTTTCTTCTCCCTGACTCGTAGCCATTATTCCATCAGCTCTTTGTTTGTTTTAACTGCATACAGTATTGATGCAGAATGAGGCTGTTGAGCAAGGCATGAAGGCTCTGTGAATACAGCTTGTGTTCAGGTCTCCACGATGCCCTTATCCTATGAGATTTTTTAAAATTTATATCTTAAATAATCATCTAAACATTAAAAATAAGTACTTCATTTAGTTTCCTTCACAGAAATGAATAATCTGCAGAGTTATGGGCCTATTCTATATTTAAAAAGAAGTTTTTTACACCCTTTAAAATCAAGACAGCCTCGCAACCCCCTGTGAAGCTTTGCAACCTCTAGTGGGGGTCAGGACTTTCAGGATGGGAACCAGTGCTTCAGATCATTGGAGCAAAAGCTACTGGAAACTTTAGGTGACTGTGCTTTTCAAGCTGTTGCCCCCTATCTTTGGAATGCTCCCCCTTTTCCTTGCAAGTCATCCCTTGACTTGTGTGATATTTTCATCTTTTTTTAAGCTTATTTTTGTGGTGTTTAGACAGGGTAGTCTCAAGTGTGAAAGGGGTAGAGGGAGGGGATGGCATGCAGCAAAGGGCCATGGGCTGGAGTCGAGCCTACGGCTGCTGCAGCAAGGACAGTGCCTTCGTACACAGGACGCCTGCTCTAACCACTAGGCACCTGGGCACCTGATGTATTCATCTTGAAATGTCTTTATTCACATAGGCTTTTGGTTAGCTAATCCAAACAGCTGATAATCTGTTTGTCCTTGTTGATTAGCTGCTGCTGTGTTTCATCTTGTCAGCCCTGTGCTGTGTATTGTTGCCATCTATTCTATTTTTAAAATTGATTTTATTGTGTAATTAGTTTTTAATGCTGGGCACATTATGATTTTGTATCTGTGAAAGGAGCTACACAGATAAACATTCCTTACTTACTCGCAACCATAGCATCACCAAGCATCACTGTCACTGTCTTTTTATTATGTTTAATGAAATGCATAAACTTAGTGAGATTTTTCTATTATCTATTTTATTACTCTATAAATGCTAAAACATTTGGATATCCAGTAAATTATATCAAGATCCCGACTGTCATCATTAAACATCAGCTTTAAATTTGTGTCATTTTTGCTGAATGTTCATTTGTTTCCTATTTCTAAGTGAAGCCTGACCAGTAAATAGGGAGACTGATATTACTGGCAGATATTAGCTTGATACACAAACTGACACTGTGCATATACCCGCCAATAAGAGACAAAAACTGCAGCGCATTAAGGACAAATATATATTTGAAACCAGTGTCTCCATTTCATAGTTTGTCCACCAGAGAGCGACAATCAAGTTTAATTTTATACTGGAAAATTACCCACTCACTGCATGTTGTATCTTGGTCACAGTGATTTATTTACTAAATTTGAGGAATCTTGATTTTTTTTTAAATGTTAAAAAACAAATGTAGGCCAAAATATCAATGTCAGATTTCTAGATTTCTAGATTTGATTTGTTTTTAAATCACAAATCAACTGGTATCAGCCTAAAAAATCTAATATCATTTGGGTTATACTTGTTAGTACTGTGGGCCTTGTCCTTCCTGGCTAATAATGTTAAATGTGACACTCCAGATGGTTTGTTACACAGAAGAAGAGAAGAGAAGTTGTCACTGGAAACACTTTGGAGAAGGACAGGCACTTTCAAAAAATACTTGAATGAACCATCAGTCTATCACCGTCCATCATGGGCTGGTCGAGAGAACAATGAAAACATGTTTTCCATCAAGGAAAGTCTTTAGTGCTGTTCTTTGCTCTTCTTTAAATAAAAAACTAATGGTATTGTAACATCTTTCCCTTTAACTTAACATCTTAACATCTTAACATCTTCCATTGTTGTTTTGGACTAGCAGTCGCCTCCGTGTTGTCACACACACCATAACCACAGCTGTGGCTGCCAATAGCTTCTCACAAGACAATCTTTGGGAAACAAACACATAACTTGAAGCCTGTCAAGATGGATTTTTGTGTGATCTTGCAATTTTTGGAATCTGGCATGATGTCTTTATACTGTGAGAATCTAGCTGCCATGCAGGGTAAGATAATGTTAGGCCGCTCGAAGTGTATTTATAAGTAGTATGCTGTAGTACAGAGGTATTGATAATTTCAATGATACTCCGAGGTGACGGTTTATAACTACTGCTAAACCTGTTTGAGTTCAGCTTTTTTCAGGCTCTCAATATAAAGGAGCCACCTTGTTATTTCCTGTCACTGTAGAGGCAGTAGGGGAGTCACTCACTCGGCATATCTGTAATGCCACTCTCCGGTGACGGGGTCCTGCTCGAACAGGGCAGGGATCCACTCCTCACATTTGGCTTTCCGTTCACGGGCGGACTTCCGCTGAACTTCCTCCAGGATGAACTTCTCATTGGTGGCTTCAGTCTGGTCCTTGTTGTTGATGGCCCGGGTCACATGCTGCCACAGTCTGATGATTGAGAGGGAATAGAGTCATTAGGTTTCTCTGCACTCACAAAAGGAAAGAAGAGAAGACGCAGTAGGGGTGTAAGCCTCGCAACCCCCTGTGAAGCTTTGCAACCTCTAGTGGGGGTCAGGACTTTCAGGATGGGAACCAGTGCTTCAGATCATTGGAGCAAAAGCTACTGGAAACTTTAGGTGCTTTTCAAGCTTTTAAAAGCCCACCCTAAAAGTCATGTTTGGTACTCTGACAATAGTGAAGTCAATGTTCACCTTTCTGATTCATACTCCCCCTGCTCCTCTGGTGGGACGGTGCAGCGGGTCAGTCGACTCTGCCTCAGCTCTGGTGTCGGATTCCAGAAAGTATCCACCGTCCCCGTCTTCTTGTCATTAATGAAGATCTCACTGTCCTGTGAGGGTAAAGTCAAAAAGCTCTCTTCACTTGCCTAAAGAGAGTGCAAGACATAAACTACAGCACAGTGAAGCTGCTATCTGCATCAAGTACTTACTTAGTTGCGCAGAAATGTTCATAATTGTCTGATCAAACTTCCAGATATTTATAATACTATCTGAATACCTGCCATTTTAGCAAAAGGCCTACAAGCAACAGTCTAATAATCTAAAATGTATTTTACAGAGAAAAAAGTCTACCGATCAGAAAAGGGGATAGCATGTAACTCAGGTCCAAGGCATGACTTGACCTCTGCTTGTTGCATATTTTATATAGCTTGGGATTTATTATACAACAAGCAGTAGTCAGAGGAGTGTGTGAAGAATGTGTCTTACCCAGTGTCCTTCTAGCGTTGCTAACACCTCCTTCCCCAGCTTGATCTTTCCAGAGACCTGATTCACACTGTCACTGCTGCCCAGGAATGGCTGGAGGAGGAGAAGAGGAGAGAACAGAGGAGGAGCAGGGATGAAGAGGGTAGGAGAGAGTACAAAGACAGGAGGCGAGAGGAGGCAGAGAGGGAGGAGGGGATGGAGGACGAATAGGAAAGCAAATAAAGAGATATGGAAAAGAAAGGACAAAAACAGAGTGGGAAAAGAAGGAAGGAGATAGGACAGCAAGAAAAAAAAACAAAAAAAGGTGGAGAAGGCAAGAGGTGAGGGATGGAAGAAGAAAAAGGATATAAGGGGAAGGAGAGATACATGCACACATACGGTTTACTGTTGCAGTAAATAAATAAATACTGTTGTTTATGTGTCATTTGAACTGCATTTATGAGTCCATTTTACAAGGTCTATAGTGCATGATCTAAAGTAAATGGCACAAGTGCATTTAGGGTGTGTCCAACTTCACTTTGCTAGTTAAATGGCGCATAATCTGCGTGCAAAGTAAGGTGCAAGGGACAAAGGAGTTAGTCCCTTAATTATTCACAGCTGCGTTTTGGGCGTAACATAAGTCCAGCCAACCAGGTGTGCCTGCAGCTGGTGCACTGAGATTTACATGGCGGATTCAGCAAGTCGGAGCAGTAGGCACTTTTCTGCTTAAAATAATGCAGTAACAGCAGTAATGTCATCTCTGTACATGTACCTGTCGCTTGTTTGTGATGACATCATGCAGTCGATAGTGTGAATAGTGGTGTGGAGGATGGGATAATTATTGGGGGCAGAGGGAGTGGCATGGTGGAGTTGGTGATGGTGTGGAAGGGTTAGACATCCAGAAAAAGTCATGTGAGAAACTGTTTTTAAAAAAAGACTATCTAAAAAAAGAAGTTCATTACTCCACAGCTCTAAAGTTCCTATTCTGTCAACAAAGGACTGAAATGATCTACTACTTTTAAATAAGTTCCTTTTTTTAAACACAGCCATACCTTCAGTTTGAACTCAAGCTGAGCACTGTAGCCTGTTTTCTCACATGCAATGGTGATCTGACCACCCAGCTCCAGGGTCATGGTGCCATACAGGATGCCTGTTGGATAAAAAAGCACCACAAGGAATGTCACTCAGCACAGGTAAGTGGGTAAACTCTAACACATGTTTTACAGCACGACTGAAGTGAAATTGTAGTGTAAGAAAAAGCCAGTTGCACACCGACCTTTACAGTGAGCGTAGGGCATGTTCATCACATAGTCCTCCCCTCGGTTGAGAAAAGTAAGCCGAGCCTCCCCGTCTAATATGGCCGACAGGGAGTTTCCTAAAATGTAAACAGCAGCAGTTAGTGGGCAGATGTGCTAGCACAGCAAACAGATAACAATCCACAGCTGAATAAATATTAGCACACATTGTCCTTTAATTCAAGATGCCTGAGGGTGACGTGAATCAGATTTTATTTGTGTGTGTGTACCATAGAACTTGGACTTGGCGAGGATGCTGCCACTGAGGCAGAATCCGTCCTTCCTGTTGCTGACGTAGAAGGCAGACACAGGAGGATGATGGGATACCTGGAGAAAAACACACTGATGTAGTCAGCTTGAACACCACACAGGGAGAAATAAAAGGGAAGCTATTTGATTTGAAATTAGCAAAGACAACCATCATCTGCCATTGATTTATCTTATCATGGATAGTTGACTTGTTCCAATGACCCAACTTGCATTGTGGGAGTTATCTGATACAGGTGGGATAAGCTCTTGACTAATCAGATTGCTCACAGCTAGTACACTGTACAGTAAGTTGTTGCTACTGTTGTTACCTGTTCTGCGATGTAGAAAGTCTTGCTGTTGGTCTTCTGGTGGAGCCACATACAGCGGTACGTCTCTCCAATAATGGGGTTATAAGGCTTCTTCAACCCCTGTGGATTAAACACCAGTATGACATTTTAGTATAATAGATTATATACAGAGAGCATTTATACTCTGTGCAGCTCATCAACATTAAGTGGATTGCATGTGTTTATTATCCTGACCTTTGGCTTTTTGTAGAATCCAGAGATGTACCACTTCACCACCTTCTTCATCCGGTTGTAAGCGTTCTCTTCGATTGCAGCCCTGAGAATGAAACAAACAGTCCAAACTAAGACTGATGCTCCTCTAGAACACGCGCTGTTTAACTCAACAAGTAGAACTTTGTATAATCTACTATAACTAGATTCTCTTGATCCACAAAGCCTCATCAAAGTATACCCAGATACCTTGAAAATGTTTTGCTTTTTTCTGACAGTAAACAATGTCTATGTCACATTTTATATGAGCAGAACTATTGGCATCACACGTTACAAACACCAAGGTATCGCTGGTAATTTAATCTCTACAGACAGATATTTGCATATGTATGCAGATTTTTATATTAGAAGTGTTCTGGTTTTCATTTGTACTGCCAGTGTTACTGATCAATCACATCTGAGCAGGCTTTGGTTGCCTGCAGTTGAACAGTCTGTCTACAGAACATAAGAGGCGAAAAGCATCGGCCGAAATTCAACCCAACCGACAATAATTTGGCTTTTTATTAGCTTTTTTCCTCATTTATATGCATTAATATGCAGATATCAGTTTCCATGTGCCTAGAGCAAACACCCGGTTAGTATTCCTTCAATGTTCACTGTTGAGGAGGTTTTTCCACAAGGGGACAAATTATCCACAGGGGTCTCTTCCTCTCCAAAACAAATGAACCAGATGATTAAAACCAGTAAAAACATTAAATAAAACAGTTTAATGTTAAAAATCAGTGTTTTTCCTGACGCTGTTTGGCTTGTCATTAGGGGCTGTAACTACAGTAGCTGAGGCAAAAATGCAAAAACTCTTATGGCCCTATCCAGAGCCAGTGTTTGGTTTATCCGTTCTGGGCTACTGTAAAAACACAACAATGCAACATGGTGATCTCCATTAACAAGGGCCCGCTCCCTAAGTAAAGACAGCAAACTCTAAGGTGACATACACACAACAGTTCTTATTTTCAGGTGATTATACACGAAAGAAAACATACTTAATATACTATATTCCATTTCTGCTATTATATCCCCCTAAATCCTACACACTGGACCTTTAACTGCAAATTTAGCAGAAAGTGCTAGAGTTGCAAAATCTGCACTTTCCTCCCAAATTTGAAGTTCTTGTTGGTCCTGCACGTGGTAAAAAAATAACTTTTAAGGCTGTATTGTGGTCTGTTAAAGAAATGGTGCGATATTTTGGTATACATATGAAAGACATTTATTAATTAGTAAAATTAAAAGAGCTGGAGGGTGGATTTCTCTGTTACTTCTATTCCTTTAAAAAGCCGTGGGGCAAACAGATAAGTTGGAAGTGCTTACTCTGACAGGAAGTCTGCGTGGTAGTAGTAGTCTGAGAGTTTGTCCAGAAAGGACCTTGGCTCCAGGATGAATGTGGGCAGCACCACTTTGGACAGGTCCATGCCAGGTCGCACCTGCTTCAGCAGAGTCCAGATCAGAGATTTATTCTCCTCTGATACCGTCTCTGTCTGGGCAGCCTCACCAGCCTGGAGAAGGGCAGAGGTGTTTTTTTACTACATGTAGCCTGCAAACATACTACAGACATCTTAAAATACTCAGAAGCATTCACATTGTTGCATAAGTCTCCACCTGATTAAAAATTTTATGGGACTGTTTGTGCAGCTGATTTGCAAAATGAGGTTTTAATTAGCTCCCGACTATAAACATTTTGCCTTGGCTTCAGTAGGTGTTTAATTAGTAAGCTGTCAAACCAACCCACACAGATCAAAGCGTGTCCATGTTACTGCTTTCCTAATAGCCCCAGCAGAGGAACATGCTAATTTCTCCTCATTATGCAACAAACTTTATAACAAAATTGCTTTTAGCTGTAGTTTTAATTCAAGCTGAATATGAAAATGGTTGCTGTAAGTCCTATGAGAATGTAGTGTAATGCTGCAAACTCAATTCATCGATGACGTTTCTTAATAAAAGCTCTGTATGATAACAGTGGACTTGAGTCAAACTCTTTGTCCCTGACCTCTCCGAGCTCCTCATGGGACTGTTCCAGGTATGGGGTTTCCCGCAGATGTTCATTAGGGTCCAAGTCGATGTATGAGTCGTCTTGCCGCTCTGACGTGTCGCTGTCGCTCTCCTCACTCTTCTCCAGGCCTTCTGGGTCTGACTCCTCATGGTCCTGTTCACCCTCCCTGTCTGACTTGTCTGAGTACAGGTCTGGGTCTTTCAAATGGTCACTGTCATTGAACCTGAAGGAAGGGCAGATTGGGTGGTACGATGTTCATGCAAAAAAGGTTTAAGGGGAAAAATTTAGTTGTAGTTGTTTTTTTTTTCTCTACTCACTGGAAACCATGGATGTTGTGGGCACGGAGGAGGCTGTAGAAATTAATGGAGTGTTCTCCACCAGTGGCGACCGTGCTCATGTCCTCCTTTCCCTCGCGGATCATGGTCCTCTTCAGCAGGCTGGAGCACTTCAGGGCCAGCTCTAAGGCATCCATCCAGCATCGACCTGGGAAAGACATTTAGACTCATCACTGATATGCACCATTTATTTTCAGGCTTTGCAGTTGGTTCATTATCCTTCCTTTAATTTTGGTAAAATATATTTTTTAATGATTTTGGCTCCTGTACTCATAATCACCCCTGGGCTCAGTCCAGGACTGGTTCCAGACATGCTACATTTTAAAATAATTTTCATTTTGACATTATATTCGTACAGTACTGCAATGAAAACCAGAATGGGCTACATTTTACTCAGAAATTTAAGCATCCTTGTTAGATTAAAAGTTGCTTGGACTTAAACTTAGATAATTATAAAAAGAAGGAGAGTAAATATTATGTTAGTGTTGTAAATACAAAGTGATTCATCATTTGATGACATCATGTGACTGTTCCAGCACCATGGGCAGAGACTCAGACAGGGAAATAGTGGATTGGATGTTTCAGCACCACGGACAGAGACACAGAACAAGAAGGGCTGTGGCTAAAACCATTCACTAGTTCACCATTCACTCACCATGTGTACCAGTGGTTTCTCAGACGTTTCTATTTCCTTCCACTTCAGAAGCCCCCAACCATATGATGTCACCAGTGCAAGATAGCAGCGGCCGTATTTTGGCTTCATTTTTGTACAGTAGGGATAATTGGAGATGAGTCATAACTCTTTATATACAGTCTACCGTCCGCACAAGACTCATAGCCATTACACCTTAGTTCCACTACACATTCCACCCCCCCGGTCATGTATTCCCCAACTGCAGTGGTATTCATCTTCCTACCTAAGGTATATAACTTATATCCTAAACTGACCTAAAAAACACCCACTCAATCAGTAGAGATATAATAAGCCCTATTTGCATGGGTCTCATATTACCTGGACACCTCGAATAATTTGTAATAACCGTGGAGGTCGTCTGTGATCTTAATTTCCTGTGAGTCTGCCATGTTTGTAATTTGTCAGGATAAAATTTTACCGCAAATTGCCTGCCATATTTCACCAAACACACAGGTCATGTGATAATATTAGTCCTGTGCGTATCGGCATCTCTGTCACTTGGAGTATTATTGTTTACATGCCTGTTTTCTGCCTCTTTCCAAGTTGAGAATTACGGGGGCTGTGCTGGCAGTTATAAATAAATGTTTTGACAGCATTTTGGGTGCAGGAGGCTCATCTCACAACATCTCGCCATTCACAGAACGAAGAGTGAAATCTCAAAAGAGATGAGATTGATGACATGTAAGTGCGTGACAGAATCTGTTCTGTTTGTTTAACCCATGTTTAAAAGGAAAAAAAAAGAGTTAATCACTGCAAGCAGTGCTGTGTAGTGTTTCTGTGTTGTGTAGTGGAGTTACAAATAACTGTATGCACCATATCCAGGAGATAATTTCCAGGGAGTAATTTCTTAACCAAATGAGGTCCCCTGTTGATACTTGTCCCTTGCAGGCTTTAGAAAATAGGGTCCAGATACAAAAATACCACAGTTTCCCTCTAAGATAATAAAGTGGTTTAAAAAAAAAGAACTAGGATGAGTAGCACTTCAACACTTGATCAAATACTGCAAGTAAAAGTAGCTATAGTTTTGAACCAGTGCTGATGTTACTTTATATAGCTGATACCCCCATGATGGAGATTTATTGCCTCATCTTTATCACTCACTTTAAGCTGCTGCTGACAAGACTCAGACAAAAAGCTGAAGGTTGATTGACAGCCTGTCTCTTACCATCAGACTCAGAGGCAGCACGGAAGATGAGGTGGCTGCTGGGTAACGGCTGGGTGATGGAGCCAACTGCTTCTCCTTTAGGACCCTGATGACAAGAAGAAATAAAAGAAGGTAAAACATGTTACACATCAGATTCAGTGTTTAAGGTTCAGGGGGTGTTGTTTTGAGCCAGTGTCTTGATTGCTCCACTTGTCATTTTAATCTTTGTCTCTTTTCATTTTAGGTGACTTTATCAGTTCCTTTATCGTTGTTTCACCTGCAGAGTTTGTGTTTCTTTTTCCAGTTCTTCATCATTTATGTGCAAACAGAGGGACTCTTCACTATGTCATTATGCAAACAAGCTATGAGAGGGGACAGAAGCTGAATGAGTGAAGTGTTTATATCCAACGTGAAGAGCACGATGGGGAAAACAGGAACACTGTAATCTAAATCACACATCAACAATTATGATTCAAGCCTTTTCATAGCACAAACAAACAGGAAAACACTTGCAGTGCAGGGTCAGTGATGAATAGCAAATCACAGTTGGAGTGGACAAGTGAACAGAGCTGAAAACACAGGAACAAATGGAAAGTGTGCACTGCCAAATATGAAAATTGCTGGCTGGATGTATTATGTTCTGCATCTGCACTAAAGATGAGCTTTTAATTATACAGCTAACATCAAACTACTTGTTTTAACTGCAGGGGACAAAGGCTTTTGTTTTTAATGGAGGACCTTTTATATGTTTGTGTTAATTTTGTTCTCTTCATCACTTGAGAGCAACGCAGGCTGCATTCAAATTCATCTGTCTGTAAACCTTTGGCGGTACTCTCCCTCGCTAATACAGGGATAAGAGGTTTTTTCATTGCACGGTAGATAAACACACATTAAGATAAACTGGGTCATATAAGGCAAATTTAAAGGAATAGTTAACAAACTAGAACATACTTGGAAATACACTTATTTGCCTTTTTTGCTGAGACTTTGGTAAGAAGACTGACACCACTCTTATGTTTGTATGATAAATATGAAGCTAGGCCCAGCAGCTGGTTAGCTTAGTTTGAAGACTGGAAACAGAAGTAGACAGCTAGCCTGGCTCAGTCCAAAGGAAGCCAAATCCAAAGGCAACACAGTGTGGTTTAACAGGGAACTATGTGCAGGACTATTTCCTCTAGGAGGCGACAGCACCTGCCAACTAATAATCTGGCCCATGACCCTTGTAAAACTGTAAACTGTCAAAAATTGTCATCTTTTGTCTTTTTTAAACAGATGAAAGAAAATGAGAAATAATGATATAATCAGATAAGATATAAGATATAATCAGTGTACCTGGGTTGAACACTGAATGGAAAAAGGAGCAATTAAATTGTTTGCGCTGCATCCATTTTTTGTAATTTCTGATGTTAAATGTAGCGTTTGTAGTATGGTTTTGTTGTTTGCTTAAATGATACGTTATGTCATTTAATCATTTATGCATACTTCCTTGAACACAAAACAAGTTTCAGAAAATATTCTAGTAATAAAGTGAAATCAAATCAAATCAAATCAAATCAAAATCTAAATATTTTTATCAGATAAAATGAATAAACAAGGAAAACACAGCACACAGCAGCTCTGCACAGGTTGGGTGTTTGTAGGGGCGCTTGTAGGATCTGAGTACATTTGGGGCTTAGCCTACACTTCTGTCGGGGGTTAGGGGGGATCCTCCCCTAACACTTTTTTTTAAAATTTTAATAAACAAGCTCTCTTGATGGTTTTTAATGTACTCTGGCACATACACATGCACCAACATCCCAGTGTGAATCAGTTGTTTTTTATTGTGAATCAGAAAGTGGTTGGCGGACCACCTGGCACCCTGTTGAGGGCCAGATTTGGCCATAAGTTGAGTATCACAGGCCTCCTCCACACAGCACTGGATATAGCACTTCCAGTTTTTAAATAAATTCTTATGCAAAGTCAAGAAGAAAAACTGTTTGAGTGTTTCAGCTCTTTTGTCTGGTGCAGAAAAATGGAAGCCAGTGTGACAAATGGGAATACGGATCTATGAGCCAAAAAAAGTCACTGTTATCAGTCATGACTTAACAGATTCATCAGTGTAAATCAGCGACACCACTAATATCTTTAAATGCTAACTTCACAGATTTCTAACTTGGATCCTGACACTCTATTTTGAAGAGAACATGCATTCCCTATATTGAAATATGCCTCTATCTACAACCACAAACGCGTCATCCAGGCTGGTAAATCTGCCTGCCAGGAAGCACAACAGAGCATTTCCCAACTCAGGCAGCAAAACAGTCTGCCCACCATATTTGTTTGATTGATTGAATGAGGGAAAGGCTGGTACTAAAATACCTGTATATTTGGAGGAAAACTACTGTAGTCTTATGGTACAAAGTTAGAATCCAATATTAGGGACAACTTTTATAAACCTGAGTATAGTACTCCAGAATTAGGCCAAACAGAGGCTACTAAGTTTTAAGAGCCTTTTTTCCAGTGGTGAAAATTCTCCTTAATGTTATAATTTATTCTCAGGCAGCGAGCCAAATTTCACTCACTGCTTGCTTCCTTTTTTTGCATTTTCTATTCTATTTGATCTTCACAAGCCCTTCATTTATTCACATTAGCAGCTTTGACTCTGCTCAGTGGCTGACACTTGTATTCTGTGGTACTAATTTCTCTAAGCAGGTTTCAATGACTTTTCTGTCTTATATAAGTTAGTAGGCTTGCCCTGCCTGTATTTATTTGTCCTCACTTGTTTGTTGATGTTCTCTAAATAGGTGAACAGATTGTTACTGAAAATCATCTAATTCAATACAGAAATAAGTTGTGGAATACGCATTTCATAGTTGTAAAATTCCTTGATACATAGAATTACTCCTTTCCCCCAGTGTTCCCAGCCTGAAGCAGCTCTCCAAATGCACCACACTCTATACTACTGGCTGCAAATTCTGTATCTGTATATATTCTGACCTTGACAGCCCAGATGGACTGCTCCAGCGGGTGGAAGAGCTTGAAGCAGAAGCCATCCTTCTTAGAGGGCCTCTCGATGAGCTCGCAGGCATTGAGCAGCACCGTTCCCACCCACTGGCCATTTTTGTGGGTTTTATAGATGAGCAGGACGCCTGGTTTCAGCACACACCACAGCTTGGTCCAACTCTTCAGTGTGCCTCGGATCTAGATCAAATCCAGACAAATGTCATGTAACAGTGTACTTAAATTATAATAATTATTGTATGTTTTACAATACACACGTCAGCAGCAGAAAATATTGACTGCGAGGTGGAAGATGTTCCTACCTTCAGCCAGTCGGCCATGACGATGACAGAGGGATCGGTGATGGTGCTGAGCAGCTCCTTGGTCGCCCTCTTTTTTTCTTCCCTGTAGTTTTTCTTCTGCACCTGCACGGAGCACAGAGAGACAGACATACTAAGAACATCAATTTACACAACTGTGATTATGAACATTCCACACTCGCTTTCTCGCTGAATCACATTTGGCAGATTTTTTAATAAGACTGGAATCGCACTCCTCGGTGTTCCTGTTAAATAACAGCTGGTTCCCTCTGACTGTAGAGCGAGGTTTCTGCTGCATTTAATTCCACTCTTTAAATACGTAAGGTATCCCATTGGCCACTGCAGTAAGCAACCACTCCACGACAAAAGTGTAAGAAAAACTGATTTTTTTTTTTTTTTAATTCTGTGTTTTACTGGTGTAAATCACTGGGTCTGTTTGTTTTGAGAGGAGGAGACCTCTGCAGATAATTCGGCTAGTACTAAAAGCCTCCTGAACATCTGGATCTTAAATTATCAGAGAAAAAAGGTGAGCACACATTCGCAGGTGCTGGGTTTGTGGCCTGTCTCAGACGAGCCAAACTGCGTCTGAGAAACACTGACTTGTAACATGAAACTTCTTTATTCAGTGTTTATACCAGTTTTAATCACCTGGCCCATTTTTTGAAGAAGTGGAGACCTCTCTAAAAACTTACTGAATACTAAACACTGAAGGAATTCTAACCTGGAGAAGTTTCAGTAGGTTGCAATCTGCAATCCTCACAGCCAGATGCCACTAAAATCCCCTAAATCTGACATACTGTTTCTTTAACAGTTTTATTTTAGGGGGATACAGATGAAAAAGCAATACTAGATCTTAGAGCGTGTTTTGGTTGAAGGTATGCCAGTGTGATTAAATTGTAATCATGACCTGTATTCAGCAATGCACCCATAAAACTTGCTAAAACCTTCTGCTAGCATTTGCTAGATACAGTAGCTGTTACTATGTGGGATATAGCTTTATAGAGCATGTTAACTGAGAAGCTTTAAATTTATCCATTTCCATTCACTCTTTATTGTAAAATGTTTACTTTCTGAATTAGTTGCTTGTTTTAAACCAAATCAAATTTCCTTTATATGTTTACCCTTTAGTTAACTTGCTAGCCAGCTTACTCACCATCTGGTATGTCATATTTTATCTTTTTGACAATTAAATTTGAATTTATTTGGCAAATTAATAGATTATAATTTCTTATGATAGGGTGAAATGTAGGTTTCTATCTGCATATGACAGAGTAAATACAGCCTGTTGCAAATAACCCCTACATTTCCATTTTATAAAGAGCCGCATTCCCTCCCCTCCCCTCTGGTGGACCAGCATAGGACCTTCTTTTGAAAAAATATGTATGGTTATCAAAGGGAGAGATCATTTTGTAATCCTGTTGGAACTGTGCCATGAATACTACATATGGTGATTATTACTTTAAAAGAGTATTTTGCAAGTCAATTAAGTCAGAACTTATCATAAAATTGCTGAAATATAAGACTACACAAGTCGTGTAGGTGACGTCATACCTTTCTGTCTCACTGGAGCTACAATCCCTGTGTTTTTGTTTTGTACTGGAATTTACTCACATGAGCAACAGAGCTTGTAAGTTATATCTGTGCCTGGAACATAACTAAATTACCTAGCTAGCTAGCTAGCTGGTGTAGATGACACAGGGCGAGAGGTGTAGTTCACTGAGCTGTTTCACACAAAACCAAATAGTACTACAGCAAACTACAACTCTCTTGACTTGAAAAATGGATCAAAAAATTGTTTGTCATTTGCTGTTGACTACCGTACATATGTTTTCCAACATAAAGTCCCAAGAGGACCATCAGAAGAGGAGAGGCTTCCCCTTTCTATTCCCATTATCTCCCATATATTCCTGTTGATTCTCATGGAACGTTTCCATCTTGATGATTACCGGAATTTTGTAACCCTAGTTCAGATACACAAAAGTTACTCTACGCTGATGTAGTTGACTTACCTTGAGGGACTCCTTCTTGGTGAGCTTTCCTCCAGATGCTGACACATCCTTGTCTGAGCCATTGTACAGCTTTGTTTCAGACTGTGAACACACAGAAGGGTTTAATAGCACAAAAATACTACTTAATCTCTGAGGACATCTATTTCTCTATTGTCTTCAAATATTTTATAAACATCTATTGGTGGTTCATCTGCCATGTTGAACTGAGAAAACACTGTTCAAACATGCCTGATGATTAGAACCAAAGCTTTCCTGTGAGGATGTGTTTAAAAATGTGTGCGGTCTACTTAACAACCATCAGCTTGTTTCACTGCTGCACTCTGTTTAAGCTGCACTGAATAAAGTCATCTACTAAATGACTACATGTAACCTTGGCAACAAAGTGTTTCCCCTGAATGACACATCTATTACTATAATTGATATAATCAACTGAAATGAGGACATTACGTTGTATATTTCTTCGCAAAAACATTACTGTAGCAAAGAGCAGCAACATCACTGAGAAACAGCATTTAGAAGTGATTGTTTTCCTTGCCTCTCAAGCTGTTTTGTTTCCCTGGTAGTCCAAACTTAGCTCAGTTAGCAGAATGAAGCCTATAAATGCCAGTGCAGGTATATATCTGCCAGCTCCTCTCACAAGCCAATTGGAGCGATTTAAAGAGTAGAGACAGACGGGGTGTGTGGGAATCCTAACGCAGGGCTACTTAGTGCCTTAAATGGCTACAGGCAGCATTGGACAAGGACTGAAAGTACACAATGACAAGCACCAAAGCTAAAATATTCTCTTTCAGTTCCCTATTCTACTCAAAAACCCATATTGAGTTTACTTTGATTGAGACTGCAGCTATTCCTGTGAAGATAGATGAAAACAGCCAAAGCTCGATTCTACTTTTCTATAGCTTTTTGAAGATGGTGGATGTTTCTGATAGCAGACTCTAAAGATTAATTGAAGTGAAAAATCCCGTTTTGGTTTAAGGAAGAAATGATTATCCTGTCATGTCCTGTCCATGTTTTCATACTTCACAATATCAAGACAAATTTTTAATAGGATTCCTATGTGATGAAAGCGTCTCTGCTGTGACTCAGAAGGAGGCTCAGACACCCACGTCTGCACTGACAAACATATTTGATGTGGACCTCGACAGATAAACCAGACGGGCCTCCTCCACACTGAGCTCACTTGAAAGAAGGGCTGAGTCTGAATTTTAGTTGATAAATGTTTGATGTGTACAGTTTATATGACGTGTGAGTCATCTCAATGTGGGCTATCTCACGCCTGAGGCAAGACTGGGAAAGGAAACAAAACATGCAGTAATTCCCATATTCTCTGCTCTCATTACAACGCACACAAACCAAAGCACCCAATCATTCCTCCCGACCCATCGCAGAGCAATTGCGATGGGTCGCAATTGCAATTGTTATTTTCCTTACCTTGCTTTTAGATATGGAATGTGAGTCTTCTTTCAAAGGTAGAGGCAATAGGTCCTCCTTCCCTCTCTCGAAACCTAGAACAGAAAAAACACAACATTATTAAGGCAACCATCAGTCTCCAGGTAACCCAAGTATCCCATTCCACGAGACAACCTATGGCTGTAATTCAGGCAGACCCAGTGCTATGACCAGGCCCATGGGAGCCATGACCACCTGTCTGGTGGTCCGGTATCTATACTGATATGTCTCAGAGGCTTTATAAGAAAGGCAGTGTATTTGCATCCCCGTGTGCAGTGGTTCTCAAAGTCCCAAAGCCTTGAGGACAGGCAGAGGGTACTGTAAGGATTATCATATCTTTTACTTTTCATTCAGTGTGCCTTTTTTACATAACTTTTCATCACCTGAAACGAATCTGCATATTTACAACATACTATGCAGGATTTGACACTCACTGGTTGTAAAAACAGTCAAATTGGGCCCTTCCTAATTGGTTCAACGAGACTGACACCCCTTTTCCACCAAATTAGCTCTGGTTCTAGAGACAGTTCTGTTCAGGACTCTTGGAACCTTGGTGCAATCTTGCAAACAAGCCTGTATTTCCACCAGTTTTGAACAGACCCATTGTAATCAATGACGTATCATTAACGGAGGGCGTTGCACAACACACAACGATAGTAGCAAGATGACACATCGCGAACCAACTATTACTACTGAAAAGACGAAGCAGACTATTATGTGAAAGACTCCATCCTCTCTTTCAAACATGAAGAATATGACACACTTGTGGAAAGCACTTGTAGGGCTTGCAAGGTCAAATGTCTGAGAAGCCAAATGAAATCTCATTACATAATATCAGTCACGGGAGCACGCTATCCTTCAAAGCGACTGGAAGTAAGCCACAGAATCTGGATAGCAACAAGCTGCCTCCCGCTGCCAGTCCCTAATCATAGCTGAGCTCAAAAGTTACATCAATTGGCTGATAAAGGAAGTTCCCTGCCTTAATCTGTAGTTTGGCTGGGACAATGAGGGTGTGGAGAGCACACGGAAAACAAAGAAAGGTCATATGGATGCTCAATTACCAACTGCTCCTGTGAAGTTGCTGAGAGGAATATGTATATTTCTACAAATATCAAACTGGGCAATAATGACTTCATGTATGAATGCTGATTTAGATAATAACAAACCTAAACAAAGAATGACTAGCTGCTCTACATTTGAGCTCCACCTTTCCAAATCTCTATCAGTGAGCCAGTTTTTAACCTCAGCAACAGATTCCCCTCTGAGATCCCAGCAGTTGGTAACACCAGTGGTCTCAAGGTGACAGAGAGCCTGTAAATATTTTATAGCTTCTCTCTCCTATCCACAGGCCATCAGCGTTTAGGAAGGAAGCACTGCAGAGTTACCTTACCAAATTAGCTATTTGGAAAAAAGTCACATCTTTTTGGACTAGCTATTTCATTTAATAAAACAGCTGTGTGTCGGTAGTTGAGGCAAAATCCTTTTTATGTATTCTTACTGCGTACTGTAATTTTTTCCTGCAGACATCTTGGGTCTTGAATTCTTAAATGACTCAGAGAAAACCCACGTTCAAACTCCACGCTTGGATACTTCTAATAACAACCATGTGATGTTCAGTGCATTACTGGAGGAGCTGTTTGTATCATGTCCACTTTTCATTAACTTGCCTCTCATATCCTGCTTCTTCAATTTACAGTGATGCTTTTCGACAACCCTACAAACAAACATGTTTGCTGGCAGAGTGTTACGGGTCCATAGAGAAAGTAATAATGATTATGATGGCAGACAAACTCCAAACCAAAATGCACTTAGAAATAGAAGGTATAATAGTGACATTTCCTTTATCAAACTACTGTAGTAAACAGACACTTAAAATGGCTACTTTTCCTCCAAGCAGTACCTTCTGGTTATGAAAAAAGGTGCAGTGGTTCAACAGCCCTGCTGTAAAAGTGCTACTTGAGCAAGAGTCAGCTGCATATATGCATGTCTTGTTTGAGAACACTTAAGCTATGTGAGTGTTTAGTGCCATGAAAGCAAGAAACAAAGCACTTTAGATCCTTCTGGTTGTCTATGCTAACCTGTAAGCATGAAATTAAAAGGAACTGGAACAGGAGTATTTTCATTTCCTTGATTCCCTCCAACAACAGAGCTAAACGTGTTAGTTTACAAGAGTACTTCACCTGCAAAATGACTATTTGCTTATTAATTATTAACTGTGTATTACCTGAAAAAAGTGAAGAAAACTTAGTTTTTCTTGTTTGCCCTTACAGTGAACAGAAAGTCCAAAAGGTTAACATTCTTCATGAAATGAGGAGATAAAACACATCCCCCATTAGTAGCACGCTGTTAGTGTGCCTGAGCATGTGCGTACGTATGAGCTCCACTTGAGCATAGTTCAAACGGGAAGGCATGGTACTTAGCCGTGCATGAGACTGTTTATATTGACATGTTTTAAATTCTAATGTTTTAGCAAAAATGCATATTTGAGAAGTACTGAACATACGACGAGATACAAAACCTGGATTATACTACACATGTAATATGAGAGTTTGTAAACAGATGTTTTGATAAAGCTTTGCTGTTGTTAAACACTGCCCCTGTTTACTTTAATTCATGAAGAACATTCACCTTTTTTGGATTCTCCGTTCAAGATGAAGGTAAGCCAGAAAAACAATTTTCTTCATGAATTCAAGGTAACCTGCGGTGATTAAATGCTATACAAATGGTCATTTGTGGGTGAAGTATTCTTTTAAATTAGCTATAGCTCCAATTAGGCAATAAAGAAATGAAAGAATTCATTTGACTTTCTTGCCTTACCAGTGCTGCCTTTAAACACAGATCTAGTTTCACTGGTAAATTAGATGTCTCACCAGACCATCTGCACCTACTTGACAGGCATCTCCATGCCAACATCAGCTGGAAAACAACTCAAGGGCAATTGAACCACTACAGCAACCCACAACAGGTTACAGAAGTCAAAGTCCCCCTTTCTCCAACTCAATGTATGGTGAAGAAAAAGGGTGATAAATAATTAAGTTGATTAATATGTTATATAGTCAGTGTAGGCAAATGCATCCTCCTTTATTCTGTTGTTGTTAAAGAAAACAGACATCCCCCATATCCTGAAAGCTTTTGTACTGTGGCCTGCTTCTTACGATGTCAAGAGCTATACTTACATCACAGTAGCTTATATAAGACCATTTATTGACCATTGTGCAGAATGTGTGTGTTAAAGAATTATGGGTTATATAAAATGTTATCTAGTCAATACGGCTGGGCAACATATCAATATTATATAAATATCATGATACAATTTACAAGACTAGATATTGTCTTAGATATTGGACATTGCAGTATCGACAGTGTTGTGTTTTCCTGGTTTTCAAGGCCACATTACAGTAAAGTGATGTAAATGATGTCATTATATCCACATCGCTGGTGATTGTTTACCATCATATGTAGACATTCATTATCTTTGTGTAATATTTTGTGAAGCCTCCAAACGTCAACCCTACAGTATCATCGAAATGTATCAAGTTATTTGGTCAAAAGTATTGTGATATTTGATCGTCTTTATATATTGTGCAGCCCTAATAGTCAATATATAATCTGAGTGAGACCTGAAACAGAATCTCTTGCAGTCAAACAATGTAAGTGAGTTAATAAACTCAGTAATTTGCATGCTTGTTAGCCCTGCCTTTTGCAATCAAGCAGTCGAATTAAATGAATGTGGTCCACTGTGATAAGTGTCCCATTTTGATTTGAGACACTTTAAGGTGCCGCTTCTCCACTCCATTAAAACTGGTGTTCAGAGACCCAAATGTGTTGCCATGGCACCATGGATAAATACAAAAAACAGCTTGAGGCGGCTTGTTTAACAACTATGGCTTGGTGACATAATGAAAATGAAAAAATAATCCTGTAAAATTACCTTCTGAAGCATTTTGGGTAGAACAACACAAGTTCATATATCAGTATGTCTATAATGAGGAAGGTAACAGTGTGTACAAACCTGAACATTACTATCTATAAGATGTCTCAGGACTATTATTTGCCATGCCATCATGACAATTAGTCATTTCAGATGCCAGGACACTCTCCAACCAAACCTTCCTTCCAATATTGGAAAACATTAGCTTTGAAAACGATCCACTCAGACAGAAGGGATCTTTCATGAGTAATCTTAATCCCAAAAGCCCACAAGAACCTTTCTGTTAAATTTTTAGGATTATGCAAAATGTTAAGGACAATGGCCAGGCTTAGAAATGGGCTTAGTGCTACAGAAAATTTCGATAAGTATTTCTTCTGCTAAGGACAGTGGCAGAGCAGGGAGGCAATCATTGTGTGGATCCACCAGGAGGTTTAAGGCTGAGTGGGTTTAAGTGGTCTGAATTTCATACAGAAGTGCTCAAGCATGCTATGATTTTTAAGGTAGAAATACACTTTTTTGTCTAAATGATTTTTATTGCACTATTTACAATCAAGTGACTCTGAATATTGTTACCTATTGAAATTGACACGTATTTACCAAGCACATCGCAAAACAGTGTTAAAGTAGGCCAATATAATGTATAAAAATGTCATCACTTACCATTTTATTCTATTAGACATTTATATGAATTTTTGTAAGTTTTTGGTTACAGTGACCCTGACCTTTGACAACCAAAATCTAATCAGTTCTTCACTGAGTCCAAGTGGACGTTTGTGCCAAATTTGAAGAAATTTCCTCAAGCCGTTTTTCAGATATCGCGTTCACAACAATGGAACGGATGAGTGGGCAGACAACCCGAAAATATGATGCCTCTGACCACAGCTATCATCGTGCTGGAGGCATAAAAAACAGAAACCGGAAGTATTCTACATTAAACTGCCTTAATAACTGAACATATTTTACTTAAAAGGAAGGCTTTAAGGGATGACTTAGAGGAACAAAGATCAGCTGGCAAAGATTTTTTGTTTTTTGTTAACCTGTCACAGAGATAATGGCGACACTGCTGACAGATGCCACCAGGGCTGGCTAAGGTCAGAGTACCAGACAGAGACTTGTTGTTGCTGTCCCCATCTGCTTTATTTTGTGTCCTGGGAGAGATGAGGAGGACCTCTTTTTGCCCAGAGTTGTTAATGAATGTTTAATGTAATTTTAGGAACCTGGAAATTCAAGAGTGACATACCATGTAAGGTTTTACATTTATGCCATTGACCTGCTTCTCCTACCTACAGTAACCTAAAATCTGAAGTTGGTTGTTTGTAGTAGTTCTTCTTTATATGAGGCTGTCAGATCTGCCACACAACTAATGCATCATGTTAATGTAATACACCCAGTTACAACCAGTCTATTCCAAACCTCTCACAAGAAACTACTTGGAAAAGGCTCCAAAAAGGAAAGCCTACAAATATGTGAAAAGTAAAAAATACCACATATTTGAGATAAAAAAAAAAAAAGAACAAAGAACCGAAGATCAATGAGAATTTCAACATAAAACATATCTCTACAAGATTGCTTAGTGAACATCCTTTGGGAGATTTCAGTGGATAAAAGCAAAAAAAGAAACATACAATATGTTTTAATGCTATCGTTTGTTTGTTTAGAGTAATTGTGTTTACAGTGCCCATGTTTTTGTCTCACTGAACAAACATACAGTGCATCTTTTCAGGACATTCAGTGTGCAAATCAGCTAAATCTAACCCTTTCCTTATGGGAGTGAATGTGATGGAGTGTGTTTGTGTGTGTACAGCTGAACACTCACGCCCCACTGCAGACCCACTAGTCTGGCTTATAAAAACTAGAGCCGCAGTGCTTCCACTCTGCATCAAAGATCACAGACAGGAGAGAGAAAGAGAAACAGAGAGAGTGAGGAGATGGTGAGAGAGGAGAGCTGTATGCTGTTACAATGAATGTCTTTTCACATTAATGTGCTGTCTCACAAGATGAATACAGTCGCCTAAAGCATTGCGCAAACATATGCCTTGGTCTATGGACATAATAACAGCAGTGAAAGGAGAAAAAATAATGACAAAAACACTCATTCAATTCAACAACATTTTAAAAAAGAACATAAATCCTCCACGATTTTTGTGTTTTCCTTTAGATATTACACAATATCAAGTCTCCTATCGACAACCATCGCTGCTGTAATTCTCAAAAATGGCAATGACTTTGTGGTTCCTAAACATCTGAACACTGAATGCAATGTGAGAACTTCAGCTGTAAGCAGCAGGAAAGAATGGTCGTTGTCTATTTAAGCCTGTGGAGGTCAAGGTTTGGCTGAGCCAGTATGTCTGCTGGGATAAACACAGCAATGTAAGACAAGTAAACACCGACACGATCATAGCACAAGGTCAGCTTAACCTGAAAACCCTTTAGGAACCAACAGCTGCAGTCGTAACATTTCAGCACATCAGCTCTGAAATCATGTCATCTGATTCCAATCATTATGAATGCAACACTAGTCTGACTCAACGGATGTAGACTAGGCTATAAAGGCACCTTTAGCTGGCTATTTCAACCCCCAAGAACAGCACCAAGTTTCGAAGCCAATAATAATAATATAATATTGACTAGATACCAGATACCTAGATGGCGCCTTTTCATTTCAATGGAATTTTTTGCCTGGCACAGATGCCCAAAGAGTTTCTAGCCTTTGGGTTCAGTACTTCCAACCAACTGAATACGTGCATTGGTGTTTCTCACACTGGCTCTGCCCGCGAGTTTTCGCTAGGCTCAAAGACATCACATTGTGATGACATCACAGGTTTTTAAATTGCCTTTCTCAGCACAAGGAAAGTTATAGGACTAGAAAACCTTAATGGATCAAAATTTTATATTAGAAAAATTCTTTATTCACCTTGTTTGCTGTTCAAAGTGTCCTGTCAACAGTTTTACAGATGTGTCTTTTATAATGGTGGTCTATGGAGAGAATGCTTTTTGGGCTGCAGATTTTTTTTCACTGCAATACTACGAGTAGCCACTGGGGAAAAAAAATGGAAGCAAGCCTGAGCAGCATTCCTGAGGGCCTGATGTGCCACAGAGCAACTTTCAAATGAATGAATGGGGGCCCACCTCCAATGTTGTTTCCAGTTGTCTTTATACATCCATGGGCTATTTTTCCCGGCATTCTTCCATTGCTTCTGCTACCTGCGTGTTACCATTTTCAAAATTCCCTTTGCTACTGCGGTAAACAACAAACTCAAAGTTAACAACCATTTTTGTCAAAATAGCATGTTTTGAAAAGATTTGGATAGTGCAATAAGGCAAGCCTGCTTTGTTCTTGCCATGAATTGTTGGAATCCAAAACAAATAAAACAACTTGGAAATGCACCTCAGAAAGGCCCAGAGTCTATCTCGCAGGACTCTTGTGCCTTATGTTGATCTGTTTTCTGACATGGCCAGTTGGATTTGATTTGCATTGTTTTGTTTATCTTGGCAGCGGTATGTGCCAGCAACAGTGACTTCACTAATGTACTGATCTGTTCCACTTTACACAAGTTTCTATGATATTGTTGTAATTATGTTCTGCTAGAGCCACATACAGCTGGCAAACTGTCTGGGGTTTTAAGGGGTCCAGTGAGTTCCTCAAGAGCTCAAGTATAGTCAGGCTTCACTTGTAGGGCACCGATTATTAAATTTTGTCTTTTTTATCTCTAAACTTTGAATCACAGTCAACATACCACTATTAGTGTTCTTTTTGTGGCATTTTAGTGACAAAGCTTACATCCCCATGTGCAAATGTTCCACCACAACAAGTTACCCCTGACACTATTTTACAAGGGCACCGCTTCTGGGCCCAAGATTGGTCCAAAGAAATCCAAACGAGCCAGAGCAATTTTGCCCCCATAGCAGAATGATAATGTGTGCCTTCAGACCTTTCTCTAGCACTGACATGTGCAGCACTGTGGAGATGGGTCTGGCTACACAACACGTGATCACGACTCAAAGTCAGCGTCACCTGAAAATATCCCTTAACAAACCAACATCTGCAGTCTTGACATTTTAGTCATTCAGCACCTCAACTTGAAATCATGTCATGTCAATCATGATTAATGCAACATGTAAGATGCCTCTCCACCAAAAGGAGCTTTTGTTCAAGCCGCTAACACTCCAAAACTACTTCATTATCTTTCAAGAAAGCTCAAAGGCAGTCCCTGTGAAGGTGCTACTGGTATCTAGGATTGTTACCACACCACAGATTGAACCAGGTTTACTCAAGTCAAGTTTAGTCAAACTAGTGAAAAACTAGACTGATTCAAAGACAGAAATAATACAGCTATGCTATAACACTATACTTATTCTTTAAACCCTAATTCAAAAGTAATGTGCAACTCTTAATGATGTGGTTATATTTTGCAGGAAATGTGAAGGCTACCGTGGCAACAGGTGACCTGAGAACAACAAATGGAGAAAAAAGCTGTACAGTTCAGATACTCCTCAGAATACATCAATTTTAGGGAGCAAATGGCCTTAGGGAAACTTGGCATGGCAACAGCGTGTCCACTTTTTTGACTTAAAAATATGAAAACTGAAAGATGGTTGGTCCATCAAAGAAAAAAAGAGACACAAATGGGAGCATTTCACTGACTGATACAGATTTTAGATTTGTATTCGATTAGCAGTTTCTCAAACTCAAACTTTATTTAATGTAAAACACTATGAGTACAAATGTGTGGTACAGATATTTAAAGATATTTGTTGTGGAGACATTGGCACAAGAATATGACAGTTTATATCAAGTTAACACCTAAAAGCAGTCCTCCTTTATTCTTGCACTGAATGACCTCCTTGGCTGACACAGTTTAACTATTTTGCTGCTCACACTGAATGTAGGATATGAGGGTACTGCACCAAAATAGCAAGTTCAAAGCAAAATGGTTTCCCCAATTTTTAGTGGATCCAAAATGGATCCATCTGTTCCAAATGTCATATATGCATGCAGCCTCTGCAGGGTAGCATGGCATCATGGTACCCCTAAGTCTCAAGATATCACAAGTAACGGAGATGCATACGTCAATATTGGTGAAGGTAAATAAGGGCACCAGAAAACTGTGGCCGCTGCTTTGACCTCTTCGATTCTGCGAGGACACAAGCATTCCTGGCCAACATTACTCTCATTTGGAGGCTGTAGCTGGCTACAGCTATCGTGATGATACTGGTATCAGTTGTTTGTCGTTTGGCTGTTTAAGTATGTTGGTTGTTTTTTTGTTAGCAATTTTTTTATGCTGTTACATTTTTGCTGTTATGTTATTAGTCTATTGTTCTTTTATGTGATGCTTTTTATATCTTGGTCAGGACTCCCTTGCAAAAGAGATTTTTAATCTCAATGGTTATATTCCTCATAAAATAAAGACCAAATCATATGAAACAAGAGCACCCAAGGAATTGATTGGTACTGGCCTTGCCATACTAGCTTATCAGGAAGGGGGTTGAATAACGCTCCAAAGTTAGGCTAAATTTTGGTGAGGGAAAAACTGGCATGGTCATTTTCCAAGGGGTCCTTGACCTCTCACCTTAAAATATCTAAATGAAAATGGGTTTTATGGTAATCAATGAGGTTCCCCTTTACAGACATGCCCACAAACTAGAGATATCTTTAATAGGTATATTGACAGTAAGGGGGTCTCTAAGCAGTTTCCAGACTAGAATTGCTTGCCATCCCATCGCCAAAAATGCAAAATCTCCAAATGTCAAACGTTTTTGATATCAAATCACAGCACAGATTGTTCTATAGTGTTTCTCAAGGTCTTACTGACTTATTGTGGTATTTTGGAGGAATTTTTGAAGATTTTTATCAATCTCCAGTGATAAAAATGCATATATTTAGCACAAAATCTGTGCAACAAATGGTTTTCCAAATGGTAACCCAACAAGTACAGTGACAACTTCCAGACATAATTGAGCATGGGAATGACCATCACATACTTTCATCATAATGTCCCAAGCCCCTATACACTCTAAACTTAAAGTTTGAATGGGTGCCTAAACAAAACACAATGTTTATTACAGATTTATGATTAGAAAAATGTGACATACACCCAGAGTTTGTAAAGCAGGCTTTCTGTTTTAAAGTTGTAGTGTCCTGGGCTGATATAACATGACATGACATATTTTCCATGACTTCAGAAAGCTCCTCCAGGGCCACAGAAAACATTATACAATGGTTATCACACATAAAACACTACGTGAAATCAATAAAGTGATTGTCATGGGTAAATCTTGAGAGATTCCTCTTTAAAATAAATCTTTGATTATCTTTTTAACATCATTTCAGATACTTTAATATCACTTTAGGTCCATCTTATCCAACTTAATGCACACTTCTGTTCTTTGCCACTGTAGTGCACCACTTCCTCTTGGTAATCAAAATCTTATCTTACATAGACTCCACTGAATGTTCTAACATACAGTATGCCAAGTCATGCTGACCTCAAGACTAACCATGATTCCATCTTATTATCGACCACAAGGTTTCCGCTCTCTTATTAGCTTTATAAAAGCCCCATTTTGAAACTCCAAATCAATTTCCCTTGCAGTTAGTCCCTGGCTACAGAGGAAGCAACTGAAAAACAACACATCAGAAAGTGCCCTGTCTACGTGAAAGGGTGCATCCACTCAACATTAGGCAGTAATTGCACAAATGAACAATAAAATGGGATTTTACTTTGGGATTAAGTGTATTTGTGGGTTACCACCAGAGTTTGTAGGGTATTAAAAATTCAAACCAGTACAACTAAGCCAAAGCCTGTCCCTGCTGTGAATCATTTTGATTTCCAGACCTTGTTCCTGGCCTTCAAACCTGTTTCTTATGCAGCCTGTCAGTGCACTGCACTGCACAAACATAACCACAACTGAGATGAAGTGGCCCTAGCCACATTAAAAGGGTTGTACTTCTTTTCTGTCTGCACACAGGAAGGTTGACGAGACAAAAGAACATTATCTCTTGGAAGGGGTGATATTTCAAACAGGATGTGTCTGGATGAGAGTGGGGGCATCAGGCAGGTTGTATTACCATGGCTGCTGTTTTGTTTTGGTGATCTAAATATAGTGCGCTGGGGCTGAGTTCATGTGCACTGTCAGATGCTGGCCTGGTCCTTGGATTTGGTATAGACTGCAGGCAGTGACCTAGTGTCCCATTTTCTGATATTTAAAAGAAGGCTTAGAAGAGTCAAACTGCATCTTTTTGCTTAGAAGAGAATACCAGGGGAAAAAAAACAACTTTTCAATATAATAAACTTCAGGAATAAATTTTCTTTGAATAAGAAATTTCTTTTGCAAACCAAAATACAGTGAGGTGCAGAATTATTTCTGGCACAATCAGTGATTTGGTAGTGAACCTTGATCCTCTTTTGTAACTGCCAAAGAGTCAGAGTAGTGGTTTCCATTAGTTGCACTTAACAGTGACGCAGGACATATTCTGTGTTAATACTATTTGATCTCAGTGCTGCATTCAACATTGCAGACCATCATATCCTGGTTGAGAGGCTCAGGTGGTGAGTGGGTATCTGGATCTGGCTCTGAATCAGCCTCAGAGTGGTTCTCCTTTTACTTTTCAAGAGAGGGGTTTTTCAGTAATTGTTCACAACTTTCAGCCTAATAAGCTGAAAATCTGTTTTGTGGCATCCCCCAAGGTTCTGTCCTTGGACCCATTTGGTTTGCCTTGTACTTGCTTCCCTTCAGGATATATGTCATTTTAAAGCTACCTCCTACCATTCCTATGTGAAACTGTCAGTTCTACATAATGGCCTCGACTCTAAAAAAATATGGTTGGCAGATAATTTTCTAAAGCTAAATGCTGATTGAATAGAAGTTCTTAGCCCTCTTTCTCAGGGCTTGTTAACTGCTCCTTGCTCTAGGCATCAAACAAAAGGAGACTGTCCTTGGATTTAAGATCTGTGGACTCTGTGGAAACCTTTAAAAAGCATTCTTGTAAATCGTACACACTGAAGGGCAGTAACAACCAAATATTTGGCATTTCTACTTGAAAAAAAAATTGCTGAAATGATTGATGAATTATCAAAATAGCTGCAGATTAATTTCATTACGATTGATTACTCAACTAATTATAGGCGCTCCTGCAAAGAGTATTAAAAGTTGTCACTTAACAAAGGTTGGCAAATGCTTGCCCATATTTTCAATCATGTTGTTAAACATTATATACTGTAATTTTCAACTTGGAGTGCCACTAACTTATCTTTTTTACTGTCAGTTAACTTGCACATTTTTTCCTCAATCAATTGATTGATCATTTAGTTGATAAAAAGACAGAAACAATCTGCATGGCCATCACAATTTCTGATGGTGATGTCTTCATATTGCCTTTGTTTTGTCTGAGCCTATAACTAAAGACATTCGGTTTAATATAATGTAAGGCAAAGTATGGTAAACCATCAAATCAATCATCAAATGTTTGGCAGGTCTGCTTGAACAAAACATAAATGATAAAACGATTATGAAATTACTTGCCCATCAATAATTTATTGTGAGATAATACTTGTTTTAGCTCTGGTGGGTTTTGCAAAAAACACTTACATCTCTCAAAGTACCTTAGTAAAAAAACATGTGGATATTGGTACAGATACTCCCTGTAGGCATTTTATCTGCACTACTAATGAAAAATTGTTTATATCCAGGCCCCAATCACAACAGAAAATGAAATGGCTAGGGACAGTTAGCTGACAGGCAAGCATAACCACAAAGCTTTTGACACCAAACATACTGCCAGCATACAAACAAATAGTTATAAACAATCCATTCAAGGCTATTTTGTGTCAGCAGAGTTCACTAAGGAAACAATGTGGATGTAATAAAAACAGGAGGAGAAAACACAAAAAGTAAGAAAAGGTAAAACAAAATAATGAGTAAGGGCAACCCGCCTGCACCAGCTGCCTCCTGCAGTCTCTCTTTAAGCTGGTGCCTGTTAGCAGAGCATCTAAAATAAGGATGACTGGAGCCGAGGCTGTGAGCTGACTGTGAGAAAAACACTATGACTCAGACAATGTCTCGCGGCTCAAGTTATTTGTATTGCTGGATAAGGTACTAGTTTAATGGAAAAAGAAGTGGGCTTATGGCCAAAATGTCACCAGTGTGAATCCTCAGACACGAAAAGGTCGTAGGAGAGAGAGAATGACAAACAACCTCCCCTCCCTTGGTAACTGCTGTTAAGATGCCCTTAGGCAAGGCACTTATCTGACTGAGCTGCTCACTGGCAAACAGTAGAGCACTGAGGTTGTACTCGGTCGCATAAGTCTGAATTATTGCATGAAAGTGTGGCGGTGCTTGTGCGCAGTCAGCCTTTCCTGGATTAATAACGGTTAAAAACAGTCAGGTGGAACAGAACATCCACTCTCTCAAAGCTCCAGGGGCTGCCAGCTGTCTGCCTCCAGGTTTGTGTCCTTTTCAGCAGGACAAACAAAGGGAAGTCACAGAGGAAGCAGTTTACAAATGAACACTAAACTGATTTAATCCTAAATGTTCTGAGGGATTTGGTGCACTTCTAAAAACGAAAAGGATTATCACTGCACTCTCATGGAGGTATCATCGAAACCTAAGTAAAAACAAGCCAGCTGAGCTGCTGCCTGAGCCTTCCTCATTCATCAGTCTGCAGCGGCCTGTTTAAACTGCAACAGCTCAAAAATGCTTATCTGTGCTTTTCTTCAAATGTAAAGAACAGAGAGAGGAGAGAGTCCTTGAAGTAAGGAGTCACAAACAAACACCTTGCAACTATGACCAAGCAACATTCTTGAAAGAAATGTGTTTGTACTTTTTGATGTGGCAGATACAGAATGTCTGAATTCATAGCACTTTAAACTCAACTCATATTGCTGTTAAATGTGCTGTTGCTTGAGATTATTTACATTGGTATGACCTTTAACCTTTACTTTAAGTCTAACTGAAATCAAATTTTAGTTTTGCTAAAGAATCAGTACATAAGTCCTCTGACTTTTGTACCGATTCAGCCAAAGTTGTACAATGTAAAAAGAATAAGGAAGTTTTAATGCTTTGTCTGCCTTGGTAGTTCCCTTTACATTAATGTTCTCCAGCTGGCAAAATTTGTGTTGGTTCAGACTAACAATGTCAGTACTTTAAGTTGGTTGGTGCAATGTTTCGTGGGTGGGCACTAAAAATAGTTAATATCAGTTTAACTTCCATGGACACACAGACAGTAACCAGCTGCAAAGCGGTGATGTTAGCCACTGCTTGGCATCCCATTTTTCTTTTAGTACTCCATACGTTTCTCCATGTTGTGAGTTGATTCATTGCGTAACACAAATCGTGCTAAGACTACAGGACTACCTGCTGCAGGTTTGACAGTCTGATCATTTGTTATCAGCATATTGGGAACTATCAAAGAGAGATGGCTTATGCAGGCTACACCCCCTCCTTTCTATAATGTGTGACTAGCTGCCGACAGCTCAGCAGGTGTTGGAATAACTTGAATAAAAAGTGTGAATCAGTGCTAAAATTATCTGGGCTAACAGGTTTCTACTTTCAACATAGAAAATAGTGAGGACCCTGACACAGGTCAACGTCGGACCATCAGTGAGTCTGTTGTCCTAGTTTCTTAGTTTCTGCCCTAGTGTTGGCACTACAGGCTTTTTTTTTTTTTTTTGGCCAATTCAGCATGTCAAATAGGTGTCGGATATGGCGGAGTCCATGGTTGAATGAAATCACTCTGATTGGCAGTTCAGCTTAGCACATGAGAACAGAAACAGAAGTGAGGAAAGCAAACAGTCGCCTAAAATCAAGAGGGCATGAGCTCAAAACAAACTTGTTTTATGAGGTAAGATTACTTTTTGCCATTAAACTCTTTAGCAGGAACTGTTTAAAATTGTTTGTGCAACTGTTTGCTTGCACCCAGTAAATACCATTTGTTCTTTCAACCTTGGGTTACTGTGCTAACTGGCTAACTAGCATCTTGAATCCGTTCTGTTGGTCTTCCAGTTTACCTTTTTGAATGACAAATAGAGACTACCACCGCCTGCCTCTGTGGAGTTATTTCCTCTCAAGCAGGCGCATGTGTTTTCTGGCTGCAGTCTTTGCGTTGTATTGAAATGCAACTTTTTGGCCAAGACACAGGCTACATGAGGCAACGCAACAGTTTGCCTTTGCCGCCACTAGTTCTTTGATGTCAGTTTGGTGTGTCTGGTCCTTCAGCTTGCCGGCTTACACTTTCAAAGAGGAAAACAAACTTAACAGCACCAAAATGTTGGATGTTGTAGTGGACCAGACATCTTAAATCATGGCTTATTGAAAAAGAAGGATAAACATCTTGTATCTGCATTTGTAGAATATATGATTATGAAGTGCTCCCTTCAGTTGCGCACCCCAGAAGTTGACGGACCATCTCCTAGCAACGCAAGCCCTCAGATGTCATTCACCAGCTGCCATGACAAACTCCTACCCAGAGGCTTAAAGCTCAGACGCAGTTTCCAGAAATATGTCCAAAACGATCTCGTCTTTTGAAAAGTGGTACATTATGCACAAAAGCTGCAGTGTCATTATAGTTTCTTATACAAGATGTGAAGAGAATTCAAACTTAAGTTTTATTTTGAAGTAAAGATTACATACAGGAAGATAAAGTTGCCCCTTGACTGTAATCATGGTGGTAATGTATTTAAATATGCATTTTTCTAGGTTCCATTCTCTCTGCCAACATGAACAATGTGCTTTCTGTTGCAGCAACTTGAGCGCAACCTCCAAACACAGAGAGGGTCTACTCTCAAAAACCCAAGACACAAATCAGTTCAAACAAGATTGCAGTGTATTGTCTAGGAGAACTCTGTTCACTTACATCTAATGCAAGCTACTGACAGTCAACACTGCATCTTAAAAAACTTAGAGGCCTCAGTAAAGACACACATTCTTCACAGCTCATTAGTCCAAACACATTTTACATCCACTACCACAGAGATACTACTCAATCACAAGGTAAAACTACAGGGTCTACTAATGCAACACTTCCCAGTATGGAGCTCCAAAGCACACCATACATAATACACCCACCTGGCAGCGAGATGGGTGACAGCTCGTTATAGCCCCCAAAGGAAGCATTGCGGATGAGTTTGCGTCCATCCGGGTGCGGAGGTCGAAGCGACGCTGAACCGCCGCACGTGGAGAAACGGCGGCGACTCAGCAGGCCCTCCTCCTTCATCATTGGGCCGGCGGGAGCTCCCTCGGTGTGCGGGAGGGAGGGAGGAAGGGGTGGGGGAGTGCTACAAAAACTCAAGGGTATAAGGTCGAGAGGGGTCGGGAAACAGTCCAATCCGTCCCGCGCAGCTAGTGAGCCAAGTGAATGAACCAACCAATACACACATACACACACACACAAACACACACACACAGAGTAGCTCAGACACTGAACAAGTGCAGTATGCTGCTTTCCTCTACGCTTCCTTCAGCAGACTGCTCCCTTTCTCCCTCACACACACTCTCTCTCTGCTCTGTGAGTGTGTATGAAAGCAGCAGCCTGTAAGTACTTAATAACGAATAAGCTGAGCCCCTCCTACTCTGTCTCCTCTGGATGGGTAGGAGAGCTGCATGTTAGCTTGAAAATAACCCTTATGTTCCACATCTCATCTTTCTTTTCTGCTCAGTCTCTCTCTACATTTTGAATTCAGGGTTTTAGATGCTTGATGCCCTTATCTCAATGGATTAATCATACTTGATGTACTTGACATCCGTGAGTGATGTAAACAATACGGGGAGTGTACTGGGAGTGTCTTTGTTCTTTTTTCATGTATTAAACATAACCATGCCACTTGTCAAGGTCTAAACAGGTTTGTGTGAGCCACAGACAGCAGATAAATAAATGCAACAGACAGAGGCATAAGCTCACGCTGCTCCTGATACTCCTCCCTTCCAGCTATTTGCTAACACAGCCAGGTAGCAGCTAGTGTGGCTGTCGAACAGACTGCTCAAGCAGCAGCACCAGTGCTGCCAGCTAGGATGGCAATAGCGGAGATACTGGGAGTAGACAAACTGAGCTGACAAATAAAATTTGGATCCAGTTGCCCACCAATTTCAGTCAGTAACAAGACTTCCTCCACTAATGCTGCCAGTTACAAGGAAGTGCTAGCTCGCGTGAGAAACGGAGGGTGACTTACTTCTCTAGCTCTTAATTACGCTTATCAAATCAGAGCTGGTTATTCACCTAAGTCTTTGCCTGAACAAGGTCGCTTGTGAATTGCGTGGTTTTGTGCTCTTGTGCTCTGTTTTAGTGCAGAAGTGCAACTACTTTGCTTAGCGTTACCAGCTATATCATTAATACTGCTGCAAAAAGTAAACATTTAGATTTCCAATATGTTATTTTTTTATCAAAATAATGCCGATTTGGAAATCTGTACAGTGTTTGGAGCTGCTGTCTGTGTGAGACCCAGTGTTGCCAACTTGATGACTTTCTTGCCAGATTTAGCAACTGCTCAGACCATCTTGGTGACTTTATTTCCAAAAAGTGACTAGCAACAAATTTACGGACTGCTGCTCAGAGTAATTGCAGTTCATGGCTCTTCCACCATCAGCATCCGGTCTCTACCCCTCTCCTCCATGCAGCAGGTGAGGGACAGGCAGGGCAGGAGGGGGAGAGACGGCTCACGATGCTCTTGCTCTCTGGACTGGAAGCAAGAGATAGTGGTGCACTAAAGTATAAGTGTCATAACTGTCATGCCATTCAAATGTTTTGTTGAGGATTTTTCTACTGAATCTAATTCAGTGAAATTTGATGCTTTCATTAATGTCCAATGACATCACCAATAATGTCATCTGGTGACTTTTAGCAACTTTTGGAGCTAGTGCTAGCTTCTTTCGTTGGAAAAGAGTTGGCAACCAGTGAGACCAGCCACTCAGCATAACGTTACAAAGGCATATGTTGATGTTTTGTTATCACTCTTACTGTCGGCCAAAAATATCAATGTTGACCGTTAATACAAGTAATGATGATACTCTATAGTTAGTCACTATAACTAATTTGAAAGCAGGCTAAGCTAATGCTAATGAGGTGTTTGGTGTTTCTGTTTGACAACAGTCTAACAGGTGGGCTACAGTTAGCTATATGGGGGTAGTAACAATGGTATCTAACACCTCTCCTTAAACCCCCAGATTTCTATGTCAAAGAAATCAGAATTCAGTACATGACAAAAAAAAAAAGAGTTCCCGACGGCCCTGGTTAGCTCAGTCTGTGGACAGTAATGGCTGTTTAGTCATGTTGGCAGTTGTGTCTAGAGTTTTTGCTTTTGCTTTCTCATAGTGGAACCATCTACATGAGGAGACACTACTAAGTTATCAAAAGGTCCCCTTTTGTGATTTAAGGCCGTTTTTGAGTGTCCTCCTGCCAGGCTGATGGATGTGGTACTTTAAAACCATCCAATCGCTGCAGTGTAGCTGCTAAACGTTCCAAAATTCATTCATTGTTTACGACACCAACTCCCAGGTAGCCCTACACCAGATGAATGAAAACGATGGCGCAGAACTGAAAATTAAAACAGTGATGTGGCACCATAAGGTGAATACAATCTACTTAAATTTATCCCTAACCATGAATGTATTAAAAAAAAAAAAAACTTGATACATTGTTAAAGGCGGGGTCCTATTAATTTCTACAAAAGTTGCTCAGTGGTGCATGATGCCAAAAAAGTTTGACTTCCAGAGTATAAAATTATTAAGATCTTTTACATCGTTGGGCCCACGGAGAAAGCGCACAAGAGACTTCTGGCGGCTTAGCAGCAAACTTCCTGTTTAACCCTATGCTAATTTGAATGGACATAAAATGATTAAATTGTACAACTCTTATTGGACCAAACTGTCAAATCCAGATATTGAAACGAATCATTATGCTGGGGTTGTGCACTCAAAAAAACTTTATCCACCCATTTACAGACATCACTTTCATGATGTAAGTTTATGACATAGGACTTTTTGGACCTGGAAGTTGTAATTCCAAGGTTTGTCTACTATGTCAAATTGGCGTCAAAGCCCAGCACTGTTTCTGGTGCTTGGCCCTGATACAGTCATTTCCCAGGCTGATGTGGTGTGCGTTCAACTCAATCAGTCACATGCAATACATACTGGTACATGTAGGCACTGTGGTATAAGCTCTGTACAGAGAATCACTGATTCTTCCATCAATGTAAGGCTCTTCAGAGGTTGTGGTGTTAATGGCCTACATAGACCACACGCTGTCTATGAATATCCACATTAATAGCTGTGAGATGTTCCTTTCAGACACTGTATGTACATGCCCCCCCTCTTTCAAATCACACTGTTCTCTTGTAATCATCACTCAGGAAATACATCTTGGAAACTGTGACTGCTATGTATCAGACTGTGCAAAAACACACACACTCACACAAACACACACACTCCAGCATATACAAACACAAAACATAAGCTCTGTTGAGGACAGAAGGAAGGACTTGATCACACCAGTGCTCAGTTGACCCTGTATATCACCCAGACATAAACCAATTACTTTGAACCACAGGCTACTTATCAGGCCAACAAATAGCTGCAGGAAAGCTGCTCAATCAAAATATAAGTTCAACCCAGTATATACATCTTCATATTATAAACTGTATATTCATTTTAGTGCCAGAATGAAAAGGCTCCAGTGTGGCGATGATCACTAAATGCTGCACTGATGCATGTGCTTCTCAGTGCTGAAACCGAATGCTTTGTCTGTGACCGAGCAGGTGACACTGACTGTAAATTGCTTTGTTGGCAGACATCTGTGACGCACTTGGGCCACTGCTTCCTAGAAATGTTATCTCAATGGCACAAAGCCAGCTGTATTTTCAGGAATACATGCGGCTCAGACCAGATGAAAAGCTATTATACTGAAACTGAGCTCCTTTGCATACAATACGTAGCCATTTTGTGTAGTTTTTTAATTTGAAAAAGAAAAACTTGTTCAGTTGCTGTGGTGAAGGCTGTGAAAGATGATTAAGGTCAGCAGGATGGTTTGTACCGAGTAAAGAGATAGTGTGTCTTGAAAAAGGATTCTGCAAGAAGGGCAGCAGTGGTTACTGTATCTCTGTAGAAATGAGTAAGCCTGGCATTGGGCCTCATCTTTGAAATACAATCTGCTGTTGATCCTTCCACAATCCACCGGCATCTTCATCTTGCTTTCGGCTGACTTGTCCCATTTTACTCATTCATTTTAGGATGTTAAAAAACGTATAGTATTCTGCTGGCAACATACCAAACCTTGCTACTAACTGTCCGTGGAGACATTTCATCCAGGACAGCTTGGAGAAGTAAACAGTGTATTACCCTCCGAAAAAAAAACTGTCCCCAAGCCAACACTTAAAACTGATAAATCTGCAGCTCTGCCTGTCTGACTCACGATGTGCTTTATTAATCCAGGTAATTAGGATATTCTTTATGTATAATTCAGATCCCAGACCTAATTAACCTGCTTGCAGAGGAAAAGTCTCTCATTTCTGCTGGCATTTGAGAGGCACTTGAGAAACATTTGCTAAGTATAGTCATCATCTGGGTCATTTTTCAAGCTATTTCCAGTAAAGTTAGGACGGACTCTTGTTCATGAATAGTGGTTCTCAAAAATCCTACTCTCATTTCATTAACTGACTGAACAAACAGAGCTAATCTATTGACAAGCATGGCTTTAACCTACTGTGAATACTAAGTCCTACCTTTTGCTTTCCTATGGACACAGTGTATGCTTTCTACATTCCTGGTAAATATATCCCTCACAGGCAGGGATAAACATCATCACACATTACACATATTATTAATGTTCCATCCATTCTTCTCTAAAAAGCATTCCTGTCACATGGACGTGAAGAGCCACTCAGCGTACAAATGCGAGCATTGTTTGAATATCAGCTCTTTGGCTGGACGAACCAGATGAAGTTACCCCTGCACCACGCCTGCCTGCTTCAGTGCTTTATGTCTCATGTGTATCAGGTGAGGTGGTGTCAGGTATTGGTACTGCTGCCATGCCAAACAGGCCAGTACAGGGGTGAGTGAAGATCTACAGTATAGCTACCCGGTGAAGCAGTAACCCAACACAGGCTCTGATACTCAAGAAAGGGGCCAGAGTTATGGATACACATGCCTCCACAAGGATAACCTGATTTCAGATACAGAACTGTGCCCATTTTTATTAGCCATGCTAGAAGCTCTAGAGATGGCAATAACAGTCAGTCGGCCCACCACTTTGGCCTGAATACAAAATATCTCGACTACTTTTGGTTGTACTGCCATAAAATTTTATATAGATATCCATGGTGCCCAGAAAATGAATATTGAATTATTTACTCACTATTCTTTGTGTGCTACTATGAGTTTAACATTTGTGATTTTGAGTGACATGTCTTGACATTTATTGGATGGACTGCCAAGAAATTTGGTGCAGACATTAATGCTACCCTCACGATGAACTGTAATAACTTAAATGATCCTCTGACTTTTAATCAGGTCAAAATCTTGACCACCTGTCAAACTAATGACATTGCCATCAGCCTCAGCTTCCTTTTTGTTTAGCACCAATTAGCAAATGCTAGCATTCTACCAAGCTAAACAAAACTGGTGAAAATGGTAAATATTAAACCTGCTAAACATCAGCATTCTGGCGTTGTCATTGCAAGTGAAGTGTTTAATGCCAAAAATAACCAAGTATCCATTCTCGTGCCTCGCCTATTTAGTAACGGCACACTCCCATGAGTCTATGAACGAGGCAAGTTTTTGTGGTTAGTTCTAATGTCTGTAATTACAGCAGGACAGATGAGTGTCTGTTTTATAAACTGCTAAAGTCAGTTGAACAGGTGAACAAAAGATAACGTTTGAAGGCTCCTGCTTACAAACAGATTTTGTAGTGAACAACACACTCTACGTGCTGACGAATTCTGTGTTTTTATGTTTTTAGCTGAGATAAACCAGAGAATATACGATTAAAACAGAGTCATTGCTCTCCATGAGGTTTGCTGGAAGTGATGAAATGTAGCATGTTATGTGGAGTGTGCACTGGGCTAGACTCTGTTTAAAAAATTAAAATTAAAATTCTAACATTGTTAGACGTTTAAGAATATCAGCAATTAAATTTTCATTCAAATCAAACTTTGACGTCTGTCCGACGAAAGAGACCAATGTCTTTCTAACACCATATTGATGTCCAGTGCCAGGTGGGCAACTCCTGGCATCTGCTCCTGATGTTCTTCACCACTGTAAGTGACATAGTTTCTTTAAGTGCTATGTAGTGGATCTAATCTAAGGGGATGTGAAGGGCGGTTCATGTGGATTTCCAAAAGTAACTGCTAAATATTTGAAGAAACTTTATAATGTTAATTTTGAGAACAGAATGAACACTGATGGTAAAGTCAGAACACCAGAAGACAATAATCTTGTCGTCATTCATAAAATTTATAGTGAATCAAACATCTCTAACGAAGCAGGTAAGCTCAACAAAACTCAGGCAACCAAACCATGACTCCACTGTAGACAAACTATGACACAGTAACCCACGAGCTACAATACATCTGATACCATGCAGTGCAAGTGATACACAGACTGCAGACAGTAGGTCACACACAGACAAACATATCGAGTCTTACATAAAGGCTACAAGGAGACCCTGTAAGCCTGGGATTAGCTCTGCAACAAAGAGGCTTTTTGAACACTAGCCTACAGGCATCTTCTGCTGTATTCCTTTCCTCCTAGTTTTACTGCAGGAACAGTCAGGCACTTTGAAGAAAAGAGCAATCAAGGGTCTTGTTTCCATCCACATTTGGTGAGTAAAAGCCATTTTAACTTGGTGTGATCTTCCTTCTGTCCTCACGAGAGCCACCTTACATAGACGACGCACACAAAGCAATGAGATTGCACAGGTCAGAAATCGGCATGGCGGGGGGGATTTCTCGTGGGCAGGTACAACTAGGACAACACAGATGTCAAGCACTAACAAGCGCTACCTTGTCAAGTGGCACTACTTCACAATGTACCTTGCTTTCCTTCAGGCTACAAACTTAAAGAAAAGTGTCCCAAGGTCAGGTGACAGGACTCCGATCGCCCAAACCATGCTAAAATCCCTCCTGCTTTAGATCCAGATTGTGTCAGTCCAGACAAGCCTTTGGCGGTCCGAGCAGAGCTCAGGCCCAAAGGCCCAGATATTCTCCATTGCTTCGTCCTGTCCTCCTTTACTTCCACAGACTCTTCGCTATCTACAGTAAATATCTCTTCTGTCGAGCCTTGTGCCTCTTAGCTCTCAGGCCTCCCAGAGATCAGCCACTCATTGGACAAGAGGGTGAGCTGAAGAGGAAACGCTGGATTGGCAGTGGCTGAGGGTGCAGATAAGGCCAGCCCCCTCCATGTAGTTAACCCCGTCTGACAGGGCATAATCCCTGAGGCTGAGCTTAAATCCATGCTGACCCAACCTGCTCTCTCGCTCTTGCACTCCCTCGCTTTCAACCCTGCGGTCAACTCACTTCCATTCAAATATATTTTTCATTTCTTTGTTTTTTTTTGGTTTGTTTTTAATTTCACTCATCTTCATGACTTCATTCCTTCCCCCTGCATCATTCTTATTCTCGACCTGTCTCTCACTCTCCAGCACAGGAGACTCTGTGTTTACCTGGAAAGACGACAGCAACTCAGCGAAAGACAGTTAAAGCGAGAGCAGCTTCAAAGCCGATTGAGGAAACCTTATCAAACAACCTCCTGCTTTTATTTTTGCTCTCAGTGAGTCATAAAGAAAAGAAGGCTCACTTGGCAGCCAGACCATAGACACCAGAGTTTGTCTGCGCATGTGATCATGCAACAAAATTTAAACTCCAGCTACAGTATGAAAGCAGTCTGATTTATAATCTTAAGCAAAAAAACTGATAACACCCTATCAGCCAACATCCTTTTTTCCCCAGCAAGAAGCCCTAAAATTAGGTTATTTGTGACTGAAATATGTACTGAGCGGGACATGTCTTTTTACCCATCAGGTGGCATGTGCGAAATATATCTCACTTATAATATATGTGCGAAATATATCTCCCTTAGAAGCTCATATTGGTTGATAGTATTGGCCTGGCTGATATATTGGTCAGGCTCACCTGACATCATTAAAATAATCACTTCACCTCTCTACCCTGTTTGTGTAGGCTTTTACCCGTCTTCACCTCCTAGTAACTGTTGTTGGATAGTGTCCTGTTATAAGGATGTTTCCTCTGGGTACTCTGGCTTCTTCCACAGTGCAGACACATGCAGATTAGGTCAACTGACTCTAAATTGCCTGTACGTGTGAGTGTGAATGGTTGTCTGTCTCAATGTAAAGTAGGGTATTAGAGAGTGATTACTTGTGCATAATTTAGGGCCCTATGATTTCTGCAGTGTGGAAAACATGAATGGAATCGCATTATTTTGCAGCATCTGATGTCTCTGCATCAGGCTAGCCATCAGTCGCATCTCTACGCTGAAACCGGCTGCTGATAAAGTTGGATTGCCCCCATATTCTGACCTTTATGGTAAATGCATTCATGGCCCAGGATACACATAAGACTATGTCCGTCACGGACTACATTAACATGGAAATAATACTAATTGGATTATATTCACAGAACGCATATAACTGGTCCCTTATAAATTAAGAAATCCTACTAAATTGTGGAGAAAATTATTTTAGTCTTTAATGTTGGGTTGCTTGAAAACCAAATCCTGACATGAGCATTATTGTTGGTCCCAGCAGTCATGTGGAAGAGGCCCTCTGAGACTCTAAGTCATCCAAAACACTTAGGACTTTGAAACTAATAGCTAAATTTAGAACAGGGCAATATGAAGCTCAGATTGTGAAGCACTTCATTTTATAAAAGGATGCAATGTTTTGTTTTAAATCTCTGATAGATAAATGATGCAATGTTGTGTCACATCAAATTGATTTATATTAATTAAACATGGAATACTTTCTTACTGAGTTGTTGAAATTTTATTCATCCACCACATGATGAGACTCCGTTTGGTAACAAAATGTGCTTTGATTGTAAAACAAAGAATTCAGAAAAACAAAAACACGAAATTTGAGAGAAATTAAAATGGAATCCGGAACAAAAGTAAAAATTATTTCATCGGGCTGTAAACAGCAAATTAGTACATCAGAGAAAACACTTTACTCCTGGGGTATCAAATGTAATAATGTTCCAGCAGAACTTATAAGAATTATGCTCCATAAATCATGCATGTTGTTTACTGGGCGGTTTCAAGTTACTAAAATGAGCTCATAATCGTCATAATCGATCTTCTCACCTCAGCTGTGAATTTTCACACAACTCCTACAATCTTCTTCTCAATTCAGAAATAACTATGTCAGTGCAAAAGCTATCACCTCGTGAGTGTGGAGTATAGGCTCCATCATAGCAAACAATTCAGTCATTTATGACTGCAGCCAAAAATTTGCACAAGAAAGGACAGGATCTTTACACATTGGTCAAGACAAACAAAGCAAGACATACGCTGTCATCACTTTGACGCAAGACCAAGGGCTAGTAGCAGTAAAATCAGTTGCCATGGATACCCATTTTGTGCTGCAGGGAGTTGAGGGTCAGGAAAAAAGCTCCCATGCTGTCTTGCTGACTCCTGTTTCATTGACGCAGTTCTGGTTAGACAACAACCACTAATGTTTGGAGGTTTACTGTTGCTTTCAGTACACACACTCAGGATACAATTTGCCAAACACTCTTTATCATACTGATGCAAGTCAAATTGACAAAATTGTGAGCAGAACAGATGCAGGACAACTGCTGAAAAGGGTACCTCAGCTACTACATCTGTATACAGCACATGAAGACATGTCTTACTCTTGATAGATATGCATTAACATTAATGACCTCACATACAGGCAGAAGTCTGAGACACTATATGTCGGGCTGAGCAGCAGTTAAGCAGATGAAGCTTTCATAAAAGCCATCGCAAGTGACTGATGCACGCGCACACACACACACACACACACACACACACACACACACACACACACACACACACACACACACACACACACACGTGAGATGGGGATACAGAGAGTAGAATGTGCCATATATGGTGTGTGATGGTCAAAAAGTAAGGATGTGTATTGATTTCTATGTTATGCTCACTCCCTCTTGTGGTCAGAAGTCGGCTTACAACTGAAACTGTATCTTATATGATTTAATGTGACAAATAAATTGTTGATTGATTTTAAAAGAGTGGACAAAAAAAATCACACTGAGCTGTTACCTCAAATGTATTATTGCAGATGGATTCAACAATACTAGAGCTACCCAAAGGTGACCAAATGTTTAACAACCAAATGTAAAAGCCAGCAAATCTAGCACAGATGAGTCACATGCTTGAAAACAAGGATTCATCACTTTATCTGCCAAACATCAGTGTTGGCCGATAATTGCGTTGTTGACTGCCATCAGCCTACTGGCAAATATACAGAATCTCCACCTTGTGGCTGTATGCCTCGACAAACCAGTCAAGTTGCAATTACAGTTGACATCCATGTTTGTCTGGACTCATATAACCATGACAGTAGACATGTTTAAATATAGATGTTGCTGCAAAGATGATACAAATACTAAAATGTGGAAGCTTCGCATACATCTTCAACCCCGCAGCACAGAAGATCTATACAATCAGCACAGTGTCAAGGTGAGCACCATTGGTTAGTGTCAGAAACAAAGGATCTGACTAGATGTCTCTCCTTCTGTTCCTGATACATGATAGTGAGTAATGCCAAGAAAAGTATTTTTGCCAAACATTATGAATACAAACGTATTAAATTTTGAGTTATGGCAAAAACATGTTTTGTGAGGTCACAGTGACCTTGACCACAAAATATAATCAGTTCATCCTTGTCTCTAATTGGAAGTTTGTGCTAATCTAATCAGCTCATTATTAAGTCCTAGTGGACAATTGTGCCAGATTTGAGAAAAGGAGTTCTTGAGCTTAAGGATGCATGATAATATCAGCAAGTCCTCAGTATTGGCCGATATTGGCTTTAAAATTAACTATCAGAATCAGCCAACATGCTGGTAATATTGGTACGACATCGGTATCGGCCAACGTGCTTTTTCTTATTTTGCACAATCAATGAATATTACATACATTGAAAAGCATTCTATTTCATGTCCCCATCTGCTGGTGGGCCATCAGGATTAGAGCATGCATGCATAATATGATGCTAATTCCACTACAGAAGAGACTTGATGATCACTAAAATGAGGTGAGGAAAAAAGTGGATATATCGATATCGGTTATCGGTCAAATGAGTTGTGCATCCCTACTTAAGATATCGCATTCACGAGAATGGGACGGAGAGATGGACAACTCGAAAACATAATGCCTGGAGCTGCAGCTACTGGCAGCCATGGCCACAGCCATCACTGGTGCAGAGGCATAAAAACACTGTTACCGGTTATCAGCCAAAAGGTTACTTTAAACATCTGTACAGTTTGGCCCAGAATTCTACAATCACTGTCTCTAAAAATCACACACTGATTATTAGGTCACACATTTACAGTTTTCCATAGTGTAAGTGCAACTCTGCAACATTCCAGTGGTTTATCAAATCCAGCTGTAAAGACATACCATCACTGCTTTCATGACCTTTGACACTGGCAGACTATGAAACTGGCGGAAACTTTTTAAATGCCCTCTATCTGCATCAAAACTACCAGCCAACAGCAGCAGGCCAATCACTTTTCATCTAATCTACTTGGTTAAAACTGTTGAGTTTTGAGGCTTCTTGCCCTGCCCACCACTGGAGTCTTCTCACTTTTGCTTTGCTGTCCGAAGCAAAGCCTGACAGTATCAATCTTTCAACAAACATATACTGTGAGGATGTACATCACAATCTTGCAGTTCACTAACCACTGCAGAGAAGCCACAAGAGGGCGCTGCAACATAAGAACAAGGAACAAGCTGTATGAGGAGTGATGTAAGACCCTAACCAAATTTACCCTTGAGCTTACTTCTCCACAGTCCTCTATTTGATTTGTTCCTGATGTGTGGTCTCACTGGGATACGCAGTAGCACGACTATCATTAAACAACAGTGTGTCAATAAAACAAAAAGAGACAATTTCTAACCATACAGCCACATTTTGATGACCTCTTGAAATGACCAAGCCCAGAGGCTGAGGGTTACATGCTCTGATAGAGTAACATCAAGAGTCTGATCATCATGCAGCAAACCTGCTCTGGTGGTTATTACACACCACAAAGTACACCTGCTGAGCTATAGGTTACTCTGACTTGTACATTACACACAGCAGCTATGATGATCATATGTGATCTACTGCATATGAAACAGTCAATGTCACAGAATTACAAAAGCAACACAAACAGTGAGGCTATAAACCTGATCACCTGCAGGTTTGTGACTGCGCATCAGTGGACAGGCAGGTTGAAAAGCACTCATCAAATGGGAATGAGTCACTGTTTCTTCACCAGGAGTGTCTGGGAAAGGTACAGTCTAAACAGAGCACTGACAGCTGTCCTGGAGCTAGAAACGTCCAGTGTTACCACTATGCTTCTAACTGTCTTTATATTATCTTAAATCTGAGAAAACATAAACCAGGATCAGGATATATCAGCAAGCGTGTCTGTGAGTGTGTGTTTGGGTCTTTGATACACATCATATTTTCATTTTAAGGATGTAGCTAGCGCTCTTATCTGGAGTCTGGCTTGCCAATGTTCAGAGAGCTGCGTGGCTGCTGCTGCTGCACTGATCCAGTCTGTGACCTTTCCGTTGTGAGACGGCCGCTCTGACCATTCAGCAACCAATTAATATTCATGTGTTTTATCAGAACAATTGCCGCAGGGGAACTGGAGTTCTGCCTTCAACCTATTTACAAACAACTAGTTTTACCAGAAATGTGAATGGATTCATAAAAATCACATCACCAAGAAATTTAATCCCACGAAAATCACGCAAGGAAGACATTTACAGACATTCTATGAAATCTCTGCTAAACAACAGCAAGTGTGGCAGCTTGTGGCATTTAAGGGGTAATAATGAATATTAAAAAGTAGTTGTAAATATAGAAAAGACGAGTAATAGGAGTTGTTTAGACTGCCAGCCCAAATGCTTTTTTTTTGGCATATCCAGATTGTATTCAGATTGATTTTAGAAAGTCTGAACGGCAAAAAAACACACATGAAAAGCAATTTTTGCAAATTCCAATCTGATGCATCTTCTTCCTGATGCTCTGGCTGCTCAAACTGGATTTCAAGGAATTTATAAACACGACAAACAACGACGTCAAAACCAAAGTGACAAAAGTGCTGAACAGAATCCATGCTATTACCAGCAGGGTGCTTTCGGAGAACATCGAGAACAACAGTCCGTGGACAGATGACAAAATAATATAAAATAACCAACTGCAACTTGACAGCGTGATTGTTTGGAGGGCGACACAATGGACCTCCATTTCTCATGCTTCTGTACTGGTAAGCTGTGTCACCAGTGTTTGTAATTACTGATACTTACGTCATTACCACAGCAACACATGGAGACAGGTTGGTGATTTCTGGGCACACTAATCCTATCTGTTCACTTACAAATAACAGTACAGATAATCTTTCTATAAGATCTGATTTGAGAAACAAATCTAAGTTGCCTGCAGTCAGAACACAGCCATAAAACTGACTAACAGACTCTGTAATGTCAGTCAACTGACATTATCTATCTAAAGCCTGCTAACATTAGTCACCATAAGCTACTAGTTATACCGGATTAAGTAAGACTGTAGCAACAAAACTGCTGACTGTACAGCACAGAGCAAGAGTGTTTAATAATTTATGACCTCAACTTTTCATTTGAAAGAGGGCAGATTTCTTATTCCAACTAAAACATAGTTTCACTTTAATGTGAAATGTTTGCAGGAAGAGTTGAATTTAATTAACAGAGGAAGAAAGGTGAAGTAGAGGCTATCGATATTATTTCTGTTGGAAAGCAAAACTAAGAGCAGAAGCTGCATGGTCTCACTAAGTTTCTTTACGGATGTGAAAAAAGCTGTGGAAATGTACATAATGCTCAATTTATCATAACAACAGGTAACCACGAAGAAAGTACTGAGTTTGTATTAACAGTGAACAACAGCTAATTAATGGGCAAATAGGAGCAAATAAGAAAACAGGGAGACTTCTTAATGAATTTTGGTCAAATGTACTCACAAAACAGAGAAACTAGAAATACAGGTCTGTCTGTAATTATCAGCAAGGGCTAGTTTTTTATGTACTTTGAGTAAAAAACAACCATGGCCACTATTTCTAAATTCACAGTAGCTGTTTTTCCCACGATACTCTGCTTTTTCTTTCAAATATGCTGTTTTCAACTTCCTGAATAGAATGTGCTGTAAGTGCAAGTCATATAAAGCAGAGTTTGAGAGGTTATTTATCTTAAAATGGCATTATAAAGCAAAAGGTGTAAAACGTGAGTACACTCTCATCTACAGATGATCCATGGAGCTCAATTAATAGTGTGCAAACCAAAGCTGTCCTATAATACAAGTTTAAAGGGATAGTTCAGAATTTCTCAAGTGAGGTTGTATGGGGTGCTTATCCATAGACAATATAGCACATAGAGTAGATGGCGGTCAGCATGCCCCCACTTTAGAGAAACAGGCTGGAGTCTGACAATGAAGCTAAAGCAGTGTACTGCTGTGGAGGGGCCAGCAACAAAATAAATTGCCCCCCTACAAAAAGTTACACCTAAAAAAATCAACATCAGTTTTAATGTATGCTATATTTAGAATATTATACTGCTTTACTTTAAAGTCAGACAGCAATTTCTAAAGGGAAAATGAAGCCGTTACATATTACTCTCTTCAAAGCCAGACTCAATTGAGAAAAACAGTAACTTCACAATGCTGCACAGGGGACCTGCTGGTCTACCACTGCCTCAATCAGTTATTTTATTTGTGTTCATTTATGACTTTGGTGTTTTAAAGGGTTAATTTGGATTCATCAAAGTCACACAATATCACAAACTAACTGACTGAAGTAGCGGTAGACTAGCAGCTCTTATGTTCAGCTAGCTAAAATTACTGTTTTTGTCAATGGAGTGTGGTGGCTTTGACGAGAGCATAGATGGGGAACTGATACACCGTTAATGGCTTCCCCATTGCAATGGGCTGTCTGACAGAAAGGTAAAGCAGTGAAAATACTCTCAACAGATTGTGACCTTAAACTGATATTGATTCTTTTAGGTGGCTATGTTGGACTCCAGCCTGGGGTCATGTCAGCTGATATCTATACATTGACTATGGTAAGTACCCCATACAACCCCACTTCAGAAAATCCAAACTATCCCTTTAAGTGCAGATTTTGACACTTTGTGATAAACAGTGGGGTACAAAGGAAGTCTGTATCTTACCATGGCTGTAGCTGACCCCGGGGCTGAGGGTAGAGGGGGTGGCGACGTGCTCCCTGTTGGGCGTTTGGAGGCCTGCCTCTTTCTCCCTCTCCTTGTCCCGCTCCTTCACCTGGCGCTGGCTCATCCTGCCTGGGGTCAGAAGGACGGTGTCATCACCGCTCACTACAGCAGCTGCAGGCAGAGCGAGGGAGCCAGGAGAATGAGAAAGGAGGGAGGTGAGAGATGAAAAGGAAGCACATGAGAGGAGAGATCAGACATGTTGCCATCTTACTTCAGATCAGAGAACATCTACACGCAGCCCTCTTGCGGAGCATCTGCTAGGTGCAGCCTCCTGTTTCATAACCCATTTTGACTAACTTGTTTTCATCCATGTCTTGTGATTGGAAAAAGAGGTGTCTCATGAGTGATGATAAGCTCAATATGTGTGCTTGTCCCATATCACTCCACCTTGTTTACCTGGTGCCAATGAAGCGAGCAGACATGTTATTCCTTAGCAATGGGAGCTCAATTTGGTTGGCAGCAGACCAAGACAAATGTATGAAATTAAAACAGGAGTTTTATCTTTGTTTAAGGAGACACTCCCTCATTTTGTTTTATGGCAGCTTCACACTAACACATATAACAGCATTAACAGTGAACTGAGAGGAGATTTGAGTATTATTTTTGACGCATAACTTATTTCTTGGGTTGAGAAAATTCCATTTAGCAGAACATAAAAAGTTTTCCACAAGTAGAGCTGGACAATATATCGATATAGTGACATTAGACTAGATGTCGCCTTAGATTTTGGATCTAGTAATATTTCAAGGGTTGTCTTTTCCTGGTTTTTAAGGCTTCATTACAGTAAAGTGATGTAATTTTCTGTACTTATCAGACTGTAGCTGTTTTATTATTTGCCTTTACCTATTTTGTCATTATATCCACATTACTGGTGATGATTTATCAAAAATCTCCTTGTGGAAATACTTTGTGAAAGCACCAATAGTCAACCCTACCATATCATTGCATATATATCAATATCAAGGTATTTGGTCAAAAGTATCGTGGAATTAGATTTTTTTTCTGGCTCACCAAGCCCTACCAGCATGCTCTAGCCAAAATATCTCTTTAATCTCTAGCTTGATGGTAATGCTGCATTCACATGGAATCAGGCAGATGGTAGCCAGCAAACCAGATATCACTTTAGTAGATGGGAGCAGGACGGCAAAATAAGGTGAGGCTGGCTCCGCTATAGATGCCTAGCTCCCTCAATCCTGCAATCTGGACAATTACTGGACATTACTGGAATATTTATATAAAATAATACTCACAAAATAATTTTAGTTAATGTAGTTTATTCCATTCTTTGCAAATATTTGAAATCACCATATCAGCCATCATCATGAGTGTTTCGTTTTGATGTCCTGCCATTCTGTCGGACTGTTTGTTTATTTTTTCCTGTGTCTTCCAGAGGGTGTTGTCCGTCTGCCATCTGCCTGATTCCATGTGAAGGCAGTATGAGAAACAATAGCTTAGATATTTCCATGACTATTTATTTAGTTTGATTAGACAGAATAAGGCAGTCAGTATGAGTCTGAATCTCTCTTAGGGTGAGGGGTTGGCAGATACTTTCCTTCCATATTTAAACGAGGCAAGATAAACTACAGATATGCAGTTCCCATCCATTTTTGGCCGATACAGATGAGCTCAGGGCCCCCTTCATCTGTTGCGTTCAAAATGTTTTCAATTAAATTCAAATTAAGGTTGATGTTTTTACACTATTTATTACTGCTGTCTACTGCTACAATGAAGTTTTTAAATTAAAACACAGTTTATATTTCTTCAAACAAGCTAAGCTACTCCACAATCTTACCATAAAAAATGATTATTATGGTACATAAAGTCCTCATCAAAGTTTCTCATAAACACATTAGCACTGATGCGAGTAATTCTAACTGAGGAGTAATTTTAATTGTGAGTTCAATTTAAAACTCTGTAGGGGGTGTGCCTATCTTTCAAACTGAGCAAATTAGTAAGCTTCTGAACCCCTGGTGTGCACATACACAAACACATATGGTAACAAAGATACTGTATAATCCAGATCATAATCCAGTGACGTCAGTGGCTGTCTGTTTTATCAGACTGCAGTGTGTGTTCAGCAGCTGAGTTGTTGTGGATGTGCTCTGTAAATGCAGCTGTGCACATGTATGTGTGCTCTTGTGGGTATTTGTTAACCCTATATACATGCTGACATGCTCAACAGACACCATGCAGGAAACAGTAACAAAGAGGACAGTAGCTGAGAAGGAACCACAGAAACAGAAACACAGACTGTATGTTGCCACACAGACTGTAGCCACACAGACTGTAAATTTTGCCACACTTTCTCTAAATACACTGCTAACTTATCATGTCCCTGCAGAGTTTAAAGGTTAAAATCTCTACAACAGCAATGAAAAACCAAGAGGTAAAAATACCCAACAGAAAGTACAAGAGTTTTTTTTTACAGACAGCTTGTACAACTTGAAAAATCTGGATGTATGAAGAAAGCCCCAAGTTAAATTAATGTTAAAGAGACTGTCTGCAAAAGCTGCTCCATTACAAACTGCAGTTAATGGTTTATTAATGAAGGTGGATCTTTGCTGAATAAACTAAGGTGCTGGCTGAGCAACTGCAAGACCTATTAGGAGCCTAAGAACAGTTTAAAGTCCCAGTCCTCTCAAAAGTGTGTTTAAGTATGTTTATATACCCTTTAATGTCCTATACTGACTTGTATCTGTGCAAGGTTTATCACTACCAAGGTGTTGTCACATTCCTCTACTGAATTCTGCAAATGTCTGTGCAAGTCCCTAAAATACAACATTTAAACGTACCCCAAGCAATCTAGATTAGGCACATCACTAATTTGGACACCGATCGCTGTCAAATATGGGAAACGTGTATCAACAGGGGGAACACATGTCAACACAACATTGGCAAAGAAATCTGAAAGCTCCAGCGCAAAACGAACTTGTCAGTACAGAGAGCAGAGTCTGTATTAGCATATTGAAAGTTTGACAGCAAACATGGCAGAGTAGGAACTTTATCATTTTAATCTATTAGACATTTGTATGAAATTCTCTCATAATTAATGTATGAATTCTTGAGTTATGGCTGAACACATGTTTTGTGAGGTCAAAGTGACCTTAACCTTTGACCACCAAAATCAAATCAGTTCATCTTCGAGTCCAAGTGGATGTTTGAGCCAAATTTGAAGAAATTCCTTCAGGGTATTCTTGAGATATTGCGTTCATGAGAATGAGACAAACACACAGACGTACAGACAACCTGAAAACATAATGCCTCGGGCTATGGCTGTCACCGGTATGGAGGCCTAAAAAAATTATTGCATTACTGTATATTTCACAACCACTAACACTGTCAGCCACAGCCTACAAGCTACCAAACAACATAAAGACTTAAAAGATGCTAACTACATTTAACATTCGAAAATGTCCACTTGTCACCGATTCTGGGGCACAAATGACTCGTCATCTGATGCTGGGTCTCACTGAGGCTCAAACATGTACGGCTGAATCTCTCTGATGTTTTCTCGCTAACACTAGCCATCTTGATGTGCACTGCTCTTTCCCTGGTCATGCAGTCTAGCCCTATTAGCTCTGTGCCTGTGCTGTAGAAAGCGGAACCTACCACAAACAGCGGTGGTAGGTGGGGCAGATGCCAGATCCACAATTTCTCAACAAGACAGAAAAAGTCGATCTGACATTTATCCCTTTATAGAGTTTTTAATTCTTTTTATGTTGTAAACCATGTAAAACAAATATTAGTCATGGCAGAGTATTTTTGTACATACTATTTAACGTGTCTGTATGGCTTTAGGTTCACAATACAATGGAAAAATGAAAACTTTTAAACAGAATATTTCTAAGAGAAAATAATGGAAAATGGGTGCATTAATATTAGCTTTTTGCCCTACTTGAAACACATACACACACTCCCCTATGTTCTATGTACCCCTAAATACCAACTCTGGCCACTGTGGCACTGCCCTTAGCCCTTCCTCTAAAAGGTCAGCAGCTTACCGGAGGTGCCATGGTGCTCTCTCAACTCTGCATGGTGCTAGCAGGGGAAAAGGGTGGAGACAGAAAAAGAAAAGTACAAGAGGGAGGAATAAAAGTGATAGAACGGGAACACAGAGAGAACAGAGAGTGAGAGGGATTGGAAAAGTGCATCAGAGATTTTGGATAAAGATTAAAGGACGGAAAAGGAAGAGGGGCATCCACCATGTGTTGTTGACCAGATGTTGGCAGTGGTAGGTTTGCGTGCAGCGGGATGGACGATAGTGGGCAGCATCAGCAGCAACAGCAGCAGCAGCAGCAGCAGCAGCAGCAGGAGAAGCCGCAGCCACACAGGACGACAAAGAATAATAAAAAAAAAAAGAGGAGACAAGAGACAGAAAACAAAAGAAAAACAGACATTAGTTCAACCAAAATGTTCACAGAGGACACAACTTGACACAAAGCTTGCAACAGATCAGGACGATGGCAGAGATAATGATGAGGGATTGGGTAATACAAGAGGATTGAATGAACTGAAATTACCACACTGTACACACACACGTTTATACTACTAAGAGCAAATGCTTATATTTCAACTGACCTGACAAGTACTGCTGCATTCATCCATAATAATAATAATAAAAAAGAACCTGAAATATCCCTGCTATTACTATTAGCACTATCTCTCTTTATCAGATGGAAGCTGACTGTATCACTGAAATTTAGACTTTTTTGTTTAATCTATTACTTTTCACTATCATTAGCACAGCTATTTTTGTACTGAATATAATTGAATATTCTGCTGAAAATGATTAAACAAGACTAAGAATCTCTGTGAGGCTGTACTTAGGCTTAAATGCTGACTAGCATGGCACATTGTCACAATGATAATGCTAAAATGCTGATGGACACGAACCATTTTAGTGGCAATTACAGTCTACGTCCATGTCTGTCCAGACTCATATGTAGCCATAACAGCTATCAATGCCTCAAATATGGACGCTGCTGCAAAGAAGCTACTGATTCTAAAACATGGATACATCACACACGTTCCTCCCGGCAGCACATACAATCAGCACAGTGTCAAGGTGAACATCCAAGATTAGTGTCACCAATTCAGTATCTGACCAAATGTCTCCCCTTCTATTGAGTAACGGCCAGGAAATTGTTTTTGGGAAATAAAATGTCATCACGTCATCGTTTCATTCTATTAGACATGTGGGAAATTTTGTCATAATTAGTGTATGAATTCTTGAGTTAAGGCCTAAAACATGTTTTGTGAGGTCAGAGTGACCTTTACCTTTGACCAGCAATTTCTAATCAATTCATCCTTGAGTCCAAGTGGACGTTTGTGCCAAATTTGAGGCAATTCCCTCAAGACCTTATTGAGATTTCGCATTAACGAAGATGAGACGGACACAAGGTCACACTGACCTTAACCTGCAAACTATGACCACCGAAATCTAAACAGTTCATAACTGAGTCTAAGTGGAATCATGACAGTCTTGAGATATTGCCTTCGGGAGAATGAAACAGACAAGGTCACGGTGACCTTGACATTTGACCACCAAAATTCGATCAGTTCATCGTTGGTGTTCTTAAGATATTGCATTCACAAGACTGGGATGTATGTATGTACAGACGGAGGGACGGCCACACACCCCAAAAACATAATGCCTTCAGCTATGGCTTTCGTCTGCGCGGAGGTATAAGAACCAAAACTGCCAGTGTCATGGTGGCACTAAATGAAAAGTCTGGGCCTGTTGGACCAAAGTGATGTACAACCAACCAACTGTATATCGATCCATCCATAGAACCAGGCAGCTAGCGTGACTAAAAATGACTCAAATGATTAATCAGTGGCCAAAATAGTTGCAGCTTAATCTTCCGTTGATTGAAAAATCAATGAAGCTATAAATTGTTTTATCTCTAGTATAATTATAATCAATGAATAAATTATTGGATTCTAAAAAGCGACAGTAAATTATTTTAAGTGAAAATAGACACGTTTTTGGCTTGAACTTATCATTATGATGTAAATGTTGACTGCACTATGTAATAGTTATAGAATAATGACACCTGTCAGCATTCTGAGTGGTTCCCTATGAGCCTTGCTTTCACTATGCCATTCTGTCTACCACTAGGTACAAACTCCCAGGAAAATAAAGGCTCAACTACCTCACAAAGGGAGATCATCAACTGTTGTGTAATCAAAACAGGTAGAGGATAGTGTTTTGTCTTTCCCCGTAGCTACTGACAGCAATCCCCAATTATAAAAGAGTATAACTGTAAATTAACTGCATTCAGTATCTAGACTACTATTACTATTAGAAGCTATTAAAAATATATATTTCACATATTTCCATTTACAGCTCTTACCTCTTTCATTTTAAGAGCTGTAAGCACAATGCCACCTAAAAATGTATTAAGTCCAATCCACAGAGCAGCAATAGGAGCTCTCATTGGCCAGATGTTGAGCTCTGGCCCCACACACCTCCACCTCTTGCTGCACAGCAGAGGGTGGAAACACTTAACAGCTGGCCAAAAAAAGGGGCTCTAATCAGGTTTGCTTACCATGGCCATCCTCCGTCCTGAAAGCAACATATCAGCAGCAGTTAAGCAGTAACCACACTGGTTTAATTTAGCTCCATTTCCAATCATCTCTTATACTCACAAAAACACACTGTAGAATATTCCTAATCTGTCTATCCTCAGGAGGACATTTTACTTGTGGAACTGCCCATTTAACAAGATCCTAATAAGCACATGACAATCCGTACGGGTACAGTGGATAGAGTGGAAAACTTAAATCACAGTCATACCTGGAACGATGCCGGATTGCCCTAATCCACAGTCGGACCAAACACAACCACAGGAGGCTCAGTAAGGAGAAAGACAAAGAACACAGTGCCACTGATTGGATATTGTTCAGTTAATCAGGAAGGGGAAAGCCAAACTGTAAATTCTGATTGGCTAGAAACCTCAGAGCCACTGTCTGAGAGGATAGACAATACTAAGAGCTGCTTACAACAATAAGGCGAACAGATTAGGAAACTGTCACTGAACGTCAGAGGTCGATTAACAAGGCTTTGTGGGGAGGCATCAACAGAGTGGTTTTCTAATTTAATCCCACAGCTCATTTTTTGCAGTGGTAAAGCTCACTTACACTTTGGCCACTCCCTCAAGGTTGCAAAACACTGACCTACAGTTACGGGGGCATGGAGGTTAGTGACTGGAAGGCTGGATGGATTCCTAGATAGTTCTTCCAAGATAGTCCAGGGACTCAAATGTGGAAATGCAGCAATAGTCTGAGTTTGGTTCAACAAGGGACATACTCCCGGCAACTGTCAATTTCAGTGACTGACAGATTGACATGTGAACCCAGCATGGATGCTCAAAAAGTGATAATAAAAGTCTCACCTGATGATTAGTGCTGATTAATTATGCAGATGAGTGTGTGGGGGTGGGGACGAGACTGACAGAGAGACAAAGTGAAGGGCTATGAATAATCTCAAAGTGTCACTGATAAAAAATATGAATTGTGACAAGCAGCCTGAGAGGAGTTTTACTGGTACAATGTAATAAGAGACACTGTTGGATCACTACATGTGGTAGGTCTAAATTAGCATTTGAAAAGCTTTCTTGACTATACGTTGACAATCAAGCTGCGGAGGCTGGTGGGTGACTCGACTATGTGCTGATCAAAGGGGTCCCTTCAGGCTGAAGTTTGACTCATTCGCCACTTGCAGACATGTCTGGGAAAACTACTTTATTTAATGTTTTATAAAACATACAAGTATTTTAAGTACAGTTTCTTTCTTTTCAACAACATTTTTGTTTTTATTGATTTACAACCAAGAGGCACTGTACAATGTAAATGTTGCAGTTCATGTTCTTTGACAGGAACAATCGAGATCTTTAACTCCCTTAACAAATGTATAAAATGTTTTTGAGTCTTGCAAAGGAGTCAAGTGTTAGGGCTCTGACACACCAAGGTGTCTGTTGGTCACTGTGTGGGCCTTCTATGAGCATCTGTCAACCTCATTTTTGTGGGGTGTCCTGCCCTGTTGGCACTTGTCAGCTGTTTTTCGTCCCACTCAGCATGTTAAAAGCGTCAGACCCAACAGTAAAATGAAATCACTCTGATTGGCGGTTCAGCTCAGTGCACGAGAAGAAACACGCAAGTGAGGAAAGTAAACAAGCAGCATTGTGTTTTAATGTGCCAACAAGCTAATTAGCATCTTGAATCTGTCCTGTCAGTCTTCAGTTTCCCTTTGTGATTGACAAATACAGACTACCACTGCCTGCTGCTATGGAGAGCCATTTATGTAGGTGCAGACCGTATGTGCTAGTTGGCCTGTAGTCTTTGCTGGGTGTTCAAGTGCAACTTTTTGGCCGAGACACAAGCGATGTTAGGCAATGCAACAGTTGCCTTTTGTTGCCACTTGTTCTTTTGTTAGTTTGGTTTATATGGGCCTTACGAGGTAAGTGTTGACACCAAATAAACTTATACCTCATGGGAGTTTTGAAAAAGTCAGAAAGAACCTTTAGACCTTGTAAAATCTTATCCGATCCGTATACCGCATAATGACAGGTCGTATGATTAATCAGTTTGGCTGATTAAGTGCCAGGTTTACAAACTATAGTTATCAGCAGAACTTGGCTCCAATAATGGCCGATGGCCCCCTAGGGATGTGCATCACCAACTTGAGCTGTGGGTTGTGTTAAATCAAACAAAAAGGTGGTAATCAGTGGATACAGCTCTAGAAAGAGCAGGTCCCTCCTGGTGTGTGAGTGTGTCTAAGTGTACTGTTCTTCACTTTAAAATGTAATTATATCAATTTTTTGGCTGGACCACAGCAGCAAGGCCAACCCAAAGTCTATGAGTCCTTGACTGAATGAATGCAGCCACTTCCTTTATCAAATTAAAAGCCCTTGTTTTTAAATTCATGGTGATGATACTGGCCAATTAATCTGCTATCTGCTTTTTCCCAATCCAAACTATTTTTTAATGCATTGGTCGACCTCTACAGTGTATTTAAGTGTACATTTTCTCAAGTTCAGGCAAGCCATTAAGAATGTCTGGGTGGGGCAGCTTTCTTCCATCTAATTGATACTGCACGTCTGGCTAGAACAAGCCAGAACATTATGTGTAGATGTTTTCAAATGTGCAACCTCATCAGCAACTCCGAGTAGGGCTGATAGGGGGTCGGGTTCAATTACATAGTTTAGAGTTTGAGAAAGTGTTGAAATACATCTCTCCAGAATGAACCTCAGCTGGGACACAGCCAGTAAATATAAATCAATGAAGCATTAGTATCCATTTATTATAACTGAGACTGACATTGGGATACATTTAAGATCATTCCTTTTTAAAAACGTGGGCTCTGTAGGCTTTCTTTTAAATTGATGAATACGGGACTTGCACATGTAGAAGATGAGTGCACCTCAGAGAGGGAGTTGCCTATGATTTCTCCCAGGCTGCTTTTACTTTGGTGAAAGGGGCACATTTTAGAGGGAACCAATACGGGATCCTTTGGTTAATGGATTGAAGGCAAGCACCAGATCAATAAAACCAGTGTCAGGGGCCTTGGGAAAGCAGGATATTTGAGACTGCAGAGTGTCTGATCTGTATATATCGAAAGAAGTGGGCCTCTGGTGGGTTAAAGCTCCCACACAAGTGATCAAATGAAGCAAAGTCGTTTTTTTGAGCGCCTGCCATTTTTTTTTATATACAATTCAAGGGTGGGCATGTTGCCTAACAATTTCATTAGCTTTATTTTATGACAACATCTTTTATTATTTGCCACAAAGGATATAACACAGCCTGTTAAACAGGCTTTTAAAGTGTCCAAAACTGTTGGGCATGACATCGCTGAAGAAGAGTTTGAAGAAGAAGAAGAAGCTTTATTGAAGAAGAAATGAGTTGAAGAAATAAAGCTTCTCCATTCATGTTACATCAGATATTAGAGTTGTGCTGAAACGCCAATGTCTCTTTAAAACAGAGATACCACGAGGACACAGCATCAGAATCAGAAGGGTGTGATCAGATGTAAAAATACTTAGTAAGAACAGGAGCAGACCTGGGAGATTAATTTATCAATAAATAAATGTACTATTATCATCTATTCTTGAATGTGTATGGTAAATACACAAGAAAAAAATATAATAAAAATGTTAAAATAAAGCCACCAGTGACCTCAATATTCCAGTCATTTTAAAAGGCTCTTCGAAAGCTGTGTGTGGCTGGTAAAGTAGAGCACTCACACAGCAGGTGTGATTGCAGACACTGGGAAAGATGACAGCTGACAATCGTGTTGTTTGTTTTAACAAAATCTAGATGGATTTCCAGCCCCAGTCCCATACATCCCAATGCAATCACATTTTTCTGTTTGACAGCAGTTGGATTTTAGTCCCTGCAGGTAGTGTGAGCCAGCTTTCATGTAAGTGTAAACCAAACAGCAGGTCTTTGACAAACCGGAGGAGGTGAGCAATCAGTGGCACCAGGATGTTAGTGAACGTGGCCACAGATGTGCATGTATGATTCAGACTCAGAAGTGATGTCAACAACTGAAAATAGAGAAAACAAGACCGGACTGGATGTGGCAGGTATTGCTGCAATGTAGGACAAGAGAGCAGCCTGCTGTGTTTGATTAAGGCAAAGTCAGATGGTGTGACTCAAAGCAAATAGACTCACAATGACAGCTCACACATTTAGATCCTAAAGTAGTCTGCTCCCCAATGAAGGACTAAACATAACAGATATGTCTTTCAAGGCCCATAATTTGACCTTGACTGCAGGTGTTCATGTAAGTTTGCAATTATTGCATCACCACTCTTCCTCAGGACAAGTGAGTGTAATGGCATGTATATATTCTGTTACACTGGATTAACAAATGTAAAATAAAAACAGAACAATGTGACCACCATCTCAAGGTGTGGTGTGCTTGTCCACTTCTCCTTCAGGGAATAAACAGAAAAAGCTGTATTTCAAGACAAGGTGACATTTTGCTGTCTGAGCAAAGAGGGATTTTTTTGTCTGCCTTTTATCTGGCTTTCAGACCACAGCCAGCAGCCTGCTGTGTCAATGGCATGGCACACAAGGACAGTGGAGTAGACGCTCTGAACTGAAACTGAAATATCACAAGTTCTGTCTGAAGCAGGGACATAAAGCAAAAGCAGAGAGGGGAGTAATGGTGCAAAACCAGGTGTTATTTCTTTCATTTTGAGAGAAGCTGATTTTGTGGGCCACTTGGGAGGTTTAAGAATTTTTTTTACCCATACAAATAGCAATTTGGCCTCCAATATCCGTCCTTTATCATCATACTTTAAAGCCATTTTGTTCCTGCTTTTCTTCTGTGTGGCACATTGCAAAGTACTGTTAGCAAAGGCACTGTTCACAAGGCTAGTTTGTGAATAGCTGTAGCTGACAAGTCATTCAATCAATCAATCGATCAATTATTTGTCACATGGAATTATAAAGGTGCAACTCAAAGAGGTAACAGGAACTCCATTGTTTGGCACAGGTTTGGATTTAAAAAGGCAGACACTGACCAAAAAACGGTAATCTGCAAAACATGCCGCCAACAAGTCGTTACTAGCGACTCGAACATGTCTAATCTTTTCTATCACTTAAAGACACGGCATGAGGAACAGTACAGAGACAGCGTTAAAATGCGACAAAGTACTACAGTTAAACCACGAAGTGATGAAAAGAAAAACACACACCAAATGAGCCTGAAAGAGTCAATGTCCAAAGGCACTGTCTATGACAAGCAGTCCCGCAGACACCACGAAATTACAGATGCCATCTCTAAATTCATGTGTGTCGACATGGCATTCATTTCATGTGTGTATATATATAATTTTAAGTAAAAATACTATATCGGGATATATATCGTTATCGGGATATAAAATTACCTATATCAGGATATACATTTTTGTCCATATCGCACAGCTCTACAGTGAAATGTGATCCCTTTAGCTATTTTATGTGTATTCTTACATCGTTGGCTGCTGGTATTGTAATATACTTTACACTATTACTCTCTGTGTAGAGTAATAACTTACTTATTACACTACTTTTGCATTACTTTCACCAAAATGACCTCAGACAAACTAATAGGCATTTTTAATAGATTAGGGTCATGTTGTTGATTTACAGCGGGTAATCAAATTCATCATTAAAATCACAGAAGCTCCAGTTTATCACTGTTAATTTCAATCCAGTGCTGCACATGTCTCACTGAGTCATGTATTCATGTACAGTTGTTGCCACATTGTATTAAAATCCCCAGCTTATATTAATAATAGCTTGGTGATATAAAATAATTAAATAGCCTAGACCTTCTAAAATACACAAATAGCCTTGGACACAGGGAGGGGCAGGCAGAGGATCAGAGTCTGATAATTATAAGATATGGATATATATTTGTGGGCCTATGATATGAAACACAATAATTAAATATTGAGGTTAGCACAACAAATGGAATGGCCTGCTATTAAGTCGCTATGACGAGCTGGGAGAACCACCCGTCAGTTTCCAGTGTGCTGGTTAGCAACAGCAGCAACAGAGAGAGAGTTATGCATAAGAACGGGGCTGTGTGCTGGCATTGCTCTGCAGTTGTAGGGCATATTAATGGAAACACATCCAACATTCAATGTTTTTTTCTGGTGGCACACTTGAGCAACGTGGATCAGTGTGGATGAATAAAAAATAAAAATAATTAACAGTTTATTTCATGGGGTAAAGCACTAAATTGCAAATGTTATCATATGACATAAAATTACTTTGTTACGGCTAAGAGGTAATATTACTGTACTGCATTACTTTTGTTACTTGTTAACCCCAACACTGTACACACATATACATATATATATGTACATATGATATATATATAGTACTTTATTCCCATACTGAAGCACATGCTGTAACAGAAATGACCCCCATCTCCTCCAAAGCTTCCCATCCTCTACAGGAAACGCTGCCTCAAACACAGCACACTCTCTCTGCCCCTGAAAAGATGAAGAGTGCTTACGCTGTATAAAATGCCATGACATATTACATAATGTTTAAACATCACTTGCAGCAGATTTCTGACCCAGTTTCTTTTTAGTAGCAGGGTAAGAAGAGATAACAACAACAGTTTCCCCCCTATTTTCTATATCTGAAGGGCACCTTTTGCCATCTATTCAGCTTGGAATCAAAACATGTTGATATGAAGGCAAAACCTAAAAAATGGTCTAACACTCAGTGGTCTTTCCTTTGTATTCAAGCAACAAAAATCTGAAAAATGTAGCTGACAGATCCTCCACCCCAGCCTGTGAACAATTTATATAGGAGTCATGAATACATTTTTCAAGGAAAAAGATCAAGTACTGAAGAAACTAAGAAAAGACGAAGGAAATAATATAGAAAGAGACACAAAGACAAAGAGAGCAGCATCTTTCTACTGTAGGTGCTAGACTGCTGCTGAGCAGCTGAGTCATCACTGGCAGCTATTTGTTAAGCTAACACTACGACAGTACATTCTTGGAAATCCAGTGATGGTTACAAACACTATCAATTATTAGTTTGTTTACTCTGTTGTATACTCATCATATTGTATGTCTACTGCAAATACAGATGGGAAACAAATTAAAAGAAAACCAACATAAAGCACCTTGGTAAGCTGTTGATCTATGATCCTCCAGAATAGCCTCAGTGCTCCTTGTAATAAGCCCTTTTTACACAGAGATCGTGCTATAGGGCTGCTATGAAGTCCCTTCTTCATGCAGCCTTTGCATTTTTACCCACAAAACAACGGCGGCATTGTGCCACTCCAGTAAGTGGTTTAAGACAGCATGCCGACAAAGTGGAATCAAAAGAGGCGTCCTGCTGGCTATCCCGTTTATACAGACAACATTTTGCTCAGAAGCAAGACAACTCTGTGTGGAGGATTAACAGCGCGATATTCCAGTCTTGAAAAAGCAGTTTAAAAGCGGCTGTTGACTCTCTAAAACTCTGAACTCTGCCAGAGGAATGAACAAAACATATTCCCTTATTTGGTGTTTTGACGATGGTGGTAGAGAGAGCCGTCCAGCAAGATCTCCCGTGATTCTGGTGACTGTACATTACACACACACAATATTCAGTTCAACTCCAAGTTAAATTGCTGAATAACAACATTGTTGAACTCCTTCAACATGTTAATGTAAAACGGTGACTTGCCATTGTGTTGTTATTGAGGTTGTGCCCTGAGAGTGAATAAACGGCCATTTGGGTTAATTGGAAAATCTCCCGCCTACCACACACTGTAATGAAGTTCATCACAACAGCTGTTGTGACACTGGATTAATCAGCGGTATTTACAAAGCCAAGCTAAGAGCTTTGTTATTTCTGAAGCTAATTACTGGGATTTATGTTTATATGCATGGCATATATTAGCAACAGTAAACACAGACGATCAATCTACAGTGTTTGGACTGTTTCCAAGAGCTTGAAAGTGTATTCTGAACAATGCTCGATTCCTGGCAACTTTAATCAGTCTAATAAAAATACCTGGAACTTGCAGTCTCTACTAAACCCCACTTCAAATAAACTGAAAACAACTCATCTTTAGTTTCCAGGAAAACCACAGCACATGATGGCATCTGTTTCATTCTAGGGTCTCAGTAATTAGGCAACCTGATACAAGTTGTCCTCTAGAGATGTCCTAATCAGGAGCTTTGCCCCAGATGCTGATCTTGTAAGTGGTGATCAAAACTGCTGAAAGGATGAGTTCTCTAAGAGAAAGAATTATTAACAGAATCAGAATCATGAGAGACCGTCCACCTTATTTCCTGCATGAAGGTAAGCATTAGTTGTAAACTCCTGACATCAAAACAAGTCACACAGGAGCTTCAGTTGGTTACAGGGAGGCATTCATACTCCTCTTTAGGGTTCTGGGAAAGCATTAGAGTAACCTACAGCACACAGGTTAGAATTAAATTGACCCGGGTTTAAGTAACAACAACATAACTGAAAGCTATCACATTTCTGTGGCAAGAGAAATTGTAAAATCTGACATCAAACCAACACATTACTTTTACACAAACGTACACTGTAATTTATACAGCTGTTTCACAATCTTGTCCCTGAGTACAAAAACAAATTCTTATCATCAGAAAATAAGGAGCAACAAGACAAAATGTCATGTTAGAAACTGAGGCTACTGCACATCTCATCTATGCAATGCAAACATTTTGCAGCCATTTCTACAGTGTCATTTGTGCCATGCCAAACTGCCATGAGAGTGCATTCCACCAACTCCCAAACCATCCTCCTCTGCAGCACTTGCTAAGTGTGAAAACACTGAGTCTGGGCCAGCATGCGGTAGTGTCAGATTGCCTTTATCAAAGAACTGACACATCTGTCAGCACCAGGTGGGTCCATGGCCAAAGCCCGAGTTCAGGCAGGCAGGGGGCGACTCTATGAGGTACAGATCTTGGAGCAGCCCATATGGTGGCTGATTTACAGCTGGAATGGAATGGCAACACGCACCATAAATAAAATGTTTAATCATATGGGCCCAGAGCCGACTCGGTTGGCCAAGACACTGTCCAAATAAGACCCGAGCCAAGGCAGTAAACACTGCTCATTCATTTGGAAAGGAGGCAGAAAGGTAGGAGTTACAATCGTGCAATCTTTCAGAATGAGCAGCCAATAAGTCTGTAAGTGTTTTATGTATCCAAGCGTCTATGTAGAAAGCATAGACAGACAATATGCAAAAGGAAGATGCATAGCAGATAAAGAATTGTTGAGTTCACATTTCCCTCCAGCTGTGTAAAAAGACAATTTCATAAACTGTCTAGATCAGAGGTTTTCAAGCTCATGTTTATTGTCACTGTCATATGCATTAAGAGGCACTGTATTTCAGTGCTCTGGCTACGTCCCTGCAGTGCACAGAAAACTGACAATGGATACACACAGGATATATGCATACCCATGTGCACCTTCATATGCATATGTAAACACACGTCGTACTGTGCATGCACACAGACAAAAATTCACCTGCATACTGACAGTTTGGTATGGGGCAATCAATAAAATACAATAAAACAGAGACAATACATATATACATCGGACAAAATACTGGGGCTGTACCTGACTAAAATTATGTCAGTTGAATCAGATTTGGCTGATCAATACAAATATTTAACTATTTGTTCCTTTATTTCATACAGAGTCTAAGAGTTTGCACAGCGTTTAGCAGGATGTTGTCAACACATTCATGTAACACAGTAAACAAGCTAACTGCGCTAACAACAGTTCAGAGACGTGCAACATTTTTTGCCGACACCAGATATCAAACTAAATGGACAAAAATATCCCCGTAAGTACACTGCACACTGACTGGAAAAAACCCCGATTGCTAAAGTTAAAACAATCTCAGTCGACTGCGACTGATGATCCGAATCTCCAACTTTCAGGGGGCAGCCCTAAAAAATAAAAGTCACTAGTGGCTGTGATCTGAGGAAGAGAGAGCAGGTCGTCTACTCGGAAGATCCCCAGCTCCTCCATTCCGCATGACGAAGTATCCTTGGGCACTCCGAATTGCTCCTAATGGCTGTGCCATCTGTGAGTGATGGTGTATAAATGTTTAACTTAATAGCAGGTGGCACCTTGTATGGTAGCCTTGGCCAGCAGTATGTGAATGCATATGTGAATGGGTGAATGTGGCTATCTAAGCACCTAGTGGTCAAAGGACTAGAAAGGCGCTGTACAAGTGAGAGTCCATTTTTCAAAATCTGGGTCCCCCTTAAGATGAAATATGTCTATAAATTGATAGAGCATCATAGTTTCAGGAAAATAAAAACAATGTCAAAATGTCAAAAAACAATGTGATATTTATATCAAGAAAATATTGATAGTGCAACTGGAAAAAAAGCAAATATTAATGGAATTATATATTATATTCTTTTATTATTATTTTTCTGACTTCTATTTGGGGAATAATCATGCTCTAAGTTTTGGAAACTACAGTTCCCAGTATTTGGGGCTTTGGGGGATGTAAACATGAGGTATATATTGCCATGGAGTCAGTGAGTTAGCCATGAGCTACAATTTGAGCCCTGATTTTTTTGTCTGAATTTGTTTACATTTTGACAAACAGGGCGCTACTAAAAGTATGCTAAATTAGCTATTCGCAGCTCCTGTCTGCCATGTACCCATGTATGACCATCCATCCATTTTCTGACCGCTTATCCTCTTGAGGGTCGTGGGGGGGCTGGAGCCTATCCCAGCTGACACTGGGCGAGAGGCGGGGTATACCCTGGACAGGTCGCCAGACTATCACAGGGCTATCGCAGGGCTGACACATATAGAGACATTCACATTCACACCTACAATTTAGAGTCTCCAATTAACCTATCCCCAATCTGCATGTTTTTGGACTGTGGGAGGAAGCCGGAGTACACGGAGAAAACCCACTCTGACATGGGGAGAACATGCAAACTCAACACAGAAGGGCTCCCGCACACAGGATCGAACCAGGAACCCTTCTTGTGAGGCGAGAGTGCTAACCACCACACCACCGTGCCGCCCTACACCCATGAATGTACAGACAGCTATCATTCGATTACTTTGATACTGAAGAAAACGTTCAAACACCATGATTCTCAGGCAAGTTCTGCAATTATGCAGAGATTCTTTTTTCTATGATAGCATTTTCTTGACATTTATTCATGATGGACATCAGAGATAATAATATTCTCAGGAAGTACAAGTCACAGTCTAAAAATATGTGTATCATGTCTATGTGTTAAGATATGACTGAGTTATGACTAAGAGAGGGAGCTTATTTTTGACTCAAATTGCAGTAATTCACCTCACGCAGTATCTTTGCAGAGTATCACGTCTCTCCACGCCTCCCCCCCTTAACTACCCAGCGCCTTTGTGGGAAAATATGTGTCACAGTTTGGAAAATATGCACACATCTAAAAAGAATGATACTGTATAAACATCTCCACTGAAGGGGTTATGGGCTATGTGTAGTTACAGCCTCATATTTATTTAGATAAGAATAATTCCTCAGTGAATTCTAAGCATTATACAGATTTTAAATTTGTGACAAAGTGAGCACTACTATCAGATTGGTATATGCAGATACATAGAGTTTAGGTATCCATGTTTCTATGTATCAGTAAAGAAACAGTTAGATCGGTGCATCCCTGCCTTCAACCTAAAGTTAAGGTACAAACAAATACAGTGGTGAGTTAACAAAGCATCGACAGGAACGCTCTTTAAAAACTTCTTAACACTACCGCTTATCATCTGCTTACCTGGGGTCATGAATGGTCACATCATTAAACAATCCTTTTGTTATTAGTATTGAAGAATACATTCCACTGAAAACGACCAGCTCATCCTTGTTACAATTTTAACACTTAACAGCTAATGGCTCTAAAAGCCGGTTTTAATAGAAAATGTGTTGGAGGTGCTGAACTACAATTAAACGTAGAGTGCTTAACTTTTGCTGCAGATATGGCTGGAGGAAGACAGAAAGGAAATCTGAGGCCTTGTATGGCCTGACAGGAAATCCATAAAGAGATAATTCACAGCAGCAGGGCACATTCTGACACTAGAGCAAACAGGAGCAATCCCACTGGATTTCTGTTTTTCATCATCTCTCTCCATTGTTAACATAAAACCTAATGATGTCACCTCACAGGCGACTGGGGAGCAAGTATATTACAAAAAAAAGACGCCTGTTGGTTTTAGGATCTTTGTGTCTTGTCTATGTTTTATCTTTCACGAGGAAGCAGCAGGGGGGTGCGGAGGAGGATTTCTGCTAGACTTTTGACCTCGCAGGCTGCAGACAGCATTTCATTAGACTGTAGCATTTCAGCACGTCAGCCTTCAAAACAGATGAGGTGAGGGGTAGCTGGGTGGGTCTATGGGCCTAACATAAGAGTGGAGTCTCTGTTTCATTGCAGCAGAGGGGGGGTTCAGGGTTCATGGGCAGCATGAAGGTGGCAGGGTAAATGTTATCAAGAAAGCAAGGTAGCAATAATGAATATGTATGGTATTTGTGAACATGAGCTACTCTACACTTGTGATGTCATCCAGTATAAAGTCTGGAGCTGCTCTATAGACAATACACGGGAGCCTGATTTTGTGGAACCACAGCATGGTTGTCTTCTTTTTTATGCTGCAATGAGCTTTCTTCTACTGTAGTGTTTTCATTTCTGAAACAGGAAATGTCCCCATATACTAAGAAAATTCCCCTGGGTGCTCTCAGTGTTGTCTAGAACATCACCATTCATTGTATATGGAGCAACTCCAGACTTTATACCCTATGCCATCAGAAATTTGAGTTTTCATACTCTAGTTTGTGGATGTGGAAGAAGTTGTTCATGTTTGCTTATGTTTCTGGACTGGTTTAGATCACAGGAATGACTTGTTTGAACTGTGAAAATGGGCTAGTTCCCCTTTAAAGGCAGTGCACTACACAGTTTGGCCCAGTCTCAGCATGGCAAAGCTGTGAGCTAGGCTATTGGCCAACTTAAATTTAAACATCATAACACCATCGAGGACTGGCTCAAATATGAGGAAATGGAACCGCTGGCTGATCACAGCTGGATTTCCTTCTTGTTAGGGATTTGGATAGCTGAGTGTCCAGCAGGAGGTTGAAACTGGAAATATGGCAATACATTTTTAAGAGTTTGAGTTAGGGTGCTATATGCTGACTCCTTCTAACAACTGTGTATGTAAATTTATTAAGATTTGAGGCTGAGTTTAGTACTGGTTCCTCCTAGGAGCTCCAAGATAACTGCAGAAACACTAAAAACTGCATACATTGCATTTCATCATTAACTAATGCAGAAGGGATCCAACTGCAACATACAGTATACACTGTAGCATGGGAGTGGTGGTCCGCTAATGCTGCAGTGGAGATTGGGGCTGCACAATTTCATATACTACAGTGTGTATGATTAACTTAGACCTGTTCTAGACCTCTGAATCAGTGCCCACATCTACTAATTTTTCAGTGGTTCAATAGGTGTTGTCCTCACTGAAGGATGGTTCTTTTAGGGCTGTAATCAACCAAAGAAAAGATAACTCTGTCTTCAGGCGAGTGGAATGCCTCAAGTGAAAAAAATTTAATGTCCACTGTAAAATTATCTGAAAATAAACTGCACACTGAAATGCTGGGCGCGTCCAGCTGAGCTGCATGCATGAGGCTGTCTTAATACTAAGTGTTGGATGGGACTGATGAGAAAAATCGGACATACTGGACACTACAGAAGATAACTCTGGGGTTGATGATGTCATATATATATGTATATTGTTACTAACTTTAAATATCTCTGTAACGATGTGTGCGAGGGAGAGACTTACTATTTTTAGCTCAGTAGCTAACGTTAGCCACTGTGCAGCTCCAACAAAGACTCCTGTGTGATCCTATCCCTTTCAGAGGCTTTATATACAAGCCTTGAATTAAAGTGTCTTTTTAGAGACTTAGTAAAATCAATCACTGAATAAACACTAAATATCTTCTGTGATCATTTATCTGTTTTTCTAAATAAAAGTGAGGGATGGAAAGTGTTTAACTTTGGGTCAGTCATCTTATATCAGTGGAGTAGGGGCAGGACAAATACCACAAAGACCAACCGTGACATAGGACATCTACAAGTGCTGAACAACAACAGCTGCCATTTTTAGCTGGTAAAAGACATGCTGTGATGGACATAGGGCCTCACCAGTGATTGTCTGACCAATGAGAACTTAGTCAGACAAAAGCATATTGATCAACCAATTAACCAGCCGACCAGAGTGAGACAGCCCTAGTTTCCTTGGTTAAAGACACAACCAAGGTTGTTTTGCTAGCAGGATTAAGGTTGAAGTCGTCATCTTCCTGTGCCAACGCCAGAAAAATGACAACAGAAAAATGGCGACAATCATGGCAACAGGCCTGGCTTAGCCTTAATCAGGTGTGGCATAACATGCTACTTAATATTATTACTATTGCAATTTATGTTTAACAGTATATTGAATGTAGGGCATTTACTTACAATGAAGGATTTTTAAATCATGGTTTTCAGATTGACTGATCAATTATCCACCCCGTGACTCAAAACTCCACAAACTGCTGCTAAGAGTCCCGCAAAAATCTCAGAATTTAAAGAGGGGGCACAGACTGATACACAAGGACACACAGGCGCAATTCTGTCACACATAGATTCTGATTATATGGGAAACATTGTAATCTCTATAACCTGATGAATGCGGATACATTTTTAAATAACCTAGTGTAAAGCTAACTCTAGTTGATGGGTTTTGAGATTGCATTTCAGCCACTGTGTTCCACCTCTCCACACGGACTGTTTACCTGCTATTCAAATCTGATTGGTTGATAGTACTCTGACTACAAACAGACTATAAACGAACACCAGAACTATTCCAATACCAAAATCTTGTCCTGTCGCCTACAGATTCTGCATACATATGCAGATATCTGTTTATTGATATTTTGGTTTTGCTACTTTTACTTAAGTAAAGGATTTGAATACTTCTCTTCCACGAAAAAACAACCAACATAAACGCAATATCAGCCTGAATAATAGTAGAAACAAAATGGCAATGCAATCTGATCATAAGACTATAATTCATTGATATGATTATACACAAGTGTTTTGGTGCTCTGAATTGAAATGTCATCTAATATCCGTTTGTAATATAATTTAAGTGCTTGTTAAGAAATGATTCCCTGTCCTATTGTAGGAAGCAGCGTCAAGCTAAACTCCAGACTCCGGCAGCTGTTCAGAATGAATGAACACAAGCTTTGGCTAGTACTATCAATCTGATTACACTCACTCTGGCCCAGCTGCCTGCACCCCTGTGATGCAGCCAAGATTCCTGCAGAGCCTCTTTTGTGAGCGAGAAAAAATAAAAAACAAAAACACAACCATTCCTGGAAAACTGTTGTTGCGTAACTGCATCCCAGCAATAGATAATTGGTTAATTTGTCCTCTTTCTTTTTTTTTTTTTTCACTCAAGTTTTATTTCGTTTTATAGACAGGCAACAGTAAACATAAAGAGTAAGAAGAAGAAAAAATAATAAGAAAATAAAATAAAGAAAACAGTAGTGACTGCGGGATACATGTCCTTGTTTAGTTATACACTATTTTGTCTTCATGTCTTGTCTGCAGTGGCATCTCTGCAGTGAGATTTGTATTCTGTCCATTTAGTCCATTTCGCATTGAATTCTGTTTGTTGGAGTCTCAATATGTGCGTGAGTCTTTCCATACTGTAAATCTCCTCAACGGTGTCAGTCCAGTTCCTCAGAGTGGGAGAGTCCTCACTGCACCATTTCCTAGTAATTGCCTTCTTGGTCGCAGCCAAGAGTATTTTGACTAGATACTTGTCTTCACATTGAACACTTTCACTTGTCAAGTTACAGAGATAAAGCACTTCAAATGATAATGGCATTTTGTACCCCAATATTTTCCCCAGTTCAACCCCTACATTCTTCCAGTAAGTTTTAATTTTGGTACATTCCCAAAATATATGTGTATGACCTGCCTTGTACTCCCCACACTGTCTCCAGCATGCTTGATGTGTGGATAAGTATTTGTTTTTTATTTCAGGAGTGGTAAAGTACCTGACTATATTTTTCCAACAGAATTCTTTCCACATCCTGGAGTTTGTAGTGGTTCGTTGTACATCGCATATATTATACCAGTCCTCTTCTGTTAGTTGTATTTTGCTCTCTTTTATCCATCTATCCCGGATATACAGTGTAGAGGTTCCTCTATTCTTTACCAAACCCTGATATAGTAGTGAAATAACTTTCTGAGTGCTGTTTTTATATGCCTTACACAATGTTACAGTTACTTTATTCAGGTCTTGGGGAAGTTCTGGTCTGATTTCTTTTTCAAAAAAATCTTTAACTTGAAAATACCTAAACTGATCATAATCCTCCAAGCCATATTCTCTTTTGAGGTTCTGAAAGTTTTTGATTTTACCCCTGTCAATCAATGTACACAATGCTGTTATGCCCTTGTCTATCCAATACTCAAAACTACTGTCAAATGTTGCAGGTTTGAATTTAGGGTCATAAGCCAACCAAGTTAAGATTTTGATTTCCCTCTCCAAGCTGTATTTCCTGGCCACCGTGAACCACATATCTAGAGTGAATTTAGTTATTGAGTCAAGCACACTCTCATACTTCTTAAAGGTATCTCTGTTTGCTAACATGCTTTGGACATGGTATCCCTCTGTTTTCAATTCAATTTCCTTCCACCTGGCGATGTATTCAGAGTCACACCAATATACCAAAGGTCGAATTTGTGCTGCATAGTAATATTCTAAAAGATTTGGTAAGGCTAGGCCACCTTTCTCTTTAGGAATCTGAAGGGTTGTGTATTTTATCCTGGGCTTTTGCCCACCCCATATAAAGCGTGAGATTTTTTTGTCCCATTCTTTAAATTGTAATATAGGGATTTCTGTTGGTAGTGACTGAAAAAGATATAAGATTCTCGGTAATATGTTCATTTTTATGATTTCTATCCTGGAGCTGAAATCCAGTATCAACACTGACCACCTTTCCATATCTTTCTGAATTTCCTGATTTAGTGCCCTATAATTAGTTTCGTATAGTTTTGAAAGATTTCCAACTAGGATCACACCTAAGTATTTTATTGTTTTTGCTTTCCAATTGAATTTGTATGTTAGTTTGATGGTTTGGGATGGGGTATAATTTATGCACAAAATCTGTGTTTTTGCCACATTGAGTTTATAACCTGACAAGTAATAGAAAGACTCCAACTTTTCCATAATTCTAGGTAAGCATAAATCTGGTTGTTTTAAACTGATCAGAACATCATCAGCGAAAAGCCCAATTTTATGCTCTGTGCCCTTCATCTCTATCCCTGCGATGCTCCTGTCCTGCCTTATTGCTTGGGCGAGAGGCTCAATGTAAATTGCAATTGTCCTCTTTCAAATGAACCATGCACATGGTCAGACATTTAGGGAGCAATTAAGAACCTTGATTGGCATTTCTGCAGTTAATTTATAAGACAGCCAAATGGAAAATAAAAGCATTTCACTGACTCTCTTCCAAAACTGTACTTGAGAGCATCCTTTTTTAATTAGACTTGAGAGCGTTGTATTAAGTAGCTATTGTGTTTCTATAATGCCCTCGATGTTGCTCCTTCCTCTGTTGCAAGCAACCAGAAACCGACCTCCCCTCTCTGTCATTAGCCTTGATTAGATCTATGCTTTGGCTACCAGCCTGCAGCAGTCCACACTGTTAAGACACATTCAAGGATCTCTCTGAAAAAGGACACTTAAACAGCAAATACTGTGCCAAGCAACACGCTAATGAAAGCAGCATGATCTCCGTTAGCTGTACATGAAGCTCTTGAACAAAGCGTGGCAGTGAGTGCTGGCCCTCATTCAGTGACAACATACTGAGCAAACAACAAGCTAGAATGGAAACAACACTCTCTGTCAAAGTATGAAACCTCATCTGAAAGACAAGCATTAAAAAAAACTTCCTTTTATGGCAACACCACATGACAACAAATTATTTTCCAAGGCTGATTGCCAGGTTTTTCTATTCCTGTTTTGGAAGAGAATTCTTCAAATGCGACTGCACTCAGTCTGATCAACTTCAACACGGTCTGACATACAGTCTAATCCGCCCACTCCCGTTTCCCGTTTTGACACTTGACAGTGTTAAGGTTCACTTACAGAAAGAGAGGAAATGCGTACCGTGTGTCAGTCAGCCGAGGGAGGTGAGCTTGTCGCTGCTACCGCTTCTTGCTCGGACTAAACCTGGTACGACAAGCCACTGAGCTCAGCCCTGTCTCTCCCACACACACTGACACACACGCTGAACACTGAAGGGAGGAGACAAGGCAGAGAGAACAAGCATGCGAGAGCGTTCAAGCCTCCCTCTCTCTCTCTCTCTCTCTCTCTCTCTCTCTCTCTCTGCGATGAGTGCTCTTTCCTCTTTTTCTTCTTGTTCTCCTACTAGTGATTGTCCTGCTCTGTAAATTTGTTACATCACTGGCATTTGTTTACTCCTCTTCAGCTTTTATCTGGCCTCAAAGCACTCATGATTTTTCTTCTTGCTATCTCCCCATCCATCCATTTCATTCCTTATTTAATTCTCTCTCTCTCTCTCTCTCTCTCTCTCTCACACAGAACCCCCATCAGGCACTTTGACTACAATGCAACTCTTTTTAACATGTTTTTCTGACAAACATCATCTGACACGCAAACCAGCACAACACCATGCAACCACAAAACAAGGAAGTGGGGCTGTCTGTGTTTTTTAAGGGCTGAGCTGAAAGCCACAATCAGAATCGAGTGTATTGAAGCAGTTATTAGTGCAACTCTGTGTACGCCCTCAAGCACAGCTACTGTAACCACACTGCTCTTCCTCATGCTCTTGTTGACTGAGGTCCTTCTGCACCAATAAACCAAGGCGACCGACCCAATCTCCCCATCATGGAAAATCACCCCAGAGGACAATGCATGCACAACGCTGCTGCCCTGTGACCTTATTATGGGTCCAATAATGCAAGCTTTAATGCACTCCCCTGTGCTACTGTTTCCATTAACCTGCTTAACTGCTGGCCACACACCACTGAGTGGGTCCATTTTAAGATACAATGACATATGTAATTGAACACATGTTGAAGAGTTTGCCATAAAGGTAATTTGTGGATCTCGCAACACACTAAATTCAATTTGATTTTAGTCTCACCTGTAAATAATAACACAAGACTCAGCCAGTGGTTTCCATGTCATAAACAAACACATTTAGTCTCCTAAGGCAGGATGGAAACTGTGCTGTGCTGTGCTGTGCTGCTATGTTTAGTTTTTACAACTGAACATTTTTGTCAGTACTCTGCCATTAATATGAAAAGGCCAGGTGATGGCAAAGCAAACAAGTCCCCACGAAGTGCGCCAGACTTTGAAGCAAATTTTCATAGTGGCCAAATGGCATACTTACAACGTCTGGGTCCATCACATGATGCCATTGGGTCCTAAAAGACTTTTTTCCTAAGGCTTACATTGTGAAAGAGACATCTGTTAATCAGTGGATACATTTTTTTGACCGTCACAACCCCCACAGAAAAACCCATTTTACTATTGGGATGTGATCCATTCCATCTGATAATATTTGGGGAGTCTAGAAGAGCTACACAATTAAATCATTTCATCCCCATTTCAGTTGGCGGAACGCTTGACTGGTGGAAGTCACGAGTGTTCTTGCTCTATGGGCCCAATGATGCAGAAGCAGCACTGACCATCTGGGTAATTTTATAGATAGCGGTTGAACGTTTATGACTTCGTGTGACACTGAGCAACACTCATAAAAATGAACGGGGTCCCGTCTCCTTCGCTATACCCAGGTCTCTTTCTACATCCATGAAAGCACAAGTAATTCAACTGTGGCTGCTCTCAGAAATGGTACCACATGACTGCAGCCTGCTGTGGTTCTCACCAAATTTGCCACCAGATTGCTCGAAATATGATTTACAACTTGATAACTCAGTTGGTGCCAGTACAACAATAGTGTGAAAATTCAACACGTCACCAGTTCTGTTTTCTAATCTCCCCGGCGAGTCACTTTGGCATATTTTTTGGTTGCTAGTAGATATGTTAATGCTTCTGTTGCCAGGTAAAGTCTTTCAAAGACGTGCTCGGCCATTTCTTGGCAACCAGACGAGACTCTAGAAAGTGACAAGAAATAGGTCAGCACACTATTCCCCATGAAACCACAATCTGTTGGTTTTTTTTAACTTAGATTTTTATATGGATTGAATAAACAGTATAGTGTGTTAATGAGAGATGCAAGTAAGTATATTGCTACCTCCGGTCTGACCCAAGCTAACTGTTTACCCCTGCTGTCAGTCTGTATGCCAAAACTAAGCTGACTAGCTGCTGGCTGTTGGTTTAGGAGGACAAAATGAGAGTTGTATCAGTCCTCTTGTCTAACTTTTGGCAAGAAAGCAAATAAGTGTATTTACAAAAAAATTTGATTAAATTAAAATGCATACGATACTTTCGCATTCACTGATTACCAAACTGAACTGAGCTTACTTAGCAGCTATGACTAAAAGAGTCCAAAATGACAAGGAGGAATGAGGTGTACTCTTCTTGTCACTGCAGTCACAGTACTCCCAAGCAAGTAATGTTACAGCGTTTTTTGACTGCCAGGAGGACAGCACAAATCTGTCTACACAACATTGACATATTGTCACCGTATAAAGTTGCTACGGAAAAAATGTTAGCTGACAGTTGCCTAAGAACACACCCAGCAGTCATAAAGCAACATTAGCATTAATTTGGTGTCATATTCCCAGCAATCTGATAAATTAAATGCTCTCCTTTTAGCTCTGTTTTGGTCACTACCAACTCCTGAGAACTTGTTAGCTGCTAAATGTTGTGTGTTCACTAGCTAGTGGCTACCTTTGTCAGTCTGTTGCTTGATGTTGCTCAGATTGAGAGCAGGGAATGGATAAGAGCATTTTCATTTTAACTAGCTGCCTGCTGCATGTGATGATGAGCTTGTTGATATTACTGAGTTTGTCACTAAGAGCAAAAGCTTTCACATTACATGTAATCATCTGATCCATTTTTAATATGAAAATATTGATTGTAGCAGCTTTAACTGTGCAAATTGGAATTCGTATTGCACACAAACCCTGTTTAATTTACATTCACTGTATCTCACCAAGAATAATTCCGTTTTATTAGGTGCTTGATCGACTTTAAACTAGCAAACCAAAGGTTTAGCCAGATTATCTTAACAACTTTACTTGAAAGAACAGTTCACAATTACCACATCTAAAAATACCATGGGGCTTATAACAAGCATGTGCATCCTCGTGCATGATGTGCTCATCAACACACTGCTAACTAGTGTTAAAATGGCATCAACACCTACTAAACTGTCAGGATCCAACAGTCAAAGACTGGTTGGATTAGGCAGCTACTTGTGAATGAATCCAGCTGTATGACCTGAAGGAGTGTGGAGCTGAAAAACAGTGTGTACATTTTGTCAATATTAAAAGAAGACGTTTTTGTAGTATTTCGAACATGCAGTAGCTGCTGTTTCAATTTCTGGAAACTCTATTTCACAGAAGTGAGATGTAGCAGTAATAAAACTACAAATTAATTGTGGAAAGTGGTTATTCTTAATTACAGGGCTACAAAGGGACAGTTGTAATGTAGTAGTTTATATCTAGGCTGCTGAGAGGCATGATTCACATCACGGGGTTAGATGAGGGAAATGATTTGGATCTTGACAAAAACAGGCCTGTTCCTTGGACTGTAAGGTGGCAAAGGAAGTAACCAAAACATCCTTCAAGGAGATGGAAACAAACAAACTTTATCCATCACATTCATTAATGTAAAGCTAATTTGCAATGGAACACTGGCCATTTTAATGAGACTAAAAAGCTCAGCTGCAGGCAGGAAACTCCTGCTGAGCGTGACTCAGTCTGTGACTTTGACAATGTTTTCTCAAAGAAGTAAGAAGCACCCATTTATGGTAGTGACTGTGGCAGCTGCACAAAAGCTCTTAACAGTAATTTGGTGCTACATATTTTTTTTCTTGACAAAATGCTGCAATTCAGTCGTTTTGTAGGCAGAACCTTTTAAAATCAATTTCAAAGGGCACTTATTTAGTGACTCAAAACTTCCCCTACTTTAGAATGTCAATACAAAACTGTAGTCACACGCCCACAACAGGTATATAGAGAGTGATGTTGAAACAAGACTTAAAACAGGATGTTAGTGATGTGGTACTACTTTGGCTATTTAAAGCCCTGTTTGGCTATGAATTTGAATATCAACACTGACCAATATGAAATAGTGTTTTCACAATACTATCTTTGATACAATACCCTATTCAAACCATTTTCAACACCATAGGGAATACTGACTTTGAGGGCATACAAGTTATAATTTTCATTAAAAGGTGACAATGACTTTTCTTTTCTTGGCTAGTAGCAGAGAACAGCAGAATAACTTTAGTTATTACTAACAATCAGAGTTTTGTCATATCAGCCCCATTTCATAGCACTTGTTTCTTTGTCTCTTATATCTCATTCATGCTCACAGAACCAAGGTTACATAAGTAACCATAAGTTTTGCTGCACTTTTCCTCCATAGCAATATCACAAAAAGCTTATCATTCTACAGCTCCTATAGAATTCTACATACCTTCTACTTAATGGAGGATACATTTAAGAATGCTTGAACGACTTCAACAATGGGTACTTCTCTATATAGAACAGTATAGAGGACCAGAGCATAATAGCTACAGGATAAATTTGTGAAAGAGAACACATATAATACATGATGCCACACATGATTGTGAGGATGGTTGCCACTCCTTTCTTTTCTCTGTACTGAAGCCAGCAGAAAAACACACTTCATCATAATTGCAGCCAGTGAGCTGACATACAATATACTACCCTCCTCAAGCTGAAGGAACAGGATACTCCAATAGGGATGTGTGCACTAGTAAATTCACACCAGCAAAAAAACAGAGAGCTAAATTCCTACAAGGTCCTATACAAAAAAGATATATTTTAAAGGAACACACACACACACAGTGTTTCTACCATTTATCCAATCCAAGGAATGCCACAAGCCCCTGCCATTTTTTATTCCCAGTGTTAATAAATCCAAACTGTCTTGATTACTGCCCTCAAATCAATAGCCCACCCACCACCTTAACCCAGACTGATTTTTCTGTCAGGGAACGACTGAATAAATCCTGGCAGAAGACACTTCGTTTCTCCACTGCACTTATTTAAATCCTGAAAATCTGCAACTTCCCCCACATCATCTGAGGTTCACTTTGTCAAGTCCTTTAAAAGGTTCTGTATATTTTCAGTTTCATTTGCAGTTTTTCCATCTCTGAGGCTAAAGCCGTGGAGAATAAGCTTACTTTTCCTGTTTACTTTAACCCATTTACTTTAGTGGTGAGAATGTGTCTCATCAGCCTGAGGCTGTCAGCTTGGTTCTGTCAACAGCACCTTCAGTCTGACCAGCGATGTGCAGAAGCTGATGCAGCCTCAGTTTCTCACTCCCTAAGAGCAGCCTGGAGCCAATTTTCACCTCTGGCTTCACGCAGCTTTCTGTAGCTTATTCCTGTCACATTATGTGGCACAGTATGTCTAGGAACCAAGGCCCTGTCTCTGTCAGTGACACATTATTTCTTTAACAGCAGAATCAAGATTTATCCATAGTTTATTAAAACTTGCATGTGGATAGCTATTGGCATTTCTGGGACACTGTTGTTTTGTTTAATTAAGTGTATTTATTTTTGTTTATGCCATGGACTGTATAATAAAGATGGACAACGTGACAGCTTCCTAAAAGTGAAGCCAAAACATCTCAATGCCCCCTGGTGGCTGGCTGCAGTACAAATCATAAACCCTGCCCATTTCATGTAAGCAGATGGGACATGGACCAAATTAAACGATCAAAGTACACAGTCTTTTTAAAAGAGGGCTTCTACCATTTTAGGTTTCACTATGTCTGAAATCATTAGTTTTGGTGTCACAATCAAAAAGATAATTAATTTATTCATTCATCATCCGTAACCACTTATCCTGTTAAGCATCATGGCGGGCTGGAGCCTATCCCAGCTGACACTGGGTGAGAGGCAGGGTACACCCCAGGTCAGGTCACCAGACTTTTAGTCACCAATTAACCTAACATGTACGTCTTTGGGAGGAAGCTGGAGAACCTGTAGAAAACATGCGAAAATCTACACAGAAGGGCCGCAGCCAGGCCGGCCGGTTCAAACCTGGAACCCTCTTGCTGTGAGGCAACAGTGCAAACCACTGCACTACTATACATTATCAAAAAGGTAATGTTTTCTCATACTCTGTCCTACTGCGATAAATCAGTTATAGCAGAGGAACAGACATCAGCTTCTCCACAACAGAAGTCTCAATGCAATGCAGCTACAAGGCATGTTCCATTTTAGTTAAGGGAGTGGTCAGCACCACATCAAAGCTAGCCACAGCTAAATCATCAGTTCCAATATAATTATGTGGGCATTCAGCAACCCTCTGAAAGAAGCACATGCCCATTCTCGGAAATGCAGGAAAACACTTAGAGAAGCCGAGGTATCAGACAAAAAAAGATTGTTCTGTTGATCAGCGTAAAGAACAAAAGTCAGATTAAATGTACTTTCATTTACAGCTGTAAAACAAAAAACATTAGAAGTTCTGAGGGGGTGGATACTTTTTATAGTGAAATTAATTTTATCAATATAGTCCCAAATCATGAAAAGGTTATCTCGGGACTAGTGATGTTCTGATACCATTTTTTCTGTTCTGATACCAATGCCAATATTTGAATCAGTACTCAGCCAACACCGAGTACTGATCGAAGACCATTACATTAAAAAAAAGCAACAACAACAAAAAAAAACAGCTGCATACTATAACAATCTATGGATGTAAAATGATTCCTATAACGTCTGTATGCCATGGCTTAGTTTAAACCCTACTCTGGAGGGACCTTTTTGTGTCAAATATTGCCAAATTGCTGATATTTTGCCAACAGGTAACATTACAATATTCGTTGGAAATCAAATTTATTTTAGAGCAGCAAATAAGAACTGACTTCCCTCAATAATGTAGTTTTATATGGGTGTGAAACTACTTTAATGTTTATCAATAAATTACAAGGTATCAGATTGGTGCAGAGACTTGAGTATTCGCAAATACCCAATCCAGCATTTTAAGCAGTATCGGAGAAATTTCCAATGCTGGTATCAGTATAAGAGCAACTCCACCGTGGACAGTTTTCATATAGAGCAGGTCTATGGCATATTCTTTTGATTTACAGAGACTCAGTTTCGACCAAGAGCAAGCCCATAGGCTCGATCATTCTATGGACAAAGCAAGTTGAAGAAAAATGAATACAACTACACAGTAAGTTACAACTATTCATCCATAAAGACAGAAAAAAGACCATATTTCACGCAAAACGATCGAGTAAATGTTGAGATATTCACTGGATACATAAAAAATTTGACCTGCTGGGGGCACTTGATAAAAAAGTGGGTCGACATAGTCTTCAAAATTCATCATCTGGGGACCATGATAACATTTCATGGCAATCCATCCAACAGGTGTTGGGATATTTCAGTTTGGTGGACTGACCATTCCATCCTTAGAGCACTAAACACTAGTGTGCATAAAAAGTACATTAAAGTGCTTTCCGAATACACTTGACTCCACGAATCAGGGAAAATCTTAGACTGAGTAATCTTTCATATCTGTTTACATGTTGATGATTCATTGAGCAGCGGAGGGCTTCCTGACAGGCATGAAAAGAGCCCATTAAGGGGATACACCATTTGTCGATTTTTATTATGAGAGTAATTTTGGCCTCCAGACTGTCGATATAGCTCTTTATGTGCAGTAAACAAGCAGAGATGCACACTTGGCCAATTCTCTACTTTTTCTTCTCATTCATGAGTCTCAAACTTGAAGGGATGCTTTGCAGATTTTCAACCAGCTTTGTATCATAATAATGTGGGTATGTGTAAATGAACTGTGTTAAACTTGTTAAACTTCTCTCCATTGCACCAGCAGCCAAATCTCCCTGCTCATCCCTTAGTTAAAATTTTGGCCGACTCTAGGGCTGTTGCTTAAACTACAGATTTTTCTTTCGCATTTTCGCATGCCTGCCACTATAAACACAAAGAGTATGGAAGAAGATAGGGAGAGGGAAACACCTCACCCTCTCAAACTCAGCCCAAACTCAGGTCGAACAGTAAAACTAGGCGGCGCTTATCAAGTATAAACCAAGCTTCTGTTACTGTATTGCTCTTTTCTTGCCGAAAATGTCTTCAGAAACGTATTTTAATGCACTTTTTGACTGTAATACAAGACTTTGTGAACCATGATTATGTAACTGCATTGCCTATTTCTCGCCTCAAATGTTTTTAGAAACATATTTTTTATTTGGGGCGGCAGTAGCTCAGTCCATAGGGACTTGGCTTGGGAACCGAAGGGTCACTGGTTTAAGTCCCTGCTCGGCCAAAAATATGGAGCATGGACTGGTAGCTGGAGAGGTGCCAGTTCACCTCCTTGGCACTACCGAGGTGCCCTTGAGCAAGGCACCGAACCCCCCCAGCCGATCGGGGCGCCTGTCCATGGGCAGCCCCCTCACTCTGACATCTCTCCATTTAATGCATGTGTAGGTTGTGTGTATTCGGACCTGTGTGTATATGACAACGGAGTGTAAACACTGAATTTCCCCTTGCGGATATTAATAAAGTATATAAATAAAATTAAAAAGAAATTAGCTCACTGTTTAACTCTAACTCAAGATGGGTGTTACAAGTCGGTCACCCTATTGTTTACTGTCTCAAAACTGCCAAGCTCAGATGATTTCACCCACCAGCAGGAGTGTTTATTGGCCTGTTGCAGGGCAGTGTATTCTGGTAGTTTTAAGTTTTCTACCTCTTGAGCAAAAGCAAATGCCATGGTCCTTTTCTCTGTTTTCTCAGGTCATAAGGCAACAATTTCAAAGGTATCTGCTGTCTTTCTACTGCATAGGCAGCCCATTTATACGAAAAGACGATCTTTTCAGCAGTAAAATACTCTTTTAGGTTCTGTACTATCTTGTAATGAGAATGCCAGGCTGCTCTAGATATAACAGGGTACTATTGTAGAGGACTGATCAGTGTTCAGTTGGAAGGAGAAAGAAATTCTTGGATATGACGACTCAATCATGAGCCTGCAGGACTAACGAAAGAAAACTACACTTATCTCTTCTCTCAACAATGCATTCACACCTGGGAGCTTCCCAGCACAACTAGTCTTGTACTGTTGGCTGTACAGCACCTCTAGAACATATGGGCATGATGTGCCTTGCAGAGGGGTAATATAACAGCCACCAAGGATAAAAGTTTTTTTCATTGATTTCAGCTGCTGAAATCCTCTCAGTCAGCAATCTGTTAGTAACAGATCATGTACTCTTACCTCTAAGCTACTTCAAAGCCATTGTTCAAGTGCACAATAGCTGCCTATGTGCCTTTTTACCACTGTCTATTCTGAACAGCAGATCACCAACTCTTTCATTACAGTATGTACAATGCAAATGACAGCAGACTGAATGGCGGTGGATGTTTGAAACAGGAGGGGGGGCTGGCTGCCATAAACCTTCCTGAAGCATCTCCCGACTGTGAGGATGTCAGAGCGAGGGGAGAAGCGGCAGACACCTGGCATGCTTCCCAGAGCCTTTCATCTCGTGTAGGGAGCCATCCTCTCTACCAACGGGCCCTTTAAGCAAGCAGCAGGACATGCCAGCAACACAATATGTCCCATAGCCAAAGTCTCACACCATCCTGGCGCTTCAGCCACTCATAATGTGTGATCAAGTGATAAGACAATGCCCCAGAGACTCCACAAAGAAGGTTTGTTGCTAATTCGCAGAGAGGTACACATCCAAAAGAAAGCATTCAGAAGAAACAGTAAATACACCAATGTGGCTTTCAAACCCATTTATGCATCAGCAGTTTAATTATGCAGCCACTAAAATAGATTCTGGAGAAGGCGGGGTGAGAAATTAGCTTGCACTACTAACAGATATTGAGTGTTATTAAAACTCACTCCCACTCTAAGTAAGACTCAGAGAAGTAGGAAAAGGCTTTTAGCTCTGCTCCCATACAATCCCTTTGTGTGTCATTGTCTGTGGAGGCCCGTGGGAGAGATGGCCAGCACCGTTATCACCACAGTTATCTGCAATTATAATTGCCCTCCTGCTCGCTGCAAAAATGGCTACTGAGGATTATGATTAAGGTGAAATGAAAGGGCAGAATCACAATCCTGAGAGCCGAGAAGAGGGAAGTGGCATTTTATGTGTGGGTGTGTGAATGTGTGTGGGCCGACTGAAGGTGTCACTGGCTCTAATCACTGCTCGGTCACATTAGAATATGTAGACGTTTCTGTGTGAGACAGTAAGTGAGGATGTGGTTTTGTACATATGTGTCTGACTGAACACTGGTCTGTACTGATGGTTTCCGATCAACCTCTCTTGTAATAACAACGGGGTACCACAAGATTCCGTACTTGGACCTTTAATGTTTATAATCCACACGAAAAATAATCACACTCCAATACCTACAAAGAATTATGTATGCATATGGCTCTTCTCCAACTCAGGCTGTGTCTAGATTAGATTACCTTTAACATTCTTCAGCCACCTCTGCATAACCTTAAACTAGGGCGGTAAAACGATTAATTTTTTAAATCGCTTTTAAACACTGAATTTCAATAGTTAATCATGATTAATCACATTTTTAATCGCATGTTTAAATTTCCATTATTTTGCATCTCAAAACAGTTTGAAGTCCACAACAACAAGATAAAGCAGAGTGTCTTGATCGGGAATCAAATGAATGCAAAGAAATGTACTTAATGATTTTGACTTTCAGATTCAAATCAGTGCTGTACTGCTACAGTGTGGTTTTGAAACAATGACAACGTCAATCTGAGGATGTCTCTTAGACCTGAGTCTTCCATGGTGTTGACTGGTTTGCAGTCAGTTGCTACCCATTTAGGAAGCGCTGTCATTAACTTCTTTGATTTAATTTCATCCACAGGTCTGTGGCGATTTACTCACTCTAAAATAGTGCTTTGCCAGCTTTGGTAGCTCAAAGTCGAATTACTCTGGTGAAATTTTAAATTCGTTTGACACAAGGTGCATATTACTTTTGACTTCTCAACTGAGCTGGGACTGGGAGTTTTTTTGAAGTGAAATGAGCCATTCAAAAGCACAGTTGTGGCGTTTTTTTTCCATCAATGTGGCAGCAGGAGGCAGGAAGCCGACGCAGTGGCTTCACTAGGGTGCAACACTGACAGCCCTACCTTAAACTTGTGCTGTATACAGATAAGACAAAATCTCATAATTCAATTTTAAATCTTCTATCTACATACAAAATGGTACCTAAATGGAAGTTGTTCAACCTTGTAATATGGTAGACTTTGGTTAGACAGCAGTCTTACTTCTAAACCTCATATGGAACAACTGGCACAGAAACTCAAGATAAAAATAGGCTTCTTGTATCTGAATAAAGCATGTTTTTCTCTTGTCTGTGCTTGGTTAGAGAGATATCCTGCACACAGTGCTGCTCAATCCACTTTCAAACAACTTGATGAAGTTTCTCATTGTGCTCTGCACTTCATTACAGGAGATAAATATCCTACTCATCACTGTGCCATATATGAAAAAGTAGGCCGGTCCTCACTAGCAACAAAAAGAGAACTACACATTATCAGTCACATCTCAGGATTGGCTAACACTTGATAACTCACTAATAAGTACTGAACTTGGTTTCCAGTACTTTGTGCCAACAAATGGAATGACATAAAAAAGTACTTGCAAACAGTAAAGTTTCATCCTATTTGGATTAAGCTTAACATTTAATGTCTTGCTTTTTTAAAGATTTCTGAAGCTGTTTGTACGAATGTGCTTGAGTTTGAATCGCAGTGTTTGCTGTTACTGTACCTGATGAAATGAAGGTTAAATATCATGCTATGCTTTGATCATTAAGCCAAAGATGGAAGTGTTTCCTACCTTTGTTTGCACCTGTATCAGTGTGAGAACATCAATCAAAATGTACTCTGTTGCTGACCACAACAGATGCCGTGAGAACAGGCATGCTGTGCAAAATCACATGTTTCAAGACAACACAATATTATATTGATCCTTTGGTCAAAGACACAATATTTGCTGATACCACAAAGTCTGCCACGATACAATTTTGATTCCATTCAATTCAGGGCCTTGTGACCAGTATGAGACGCTATCACCTTCTCTTCTCTTCTCTTTGCTTCTTACCATTGTCTGTGTGACCTGAAGTCACCAGTACTGTATGAATTTTTGAGAAGGAGGGTGCTTGGATGGAAATGGTAACAAAGATGTGCTATGGGAATTTCAAAATAAAGGTCATTATATCAATTTATCAATCCAGAATGATATATTGTTACACCCCTATTGCTGTGTGGTTTGTTAAGAGTAAAATCATAAACCAAACTACAGAAAACACAAACGAAAACATCAAATGATGAGGAACTTCAGGTTATAGTGAAATTGTGACCAAGAAGTTTGACTTCTGAGTACAGATCTTTCTTATTTTGCACCCTGGTGTTCCTCTAGTAGGGCACTGTCAACCTGCCACACCAAACAGGAAGTTGCAACAACTTTACACTGTAGTGTGAACAAAGACGAAGAACAGTGTATAACTGTCATTTTCATTGTCATTGGCCTGTTTCATCACCATTTCTTTTCCTATGAAAGACACCTTTGTGTGACCTTTAACTTTCTGTACCTGTCTTGTCTATCTATTGACACACACACACACACACACACACACACACACACACACACACACACACCCACACACACACACAACACACCCTGACACAAGTTTAATTACCGGCAGGAAAATGCAGTGTGTGCCACTGCGAGCCTGACAAGCCTGTGGCAGGTTAGCAATATTAGTACCTTAAGCTAATCATTAAGGTTCAGAGTGTGCACTCCTGGAGCAGACGTCCCGTCACTGATGCCAGCAGGAAACAGGAACACTTTCCAACTTAAGACTATACTTGGAGGTTGAGTGAAGACCCCCAATTACCAGCGACAACTATCAGCATCTCAGAGGCAATGAGGCAGAGTCGGTGGATGTAAGATTACTTTCTTGATCTTGAATGGAGCCTACAAATTAAACTGAATGCATCGTGCAGTGTATGTAAAGTTTCACTCCAAAATACTAAGTCACAAATGTGACCTTGACTTCATGAGTCAGGATCTTTAAAAAATAGCAGTTACAATGACTATCCTTGAAAAGCACCTTTCTCATCATTTCCCAACTCCAATTTTGTAATAGGAAGTTAGACTCTTGTTTTGAAATCATTATCTTCATCACGTGGGGCTCTACCTACATATGCAAGTGTGTTGACTCACCAAAGTTTTCTCAGGCTCCTGCTGGGACTCAGAGGAGGACTCCATGGTTGTGTTAAACCAGAGTCAGGTCTGTCAGCGCTGCTCTGACGACTGCATATCTGTCAGAAGGGAGAAGGCATGTGTTAAGACAGCAGGACAATATTATAACATATGTGTACTATTTCTTGCACTTTCTTATTTGTGGGTTTTAAGAGTGCAAAGTGTTCAGAATTCAGCCCTCTGAGCCTTGGACTTGTTTTAAAAGCAGTTATTTTCTGGCTTAGAATAGCACTGGATTTCTGCAGCCTTTAACCTCATGTGGGATGGCTAGATTGCAAGATTGGACTTACTTGCAACATCATGCCTACTCATCTATCACATTTCAGAACAAACACGCTGCACTGGCCGCTAACCATACAGAGGCACAACGACGGATTTCTCTCATTTCTGTCAATTGTTTACTAGTGCAGCAGAAACCTGCTCACCATTCCCCACCGTCATTTGTCTCCACACAAACAGTGCTGTAGCTCCAGGCCTTTAATAAACAGCCTGTTTCTAGTGCAAGCAAGGCAGGATGGAGGATCAGCCAGCCTGTCAGCTCCTTCCCCTAGAGACTCCTGAAATTTTCATTTTTTCAGTCTATCTTTATCTGTCTTCCCTTCACTTGTTTTCCCTATAGAAGTGTTGGAGCATGACACTGTTTTTAACCTTTATCTATCCAGGGAAAGTTTCTGCTGGCTGCTTCTTGGCCGCTCCACTGACCCGCTAAAAAGTTACTCAAGGCTACATCAGTGAGGGTACCTGCTGTGGGTTACTTTCTGAATCCATAGGAATTTGACCCCACTACTGCTTGAGTAATTAAGGTGTTATAGGAAAAGTTCAGAGCGGTATGTCTTTAACTGTTATACAGTTAATATCCTCCAACTGTGATTTAACAATTATCTGCTTAAAAACTGTTAGCACACTCAAATGTGAAAACACGAAACTGCAGATCAAAAGAAAGATGCTTTTTCAACATAACAGTATGACAAATCAAAGCAGTGATGTGACACGTATCTGTGAAACACAAGAAAAAGACACACTGGGATACAACAAGCCTTTGAGCACAAACAGAAAAACACTGATACAATTATATAATTTAGTGCCTTCATGGATTAAATCCATATTCAACAACTACTCATTACATCCAAAATTTCAATGCAGGGCTGCTCCAATTAAAAGCTCTTAAAATCCTATATTTTAATATATCCCAACACTAACTATTACCTCTAACATATCAGACATCAGACCCAAAAATGACCATGTGTAGAGCATCTGTAATAAATATGAGCATCAGCCATAACCCTGGAATGGTCAAAGTCATTGCCTATTTTTTCCTCCATGCAGTCACTGTACCTACACACAATAAAATACAGGCCTTACCCCACTGTAGGCAACTGTAACACCACTAATACTAACACTTCACTAAATCCTCAACATGAGTTCATGAACAAGTGGGACCATCTGTTAATTACACTCTACGCTTTCGGGGAGATTATTTTGGGTGGAGCAGCTGCCTACCAACACGTGGTTGTCCTAAAAATGGTTTACTTAAAAAGATTATAGGAGGCAGCCACTTATGCTGATTGCTGCTTTGTGTGGATATTTTAATGGTATAAACCCTGTGGTCCCAACTGAGATTGCACCTTATTAGGAAACGTGGCCACAAGACGCCATGTGAGAAAGATGCAGTACTATGACTTGTGGGTTGATACTTCAGATGCAAGGACTGTATGAGGAAAAAATAAACTGTGCACTTCTTAAAAGGGTTTATATTTTGTAATATGTTGTAAACAGCAGCAAACAGTGTTAAACTGGATCAATTAGGAGCAGAGCTGTAGAAGCATTGCACTTATGCATTATTTAAAAGAAGCTAAATTGAAGGTGACAGTGACACAGCTCTTTTGGTGAGACTTGATGTTGCTTTACTATTGGAACATGGCAGTAAAATGTTTCAGTTGCACTACTCAGTGGCCTCAATTTGTGGAACAAAGCTGTGGTGGTCGTTAGTAACTTTTATAAAAAATAACTGTCCTGTCATATTTGCTGATGCTGTCACTACATCCACAAAGGAGTACATAAGATAGATAATCTGTAATAAAATCATGTTTATTTGCATCCTTACATTTACTAGAATCCACCACAGCTTAAGGAAAACAACCAATCAGAGTCGAGGAGTCTCTGGCATAGCTGTAAATTATGTCAATCACCGCTCGTGAACTGGGCCAAACTGTCAAACTAGGTAGCGCTGATCAAATATGAATCAATATTCTGTTACTGCACTGCATATTTCTTGCCTCAAATGTTTTCAGACACATATTTTAGTGAACTGTTTAGGCTCCTAATTGACCTACCTGTCCTGTATAAATAGCACGACACAGTTATTAGAAAATGTGAGTTCCAAATCAACAAATGTATCAAGCTTCAGTTATTTGGGGGTTTCATTTTGGCGCTTTTTAAAATGCTTTAATAGCTAACCGCATAGGACTGCTACTGCACTACCTTTATGTTACTTCTAAATTACAGCGCCCTCCAGTGTCAGACAAAATGTTTGGGAAAAAAGGCACATTCCCACCAATGTCCACTGTAAATTAAGCAAACAGAACATTACCCACAGTAAAGAAAAGACCCCTGGCAAAAAAAGTTGATTGTGTTGCTGGAGTAACATTTTAGTGGATATGGCATGTTGGTCCTTTTGGAAGTATTCTTAGAATAATACTTGGTATTGTGCAGGACAGGTCTATAATACAAAATGAAATAGCATTTAACCAAATATATACAACCATAGATGAGGGATGGGCATGAGTACTTGAATACTTGTTTGGACGTTGCTGATTTTTCTTCTGTTGACTTTGAATTTATGGTTTAATAAGCTAACTGAAACCGATCTGTTAAATAAACCAATGACCAATTTATAATCCAAATCTTACATTTGATTTTTTTTTGCGAGTATTTGAGTGGCCATAATAATTTCACGCAAGTACTCAAATGCCCATCCCTCCCATTAGCAATTCACCCTGATATGTTTAAAATGAAAGTAAAACAGTTAAGATTTATTTGCAAACGTTTTTGTATACTCTGTAAGTCTCATAGTTTTGCAACAAAATGTGATCAGCCATTGATGATATTCTGTTTCTGATCTCACTTCTGATTATTTACTAAAAGTTACCGACTGAAGCTTTAGGTCACCTTTTCTTTAATGAATAAAGGTTAAAAATACATAATCTGTTTTGCCCCTGCTTGTCCTTGTCCGATGCACTGAGATCAGTAATTTAATCAAAAGAAAGGACGATCTCATCCAGACCAATCAGAGCTCTGAAACAGGGCCATAAATGTCTTATAGGGACATGGAAAGGTTCTTTCAAGTTCAAATCATGAAAGTCACAGAGTCGCGATAAAAGAAAATGGGCTGTAGGGATTCAGATTTGTGTGGGAAATAAAAACAGATTGAGGTTGCAATGTACTGAGAACCAGCAATGGGAAAGCATGAATCAGTGCAACCAACACTGAAGAAAATGGGATACTCCATCCTGTTAAGGTTCAAATCATTTTAGTGTTTCTGTGGAATTCTACACATCTATAAAGTTGTATTTATAGTAGCATTTAGGAGACAAGTAGGCAGCTCTTCCCAATATTAATACCTGAGTTTCCTTAGAAAGGTGCCAGAAAGGAAGCAGAGAGGAAGCAGCTTTAGGAAACTCTTAGAGACAAATAGTGCCTAATATCAGACAGAGGACAAGAGGACATCCTGACAAAGAGAAGGTCACTAAATCCTCCCACCAGTCATTCTACTAATGTAACGCTCCAGCGCTCCAACAGCCTCTTGGCTCAGGCCAGCACACACACTTCATCTGGCCTCGCGCTCAAGGACCCGTCATGCTGAGACAGATGCTTTCCACTCTTTCTCAAAACCGGCTTTAGCAATCAGTCCATGACTCAGCCTGGAGCTGCAGCCACACAGCCGAGGTGGGAAAATAACACAGAAATCATGGTCTGCGACTACAGGGAATGTTTTATAGCAGTATAAGGCAGGTAGACATTTTTTGGTATTATTCTTTGCCAGCATATACTACTAATACATTGTCTCTAAAGTTGTAGCAATCACAACTGAATTTCCCTCTAGGATACATAAAGTGTCTCTGGGTCTAGAGTCGGCTCTGTACCACTGACTTATGTTTTTGGTATTTTGTTGACACTCTTACCCAGAGAGACTGTCTCAGTTCAACATACAGTATGCTTCAGCCCCTGCTGCACTTCATTTTTTTGAATGACTAAATACACGCTTGTTTTAAAGTTGCCCTATATTTGCAGCTGCCCTGATTGGGACATAGAAAGGAACTTTACATTTGAGTTTTTTAATGGAATGTCTCAGCAGCTATTGGGTGGGTTGCAATTCAATTTTAGCACAGATATCCATGTTAACCATAGGATGAATTCTGCCCATACATTTGCCCTAGTGCTAAATAGGTAATGTTAGCATGGTAACATCCTAAATTATCTCAGGTAAATGGTAAACATTACACTTGTTAAATGTCAGTATTTTAACACTGTCATTGTGAGCTTGTTAGTATGCTGATGTTAGCATTTAGCTCAAAGCACTACTGTGGCTAAGTGCACATAGTGGCTAGTGTGGCCAGACTCTTGACCTTTTATTGTCTAATTACTATTACATATAATTATTGCCTATGGAGGCTTTTTTTATTTCCATATCAAGCTCTGATTATGGCCACAACTCAGACTCTGCTTCACTTAATAAACAATCAACAAGCCATTGACAGACAATCCACTCTATTATGGCTCAATTGTCTTCACTTTCACACTTTACTGACACTTTGCCCCTTTGCACAAGCTGGCACACAACAATCTGTTTGAACCGTACCACAGCAGTCTGTCAGCTAAGAGCTATGAATCATTGCCAAAGATAGAGGGCAAACGCACAGGGAATCCTAAACTTGTGGCTTGGCAGTGGCCCCAAAACAAAGCCGGAAACACTGGCTGAGGGGTTTCTCCTTAGAGCCAGAAGATAGCGGGGAACCTCTGAGAGTAATGTGGTTTTAGTTGATAGATTTTCTAATTTATGCTGCAGTTCAGGAGGTGTGTGAATAAATATGTATCACAGCAACAAAAAGGGTCATCACATCTACAGGCTCTTAGTCTTGCTGAACTGGTGGCGAAATCAGCTCCACAAGAAACTTGGACAAAAACACACCAAACCTTTTTTGTGCTGCATACTTTCAGAGATGAGGGCTACGATGGCTAAGTAGTAGATTAATGAGAAAACAGCACAATACCCTACGCAAACAGGTTTCTGTTCAGACTGATGACAAGTACAACTGCACTCCCTCAAATGTTATAAATGTCATGTCCCTCTAGATCTTGATGCTGGGTACTGATTGGCTGTTATATTTTACAACTTGCTTCTTTGAATACTTTCAGTTTAAATACATATAACCTTTCAGCAGTTTTCAATAGAAGTTGATTGGCTTTCACAGCAATTATGGTCCAATTACACTACATAATTCTGGTCTAATTATGGTGATGATTTGTTTTACATAAGGTTGCACATTATAAACCATACATTGTCAAATATTACAAACATCACAAAATATGATGCATCTAAGTTTTTCTCGAAAAGAGGGATGTTTTATAAAAACATAATACAGAAAATACTCCATTTGAAAAAAGAAAAAGAGCAGCAGAAAATATTTGTTTGGATTGTCTGTCGCTATTGTTTTGAATCTGCAGCAGTGAAATACTCTGACTTTGATTGTTTTTAGATTAACAGTAGAGCTCAGCAGCTCAAGGGCAGGCAAGGACAGCAATCATTTCAGGACCCTAAGCTGATTGTAGTGATGTTGCTGCCTGCTCTCAAAAGGCGAGGCAGCTCTCTGACAGCCAGAGAGGCACATCTATAGAGGCCCATCACTGCTGTCACTGCTGAGTGTTTGGAGAATGATTACCAGTGGTTAAGTGAGACATACGATGTGCAACCATGCCAGACGATAAAATCAAAGCATGATGTAGTAACAATGTCCCATGTTGGTCCCTGATATTTTCCCCACTTCAGTAGTAAATTCAAACACTAAACCACAACAGACAATTGTAATTTCTATGTTTTTGTCTGATGATTCAGTCCCTCCTTCATCCTCACTACTTGAAGCCACTGTAAGCCACTTTGATAATTCTGAACAAGGTCTATTGCTTCTGCTGCTGCTAAGTGATGAAGCTTTTAGGATAATCTCCAACAACAATCTAACAGCAAAGGCTTCTTTTTCAAGATGATGAAAAGAAAAGCTGCGATGTTGTACATTTGTTTACTCCAGACAGCAGTGGTTAGTTGAGCTGCACTGAGTTCCATTTAAATGAGCAAAATGCATTTACTCCTATGAAATATGAACATAAATATTTCAAATATTTTGAGTCTAAGATCATGTGTTGACTTCATCTATTTGTGTGAATGTTGCTCATACCATCCACCCTTCATTAAGAGGGTTCACACAGAAGATCTTAACTCATTTTGACAAAAAAAGAAAAAAAGATGGATAAATGAAATGAGATAAATTGTTCGTAGCAATTAGAACCTTAGAAATTCACATTTAAGACTGTTTAATGACTTTTAAGGCCCATTATTTGCAGAACTGAATTTAAAACATTTAAGGCCTATTAAGGACCTGTAGACACCTTTAATAAATATCATCCTTTGCAAATAAATTGCTGACTGTCTGCATCTTTAACATCTGTGCTGGCCCCACAGATGCCACAAACATCAGCCTCAGGCTAAGTTTTATCAAGTCATATCAAGACGACTGACAAGTACTGGGGCGTGAACGTGACCAGCTATGGAGAAGACCAGCAGGACAAACCACATAGATACACCCTGCCTTAAGGCGAATGGCTGAAAACTATCTAAACTAGAATTTACAGTCTTGCTGGTGGCTCTGTAAGGCTGTACTTAGTCATGTTTTGACTTAGATGCTAAGGTCAACAGGTGCTGACAGGTGTTAACATTTAGTTTCAGCATCTGCGGTTAACAGGCTACCAATTGCTAATTAGCAACCTTTAAATTAGACGATCTAGATCATATTTCATGAAACACTTGTAAGGCTGTGCATCTGTACTCCATTCCTTAATGGTACCGACCAAAATAACCCAGTGCCAAGAGTTATCAAAACTTCTCCAGGGAGTCGTCCATCCCTTATAGTATTTTAATCACAGCACCATCATCACTTCACCACTCTGAGCTTACTCACACGCATAAATACAAACAGCTCTGAAATCTACCGAGGATTGCCCAAACCAGCAAAATGTAATTTCCTGTAGAGACACATGGCTGTACCCGAAATGTCAGCTTGTCAGGAATGAGGGGCTGATGGACAAACTATGTTTTAAAAAATGTTCTCCACGGGAATAAAAACAAAGGGACAAAGAGAGAGTGGGGAAAGGGGACATTCAAGTCACTTGGTCCAATGTAATCTTCTGCCTGTCCCAGTTTGGTGCCGCGCTTAGGGGGAGACATCTTTAAACAGAATTAATCCATGTAGGTCAGGGAGTGAGGAATATTAATCAACCATGTAAGCAGAGGCAGAGGATTGCCTTGCTAGACCACAGAGAGTCCAGCAGTGTTTCACCAGAATAAGAATCACTTTACATCCCCCTGACAAGGACAGAAATAAATTCATGTCAGTGCAAAATCTGTAGAAATCTGATACTGTACATGTAGGAATACAAAGACAGAAACACAGAGAGTAGGATTACTTTCAATCTAAATAGACAGCGCAGGACAGAACGATTACAGATCATTCTGTACTTTAGAAAAATAATAGAGACTTGCAGATCTTACAGCACTGCACAAGTAAATATCATCTGGCAGCCATTCCTGTAGCACAGATTAAATCTCATCCCTGAACAAATCCTGTTCTCATAAATACAAGACACCATTACATAATTTCTGTCCACATCAAAGCATCTGGAAACATCCTGAAGGTTTGGCCAAAGAGTGCATATACCCATGTAATAAAGCAGAAGTGGTATAAAAACAGTTCTTATGAAGCAGGCTGACTCACCCAGAAGCCTCGTGGTGGCTCACCAGAAATTACTTGCAGAAATGTGAAGAACAGTCTTTGAGTTATTTCCCTTCTTTCTATTAAAACACTGTTACTCCCCCACCCCCTGTGAGAGTCATGGGTGCCCTCCAAAACCTGACTTGCACTGTGCCAGTTGGCACTGGATGGGCATGAATTCTCGTCCATTTAATCTCAGAACCTAAAATGGTATGTGCGTCAGTGACCATATATGTATCTTTTGTACTGTTTGCTATCACTGAATCCAAGTACAAAATGCTGAGCCTGATCAGTGCAGATTTTTTGGGCCAATACCAAAACTGATATATGGGAGTTAAAAAAATCTGAGAAGGATATAACGACTGAAAGCCTTTTTTATAAATGTGCAACACATAACAAACATTTTTTATAAGCAAATTCTTGTTACTGATCTGCTGACACATACACTGACACCAATATTACCAACAGACTGATATAGGGCCAATACATAGGTCTTTATTGATCTAGCTATAGGGAACATATTACCTCTGTCAACACTTGCAACTGACCAAGTCGAAACTGAATGATAACCACAAAGGTTGCAAACATCCTAACAGGCAACAGTTCAAAGGACTAGGCTAGTGTTATTCACAATACCTTCCAACTTTCCCAGCATGTTAAGCTGTCAGCCCCAATCCCACTGGTTCCTAACAAGCGGCAACTTCTGGGGTTGAAAAATGATGCCTTAGTGCCAAAAACTGCAGTTCTTTTAATGGCCACTAGAGGCTGGCTCCAGTAGCCGGTCAATCCCCAGAGACCCCCGTGTTAAAATACCCAACTTTACTGAAATATTTACAGACTGTGACATCACCCAACCAGTGGGTGACATCATAGTAGCTACGTACATTATTTTTACAATCTTTAGTTCCTCCAGGTCAAAAATATATACTTTCAGGGTGCCCACTTGCTCACCTGGTAGAGCAGACACCCCATGTACAAAGGCTGTGTCCTAGCTGCAGCAGCTGCCAGTTTGATTCCAACCCATGGCCCTTTGCTGCATGTCATCCCCCATCTCTCTCCCCCTTTCACACTATACTGTCCTATCAAATGAGGGCAAAAAGCCCCAAAAAATATCTTAAAAAAAAACTACGTATATATATTTTCATTTTTTAAATACAAAATAATTTAATTAAACAGCTGGGTACTTTAATCAATGTTAAAAAGTTTATTTCTTGGTGACTATTTTCAGCCGCAGACTAATTCACATATTTGTTTATTTATTTATTTTAATTTTTTTTTTTTTATTTATTTTTGGTGCTCTAGCTAGTATTTCCAGCAGCAGGATATTGGTTGCGTCTTGAGGCTTTATGGAACACAGTGTGTGTGCTTAGGATAATTAGGGAACATGTGTGGCTCAGTAATGTGCTTTCAATATTTTGGGGACAACAGTGGAGTTCTATGGCACAGAGGAATAAGACATGTCAGGCTCTGGACACACCAACAATATGTTAGTTCTTTTTTCATCAAGCAAAATATAGAATATGACCAGACTTGTTTTTTACATGTTTATAATGTTTCCCAACCTGGATTTACCTGTTTCTACTTCACTCTAGTACAGCTCATACTCAATAATAGAGTACACACTTCTGGCCACAGTTTGATCATCAGCTGATAAAAATTCAATGTCATATCGTCTCATGTGCCACATGCAGTCCATTAAAGCCGGTTTCCATGGCCTTGCCACTACATAACGTGCAGCACACCAGCACAGCCAAATGGTGCACCTATACAGATAAGGCCATTATCATGTAATTAAATCCAATTCAGAATGATGATAAGTGTTATTACTGATTGCTGATGTTAAAACCTGTGGTGCTGTGATTTCATCCCTGACAGCAAAAATTTCCCACATGACAGAAAATCTCTTTCTCTAATATCCCTGCAATATTATCCTTTACTGTAGAGGAATGGCATGCGGTAGCACCAGCAGTTAATGTGTCACCTTGCAAACCAAAACTGTATAACGTGTTTAAATGCAAGAAGGTGACTCAGCGCTCACGAGCATCCATTTATCGGATCCATCACAGCGACATGTGGATGGGAATGCTGATGAGGACGATGAAAAGCTCTGACCTCCTGTGGAGTCAAGGAGACTGTGGTGACCTCAGAGTGTTCAGTCCCTTTATAGGAGAACCACTGCGGCTGCTTGGCTTTTTAACCGACTATTGGCTCATAACGAACGGCACAAAACAATCCCTTTCAGAGACAGAGGAAAATCAGAGAGAACAGAGCCAAAGCTCCACTACAGAGCTGCACAGTGAAAATGTGTATGACGCACACAGCCCGAGTTAAATAATGTGTGTTGGTTTGTGTGTGTGTGATACCTCTTGCATAACAGGAAAGAGAGAAATGATGTGAGGCTGAGATGTCAGCACATTTGGCTTAAAGATCGTTCTTATTGTACATTTTAAAAGGATTTGCAGACGTCACAAGGAAGTAAAGAGTGCAAAGGTAACGGCGGCAGATGATATTCCTGTGACCTGAAAATGGCCTTTTAAGAAAAGAGCGCATGGGGGGAAAACGGCAAGCTGAAAGACGGGATTGAAATCATCATGCCTACATGATCAATGGTGTCACTAGCTGGACGAATATGATTCACCTCCTCATCTCAGCCTGGGATTTCGACAGCTATCTGCAGTCTGACACCACCAGACAAATTCTCAGTGGCTACCCCAGTATCAGGACACATCATCAGACTGGAGTGTGATGTGACCTCAATGTATTAGCATCTGTTACCCGAACAGAGCTTTCCTAAACACACACACAGAGCGCTAAAACACCCAAAAAACCTTAAGATAGAGATTATTCATACGGAAACATAACAGACTACATTATCCACATCAAGCGCAGGTACATTTAAACAAGGAAGCATGGAGACAGCTGGACCGATGGAGCATGCACATGTGCAAGAGAGCACAGGGAGGTGAATGAAGGACCTACCTCATGCAGCACGGGTAGCAGAAAGCACCATTACATTCACACACAGCCTCTGAGAGAGGACGAGAGAGAGAGAGGAGGGGAGAGAGACATCGAGATGACATCACCATATTTTTCTTCCTCCTCCTCTGAAATGTAGGCTAGTGCTGCAGGGCTGCCGGTGTCGGCGGCAGAGCAGCAGTGAGAGCTCCCTCTGTGTGTGTGCAACGACTCTGGACTTAGCTTTTCATATAAGCATCCCCTGCTGGATGTGACCTCAATGTATTATAGTCCTCACACACACACACACACACACACACACACACACACACACACACACACACACACAGGCGGTCAGTATTACTGAAATAAGTGGGAAATTGATATCATTCCTTTCAGATGTCAGAATCAGTTAAATTTGCTGTTTCATCTGCAGAGACATGCTACCATATAGCTGATACTGAAAAGCCCAAATTCATGAGGGCAACACTGACCCAGCAGCTGAGGTTAACTACTTGGCAGCATGTTAGTGGAGACTTCATCCTCTTTAGGGAGTAGCTTAAAGGCACAGTTCACCCCAAAATCAAAACTACATTTTTTCCTTTACCATTAGCACTATTTATCAGTCTAGATTGTTTTGGTGTGAGTTGCCGAGAGTTAGATATATTGGCCGTAGAGATGTCTACCTTCTCTCCAGTATAATAAAACCAGATGGAACTTGGCTTGTGGTGCACCAAAAATACATGTGATAAACTCATCAGCAATGTCTCTTTCGTGAAATCATGACCCAGTTACTTAAGATAACTCCCCCCCCATCCATATCACCATGCAGAAAAAAGTGCGCATCTGCTTATGGACAAAAGGCACAAGCTTGCGACAACGCGGGATGTAAAATATTCATTGGGTCCTCCTCCCTGAGCTGTAACGTTGGCTAGCTCAGTGGTGCTAGGTGAGCTAGCAGTAGATACATGATTCCTTCTGGATGGTGAAATGGTTAGTGGAGGAGGTTCACTGGAAAAAAGGGAGTTCCCACATGAGACTGCTCACAACAAGGTCTGCTGATTATCTTGAGTAACTGGGTGACGATCTCTGGAAAGAGACACTGCTGTTGAGTTAATCAAATGTATTTTTTGGCACTTTGAGCCCTGGGTGTAAATCACAAGTTTCATGATGACACAGTGTTATATTGATTCTTTCAACAACCATTGTTTTGATTTAACTGCAACCGATAAGACTGTATCAGTAAATAACGTCACTGGCTTTTTCTTCTTGGCTGCTTATCATTATCTGTCTAGCACTAGCCTGATAGCTATGATTGAATATTTAGGAAGAAGGTGTGCTTGGGTGGAATTGGTGACACAGATGTGCCATGGAAACTTCAAAATAAAGGCGTATCTTAAACATGACCATATGTACTGATGTTTTCATTTTGAATTAATAATATTAGATCATTGATCACTGAATCAATATATCAATCCAGATCGATATATTACTGCACCCCTACTTTGAACAGCCCAAGCCAAGTGCCATCTAGTTTTGTTATATTGGAGAGTAGGCATGCATCTCTATGGCTGCTATCTCCAACACTCAGCTCAAACCAAAACAATCTAGATTGATAAATAGCACTACAGGTAAGAGGCCAACTATTTGTATTTTGGGGTGAACTGTCCCTTTAAAGGCTGTGTTTACAGCTGCTTGTGTGGCACAAGACATCATTTTGTAGAGCTTCTCTGATTAAGTATTTAAAATAAAAATTAATAAAATATTTGACATCTGCTATCCAATTTCCTGAGGGAAACCCAGAATGCAGACACTTCTCTTCCAATTAACAGGGAATCAAGCTTGTGACTTGCTATAAAGTCCAATTAACAAACATGAAAAATCACAATGGTACAGTGGGAAACCCCTACCTTGGCAGATAGCACTCCATTTTAATGGGCAAAAAGTGCGGCTACTGGAAGGACTTAACTTTTACTAACATCTTTTAAATAACTTCAAGGACACTTGAAGATTATCTTTCAAATATTGTATTGTTTTTCATTGTTTTTTTAATCTCCCTTGTGTTAATTTTATGCCTTTTTGCAAACACTGTGCTGAATAATAACTGACATTTTTATGTATTAAGTATTTTAAGTTTTTATTATGCATAAGCAGACTTTCGGGAGGCATAATAGCTTATTTTACAAGCCAGTAACTACATTTTTATCGTCTGCATTCCCTTATCTTCATCTTTAGATGGATAAAGACTTACTCTCAAATTGCTTTCAAGCACGATTAGTGTGTCCTGACTTTGTTTAGAGTAAAAAGAGATAGGAGAAAGCACAGGAAGGATTTGTATGAGATATGGCTACATCTAACAAGTCATCATTTTATGGTTTATTTTTCTAATCAGTCTGGAACATTTTTACAATGATGATGAATAATATTAAGGCCTTTCAGACGCAACGTGACCTGTGCTACATTATGCACGCTGAGGCTGTGCACCACCTTGCTCAAAGCAGCAAAGACAAAGTTGTGGTGCGGTAACAGCCACTGGAAATAAGGTGTTTCAAAGCACAGTTGTCTCATCGTGTCTGAAAAGGCCTTAAGTCATCGGAGCCCACTGTGATGTCTTCAAAAGTCTTGGTTAAGTGGATCAGGCTCAGTGGGCCACCGGGAAGCTGCTCATCATAAACTCACAGGTAGCACAATCTTGTGTCACAAAACATCAAAATGAATCCTCACCTAGCTTTTCCCTTATGTCCTATTTCTACACCAACCATTATTGTGGTGCACCACTGTGGCCACAGAAGTGTTATCAGACTCTGATGCTTGTGCCCAGCTCTAGTTGTTGCTTCTAATGCTGTGAACTAGCTTATTCTTTGCTGGCACTAAGTGCAACAGTGTGCATAAATGTTTATCACGTAGAAAGTACAACAGCATAAGAGACGTTACTTTTGGAGGAACTGTGTGGGAAAATTATGGCCATGAGGATATGCTGCCAAGTATTTCTTTGATATTTTAGGATCAAGACCACCTTCCTCAAGCAGTCTGTTCACTTGTGTCTGTGAGTGAGGTACGGTGTGTGTGGTGTGTGTGTATGTTTTGGTCCAGCTGGAGGGGAAACATACTGCCGACAAAAGCACCCAGCTGTGAGTGTGATCCTGAGGGAAGAAAAGGCGGGTCAGGGCTGAGGTGGGTGTCTCAAAAATGTTGGGAAAAGACTCTACACTAAAGCAATTACACAAAATATGCACACACAATAAGAAACCTTATCATGGAATGGGTATTTGATAGAAAAAGCACTTAACGTAGAGTGAGTGAACTCAATTAAATAACAAATCAGAAGGAAAACTGGATGGATGATTTTATCCAAATCACCTTACAGCATCCGTGCATCACAGTTTTTTGTTGTTTTGGGGTTTTTTTAAGCAAAAACAGCCCTTCATAATTAAGTCAGAGCACCTCCATGACCTAAAAACCTGTGCTGTGTTGTCTCCCTGAAGGGGCAAACAGTCTGGTATTCACAACAGGCTGACACTAAAAAAAAAACATCTATTCAAAACTCCAACCAACTGAGCAAAATAACATTTTGTAAAATCCCTCGAGCACTGCATTACACATCTTGTCAAAAAATCTATCAAATGCCATTTTCGAAATTTAGAAAGATAGAGAGGCCTCTCCTTTATGTAATCTCCTCAATAAAAAAATCAACATTCTATCCCCCTCTGCCATTATCCCTCCAGAAATAGATGCATGCTATTAAACTGAATTACACAGTTGTGTGGAGCTTGAAGCCGCTGGTGAAACATCAGCCTAGACTGGCCTATGTGTTTGCCTGTGGCAGATAGGCTGGTGAGCAGGTGCAGCAACTAGGTTTATTTAAGACAGCTGCAGATTATCAGACAGAAGACATACAGGCCCCCATCTCTTGAAATAAATGTAGGCTGAACTACTGGTGTGAAAATTGCTTATTTAGAATGGATTATACTTTGGATTTTAACAGGAAAATTGCATAAAATAACCAGGACAAAATAGGTTTGGGTGTATATAGTCATTAGTCAGCTACAGCAGTTCACCAGCTGAGACATTTCACAAAGACCAGCCCCTAGTTAGGCTGACATAGGCCTAGTCTGCCGGAGGACCCCCTATGATACACCGAGCCCCTTCTCTCCTTCTCTCTCTCTCTCTCCCCTTTACTAACATTCATGTCCTGTTACTGCATCTCCCTAACTCGGCTCTACTGCATGTCACTAACTCGGCTTGTTCTCCGGCGCCTTTGTGCTCCACTGTCTCGCAGGTTAACTCGTGTCGCAGCTCTGCCTGGATGGTGTTTCGTGGTTGTGCTGCTGCCGTGGTCCGGCCTGATGCTTCCCACTGCTGCTGTTACTATTAGTCATACTTGTACTGATATTATACACATATGATTAGTGTCACATACATATATAATCATATTATTAATATAATATCTGTCTCTCTTTATGTCTCATTGTGTCATATGGATTACTGTTGTACTGATATTGGGCTTTATAAATAAAACTGATTGACTGATTGAAAGATATGCAGATTAATTTTGCATTAATTTACCCCTTTTTGGCATGACAGGCTTTAACAACACATTTTTTCTAATATAAACACTTAATCAAAATGAACACAAATGAGAAACCAGGATTATAATTCCAGTATCTTAAACTGGAGTAGGCCGTTAAATGTTGGTGTCACTGGCAAAACAACTTTGAGCATATTTCAATTTAAATGGTCTGAGAGAACACTAGACTTCTGGCTCGTTTTCAGGCTTTAGAAAATCTAGCTCCTAACAGGAGACACTGGCCAATCACAGGTCATTTAAAAGAGAAGGCGTTCTTGTTGGCTGTTCTACAAATGCAGATGCGTGTGCACTTCGCTTCAAATGGTGAAAGCTTGATTCAATGGCAGAGAATCCTGAAGAGAAGGTTGTTGACATAGCAACCTCCTCCTGAAGAGAAGGTTGCTATTTCAGCAATGGTAACAACTGTCTACACTGCAAAGTGACCCAGAAAAGGAAAATGGACTTGTCAAAGAGAGAATCTAAAGAAGAGCCGGACAAAAAAATTACATAAAACATGTCAATATCGACAAAAAGTATCGACAGAGATGGACAGAAAAAAATGCTATTAGTTTAGCCATCTGCTAACCGAAGCCAAAGGCTCACAGCTGTGGCTTCAAGTTCACATTTATGTAGCTAAGGTTAAATAAAACCTCGGATCACAGTGTGTCCTCTACCTCACTCCCTGCCACTATAAACCAACTCGCGGGGAAGAGAGTGTGCTGCAGCTCCAGTAAAGGAACGCTGGTTAGTGGCTGCAAAGACCTGAATCCAGCCAGAGCAAACCCCAGCTCCAGGGGACCTGACAGCCCCCACTCCCTGCAGTATCAGCAAACCTTCTGTTGCTGCTGTTACACAGGTAAGACCCAGCGCCGCTGCTGCCCACCAGTACGCTGTTACACATGGCACTGCGGGGTTTGCATTGGTAGAATTGAGGCGCTAAAGCTTCTGACCGAATGTCTGTGTCCCGAGCTGCTGCCTGCTCTCCTCTGTGGGAAGCAGTCCACAGCAGTGGGGAGTGAGGCAGAGGGACCATGGGGTGGCTAGCTTGAAAATTCTTGTCTCACTTGTGGTCTGATAAACAGAGATAGAGAGCAGGGCAAGGAGGGGCTGAGTGAATGCTCTATGTGCAGCTCTACAATGAAATAAATCAATGTATGGGCAACACTGGGTTACTGTATGAAGCACATGCATATGCCAGTGGTCACCTAACATGAGGGGCTTAGGAAAGAGAGGAGAGAGCTTCAGAAGGAGGGTGTATTTTCAAATTATGACATTTTTTCTTTTTGCTTTTTCCAGATTTCTGCCTACCCCTTCTTCAACATAATAATATATTACTTCTTCAATATTTCTCTCTATTTAATTTATTTAGCTTCATCGGTAAAAGCTTTAGACAAAATCCCCCCTGAGGCTGGCATCAAAATTCCAACTTAACTATTTCCCTCAGCACTTTCCTAGATCTTACAAAACGTTGCCTGCAAACGAGCTTTCCAATGAGAGACTGGGGAAACTCGTCTGACCTTACTGGATGGTGCACAAGTCATGACCATGTAAGGAGATTACACCACTGCAATGAAAAGTCATCTTCAGTTGGATTAATGAGAATGAAGACTAAGACCAAAGACTTGTAATGTGATGTCAGTTTTGCAATGTGACACACACTTAGTGCAAGTTCTACGCGAGATAGAGGACAGAACACAGCCAAGGGCTTAATTCTCCAACAATACTTCAAAGTTTAAAAATCTCTTTGTTGAAGAAAGACACATTCTTTTCCATAAATAACAGCAATTATCAGCTAAATCCCTCCCCAAAGACGCAGTAAAGCCTGCACAACCTGAACACAAGGTGGAGAGATGGGCCCACAGAGATAACTTATCTAAACAATGATACAACAGAGACTGAAGGAATTCTTAGACAATGCTAAAAGGCTGATAAGAACACCACCAAAAGTAAATAAGAGAGATAAAGTCAAACTTCTGAAAACTTCTAATCTTAAAAGAAAGGTTTTGTCTTGAATTGCGTTCAGCCAAAGGGTTTAAGGAAAAGTCTCTGATGGACATAAATATGCAAAAACTATTTATTAACTTCTGCCTTTAAGGTCTCTTTACAGGTCTCTTTGTCCTAGAACTGAAGGGGAATTGGTAATATTTTCACAGTACTGACACTGACCTTTGCATTATGACTGCTTGTAACACTGGGGATATGGAGGAGACACTTACTTCACTAGAGCTAAATGCCATCTAGTTATTTAGCTTCCTCCTTCCACACTGCTTTGTCATGATCAGCCCAAATCATCTGTGCCCTAAAGCTGGGCATACACTGTACAATTGGTTTTAGAAATGTTATTTAATTCCAACTCCTACTGTACAAGGAAATTGTCAGCAATGTAAAGCCAAAGCTCACAATTTAAATGTTCACTCTGTGTGCTCCCATTGTCAAACCCTAGCTGAGTGCAGACACTGTAAGAAAGAAAATAAAGCAGCGCATCAGACCCTGCAGAACATTTGGGCTATTGACAATTGTCAGTAAAGATTAGTTTGAAAGCTCCAAAGCAGGTATACATTTGTTTGCTCCCTCATAAATGTCATTGTATGAGGAGGAGGAAACATCAGAGAGGCAAGAATGTTGTCCATATGACGCGTCAGGTTGCCATTGACTTGCAGACGCCCTGTTTGCCACTTTGCAGAGGCACAGAAAGGGGAAAAGGCACTGATCCTGTGCGATAGCCTGACGGCGGCTGACCAAAATTTCTGTTGTGTCAAAAATTCATCCAAACATCCAATGGACAGTTGGAGGAAGCTGATCAGGCCATGATTGGTCTTAGCTCCCCCTGTATACTGCACAGGAAAGACACCTGACAAAGCTGAAAGTAAGTCTGACTCAAAAATGAGTCATATGGCACAAAATCAGGTCCTAAAATGGGCTCAAGTCTTACAGTGTATGGCCAGTTTAAAACCTAACTTGGAAAGACATGAGTTTAGAGATGTGGCACCCCAAATGCAAATTCTATGTGAATAATGCAACTCAAGTATGTGAGCTTGCGTCACAGCCACTGTCTCTTTCCCCTCAGGCCACAGCTTAGCCTGAAGGGATTATTACAGCCGGACCTGTGGTGATTTTCGCAGATTTCTGCCAGCAGGACGGAGGAGATGTGCAGTACACAGTGGCTGAAATAAATTCCTGTTAAAAGCTAAAAACTGGTGCAGTTTTTGTTGACCATAAGTCAGCATGGGTGCTAACTTTTTCCTACTGTTATGAAACATCACCAGCCCTCTGTATCAAACAGGCACATAAAAAGCAACGCATTGTGCATCCCTCAAAGAGATGCAGCTGTGCACAGGACTCTGGAGTCCGAATGAGTGAATTAGGACACCAGAAAGCACAGCATGTACAACACGTGTAGCTCCATTAGCTTAACAACAACACCTGGGCTAAGTAGAGACCAGATCATGTCTGGAGTTGTCAAAGAAATAAATAAAAATGTATTGCCAGTTACAATTTTATTCATTTTTAGCCTTGATAATCACACAAAACTTCATAAGATCCTGAAGAGACTGATTAAACATTTAATGGTATTTGTAACTATTAGCTTCGATATCAAAGTTATAATGATTAACACATTTCATTCCACATTTAGTTTATTATCCACACACCACTCTGCTGCAATAAAAGTATCCACCCCTTTCAGGATCAATTCTACTGAGCTGGACAAAGAGGATTGATGTGAAATTGGACACCCTTTATGGAGAGCTAAGTACACTGCTCTGGGCTATAACGCTGTGGATTTTAGAGGTGTGGATGTTTGTCTGTGTTCGATGTCAACATGTCATAAAGTTTGCTTTTAAAAGGGGACAGAAAATGCAGCTAAAAAAGCAGCCACCACGTCCACCACCATCTTCCTGATTGATTCTGAAGTTTTAAGCAAGAGGCTGATAATAAGCGCTTAAGGACAATGGTTAATGAACGGGATTTTGCTGCAAATTATTAACCTGTGAAAAACGATGTCATCGTTTGCAGTTTTTATTTTTTACAAATAAAACGTGCTGAGTTCTCAGGGTTGTCTAACAAATAATAGTTGCGCCCTGTTTTAAAATAGAGAGACAAAAAAGACAAGCTGAGAAAAACGGGAATGTAACAACCCACTGAGAGTGTGATGCCACATTAACACTGCATGGTATGGCACATTTCTCCTCAGCTCCACTCTTTGGGTTTTGCTTCTCCATTAACAAAAGTTCTAGATAGTGGCTGGTACTTTTTGGGTACCACCTTATTCTTCTTTCTGCTCCCTTTCATTCTAGATCGGAGAACGTTTGTATTTATATTAAATTGTTATTTTCTTTATAAATGAATGAAATAAAGAATAAATAATAATAATAATAATAATAAGTCGAGGTTCCAAGTGAGCAGAGCCAATACTAGAAAGTTAAAACTGCAGACCACTGATTGGTCAGAGGGAACCGTCACCAGCACAGCATGGTACATACTGCACAAACCCACCATTTTTAAATAGCCAAGCTACTGTCACTAGCACCTGCAATTTTTATTCACTCGCCCCAGATGAAGATGAGGTCACTGCAGTTTCCCGCAATGTCTCTATAGCAACATTCATTGAGGGGCTACTATCTGCCGTGGAAAACAAAATTGAGAAAAGCAGATGGTACCAAACTAAGTCGAGTTGAGCCGATCCATGCAGTGGAAATGAGGCATAACTAAAACATCAAGAGCAGCGAGAAACTGCAACTTTTTTGTCATTAAGGTACCTGGCTCTGCATCTCTGAGAAAAAAAAGGACCCTTTGAGATTTTTTTTAAAATTACATTTATATTACCTTTGTCCCTGCTGGAAAATATTTAAAGCCAAAGAACAACAAAAAAAAAAAACACTTCAACAACCTTTGCCAAAAGCACATAAGAACAGTAATACAGCAAAAGAAAAGGCATACTCCAAAGGCCTTTGTTTCCATTGAACACAAGAACACAAGTGCTGCAAAGGTAGATTGTCGTCATTCAACTTCTTTGTCTCATGTAAAAACATTATTCACTGGTAATCATTTGCACCACCTGTCAAATGTTAAATCAAGGGCGTTTGTTTTTTCTGTCTCCTCTTGCACATACTCTGTACACAGCTGAAATGTCCTAAATCCAATTCTAGGTGTGGCCAAAGGCTACACCTACAGCCCTAGCCAGGCTTTCATGAGTCAGCTCATGAGCTCAGACACAATTGTTTTTTGGGGTAGTGTCTTCTGCAAGTCTGGTGACTGTAATAATAGTTATGCAGAAAAGCAAGATTCCTCTTTGAGGGTAAGACCCGGGTTTGAATCGTATTATCAAGGATGGGCATTTTAAGTCAGTTAAGTTGAAAAAAATAAATAAAAATAGGAATGTACATTGGCCAACAAGGAAAAATATGTGCAATTTGAAATTCATTTTTTGAACAAACTGCTTAAATTACCCCATTAAACCATATATTCAACGTTTATATACATAGGTTAGATGCAGCACTACAGGACCATCTCCAGAGCCACTCTCCTCTTGGTCAGTTCCACCTCTGCCTGGTTAGCATGGGCAAACACAACACCAGCAGCTAACAAACAACCCAACAAACTCACACCAACACTAAAACAGCTTGACTCTGTTGTTAATCATGTTAGTTAGCTGTGACTCAGCAACTGTCCCCAGTGCTGAGCTCGCAATTTCACAACGGTAGTCATATGATAAATGAAGAGAGCAACAGCAGGGCAAGGATGCACAATAAGCTAATAGTGAAAAAATTCACATGTAGGGAAGTTGGGCGCAAATACTCTATACACTGACCAAATACTGACGTCCAAAGTACTAATGCCCAACCCTAATTACAATCTGTGGATAGCAAATAAAATTCAGGTCTCATGATGATTAAACCAAAGTGCAAAAGAAGAGACTATTTTGGAGGGATGCTTTATTCAACTTGTCAAGGTCTTTCACATTTAAAAAGTTGAATGATGGTAAAACCTCTCTCAACACTTTACATTTATTTCAGAGAAACATGCAGGCCTTCGTTGTTTTGTAATACGTTTTGTTAAGAATGTTCCTAATGCATTTAAAAGAATATCACCTTATATCACCATCATCGTTCTTTTATAACAAGCGCACAAGTGTGACACTCTCAGAGCAAGGTTACTGTGTAGTTATATTGTGTAGTGCAGCTGCAACTGCACTCTCTTGGGCAGTTGTGATTAGGGCTGCCCCTTAAAAGTCGGAGATTAGAATCGTCGCTCTGAGACCCCTCAGTCGACTGAGATTGCTTCAAGTCGAGCAGTCGATGTTTTTTTGCTAGTCAGTGAGCTGTGTGGTGTACTTCTAGTGACAGTTTTGGTCCCAAGATTTTGCTGCAGAGTGAGCACTCTTGACTTTCATGCTACTCTTTGGCACTGGGAGCAGCACAGTTAGCTTGTTTACTATAGGTATTACATGCTGCCACGCTGGACGTCCTGCTGAGCCCATTCAAACGTTAAAACTTTATATGGAAAAAAAAAAGAATGGTACTATCAATATTTGTATAAAATTGCTGGAATCTGATTCAACTGACACAATCCTGAGTGGGGTACAGCCCTATTTGTGACAGTCATAGTGGTGCACACTGCCCTGATTTTCCACCATGTTTTCAACCAAAGTTCAACTAAATTTCATTTTGACACCAAATACAGAGACCTCTATCTCTACATCAAATGGCATTCTGGCATTGACAGATGTCAAAGCTATGACAGTAATCATTTTAAGAGGAATGGATGAGAAGTTGATTTTGTGTATCTCTGAAATCTCAGTATTACATAACTCTACTCTCCTAACGAGACTTCAAGGCTTTATAGTGGAGGCAGCCCACTTTCAAGGCCAATACTCTTCATACAACTGTAAAATAAAAATATGCATTCGCATTTGGCATGAAAGATGAGTAAGGTTATTTTAATGTTTTCCATTTTAAAGGGGGACTGCTAATCTCGATGCTCACACACGTCAAAACAACAGCTGATCCACAATCACAAGTTAGCTGTAGAGGAATAGTTCAAGTGACTCAGTAGATAAAGGGTTTTGTCCTTAAATCTATACATGACTGAAGACACACAATTGAAGACAAGATTCATTTTGTTTGAGGCAGGAAAGCCAATACTGCATCTACAGCCTTTTCTGCTTGAGTCTTACACATTCTGCATAGCTTTGAAATCAGCAGATCTCTCTGTGAAACACGGGGAAGCTGTAGTTCAGGTGGGCAGTAATATGGTTCCCCTAGCTCTGAAGCTATGCTCTGGGGGCCAGACGCGGGTGGACACTGAAGTTAATGAACTCAGACACTCATAAAGGGCTTGATGCGCCCACGCTCTTTTATCAAATAACAAATCCTGCTCCACAGCGGACCTGCTGCAAGGCCGACACAAGAAACCACGCTAAACTAAACCCTTTCATCATCACTGGAGACAGGTGCACTTTAAATCATGTTTGCTCAGTTTTGTTTGATGTACGGGAGCCAAGGGTAGCTGAGCTTCTTGGAATAATGACGGCTGAGACAACGAAATGGTGCCAGCTGTGTTCATTGGTCAGCCACAGCTAACCCTCTCTCAGGTGCTAATAAAGGCTGCTGAACTACTTGCTAAAGAAAAGCCAGAATGTAAACTGATTTGTGTGTTGTTGCTGCTGGATAAATCCACACTGAAAAAGAAGTAAGAGGCGCCTGTCTCACTTCGAGCACATCTGGCATTTGTCAGGGCAAATACATCCAATCAGCCAAACCGCAGCCAGTGGCCTGAGTGCTCCAGCTGGGAAGATTACGCTGCACTCATGCACTGGCCTTGGCATTTCAATAACTTCATGAGCAACACAGCATTTATTATGGCTCCTAATAGTGTGACAGTCTGGAGGCAGAAAGAGACAAGGCTGTTATGGGACTTGAGCCTCACTGACAGGTGAAGGACTGAGATCAAGGGGGTTGTTTTATTGTTTCATAATGTGGCTGCTGTGAAACTACTCACATCTGTGATTAAGGAGTATAATTGCATATCTATTTCACAAGGCTTTCAGCTGAGATAATACACTAACTGTGCTATGACTATACTGATTTATAAACATCAAAATCAGATGTTTTAGAGCAACAAAAACACATGTGTGTATGAAAAGGTTGTGTATACATCACCATGGACCTGTTGTACAAAACCATTCACTGTCAAAAAGCACAACTCAAAATGATCAAATCAAAATGCAGACAGCTCCCATCCCACACAATATGGAATTTATCACTTTGACAAACCCCGCGCCTGCATAGTGTGGAAACAGGCTTAATAACAGATGCAGTCCCAGTCCAGTTTCCAATATATATGACATTTTGCAACAGTGGCAAACAGACAAATTGCTGCGAGTCACAGGTCATGTGCTTTTGTCAGCAGATGCCATCTTTGTGCAAGTGAGTGATTCATTTTTCTCCAGAGAGCAATATTCTATTGAGAAAATCACTTAATATTTACACAATAGGTCTTTTGTGATACTTAAAAATTATTTCTCGATCTGCTGAGATGTTTAATGTCAGTACTGACCATGAAAAAATTAAACTATTTGCTCAAAAAATATTAAAAGCCTGCCTTGATAGGGTTTTCTCTATTTTTTACCATACAGAGAGGGTTTAGAAATGATGGATGTATAGAAGAAGATCAAGGTGATGCTGACAAATAGCTTCCATGGACAGCAAACCATTTATGAGACAATCAGTCAAACCTGCTCACCACATTTTGCCCCCCTAAGCTATTTTCTAAATTATTCCTAAACTATCTTTATCACACACAAACAAACCCACACATCAGGAAATTGCCTTTCACGGTTTAAGCAGTCATTTTTGTTGGTAAATGTGAGACATTTGTGTCACACATGTCTGCATCTTCACAACCAGAAACAAGAAAGTGACTTTGGTGAGTCACGTGAAACCACGGTGATTGGTCAAATTTGCAGGAAAGCTGCACTTATTGGACAAAATTGCAAGGCTGCGTGATCTGCTGAGACTGCAACATTGCAACATCCTGGATGGTCTGATTATCTGATTTCTCATGCATGTGCAAACACGTGAATCAATAAAACACAAATGAAAGCTACTGTGGACACAAGACTCCACCCTTCAGCTCTGCAAAAACAGGTGGAGATGTACATGTGGATGTACAGTATTCTGCCCCACAACTAAAAGATTTATCCATGCTTGGAATTTTATGCACCTAATTTACGTTATGTATTATAGCAAAGCATTATTTATGTGACGCAGGAATATAACACCCAATGAAAATGCTTAATGCAGACAAACAAGGCGTTGTAAAATGGCAAGAAACAACCTCTCTTCTTGTGACAAGTAAGTCCTCTGGCCCAGCACTTAGTTGGCATAATTAATCAGCTTCATTAATATAGAGCATCTCAAAATAATAAATGTTCCACTCAAGCCCTTTTTCCCACAGCCATAGTTTTCCATGAAGGCTTTCTAATAGGTAACAATGAATAAAAAAATGTCATGGATTTTTCAGCAAACTATAGATTTTAAGTTATAAATTGGCGAACTGTCACTAAATCTTCACTTTGGTGAATGTGCAGTGTGTCAATAAGCAATGCATTAGACTGTAGTCTGAAGCCCAGAATAATTAAGATACAGTTTTCTTTTCAGGTTACTGAGCAAACAACCCGAATAAAAATCATCTATTGCTGTTTTCCTTTACATTTCAGTATTAATACAATGCTTATACTCGCAGAGTGAATTCTGCATTCAAATTTAGAGCTAGACTATATATGTCTGCCACAAAAGTGTGCAGGCAACAAGCTCTGTGGTTTGAGAAGGGCAGAATGGAAACTTCATTTGGCTGGCAAATGAGCTAGCCGCTCTTGTGACCCTGAATTGCAAGCCTCACCTCAGCAAAAGTTTGGCATGGAAAGTCTGGCATTACCCTTCATTTACATAGAAATAAGCAGAGGATGGAAAACATGGAAATACAGAATGTGACTTGCAGAGCCTAAGTTGGCACAGGTACACTGAATAAACTGATTGGTGCTTTCATCACTGATTCAAATCACATGAGGTCAAGTTCGCTCAATTCCAATTATCTAGACTATTACACGCAAAAAAAAAAAAATTATATTTGAGGCCTTTCAATAAAGAATTAGCTTAACTCTATTTAAAATCAACATAAATTTACATATCATGCAAAAAAATATAAGTAGAAAGGAGGAAGTACGTTCCGTGAAAACTCAACTGGGTACCATGACATGCTGGGATCAGATATCTGATAACAGACCAGTATCTGCCGGATGCATCAGTTGTCTGACACAATTAGGAACAGATCTTGCTGCCGGCCAGTCTCCTGTTTCTGCTCCTGGCTCCTGTCAGGTGAAAGTGGTAACAGAGCACCGGGGCTGAGGAGGCTGCAGACATGCAACACTGCAGCAGGATCATATGTTTAAGGATGATGCAGAGGGGGTAATATGTACACAGCAGGGGAAAGTAACAACAGCAGCAACATTTTCAGCACTGCCAGCTGTTCTTGAAACATACCAACACCAAAGCAAAGTAGATTTAAAACCACTGCTTCTGCCATAAATCTTCAAGACAGCGCAGAGAAATTAAGCACTCACCACTTTGCTGCATAGCACGCCGCGTCCTGACTGCTCGACTGCAAACAAGCTAACGTTACACGCTTCTAACTAAATGAAGACGATAACTAGAAATGTTCACAGCCGGGGTTTGAGTTAGACAGACTCAAAGACGTAAGGGCAGCGTATGGAGATGGAGAAGCTGCCAGACTTACTTCAGCTATCGCTAACCCGGTTTATTACATAATAGTACGCACTGCTCGACTGCGGAGTCAACGGCTGTCAACTCGCCACAGACTCACACAGCGAATTAGCAATTAAGCTAGCTGCGTTTAATCAACATTAGCATCTGGTGATGGCAACCTTCATTTTATATTATTGTCTTATGTTTGAGCGGCACTTACCTTTGCTTCGTTGGGGGTCTCCCAGTAGGTTGTATGACTGGCTCACAAAAAGGAAACGGAGGCTGTATATATTCAGGCAGTCCTCAGGGGCGTTTGTCTGTCTGCTAACTGTTAGCTAACGTCGTTTTAATGTTTATTACCAGCTATTCACTGTTTCAGCTGGGGATGGTTCGCGTCCTCCTCAGCCCAGCGGCGTCATGTCGGTCCAGTGTTAAAGTTTGGACGGTTAAAAATTAATTTCACAGTTACCGGGATGCTTTCTTCTGTCTATTGGCAACCAATATTCAGTCAATTTGATAGCGACAAGCCCGCCTGTACGATTCTGTCATGGGTTTGAGTCTGGAGTGGACAAAGGTCAAAGAAACCGGAATGCACAATATTTCCGGTTACAATTTTCAAACTAAAAGCACCACCACCACCACCAACAACAACAACAACAAAAAACCCTAAATAAATCTTAAATGAATTAATAAATAAAGACAGCGGGGGTATCATTTTCTGTTCATACCACAACTGGCTTTTAGTCATAACATCTTTCATGCTTTTTATTGTTATTCAATCGAATTTAAAACGAGGCTAATTTTTTTTATTATTATAATGGTCTTAAAGGGCAGCCTCACATCTTTTCAAAATTCACATATTTCATCTCTATGGTCTTAGAAAGTCCAAAAACAAACAAACAAAATTAGAAGAAATGAACAACTCTCTCCAAAATCCAAAAGCTAGAGTGCTAAATCTCAAATCTGTGATGTCATAGGGAGGACTGGAACTCCTCCGTAGACAATTAATTTGGAAAGATGCTTTAGATGTTCTTACACGCTGCTTCTTTAAAGCGGGAATTAACCACTGTTATGTCGCCTCAGCGTTCTGTATTAAGGGTGCAAACTATTAGGTCAGGGAGCTCCTAACCCGCCAAGCAGAGGACAGGGATTAGCCGCCATATAGCATGGACAGTAAATTACTGTTTTTTTTTTGTTTATAAAGCGCTGCCAACACATATGTTATATGTCACATTAGAGGCCGACGCTGTTGTTGCATGATGCTGCTGTTGTTTGGTTCTGTGTAAAAATGCAAAGGCAGCATTATGAAGGGACTTCGTTGCAGCCCTATAGAGAGCTCTCTGTGTAAAAATAGGGTACTGAGAGTGTCCAGGGGGACATTTTGAGAATATGGGTAGTTCTGTTTCAGAGCTGAGAACACTACAATAGAATAAAACTCCTTTGGTAATCAAAAAAAAAAAAAAAAAAAATCACTCATGACATCACAAGTTTGAGACTTTGGATCTGGCTTTGAAGGAGAGTAGTTCATGTTCACAAATATTGATTAAAGTTTCTCAGGCCGTGGAAATAACTAATATAATAATATTATAATTTTAATTTGGGTGGCGTTTCTCTTTAAATAGGCTACATAAGTCTTCAATCTTAAATTATACGAATAAAATTACAGTTTTTTTCCCACTACCTTTAAATATTTTTCCACAGACCAGTTTCCTTTTGTTTCAACCCCAAAAATTGGCTCCTCACCGAGACACTAAATTTGAACACATAGAAACCAAAAACGTAAAACTAAATGTGTCATGACATTCCTTTGTCTATGCATATCTAAAAAACATGGCCCTCTTACCATCACATCTTTATTATATTGCAAAGTTTTTTTAATATGAATACCTTTTTCATATTTTAGATTTTAATAAACATTGTTTTTGTTATTTTGATGTTTGTTTGTTATTTATTGTTTATTTTTCATCACTCTTGCTGCCTGAATGTTGCTCCCTCTTGAATTTTCATTGTTTATGTTGATGTTACTGTGGTTGAGTGTAACCTTTGAAGTATTTTATTATTATTTGTTAAATTATTATTATTCTGTAAAGCACACTCTGAATTACTTTTGTGCTAATTATTATGTATAAATAAAGTTAATTTCCTTTCATAATATAGTTAACTTTTTGTACCATCGCAATAGTCCTGACTTTATTTTGAAAGCCACGCACTCAATATCCTGTTACTAATTTAAAACAGGGTAACTTGACGCAATAACAGTAGACTTCCTCCCTTGTTTCTGCTCGGCCATCATCTGATTTGCCTGGCCGGACAGGGCATCGTGAGCATGTGACCAGTCCAGTCCACTCTCGCTTCAAACGCAGACCAAATGGACAGTCCGGTTTTTGATAGAGATCATTTAGTTATGTATGTTACGTCATACCTAGCTGTGATGTAGATGTCACGTCAGGGGGAAGGGCATTGTGGCCTTCTCTGAATACAGTCATATATCCAATTTACATATCAAATACAATAATTTAAGTATGAAGTGTAATAAAAATTCGTATTTGCCATTCTTATTTTTGTTTATGTGTTTTGGAAATAATTATTAACGATTACAGGCTATAACATCACACACCATGTTGAGCATGCTTCTTGGAGTCATTGTGCTAAACATGCTTTAATGTGCCCTGGGGGGAAGTAGTATAATTTCACTAGACATACTTGGCATTGTTTTATTGGCTCGTATGGTAATATTGGACGCACATTGACCTTATCAGTAGGTTTATAAACTAAATAGAGTTATTACAGTTGTTTTCAGTCAGGGAGCTGTATGCATAGTTGGTAAAGAGTGACACCCAGTGGCTGATGGAGGTTCAGGTTTAGTAGAAACCTATAATGGGACATGGACGACATCTAGAGGCACAACTAAGTAACTGCAATATTGTCCATGCTTTCCATTGGCTGCTTATGGCCTTGAAATGTCAGGTGTCACCCAGTCCTCTATGACTGTAATTATGGAGGTTTCCTCATGACTGTAAACACTGAATATGAATATGTTATCTTTTCAATATATATCTTACAAATAATATAGTTCATATATTTATTAATGGCGCATTAAAGTGTTAAGTGTTTTGACTTAACACGGTCATGTGAAACTTCTGTCTCACATTAAAAAATTACTTCAGTCTGGGTTTCTTCCCGAGGGTTTTGTCATGATCATCCAAAATGTTTATGAGGTTTTTTTAACCTGACAATAAAATGCTGTCCCAAAGTATTTGCTACAGGCAGCTTCAGTCTGAAAACAGCCATTTGTTTATTTATTAATACAGTTTCAGATTACAGGAACATTGGGCCTTAATAAACATCTCTGTGAATGTGTCAGTTTAGCCTACTTGGCTACCTTTCTGCTGTAGTCCCTTGGCAGGTGTGATGACAAGTACCAAAAAAAACAACATTAAAACAGGACAGGCAGAAAAAACAATACATCAAACAAAAAAGCAAAGCACACTTCAGATTTTGGATAAGTTACAGAGTAGAGCCACACACTTGATTGTCTTTTAACTGTGATTTTAGTTTATTTTTAAATAAATTGTCACAGTGTTTGATAAGATAATGACCTTCACTACATACACGCATGCACACAATGTACACATACATAGCTCACTATGTGTGCATATTTAATGAGTACACATTGGATAATCATGCAAGTATTGTAGCTTTATGAAAATGCATATTCAACTCATGCAGTTGCCCTGAAGCTTTCCAGCGTTGAAACAAACAACCAAATAAACAAAAATGAACGAATAATATCTGCACAATGACTTGATAATAGTTGATGTTTGAGAGGATGATGGGTTGATAGCAGAAATTAGATTACTCAAATTATAAATCACATTAGTGGAACCAGATTGCATATCTGATCACAGGCTAAATCTCAGAGTCTGCAAAGGAAATCTTGTTCATGTTCTTTAAAAAAAAATGAATACACCTTCATGTATCTGAACTTTGTAAAAAATGTAATAGAAGCACAACATTTTAAAATAGTGTGTCAGTTCTTGAAAAACAATTAAACAAAAAAAGAAACCTTTTGCGGACAAATAACATCAACATGGTCCTGCAATGACCCTAAGGCAGAATGAATTCAAAATTGATGATATCCTATATGACAATACATATAACAACACAGGAGTTACGACAACACTTTTACCGTTTACTGCAGAGTTGATCTAACTGACTTGGGCTTTAGTCATATTAACAAACTAACTCAGGTGTAAAACTTTACTATAGGCCCCTTTTGAGCCCCCTCTCTCTGTGGTCATCCACATACCCTGTCTCCTTCAAATGCCCTGAGTACATCGTTGCCATATTCTCTTCACCTGTAAGTAATAAGTAATAATAAAAACTTGTTTCTTCTCTCTGTCTCCTCCAGCCTTTGACTAGCTATGATTTTTCTGATCTTAAACTCTTTTTTTGCACTTTGTTTTGCACTTATGTACTGTTGCACTTCTTTTAAAATACTGTTTTTTACTTGATTGTATGGATTCTCTGTATTATTCTATGTATGCTTCATGAAATTATTATCTTATTTTTACTATTAATAGCAAGTGGGCTTTATTTTCCGTTGGTGCTGCATAATATTAAAAAAAAAATCACATTGCAATTGTCCTGACAGGTCGCAACTTTAGTGGGGATGGTGATTTTTGCATTTCATTTTCACTGAAATAATAATAATAATAATAATAATAATAATAATATGACACTTATGGGATTTCTGCTGGGGTCTGTGCCAAATGAGCATGTTCCCTCACATCTGGAATAGGATTGCAGGCTGGGGCATGTCTGTAGCACTGCAATGCTTCATTTATAATGGTATGTTGTGACAAATCTACCTTTGTCAAATAACTGCACCTTCTGCGATGTGAATATTGTACTTGACCATGTTGTGATGTTGATTAATTGTGCAGCTCTGTTTTTCATCTTAGTTTACACTGATTGTGGCATTCTACCTCAGTTTTTAATGTTCTTTCTATGTGTATTTTCCTAATGAGAAGCACTCTGTGCCTGTAATGTCACTGTTATTACCCAGTGGGTTTTATTGTCTATCTTATTTTGCATTGATTATAGTATTCTATCCCTGTTTCATTTTCATTTTAAGTCTATTTTCACGTGAAGCACATGGTGCATGTAAGATCTTTTCTTAAACACTTTGAGCTGCATGTCTTGTATGAAAGGTGCTACACAAATAAATGTCATTCGTCTTATTCTTATTAAATGTATTTTTCTGTATATCAGTAACCCCCGGTCACTGGCTATGATATGATTATGTGACCTTCTGTATGATATGGCCTGTCCTTCATCAGTGTATTTGACAGCTCCTCTCTCCTCCTCCTCTGTTTGTTTTCCCCCTGCACAGCCTCTTGTTTCCCACAATGCTCAGCGAACATCACCACCAAGATGGCTGACGCTATGGAGGAATATGAGAAAGAGGCTGGCTGCGTCCCTATTCTCCATCCCGAGGTATGGTCCTTGGACTTAACGCCTTCGCACGGACACATGAACATTTACTGAACATATTACACCAGTCTGCGTGTGGGTGGCTGTGAAATTTTGCCGTGCTTTTTCTGGGAACTCCGATGCCCCCTGCAAAACCACCGGTGGGGGGTGGCAGGCAGCTAACGGTGCTAACGATGCTAATGCTAGCCCCCTCCTCCTGCTGCATAGCAAGCAAACGCTGGGCAGATGTTCCTGTTCATGTTAACGTTAAGCTAGGTGGTGCCTTCCGTGGTAGGGACGACCGTGCAGCTAGTAAACAAGATTATAAGCAGCGTGTTCAAGTCTGTAATGGAAAGAGTAACGTTAATGCTTAATCCTTATAGGCATACGACGTTAGCTTTGTAGCTAAACTGGCAGTGCTGGCTGGGATAGGTTAGCTGCGGTGATGGAAATTGGGGTCAAGTGTGTATGGGTATATCAAGCTGTGGTGTCCAGTCGGTGGTCATTCTAAGTTAATATTAACAGCCACAGATGAAAATAGGCCCCCTTTTTCTTGAAAACTCTATTCGTGTCTTAGTATGAAATTATGTAGTCATCCTTAGCTAGCTAACCTACAGCAGTTCCACTTGGTTGGTATTGTCAGTAACGTTACCTGTCAGTTTAGCATTTAGCATTTGTTGTTTCTGTCATATCGCGTTTAATACCGTTGAAAATGTTTCGTCATGAATTAAAAGTATCGTGAATAGGGTTGCAATGGTTTGAGATTTTCACAGTACGATAACCGGTCTCAGAAAATATCACGGTTTCACTATATGAAGGTATACGGTATTATACAATGATATATTATCATAAGTATTATTATCAGTTACATTTACTCTTGAATAAAAACAGAGGGGTTTGGTGGTTGAACAAACGCTATATTACTATGATAGAAACTTGAACCTATTTTTTAAATGGAAGTTTGTGTAAAAAAAAATACCCCTTTTAAAAAATAACGTAAAAAAACGATGAAATTCTCCGACAGGTTACATTTTTTCCCCCACTATCATAAATCAATAAATGTACACAGTATAACCCTCAACTTTGATACCACTGTATACCTTAAAACAGGTGTGCTGCTGCAATCCTATTTGTGAATCAAGATAAACAAAATTGTATTAAATGGACAATGAAATACAAAATTATATTTATCCAAAACGATTTATTTTAACACTGTGCGCTTAATACACCAGCTAACCTGACAGGAACTCCTTCTCCTGGCTAGCTTGAAGTTGTAAACCAATTTGAGCCCACATAGCTACCACGGTCACATGAAACTTAAATGAGGGTAGAATTTATATGGGCTGTAATAAACATTATCTTCAACACAAATCAGAGGCTGCATGTTCACTCCTTTTTTAATTGTACATCATGTGCATACAGTGCTAGATCTGCGAACAGAGCATTATTGCACCATAAATTCCATGGCTCTGGGTACAGGCAGGTTTAGTTCAGTTTTGCACATTGAACACAGCCTGTTTATCAGTAATCATCTTTGCTTTGGAGGTAATCTCATCATCAGGAAGAGCTCCATTACATCCAGTAGTCTGCCTCAATGATAGGTGGCTTGCTGTTTTCTCAGCAGCCCTGTTGGCTAACTGTTAATCCTTGTAGTGTGTGCAGTTAAAATGTTTCATGTCTTTAATATCCAGTGAGTCCTGAAGATAGCTGTGAAGGCACGTACTGTATCTTAATTTGGTGTTTTTGTTAGTTTGGTTTACACAAAGGAAGGATAATCAGACAAGGGAAGACAGTAGTTTGTTATGTTATCCTCCATGTCTTCATCTGATAGCAAGTCTGTTGATTATTATCAGAGATTGAGCCTTGTTTCTTTTTGAGACGATGAGCACCTTTTCTCCCTTTGATGCTGCAGTGAAACTTGATACCACTTTACAACCACAACAGTTGGGTTATACCAACAAAGGTTGATCTGAATTAGTCACCATATGTCGTCCAACACACCTCCTAGTATAGGATGATTACAGGTTGTCTCTGTTAGGAATAGGGTTGATAATTTGATTTAGCCTAATGTTATTATTAACATACAAATGTCAACCTACAGCCTGATTTAGCTGAAAATAATGAGAGACAAAGAGAGACAAGCAAGTGGGGAATGAGAGTGGTAGTGATTAAAAAAAACCACAAACATACACGCATTTGGTACTTAAGCAATGAAGTTCTATGTAATTTTTGGATTAGGTAGTTGGGGTCATGGAACTGCAGTTTAAGATTGACAGCAGTCTCTCAAAAGTGAGTCAAACACTAGTTGAAGATGCGTAACATGTTAAGTAGACTTCAGTCATGCACATCTTCTGTTGTAGATCTGTATGGTCTGCAGGATTTATTCCAGGCTGACCAAAAAGACTTTAGTAAGGCTTTACACATTGTGTCCTGACGACTGTAAACACACACAATTAAGTCATTCAAGATAACAGTCTTTCCTAAGTGGATGAAATGTAGAGCCTATACCTTTATTGATCAGTTTACACAAGATAATTGGTCTTTCATGTGTGCACACCTTGTCCTCCATGCATTTGCATTTAAACAGCACTGTTTTCCTTCCTGTGTTAAAATGCTTCCTCTCTGTGGCACTATAACAGTCAGTTATAGACTGACACAGTCAGCTTCCTGTTAGGCCACATTCACACTAATACCTCTTCATTTTAAAAAGGCGTTTTAAACGAAAGCGATCTCCATCAACACAGGCAATTTAGCACCATTTCAGAAATAATCTCCATCCATATTAAATTCCTGAAAATGCATATCACGTAACCATTCACGTCCACTGGGCTTGCATGTGCCACTGTAAACAGGAAGCAGATTGTCTGCTTTGCAGCTGGTTGTCTAGTTACCAAACATACTACGGAGATGCTGAAAAGAAGGACCAGAGATTCCCTTGCTTGAACCAACAGCAAGGTGGAACTGTTAATAAAAGAAACATGAGTTTAATGCCATCAAGGAGGCAGAAAACAGATTGGAGCTCCTTACAAAGTAAATACACAGACATATTAGAGCAGTACTGGCTGGGAGCATTATCCAAAGCCGGACGAAGCAATGGTGATGAGAAAACGGTACATTTTCACAAGTCGAATGAAATCACAGAAGGTATGTAGACCTAGGAATAATGTTTTGATTTGACAAGCTGTGACTGATGAGACTCAATCCGGAAGCAAACTTGGGTGTCTGCGTCATAGTTTCCAAAAGGCTCCATTTCCACACGTCCAGAATAAAACACAAGTTTTCAAACTTAAAGGGGGTCAGATGTGTTTTCAGAGGTCTCCGTTTAAGTGGTTCCAAAACGCTATATTAGTGTGGATGCACTCTTAGTCCTTGTTAATGCTGACGGCTGAAGATCTTTTATCTTTGACACTTGCAGTCCAGACTTACTAGAAGAAGGGATCTCCTAATTATTGGAAATATAATTACCATTTGTTCCCCTGACACAGTGAACTGTGAGTGATGCCTTCCTTTTGTTTGTTTGTCTGGATGTCACAGCTTGACCTGAGTGGGACGTCTGAGAGACCTCAGATCAACTTAGTCAAGTAGTTTTGTCAGTCTGGAATCAGTGTTGGAGACTGAGCCAGTGCTTGATGTTGCATACTGATAGAACACTACAGGAAGAGAAAGGTGGCTGGTTATTGCCAGCTCATATATACACACACAGGCACTGATAGCAGAGATTCAAAGAGGTAAAAATGTACCCAGTGTCACAGCATGGTGGAGCTGAGAAAGTTTTATTTTATGCAGTTGACTCCTGTTGTGCAGGAGTGGCAGTAAATACACCATTATCAATCAAAACTTGAACTGTGCATCAGAGAAACAATATATGGCATTTTGTTGACCGTTTATATACAAGACCACAACTGTGCTAGTGCCTCGTCCAAAGTTTATTTTCCAATCTTGCAAGAGTAATCGTCTGCCATGGATTTAAAAGGTGCCTCCAGCTTCTTTAAATTATTGCACAGAAGCTTTCACAAAATGGCCTTCTGGCTGCACATTTACCTGTCATATTGAAGGAATATGTCTGTGGTAGCTTCATCATAAATTTAGTTTATTTTCCTTTATGCCCATACAGGCTTGGCTTTAAGTTGCCCCTCTTTTCAGTAGGGTGCTGCTTGGAATCTGGGTCATCGGGTAGATTCTAGTGAGAGAGAGTGAGGCACAATGTATGAGGCACCTGAATTAGAGCATCAGAAGTTTAGCTGCCAACTCAGAAGCTCCGTGCACCTTTTTTTTTAACCAGTTCACCATGTCGATGGCAAACATCTCCTCTCTCGAGGAATGTAAGGAGTAAATGTCCCTAGCTTTGGATCTCATTTGGAAATGCAAATGAGTGTTCTCACATAAAAGGCACATAAAGGCATGGCACACACTCAGCCACTTGATATGATACTTCACTTGTAGTACAGAGTGGAAAACAGGCATTCTGTTTCCTTGGAGCATTCCCATTACATCCCTCATAAAACCAGTGTTTCCCCTCTGCTTCCTCCTGATCCATGGATGTAAACTGTGCCGTGAATATTAAATTAGTCCCTGGAAATGGCTCTCATTTCAGATCAGATCTGAGTTTGAGCTGTGGCAACAGCCGGCAAGAGGAACAGCACAATAACAGTGCAATCTAGTCTGAGTAAATAGTCATTGCAGATGCAGTGAAAGATCTATTAGATTTTTTTGCTGTGTGTTTTCCTGAATGTTGATATCAATCTGTGAATTGGTCACTCTTGTTCTGCTGTTGTTGTGACTATGCCTGCTTCTACTGTTGACTCTAATATAAACCAATGTATTTTCATAAATGGTGCTGTGAAACATTTTTAGCTCAAGGCACGTGACCTCAGCCCCCCCAAGGAGCTGTTGCCATATGTCCCACTGACCAGCTCCATTGACAAAAGCCAAGCCTGCTGCCTCACCAAACAGATGACATTCCAACCTAAAATCAATGGTTAGCGTGGAATAGATAATATGTCTAATTGACAGTATCACAGTTCATACCTGCCTGTTTGCAGTATGCATCACCATTAAGCAGGTATATAATTAAGAAGAAAAAAATGCACAGGCTGCATTTATCTGTTACAAATGCCACCGTCAGCTTTTTAGATGGCAGGAGGGGATAAACAGAGAGGGGGACTGCTGTGACTGGTAAGAGGTCAGAGTTTATCTCCATGGAAGGTTGAGATGGAGAAAGTGATATAACAGCTGCTGGGTTCAGAGCCAGGCCCACTTCCTCCTGTCCCTGGAAAGACAGGAAAACAGTTTCCCCTCAATTGAATGTCCAGATGAGAGAAGAGACTTTTAGTTCCTCTTATTCCCTGGGCCTCTGTTTGTCAGTCTGTTGTAGGAAAATAGCTCAGCACAGTCACGATAATACTTGAGTTACTCTCACTTTTCTCTGGCAGCTAAACTAGTCTAAATAGCACATGGGGTAGTTGAAATAGATTGTATGGATTTATAAATGACCAAAACTTGGCTGTGAAAAGTACAAACGCCTCCTGGCAAAGTACATGAATAAAAATACGTGATGGTCACCGTCGTATCCAATCTGTCACACCCTCCTCCTTCATCCTCCTCCTCAGTCTAATTTACTCTCTAAAATAAAATCCCTCCTCTCCTGGTTTTAGCGTCTGTTTTACATATTTCTCCCTTTTATTATCACAGTAACATTTTCTCCTTACCATTGATGCTTTGCAATGATTAGGATCTATGGATTGAAGCTTATTTTGCTGTTAAAATAAATCCAGTAACTTTGGATAACAGCAAAATAAAAAAGAAGAGGATGGATAAATGATAACTAATCATCTGAAGTAGGTTTTATACAGCTGTCTTATATTGTAAATGTGGCTAGTTTTGTTTTACTTATGTTACAGTGACATTTTGGTGCAAATGTATAGTTGTCATTTAGAGGGGGTTTTTGAGGTCTGACATTATCACATCCCATCTCTGTCTGTATATTGAGGCCTGGCATGATGTTGGTTATGTGGCTGAAAAGCCACAAGCAACGCACAACTTCAGTTGTGCGTTGCTTCTGTTATTTCACATATTTGTTTGTGAAAACAGGATATTGTTACACCACATACAGTAACTCTCAGACAAGAACTGTTGCTGGGGAGATACCGGAGAGATTGTGTGAATGTATTTTTAGTTCAAATTTTTACACCTAGCACTAGTAAAGTAGCACCAAAAATTTCAGTTTTCCATTATGTAGATAAAAAAAATAGATCTGTTGCAATTGATTGACCATTAACGCTCTTAAATGGAGTCATAAAGGGATGGACACGGTCAGCAACAATACTCAGGTAGGCTGTGGTATTTAAACGATGCTCAAGTGGTACTAAGAGGCCCAAAGTGTGCTAAGAAAATATCCCCCACACCATTACACCAGCCTGAATTCTTGATACAAGGCAGGATGGATCCATGTTTTCATGTTGTTGACGCCAAATTCTGACCCTACCATCTGAATGGCACAGTAGAAATCAAGACTCATCAGAGCAGGCAACATTTTTCTAATCTTCTATTGTTCAGTTTTGGTGAGCCCATGTGAATTGTAGCCTCAGTTTCCTGTTGTTAGAGGTGTGTGGTCTTCTGCTGCTGTAGCCCATCTGCTTCGAGGTTCAACATGTTGTTCATTCAGAGATGGTCTTCTGCAGATGTTAGTTGTAACGAGTGGTTATTTGAGTTACTGTTACCTTTCTATCATCTTGAACCAGTCTGGCCTTTCTCCTCTGACCTCTGGCATCAACAAGACATTTTTACCCAGAGAACTGCCGTTCACTGGATATTGTCTCTTTTTGGGACCATCCTCTGTAAACCCTAGAGATGGTTGTGTGCGAAAATCCCAGTAGATCAGCACTTTCTGAAATACTCAGACCAGCCCGTCTGGTACCAACAACCATGCCACATGTTCAATGTCAAATCACCTTTCTTCCTCATTTTGATGCTCGGTTTGAACTTCAGCAGGTTGTCTTGACCATGTCTACATGCCTAAATGTATTGAGTTGCTGCTGCATGATTAGCTTCTTGTGTTAATGTGGCCATTGAGTGTATGTTACATATTATTACTCCTGAACTATCAATTGATTTTATATTGATATTTGTTTTAATGTGTAAAGTGTGTTGCCCATTGTACTTGTATGGTTACATTGTTAACACTGAGTAGGCTTACATGCACAAAATATTCCAGCTTTTCCGAAAAAGTCAACATTCCCATTGAGCTGTTTACATGGCTAATAAAACTGAATATTCCACTACTTCTCCTGTTTACATGCAGCTGTGCATACTCTTTTATTTTTCGTCTTTGCATTGTTTTACATTGCCTTTTTTAAAGTTTCCTACTGGCTGTTTTGGGGCAGGAAAGGACAGGATTGCTCTCTAGTAAACACAGATGTAAAATGCACATTTCAAGTTTTTAAGAAAGACACACAATGACTTTTCTGTGAGTCACACTCAATGTCAACATTTTTTTTTTTTTGTCAGTTTACCACAAAACTGCGACTGTTGTTTGCACAGGCTTTTACTGTCACTGGCAAATTTACTTAGCTATGGCTAATGTGCATTAATTTTGTGAGTTAGAAAAAAAATAAATAAAAGAAGGAGAAAATCTGGCTGGTTCACACTACAGCGAGTGTCTGCACAACTCAGCCAAAGAGAGTTTTATGGAAGAAAAATCACCAGTCTGTCTCATATTTGATGTCCTTTAAAGTACGATTGTGTCTTTTTGCTGTTCACAAAAGACCAACATTGTGGCCAGTCTTTATTACATAAATAATCAAGGTGTCAGACACCACTCACCAGCAATTTGTCCTGATTTCCATAACTGACCTATTATGTAGCTGTTATCATTAATACAGAGCCATGTCATTATTCTATTTTAATGTTACTGAGTAATATTAAATATACCCCTCATGTAATGTCTTGTGCCTAATAGTTCTTTTTAACAACATACAGTTTGACTTGTCATACTCATAAAAGCACAGGTGTCACCAGTGACATTAATGATAGGTCCATTCTATTCCAGTAATACATGACTGTGAAACAGTGAGCCAATATGCACAATACTAGGACCCTGAAACTAATGCAGCTAAATTGAATTCAGCCCTTTCTTTTTGTGACATAAAAAGGCGCACTGGTAAAAAATTTTTAAAGCAAACTTCTCCCCTAGGTGCTGCCTCATTATCCCTCATTGTTATATGCATATGAGCTGTTCAGCTAAAAAGATACAGGCAAAAAGGTTTGGGTGCTTGAAAGTTGAGCAAAATATTAAGCTTTTTACAGTGGTGATGTTGAAATGTCAGTTCAGGCATCGCTGTTTTGACTCCTAATTTGATGCCAAAAAATGATGCCTATGATATCTTAATTTTGGGGGTTTTAGTATATACAACTGCAGTGAATCAGAAGTGACTTAACTTTAACATTAGCTTCAGTTTGCATTCACAGAGTGAAGTGTCAGAATAGTGAAAAGCATCGGGGGGCTGTGTTTACCACAAGCAGTCCTTGTTTCCGGGTGATGGAGACTAATTGTGGTTTCCATGACGTTGCTATGGGGGCTAATTGAATGCGAGTTGCACAGTCGCCACATCTGTGTGACAGATTAGATCTTCAGCAGCAACAGGACTCGACAAGCCTGTCTTTGTCCTGTAGCCTGTATTTTCTTCATTTAATACGGTGATCAATTATTGGGTTGAATGCTTAAGTGTTTCGGTGGAAGGCCATCACCGGGGGCTCTGTCCTGTTGTTCAGTCAGTCAGGCCCGTCCATCGTGTACTATAATGTTGTTTTGCTGTCTGAATAAATCTTGCTAACTGAAATCTTGACAGCAGTGGAAGCCCCACAGCACTCTTGTTTCTTTACTGTTATAAGATGAATTCGGTTCAGTGATGTTTGTTGTAGACATTTTGACTTGTAGCAGAAAAAGCACAGGTGGAAATAATAACACTAAAGATGGCTCAATATAAGCAATCATTGCAGTAAAATTCAGCAATTAATAATGGTATTAACATGTGTTGGCAAGTCAGATATCCTGTGTACACACATCTGTGAGAAGTTGGGAAAGTCTTTTGCCCCCTACAAACCCACAAAGGTGTTTTCTCTCTTGTTGCCTGATTTGACCTCTTCTCGGGACTGAGTGGGTGTGTACAGATTGTGCTTGTCCGGCAGCACCGTCACACTCCTGTACATTTTGTTACACCTGTCAACAGGACACATTAACACTGTTAGCATTTTCTAAGTCTTTGGTGGACATCATGCCATTCTCATCACAGCTCTACCCAACTTACCTCTGTTGATCTGCTGTGGGCACAACTGATTGTATTAAGTCAACATGGTGGAGAGCAAGGCCAAGAATAAATCGCCTCGTAGGATCAGTAAATTATTTTTGCAGTCTCTAAAGATGTAAAAACTGGTTTTCCAGTTTGTCATCCCAGTGTTGACATTGGTAGTATTTCAGAATTTTAAAAACATTTTCTACCATACCCTTGTCACACTTTACAGTTCCAACTTCCTTGACATGTGATGGAAATCTGACTTCAGTCTTAGTCACACAGAAAATATGTCATCTTCTCCCTAAATCTCTCATTTCCTGTTCTGTATAAGGATTTGGCCAAATGACAGTGTACAGAGAAACTATTCAAATTAATCTGTGGTTATAGAGTTTGATCATGTTAGAACTTTGGTGGTATCCCCTTTAATATCTCTGGATGTATTTAGAGCTGCACCTAGTGATTATTTTAATGATTGATTAATCTCCTTGTACTATATTGATTATTCGATTTGTCTGTGAAATATTAAAAATTGCAGTCACAGGTTCTCAGAGGTCCAGTAATGTCTGCAGTTAGCTTATGCTGTCTGACTAGCTGTCAGGAAGCTCTATATAAATTTAATCTACTATCACAGATGCCGAAAATCACCAAATTGTTTCTTTTGAGAAGCTGGAGCTAATAAATTTTGGGCATTTTTTGCTTGAAAAATGACTGAAACAAAAAAATCCATTATCAAAATAGTTTTTGATTCATTTTTTTTGTTGATGAACTTACTTATTAATCAACCAATTAATATAAACTCTAGGTTTATTAAAACCTAAGTATGAAGTATTGTATTTAAAAAGCAGACCTGCTTTAAGGTATTATTTGATTTAAAGATTTTAAACTTTTGCAGTTGAATTTCCAGAAAATATGTCAATGTTGTGAAAAAGATTTTTACCCATTTTACCCACCTCTTTTCTGTATTATAAATTAAGAATATAATTCACCCCCACAACCCCATCCCACGTGTAGGTGCATTCTGGTTTCTTTCAGCTGATGCTTATGATCTAATAAAGCAGCACAACCTGACTGTCTTTATCTCTGTATTTGTGTCGCTTGTCCTCTCTCTTTTCAGGAAATCAAACCCCAGAGTCATTACAACCACGGCTACAGTGAGAATGTCAGCCGTAAAAACCATGTGGATGACTACAGCACCTGGGACATTGTCAAAGCCACACAGTGAGTGGATAGTATCTGTGCATATCCGTGTTGCTGTCTCACAGCGACATCAAGCTTTGGCCTCGGGCTGTCGTGTAGTCAGATTTTGATACAACTTCAAGAAATGCTGCATTAATTTGTTGTTTAATTCACACTGTTAAGTCCCAGAAAGGTTGACATTTGGGCTGTGACTTTGTGACCTGTTCAAATTGAGAATTTACAGTCTGTAACCAGACTTGGGAGGTATCTTTTTTTCATACCTTCCTGACATTTCCCCAGGGTATATAGTATATAACTGTATTTGTGTAGGCTGCCTGTGGATTTCTAAATACCGTGGTATATGATAATACAGTGGCATTTCCCAAGCCTATTTATAAGCAAAACAGACCTTTGCCACAAGGCAAATTTTGCGCTCTTAAATTTCATTATCAGCTTGACCTAATGCATGCCTTATTGACCCATCAGTAAACTAAGCTAATTAGTGGAGGAGGACACCAGAGCAAATGTGTGCTGATAGAATAATCAATTTTGCCTACTCAAGCCACGCTACACAAGAAAATATAGCCTATACTGAAGAGTAAGGGGGCAGAGTGCGCTCTAGTAGCCTGGGCGGCTTTCTCTGTTGTTTCCAATGAGAGTGAGGCGTTTTGCTTGCTGCTTTCGTGTCAGCGCCCTTGTGTTTTCCTGCTCTATGCTCCTTATCTTCTTGCAGAAGTGCCCTGAACGCCTCAAATTGAAAAAACTTAAATCGGAGTGGAAAAGCGCCATGGCACTGGCGTTTTTTCCAATGTCCAATTAGATGAACGGAGGGGCAGACCCTCTGTGATGGCGATGGCAAGTGGTAGTGTACAGTGTTAAGCTAACGTTAGCTCACTTTCATCGTTGCCCTAAGCAAGCTACAAGACCTATCTGAGGAATTGTAGCGTCAACTGCTTTTTAACGTTTTACCAACTGTAATTAGTCCCAACAATTGACAGCAGATTGTCCACAACTATCTACAAACAAAAAAGCCTTGAACCAAACACCATCTAGGGAAAGCTTCTGGACCAGCTGTGACTTCTCCTCTTTCTGAGGGTGTCATATACCCACACAGACCTCTGTGTACACTGTGCCCTCCACCTGCCTATTTTTAAAACAGATTTTAAGGTACAGATCTGTGAGTTTATTTCACAGCAAAATAGCGATGTAGTTAAGGACAGGTGATTCGATACTTGCATAGCAACAATTTAAAAAATCTAGTAGCAACCCGCAAAAAGTGCTTTGTCTGATAGGGGCAGGTGTCACCAGAAAAGGCAGTGTGGTGTGCCTCGTGTTTTGCAGCCTGCAGACTCTATCTGACCAATGACAGGCATTGGTCATTGCTGGCCACACATGCTTATGGGACAGTCACAGCTTACTGTATCTCAGTCTCAGGCACAATGCTATGTGAGCTGGGTTCAAATGAATTTAAACGAATGGCGTATTAGCTCAAGTTTGTTTGAACTTGCCTTTTAGAAAAAGTGACAGCAGTAGGTAATGTTGTTTACTTACTGACTGGCCTAATAGGAGCCTTCTTCATTACTGGAGGGCAGTATGTTTACGTGTTTATAAATTTGTTTTTGTGTTATTAAGATACCACAATTTTTTAAATCAAGAACTAGCACCACCATGTTTTTAACTGTGGTTTTCTGACTCAGCATATTGCCAGAGAAATGATTTACCAGCTCAGAAATGATGAGAGAATGTGGTGGGGAAGAGGGGAAATGTGGAAATGTCTTCCTGATAAGACAACAGAAGCTTTGTTTGGGATGCTACATTTGACAACAACAGATTTATGTTGTTTTGATTTGAGGTTAGCAATATCCGCTTAAAAAAAGGCAGTGTCAAGTTATGCCATAGTGTGGGTGTCTGCTTTGGGTCTGAGTATCTGTTTATCTGTTTTTGTGTGTGTGTGTTTTGATGTATGTGCACATTTTGTCAGTGTGTCTAGGTTTTATGTATTTGACCCTGTGTTTATCTGTGTTCACAGGTATATTTGTGTGTGAGTGACTTTAATCCCTGTCCGCCCCTCTTCTTCAGGTACGGCATCTTTGAGCGCTGCAGGGAGTTGGTGGAGGCGGGCTTCGATGTTCGGCAGCCAGACAAAGAAAACGTAACGCTCCTCCACTGGGCCGCCATCAACAACAGGATAGATTTGGTCAAGTGAGTCCAAACATGTTTTGTATGAAGCTGGTGGTGGCAAAACCAAGGAGGTTCAAGTCTTGAGCTTGTGGTTGGATGGTTGTGAGTCTGAATCCCACAACTGGCTGGAAATACGTGGTTATACTGGTCAGCTCCCAAGTGTGAGAAATATGAAGCAGAAGATGACTGGAAAAAGAAGTGTGTTCAGCCAGCTTACCATAAATAATACATAGTCAAAAATAAATGTGGCCGCTCCTTTTCTCTACTTTTTGCCACTATTTTATTTGCTTGCACAGCTTCTCTGGTGTACTATGTTGTTATCTTACTGAGCCCCCATCAGAGAGAAAGCCATGACCTGGCTGATTCAGGTCACTCAGGGAGAAAAAGGATTAACGCAAATTTAGCAACAAAGTGGCTGATATTGCAGATGTATTAAGGTGTGGAAGACAACATAAATGTTCTCCTTTTTTGTGAAAACTGCTGGCAGAGACTGACCCACTCTCGCACGTCTTGGACTTTTCTCTTATTCCTGCTTAGAGTTAAAGATTCTGTAATTAGCTCCTCAGTCAGTGCAGTCCTGCCTTTTATAAAGACAGCAACATAGTGTGTAACTCCAAATATACACTGTACATTCAATTTGATCTTTAATAACTGAAATTAAACCACCAGCCAAATCATTTGACTTTTCGATTTTATGCATGTGCATGTGTAATTTAGCTCCTCTCACTTATTTAGATATTACTTTTAATTTGTCACCCATCTGTATAACATGGTGTATTATTTGTACTCACATCTTTTCAGTCAGTTACAGTATTATTAATTACCTACGTATACATTTTACTTGGGTTGGGAGACAGACTTTCATATATGGTGCAAAAGTAGGAGGCTGTCACACACAGCTGACCTCATATAGGACTGCAAGTAAGAATTATTGTCATTAGTAACAATTTTCTCAAATAATCTACCAATTGTTTAGTTAATAAAATGTCAAAGAATGGTGAAAAAGTACTCATCACACTTTTTGTTAGGCGGATTTATAGTTGTGGGTTGCCTCAACACAGACCCAATGCCTATGCTGCTGTGAGCATTTATACTTGTGCAGTGGTGTCTGTGTCGTTTGCAGTTACACCTCCGAAAACAGTAGTCGGTGGTGGGGATTCTGTGAAGTGCTATAAAGTTTGGTTTATTCAAAACACACCCCGAACACACATTAAATATGACTTAATAGCAACAGTTTCAAACACAAATTTGCTCCTTTATAACTTGCAAGGCTCTTATACTAGATACCTTTTCCACACAAATACAACATGCTAACATTATTAGCACAAGCCTATGATATTTTATATGCATAAATTAGCCTATCAGTTAGCAAAGTTTTCCTTTACTTGTGAAGCCAAGATAAAACACACACAAGACTTAAAATGCCATCGTGTGGGGGCTATATTAAGACTTGGTCAAATTGATTGTATTGTCTGACCAACCCCATAACTCAAAGATAATAAATTTACAATGACATAAAGCAGAGAAATCCTCACATTTGAGAGGCTAAAACGAGAGTATGTTTGGTGTTTTTCCTTGAAAACTGACTAAAATATTCAGTCAATTGTCAAATTAGTTGGAGAATAATTTCAGCTCCACTCATCTACTCTACTCTTTATGACAGCTACGGTGCAGCTTTTGGATTTTCTTTAGTAGAGAAAGTTTTTGGCTTGGTATTGCTTACAATATATAGTTTTTATGGGCACCAGTCAAGTCTTAGTGTTCTTCAGAAATGTCCACCTGGACTCAAGGATGATCCAATTAGAATTTGATGGTCAAAGGTCAGTGTGACCTCACAAAACATGTTTTTGGGCACAACTCAGAATTCATACACTAATTATGACTAAATTTCCCACAAATGTCCTACAATCTAGTTTATATATTGAAAAGTGTTAACTAATGATGGCAACCAAAGACCAAGACTTGGTTTCTCAAAATGGTTACCAGTGGCAACTTGGCAGCTGTTACACCAGTTGGGCAGCCAACACCTACAGATTAGATTATCAAAACGGGATCAGATTCAGCTGTGAATGCAGTATAAATTTTCACCTGATGATTGTGTTCGTACATGCAGGTACTACATATCAAAGGGAGCCATAGTGGACCAGCTGGGAGGAGACCTCAACTCCACACCTCTGCACTGGGCCACCAGGTAACACCCACTCACCACAGATAACATATCTGCCATTGGGTGGCCACAGAATCCACAGAGACTCTATTTATTTTAAATGTGATTTTCCTTCAGATTTCTTACACTAATAATAAGTTATAATAGCAAGCAACTGAATGTTAGCCTCTTTGTTGTGGTTGCTAGTACATTCTAGATTTATCATTTTATTGGTCTCTTGCCTTGCCTTAGCAGATCAGGCCAGCCTTGTCTAACCACTCCTACAAACACAGATTAATTAACTTATTCTAAGACTGCTCACCATTATCGTCTCCTTTATTGCTATTTTAATATTCACTGCTCATCAACGCTGCTGGTTTACGACTAGAAGCTCCATCTCAACTTGTAATGATCACTCAGACACACTGTAACTGGTGAGAAGGGACAGGTCACATGAGATCCATCCTCCTCTTCCAAGCACAGGGGGCCATGAAGCTCTCTCATTCTGAATTATTGATAGATTTGACAACAGGCATCCACACCATCGCTGATACACAGATACTCAGGAGTCCTGTCCCCCCCTTCACCTCCCCCCACCCCGCCTCCACCTGCCAGTGACCTTTCAAAGCCCCCAGCCTCCTCTGTCTGACTGTATGACCTCAGCCGTTTAGACACATGCTGGAGCTAAGTGCTGGGTGTCACAGGCTTTGTCTGCCCTGTTTACACACAGCAAATGGATGTCATGTTTTTGTGCAGTGAAATTGATAGTACACACACACTTAAACACACACTAAATTAAAACAATGCATTTTATCTAATTTCTACCACTTTCTTTCAAATCTTTATCATCCTGTGTGGGGACGTTTACCCTGCAGACAGGGTTAGTAATAAAAATACATTTTAAAAATTTAATAAAGCATGCAGCTTATCACCCACTGCAACATGGAGACAAACATCAAACGACAGGAGCAGACAGAGAGCCAGTTTCTCAATATTGTGCCAGCATATGAGGCTACATCATTTCATGTGCAAATAAAGCTGTTTAATAGCAGTGGGAGGACATGAGAGCATGATCTTTGGACTCTGAATTTGAGTTGAGTCACCCACTCACTGTCTAAGTGGGTGATCAAGTGAGAATGGCTTTGGCCTTCTTCACCCCAAACCACTGAAAGACTGGAGTTATTTGTTCCTACATATTACTGGCTATTTTCACCAAACTTCAAACCCTTCTGCAGTATAAAAGCAGAGTGGAACAGAACAGAAAGCCGTTATTGTCATTGCACATTTCAGTGAAATTTGCTGTACAGCTCCTAAAACGGTAACAGAATACTTCACCCCCCAAATTAGCATTTGCTTTTCAGTTACTTACTCCAAGTTGTGTTGAATTTGTGATGAATATTTTGTTTTTCTCGCATGCCTCCATGATGAACGAAGAATCCAGAAAACTCTTGTTGAATTTGACTAAAAGGGGGCTTGTGTTTAAGTACAGCAAAATAAGTCAAAACATTTACAAACGCTACAAACTCTACAACTTGTGCAGTATATTCCAGGTCTGATTTATCCAGTTGTTTGCTCAGTCTTTTGCAGACAGACAGCCCTGTCTGATGACAGACGTTGCTTCTCTACCACTGCCTTGATCACTTAGTAAGTTGTGTTAATGTGTGACTTCGGTAATTCCAAACTAACGCTTCTAAACACCCACCTGTTTTGGAAGTACTAAGCATACAACTATAAAGACTTTAGACTAAAGACTTAAGACTAAAAGTCTTTGATGATACTGCACAAGTTTTGTAAGAGTTTGTAAACAGATGTTTTAATATAGCTTTGCTGTTGTTAAACATGGCCACTTATGACTAAAATTCTTCAAGAATTTTCTCTTTTTTGGATTCTTTGCTCACCATGAGGCATGCAAGAAAAACAAAGTTTTCTTTTTGAATTCAGCGCAACATGGGGTGAGTAATTAATATACAAATGATCATTTGGGGAGTGAAGTATTCCTTTAATGTTCCACACATGCACACATGCACACATGCTCACACCCAAAAACACACATACATGCACTTTCCATACAGATAACTAATGATGATAAAAAATAAAAGTTAAAAATAAGTATTTAAAGGAAGGGCCATATCAGAAGCTACTATTTGTAAAATAGTGTAATAATGTATAAAACACATTCACTAAAGCTCAGAAGAGCACATTACTGTTCATTCTTCCAGTCTTTGAGGTTAGCAGTGAGGAATGAGATGCCAGAATAAGATGTCATGTGAAATTTCTGTATCTCTGTGTCCATCTTCTTCCAGACAAGGCCATCTATCCATGGTGGTGCAGCTCATGAAATATGGCGCAGACCCATCTTTGATCGATGGCGAGGGCTGCAGCTGCGTTCATCTGGCCGCCCAGTTCGGCCACACCTCTATCGTGGCCTACCTAATCGCTAAAGGACAGGTAGGAGACACCAACGCTGCAGCGTCTTTGTCAGGAAGAAAACATAATGTTAAATGACAAAAAATTGTCCTTTTCATAACAAAAAATCTCTAGTATGATTACTATAATCCACTCAGACATATATATATAAAACAGCAGAGGTAATTGCTAAGATAGGAAATTGTCAACCTCTATGTCTTTATCTTCTCTTTCTTCCTGTTTGTGTCTGTGTCATTTGGGTTTTGTCAGCCACCTGGGACAAGTGTTTGCTTCAGGAAGCATTGTGTACCAGTGCTGTCCATTAGGGGGAGCCCTATTGCTTCTCTTTTCCACCTCTCACTTCTCCCTCAGCTCCCTCATTTCTGTAATTGTGTCTTTCCTCATTATCAGGATGTGGACATGATGGATCAGAACGGCATGACTCCTCTGATGTGGGCGGCTTACAGGACACACAGGTGTGTGCGTTTATAACTTGTGCAAGTGTACACGTGCCCCAGAGTTGCCGTTACAGCTCGGCCTACCTTGACAAAGAATCTTAATGACACGGTAGACTAACTGTTGAATGAAATTCAATCTCAAATCTAGAAAGTAATGCCTGGAAAAAGTATGAAGTACTGACAGTGACATGCACAAGCTCAAGCATGTTCCTGCTGACTGCAGCAGCACACAGAACTTTGTCATTCATCAGACACACTGCAAACACAGGGGAACAAGCCCCAGCTCTATCTGAAGAGTCCCTGATAAGCATATTTTGTGGGCGATAATTTCCATTCAAAGTTTATTAATTCAGCTAAATGATCTCTGAGGGGGAATTACAACATAGTAGCATGAAAATGAAAGGGATAAGAATTAAAGAAGATTAAGAAGTTATATTAATAATAAAGTAAGAAATTAAATCAGAAACACAAATTGTAATGGATCGTTCTCTAATGACATTGATTGCTTTCTAGGAGTTAAATGTGTTGCTGTCAATCAAAAATGCCAAAAGAAATCAGGTTTGAGCTTTTTAACTGTGAGGATGTGATGTTTTTTTTGGTCATACATGATGGTTAACTATCTCTGGGTTTTAGACTGTTGGTCCAGAGACATGTGAAGATGTCAGCTTGGGCTGTGAGAAATTAAACAGCATTTTGGATTATTTTATGACATTTTACGGACTAAACAATTAATTGAGAAACTAACGGACAGATTAGATAATCAGTAATGAAAGTATTTGTTAGTTGCTGTCCAAAAACTAATGGTGTGTGGTTATTAAGTGTCCTGAGGTTAACTTTGCCGACTGTCCTATATCTGTTGATCCCCTTCTTGTTGTCTTTGCCGTCCTCCTTGTGATGAACCCGTTTGTCAGATGGGTTCTAAACTAGTTTGCCTTAGCTTGATTTGATTTTCTTCCTCTGTGCGACAGTGTGGATCCCACCCGGCTGCTTCTGACCTTCAACGTGTCTGTCAACCTGGGCGACAAATATCACAAGAACACAGCGCTGCACTGGGCCGTGCTGGCCGGCAACACCACTGTCATCAGCCTGCTGCTGGACGCCAATGCTAACGTCGACGCACAGAACATCAAGGTGACGCCTTCCTCATGGCTCGATCGGCTGTCTTTTTATCTGATTACAGTGAAACTTATGTCAACAAATGAGACTGTTGTTTAGAATGGTGGAAATGTAGCCAGAGCTCTGTGTGATTGTAGAAGTGTACCAACTGGTCTTGTGTTGATTTTTAGGGTGAAACACCGCTAGATCTTGCCAAGCAAAGGAAGAACGTTTGGATGATCAATCACTTACAGGAAGCACGGCAGGCCAAAGGCTACGACAGCCCATCCTACCTGAAGAGACTGAAAATGGACAAGGTACACACACACACACACACACACACACACACACACACAAACATGTTGAAATACATTACATTATACATCAAAAGAGAAGGTCAGGCAGGCATCAATCAATGTGAATTATGGGCTACTGCTAAAATTTCTGAATCCATTTAATGGAATCACCTGTAACCCTGTAACAAACGCAGTAAACCCCCACACACACACCTTTGTGGCTCCCTGTTTGAGTGTCTCAGTTCAAACCGATACATGTTCAGACCAGCCTGTCCATGCTGAACTTTTGCACTGCTGCTGTGTCACAGCATGTCTGGGGATGTGATTACGTTTCAGTCCAGACATTTATTAGTTTTCAAGAACCTGATCAGACAGTCTGACAGGAAGGAGGTGACTCGGAAATTACCTGTTTTGTTGAACCTTACAACTTTTGGAAAACACGCAAACAACATGACTTTTACAGCGTCCAGTCTGACCACAGTGGGTGGTAACTGATTCGTATCCTGACAAATAACCTCTTCTACTCGAGCTTTGAACTTGAATAAACTTTTTGTAGAAATCAAAGAAAGGACTGGACCTTTAGATATTGACTTGGTTATAGCAAACTAATGTATCAGCCACAGCCAGGACATAGTAAACCAATGCAAATTCATCTGTGTTTGTTTCTATGTCAGAATGTTTTTATGTTGATTTTGTACTTCAAATTCTAATTCTGCTTGAATGTGGTGTTGTCTCTCCCCTTGTCTGCTGGGATATTATTAGTTAATTAAGGTAAATTTTAGGACTAGACAGTAACTTTCCATACAAAAAGACAGGTAGAATCGAGACTCTAAGGTTTGTCTCACCTTTAGTCCAGATCCCTAGTGTCAGGCCCAGTATTCTTGTGAGTAGAGCTTCCTAGGTCATTTGTAGATTCGTAGAATACATTGAACTTCCTTGGATTACCTTCCTCGTTGTCTCTGCAAGTCAAAGTGCAAAATTAAAAATGGCTTTATTTGTATGAACTACAAAATCTAATTTCATGTTGCCAGGGTTTGGACACTTCACTCCTTATACCCAGGCATTTTGACTTCATCAAAAACTAAATATCTACAGCGGCATCTGAAAGTCTGAGACCACTAGTAAAGATACTTCTATTTTGCGTTTGTCAACTATATTTTTTTCATTACATTAATGGGCCAGGGTGGAGATCAGGTGAAAGTGGAGGAAAGTCCATGAACTTCTTTTGTATTTGCGGTTTATGTAACAGACTTGCATTTGTTCAATGGATTTTTACTACATGCTACATTCACACAATTGAGCTGCTATTCAGAGTGTCACCTGCTACTCAGTTACCCATTTACACACACCCAAACGCCGATATGGTGTGTGAACCCTAATGCGGTGTTCAGTACCTTGGCCAAGGATAGTTGGAGGAACCGGGAATCGAACTAACCTGCCTGCGGTTAAGTAGTTCCTGCAAAGTGTTCAGAGTTCAATGCACTGCCTTCTCAGAAACCTTTAGTCTAGCCATGATTTGACACAGAGAAAGCCCGTCTACTTGGTGAGCCATGATCTCTTGGAAACTTAAGGCACAGTCATATTTAAAACAGGTGAACACTGAATGCAAGTTGAGTTACTTGAATGAGCCTCAGATGAGAAAATCAAATCCAGCTGAGTGTCATTTGAACACATGCTTCAATGGAAGGGAAGGGAACTGAGGGAACTCAGCGAAAACTGACCTCTTATAAAAATACTTTAGTTGGTCATTTCCTCAAGTTTTCTTTTGTTTTTAAATGTTTCTGAATCCGTAAAGTTTCTGATTATTTCCAGGTTTATGTGAAAATATTATAGATTTCAAAGATGGTCTCAGACCTTCTGACCCCACTGTATGTCACACCTGCTTTGTTTTGTAGTTTCTATTGTAATAAAGAACACACAAGCTAAATGTGCTTAACTGTGAATCTTTGAATCATGAATCTTTAGCTGTGATTTCTAACATAACTCCTCTGATTCTCAAAACAAACTGCTGCACTCTTGCTTCATATAGAAACTATTGGAAATGTGTATTGTATCTGTAGGTAGATGTTTATGAATTATAAGACATATTTTTACTTTTACAACAGATTTTAAAACCTTTCATAGCTATAAAATGTGAACTAGGACTCCTTCTGTCTTGCACATTCTCATCTGTGTTTTCCATTTTTGTTTTTTCTGCCTTGTTTCATCTCTTGTCCAACTTACATCTGTTTCTTTCTCTGTCTTCCCCTGTATTTGTTCTTTCTTTCAACTTTTTCCCCAACCAATCCACCCTCTCTCCATGCCTTCTTTTTCACCATTTCTGTCACGTCTTTTCTCCTTCTTAATGTCCTCTCCTTTTGCAGGAGTTCAGGCAGAAGGTGATGCTGGGAACACCCTTCTTGGTCATCTGGCTAGTTGGTTTCATTGCTGACCTGGACATTGACTCCTGGCTGATCAAAGGCCTCATGTACGCCGGCGTCTGGGTCACCGTGCAGTTCCTTTCCAAGTACGTCTCAGTTACATAAATGACACTCTTTTCTTGCCTTTTATTATCTCAGTACATAAGTTAGTTGTGTTCATTAAGGGAGAGATAAGGATAAAGTTACATTGTTGTCAACTCTGACATGCTTTTATCCAACTTCTAAAATTAAATCTGCAGTTACTTCTTGCACCATTGAATACACACAGTCTCTATGGCATCAGCACATAAACTGTCCTTGCACATATTCTCGCGTGCAGACACACATATAATTTCCACATACCACACCATGCAGTGACAAATACTCACTTAAGCCCCATTAGCACTGCCATCTGGTCCTGCTGTTATAGTTTGTTGTGCCTGTCACTACTGTTAGCTCTGTGACTACAATAACACACATTGCCCAATGTGTTAGCTTCATGTTTACTGACATTCTTGGAATACTTAGTCGGCAAAAAAACAATCGTAATTATTGAGTCCTGGTGAGTCCAACTGTAGTGTGTCATCAGGTCATGGTTTGGTTTATTATTACTGCTGTCTCAAAGTTTTAGGTTTGCATCAGTCCATATGTGCTACAGTGAGCAGTTTCACATCTGCAGGAAGAGTGTCTTGATATATCGAACACATAAGTTATGAGCAGAGCAGTGTCTGACAACATATGATTTGACCAGAGCTACAGAAAGAAGCCACAAGTTGTACCAACAGCTAGTGTTATTGCCAGGCTGTGTCAAGTATGAAGGGGTCAGGGTGAAGCAGATGTCTGTAGTACTGTGAACACTGTTCGATTGACAGGAAGTACAATGCAGAAATGAGTCATTGGCAAATTTTATTTAAAAAAAAAAAGAAAAATAACAAAGACTCAGCGCTTTGTAGATCACTGTTTTTAAAAACACTGCTGATACCTCCGTCCCTCCTACTGTCCTCTCTCTGCAGGGCTTTCTTCGACCACTCCATGCACAGCGCTCTCCCTCTGGGAATCTATCTGGCCACCAAGTTCTGGATGTACGCCACCTGGTTCTACTGGTTCTGGAACGATATCCTTTTCTGTCATTAGTTTTGACATTTTGGGAAATTCCTTTTTTTGTTTTTGCTGAGGCAGATGAGGAGAATGATAGCTCCGTCATATCTGTGTGGGAAACCTGATCATTAGCTTAGCATAAAGGCTGAAAACAAAGTCAGACAGAAAATCTACTTTTAAAGCTCACTAATTAACATATTATATCCTGTTTGTTAAATCTGTGTAAAAAATGGCAAGTTGTGTGTCTACAGGAAATGTGTTGAGTTGTTTCTTGCAGTTGCCAGGTAACCAGCAGACACTTCAGTAGGTCACTGCTTCTGACCAAATAAGTGTATTTCAAAATGTTAAACTATTCCTTTAAAAACCGAAAAAGACAGCAGCAGTGTTTTATGGGATGATCTCAGTTAAAATACTGAAAAGTATAACTTTGCAGCAGTGACTGATCCACAATGTATCTGCATAAACAAGAGAAAACAAAATTGGGATGACTGGTAGTTGATCACAGTCCCATTTTGATGAGAAAGGTTTTCCAGTTTAAACCCTAAGTAATTGCGTTCCTAATTTCCATCTTGGCAAATGCTACACTTCAGTCTGTGATGGATGAATCTTGTTGAATCAAATCCTTTACAGTTTTGGCATTTAGCTGATACTTGAGTAGTCTTGTTCAGAGGGACTTTCAGTGTTCGAGAAGTAAAAGATTGAGTGTTTTGGACTGTTTCTGGGCTCAAGCACCAACCTTTCAGGTATTAAATAATGGTCTCTAAATCCCAAGTAATGCTGAGGATTTTGCTGAACAATGACTGTTGTCCCATTCCCCTACATTTAATGCAGCATTAGGACATGAGTTAAGTTATAGTTCAATTCTCTGTAGCTCTTTTCAGTAGATGTGATAAGTGATATCTGAGCTCTTCTGTCCTCCTATTTTAATCTCATTCATGCACTTGTGTGTGAAGCATACCAGAGCTTCGAGACCTGGCTCACACTGTCTGGAAAAAAGACGTCAATCCAAAGCCTTACTGTTGTGTCACATGCTGGTTGAAATGGGCTATTTATTCTTGGCTTGTTAACAATTGCACAAGTCATTCAACATAAGCCAAGAGCTTTTATGAATCTGTTAGGCCAATTTCAGAATTTGGCAACCATGAGTGATCTCCAAGCAGGGAGGATCTCAATAAAATATGGACTTGTAAAATAGATTTTTACTGCTTTCTGCTGCCTGTGATGCTTTGTGGTGGAAGAGGAGAACAATCCTTGTGTTAGCCGGCTGGAATATCAGTGAGATAAAGTTGCAGGAGAAGCAGGAAAGGAGGAAGGTTAATGTAAAGAGCAGAAGGGGTTGATGGAAATTATGTTAAACAAATGCAGGCATGCAGTGCCACAAGCCCTAAGGTCCATTATGGTGGATATTTAAGTAAAACTGTAGAATGCGTCTCAATGAACATGCTGCTTAGTTTCCAGTCTCTGTTGCTGTGCTGGAATTGCGAAGAGGGAGTTTAGTGTGTAACAGCTGCTGGGTGAGACCCAGCGGAGTGACTCCAAAAGGTTTCTGTTGGCCTCAGCGCTGCTGCTTTCACGTTTTTTTTTTGTTCATAGAAGAATTGCCTTGCTGTTCGGAAGCTCCTAATTGCCGGAGGTGAGAGGGGAGTTCTCGTTTGTGGAAGGCATTTAATTTAATGCCTCACTGCTCGGCTAATGGGAAGGGAGCATAAGATGTCTTTGACCTAAGCTTATTGAAAAAGAAAACTGTGCTCTGAGGTCTTTCCAGTTATTAAAAAATGCTACTATGGATGTGTTTTAAACATGTTTTTCGTGGGTGTATGGCGTGTCAACTTGACATAAATTTGATGGAAGGAATCTACTGCAGTGACACCCTGCTCTTGACCTGCTCCCTTAGCCAGGTTTTCACATAGGCTTTCATCTTCAAAGAGCAGCCGCTAGGTGACGTTACATCCTGTAGACTGGTAAATGTTTGTTCGTACATGGATCAAAAGTTGCCCCTTTGACTACAGGCAGGTTCTTTCTTGTGTGGAGACATTTCCTTGTGAAAAACGACTCCTTTCAGGTTTCTCTTTCGCCCTCCAGCTATCGAGGCTGTCATTAAGCTTGTGTATCTGCCATGAATCTCTTTCCAGTAATGGTGTTATTTGCCTGCCTTTCATTTGAAAGACATGCTGTGTCACGTTCCCTTCAGCTCGGGGAGTTTAGCTTTTCTCCTGCGGCATTGCAGACATTGGCTATCAGTGGCAAGCTGTGGACACTCTCATTCAGGTAGACAGTTATTGCATACAAATACTTTTTCTAATCGCATTTATTTATGTAAATCAAGGGATATGCAAATCAGGAGCTCTGTTGGACTGGATGATCTGGTGCCTGTTTTAACTAGAGGTTAACAATAAATTCAAAGCTAATGTATGAGTGAGACTGTTGACGCTGCTACCAACAAGCAGAATAAGCTGATGGCTACCATAGTTGAGGTCGAGTTATGGTCAAAATAGATACGTTTATACAAGATGTCCTCTGGTTTTAGCTGTTTCAAACAGTCATAATTGAAGGCAGGGTGAAAAGCCAACTGTGTTTTCATCCAAATTCATCCAACTCATATAATACTGTCTTGTAGTGTTCATGTCTGTCTGGGTCAAATTGATTACCATAAGCTGATGATTATTTGTAACTAGTTTTTTCCCTTTCTAATGCAGATTACCATCTAATTGCCATGTGCATATTTAATACATGAATATGACGTAATAAGGTGCAGTACATGGAAGCATTATACGACCAGGCATTATCAATCCACTTAACAAGAGCGGCCTTAACCACAAGTGCTTTCCCCGCGCACATTTGTTTTCTGTCTCGATCACCAGCAGCCATGACTGTTTCTTGTTGTATGAGTAGACCACACAAGGTAGCTGGAGGGATACTAGCAGGTGTCACTGCTGCATGTTGTCAGGCTTGTTACTGGCAGTTTGTCAAAGGCTTCGAGGAGAATTTATTTTTCATAGAGAGAAAATAACTTTCTTTTTCCCGTCGGGATTTAAATGTGGACGAGTGATTGCTATAAGCAAATTATTTAAATAGAATTTGTACAGCGATGATTCTGTCTCAAGATTTTTGATCCATGTAAGCTGTTGATCACTGTAACTTGGATTACTGTAAGTGATTTCCACTCCATTAAACATAAGTAGTGGATGGAGACGCAATAATTCGCTTTTTTCCCTCTGGAAATTCATTATAAGGGGAACTACACCAATTTTCAAAATTAGTAAACATGAACAACTGTCTCCCAAACCCAAAAACTAGAGTGCTAAAACTTAAAGTTGTGATGTCATATGGGTATAAAGTCTGGAGCTGCACCATAGACAATGGATGGTGAAAGATGATATAGATGACACTGAGAGCACCCAGGGGAATGTTCTGAGTATATGGGTACATGTTCTATTTCATAACTGAGAACACTACAATAGATAAAGATGGTTTGGGTATAAAAAAGAAAACATTCTGTCGATCCACAAAACCAGGCTCCCATTCATTGTCTATGGAGCTGCCCCAGACTTTATACCTGATGACGTCAAAGTGTGAGGCTTACGTCTCTGGTTTCTGGTTTTGAGAGAGAGTAGCTCAGATTGCTGGTAGGTTAGGTTGTTGGTTTTGGAAATATACAAAAATTGTGGGACACAGTGCCCTTGACTCTGACGTCAGAGGGCTATGAGGGAAGGGGTTTTCTGCAGCTGTTTGACCATCCAAGAAACCCCTGATTTGAACCATGATGATGCCTTAAGGCTGCATTCACACCAAATCAGGCACTGTGGCAAAAATGCTAGTTTTCCCATTCATTTAAATGTGGGTAGTGTGTCAAGGCTGCGACAGTGGGGGCTTCAAGGATGCCAAAAAAAGAAGAAACAGAGTGGCGTTTGGTGAAAAGTTGAAACAAAATCAGCTTATGGAGAAATGCAACCTGACGTCACACTGTGGTGGCTGGTGATCAGACTGAAAGATGCCCGCAGTTTGCAGAAATACTGTCTCTTCCCATTGTTGTATATTGTAGTGAGTACAAAAAACACCATGTATTTACAGCTTGTGTCCTCTATTCCACAAAGGAGGGCACTCGCTTTGTTTGTTTGTATGTCATTTGTAGCAGAAAAGATACTGCAGTAATGAAAATGAGTTCTACAGATCTTTTAAGACAGCATGAACAGACTTACCAAAGACAAATACTCAGTCACAGAGATGGTTAGATTGGCTCTCTATAGTTTGTCTCCAACCTCCACTCCCTTGCAGCTAGGCCATTTAAAAAGTGACACTCCCACACTGCTGCAGCACCCTGGAGCTAATCGCCAGAACGCCTTATTCTCCTCCTCTAATGTCCTCCTTGGTGTTTTTCAGTCTGTCAGGTGAGGCTTTAGTTTACTCTCTGTGACCCTTAAGAGGACTGAGGCCCAGCATGGGTTGCTGGTTGAGTTCCCCATTTTATACGAGCCTGCAGTTTAACATCTATTGAACTTGGATGTGAGGATGAAAGTATAAACGTTTCATTTGGGTCACAGGCTAAAGGATTCCAACATCTGGTTTAAAGCATCCTGGCCTGATTATCTGCTCATCTGATCTGGGAGGAGACATTTCATGATTGTTGTTTTGTTTCACCACGTCTCTGTTGGATGGTGTCATTACACAGCCCAGTATCTTGCACACCTTTGTTCCACCTTCCAGGTCGAAACTTTTTATCTACCAGTTCTGACCCACTTTCTGCCATTGTGAGCTCATTATCCTCCTCAGGCCTGTGGTTGAAGTCAGATCAAATGACAAGGGTGGAGCTGTGTGACAGTACTTTTTTTGTCTTTCCCAGACTCGGATCATATTTTCCTCAGTAGGCGTTGTTCATAAATGCATTTCCAGCAGGTGAATGTCTTAAAATAACAGAGCGAATGATGCCCTGGAGTTTGTACTGTACTGCATGCCTTTATTTCACTATCCTACTGTATGTCTGCATGTCATTTCGAGTCTGAAATACCACACTGATAAATCTGTCTGTGACCCTCTTGCTCTGCTTCTGCTGTCAGCTGTTGTCAGATACACCTCACCACTCAGCCTTTCAAAAGATTAATGGGTGCTAACAGAAGGTGATGACCATGTCTCCCCGAGGAAGCATCGAAACCCATTTATCTGAGGAGCTTCATTGATCACTGGCACAATATCTGCATCTCAGCTGGTCCTTGAGTTAGTAGACCAGTGAGGAGTGTTTTACTTATTAGGCCATTCTGTAAGGGATAATGTCAACAGCCAGTTCTTTATGGAGATACTTATGAAGATCAATGGCTTCACGTGGTCTGTCAGGGCTTGTAGAGGCCTCTGTCTCTCTCTCAGTGCTAAAGTGCTTATCAGTGAAGTCATATCTGTGCCAGAGGGATGACCACAACAGCTATCGGCTCTTCCTCACCAACAAGGTTGCTGTTGGAGCTTGTTGTTTCTATGCTTATTGTGTGGCCCTCATAGCTATGAGTCACTATGTTCCCAAAAGATCTTTAGGGACACAAACCCTTGTTAATGCTTCAGAGGATTTTAGTTTCATCTTTTCGTGGCTAGTGTTCAAGTGTGTGACGTTACAGATCTGAGAGTTTAGTTTGAATCAAAGCTTGAGGTATCAACTGAAATAAAATGAGATGTTACACCTCTACTCTACAAGTCAGGCAAAGAGAAGAAATTGAGCCTTCTAACTGTGTCCATGATTTACACCCACGATAACTATACCCTGTGATTTAGAGCAGTGATTCTCAAAGCTATGTCAAAATATTCCAAAGGACATACAACATGAGGGCGTCCTGGTATATTCAGGGGTCCTTGGCTGAAAAAGATTGACAGGGTTCTCATGGGTCCTTGAAATCCTAGACACTTTGTGCCTTTTGAGGGGTTAATCAGAGCCTTGGAAGTTTTTGAAAATAGACCTAAATAGACATGGGTAATTGAAGGTGCTTGAATTTATATAATTTGTGTAAGAATAGAGATGGACAGTGCTTTTGATATTGTCTGCCATGCTACAGTGTTCGTGAGCATCTGTGAAGACTGCTACTTTCAACCTTGATCCGAGTCTCAAACCATGCCTGTTGGGTCCTTGAATCTGAGGGAACCGGCCCTTTAAAGTCATTGAAAAGTCCTTGAATTTAATGTTTCAGACGCTGTGGGACCCTGGATCGAGAACCTTCGATTTAGAGCGTGATCCAGTTTGGTTGGAGATGGTAAAATAAAAAGGTTCTGATGGATTAGTAGGAGTAGTTGTGATCTAGGTTTGGATGTCCAGCAAATACATGGGGCTGGGACCACTTTTCAGCCACACTAGTGGCATGGCTCTAGGGATGGCAGTGGTCGGTCAGTCGGTCAGTCGGTCATCCATCACTTTGGTCCAGACTGAAATATCTAACTAACTTTGTTATAGCTGTTCCTCTTGAACCATCATCAGGTCTAATATTCAATTTGTCCAATACTTTGTTTTAACCAAATACCTGCAAAACTAGTATTTCCATCAGCCTCAGCTGTACTTTGTGTGCACTGCTAATAAGTGAATGTTTGCATGTTTACACATCTGCATGTTAGCGTTGTCATTGTGGACAATGATAGCATTAAGCTCACACCACCACTGTGCCTAAGTACAGCCTCAGAGCCTCTAGCATGGTTGTACTCTCTCTGAATACACTTGGTAGACGGTTTTTCAGATTGTGTAAACCTGTGAGAATCAGCTAGCTCTCATATATATTTTTGGCATGTAGTAAACTTATAATAGTAACAGCGCAGGTGTTTCATTTTAAGCCGAGTATGTCTGCTGCAAGTGGAGGCTGTGTGGTCTGCCAGCTGCCACATGAATCTTTTCTTGAAAGGGTATGAAGATGCAAAAGGCACATGTGAAACTATACTGTATCCATGAAGAGGTTGCAAAGCCACCTCTGTGCAGCCATTTGTGTGGCTACTGTAACGTATGTTAAGCATGCTTTCTATTGAATCTCTTGCAGTTTATTTATTTTCATGTTAAGCTACAGTTGAACCAGAATATTCCTCATCTGTGTTGTTTTAGAGTCTGATCTACAGTGATGATTATATCATAGTTGTTTTGTAAAATTGCATTTTACTCCAAAAGTTTCGGTCACACATTAGTGTATCACATTTCAGTCTGGGCCTCTCTGTGTCACTTGGCTGTATTCCTGTGGGATTCAGCTGACTCATGCACACCTGCGTGACAGACTGCTACTAATCACTTACAGTCTTCACTTTCCCCGCCCGCATGATGTCACAGAATACACTCCTGTCTCTCCATAGTTGGACAAAAGACTGTAGAACCTTCAGCTTATTTGTGTATGTGGTTAGGAATGATCTGTCTGTATCATGTGATAAAATAGTATCAGACTAGTCATGTGAGCATGCACGCTCTTTTATTAACCTAACATCTACACACTCATTGTAAAATACTGTCACATAACCAGTCTGTTTGTGCTGTTAGTTGTGTAACAAAGATGTTAGATGTATACTCTGTGAGAGCAGGACTGGTTTATGGTCTACATTGTATGTGTTCAATGAATGGAAGTCATGACGAGCTGTGGTGACAGACAGATCTCTTCCTGACTGGGTGAGTCGAGATGAGACAGAGCTGCTCTTTGCGTCACAGTCTGTTTGTTAGTCACGTTACTATGAAGTAAGACACTGACTCAAGTTGACGTCTGAAATGGTTTTACTGACAAGTGTTTCTAGAACAGTATGACAGGCCAAGTGTTTGTCATGCACAATACTGACATAGAAGCCAGTGCAAACAAACAACAACAATAACATGCTGTTTGTCTGTCTTATGTCATTTGTGGTTGTCATTTGTGGTTGTCATCAAGTGGATATCTATGATTAAATGTTCACAGTAGAGCAGTTAACCTGCTCATATGAATGAGAAACTGCTTTGGTAAAATAGAAAAGGACCTTTGAAAGTGAGTTATGTTTAAATTACATAAAACATATTTGTTGCCTTTGGACAGAGCCAGGCTTTAAGTCTTAATGTTGAAGCGGGGGTTTTCAGAGTCTGCTTTGGGGGCCGTAAACAGGAAGTATAATGTTGCCATGGAGTCAGTTAGTTAGCTGTTGGCTACAAGTTGAGCCTTGTTCTTTTTTAGGCCTCTGCGCCAGCGATAGCCATGGCTGAAGGCATTATATTTTCGGGTTGTCCGTCCATCTCAAAAATGCATGACATGACATTTAGCAAAAATGTGGTGGTCATTTTTAGTGATCATAGGTCAAGGTCCCTGTGACTTCATGTGTCTTATTCTTGTGAGTAGGATATCTCAAGACTACCTTGAGGGATTTTTTTTTAATTTGGCACAAATGCCCACTTGAACTGATTTTATTTTGGTAGTCAAAGGTCAAGGTCACTGTGACCTTGCATCTGTCTCATTCTTGTGAATGCTATATCTCAAGAAAACCTCAAGGGAATTTTTTTCAAATTTGGCACAAACATCAACGGTGAGTCATCAACAAACTGACTAGAATTTGGTGATCAAAGGTCAAGTTCATCATGACCTTACGTCTCATTCCTGTGAACACGATATCTCAAGAAGGCCTTGGGGGAATTTTTTTTTAAATTTGGCACCCTCTTCCACTTGAAGTCAAAGGTCTGATTACAATTAGGTGGTAAAAGGTCACTGTGACCTTTTGTGCGTCTCATTCTTGTGAACACAATATCTCAATAAGGCCTTGAGAAAATCTTCTCAAATTTGGCATAAACGTTTGCTTGGACTCCAGAATGAACCGATGAGAATTTAGTGGTCAAAGGTCAAAGATCAGGCTCACTGTGATCTTATGAAACATGTTTTTGGCTGGAGACGCTGTCAGTCCATCATCTTCCTTAACCTCACTGCACATCTCCCCTTTGCCACTGTCCATGTGCCCTTCCTGATAAACACCCTGGCTCTGTTCTACAACTTTGGCAAATCCTGGAAGTCTGATCCAGGAATTATCAAAGCGTCAGAGGAGCAGAAGAAAAAGGTAAAGTTACAGAAAAGAAACAATCAGCAGGAACATGTTGAAAGAAATGTTTCTATTCCTTTTTTTCTTTATTTTGTTGTATTTCACCATACGAAGTGTTAATGTTGATGTAGTGAATACAGGTATTCTGATCATTAGCTTTAATGTGAACTCTTTACACGTTGTATTCTGACCTCACGTGTGATGTTCCTTCAGCTCTGAAAATTCCAGTTCACGGCAGAAAGCTGCTTTGAATTCGCTGGAGAGATCAGGGCTGCTCAGCGGCTGATCCTCTGGCCTCTCTGTCTCTCTGTCCCTCATTATCACACTCTAATGGGGGACAACAGAGGCTGTGCTTTGTACCAGGCCCGGTGATTGATGAAAAGCTAAATTTACTCTGCATTGTTAACACAGGACTCACCACTGGATCAAAGGCTTCAAAGCTTTCCTCTCCCTGCAGAGGATCTCTTTCCACCTCTTGTTTTCCTCTCATGTTTGTATCTTCAGTTTATTTGCACAGTGATGTAATGCTGTTAGAGCAAACTGATAAAAACACTTAAAAAAATCTTATTTGTGCAGAGTGGATAAAAACCAAACCACTAATGAAAAGTAGTTTGCCTTAAAATCACAATAAACCAATGACTGAATGAAACTGTAAATCACAGTTAGCTTTTGTTCACCGTGAATCAGCCGAGCTTCCAGTGTAATCGTTCAGCTGGAAATCCCAGCCTCAGCTGTCAGTAGGTCTTTTGTTTCGTTGCCAAATAGACCTTGGCGAGATGAATTTCTCAGTTGTTCATTCATTTTTCTGTCATGTCTCTGTCCGCTTTTTTAAAATCCTGCTTTTGTTTCTTGTTTCCTTCCTCCAGACAATTGTGGAGCTGGCAGAGACAGGCAGCCTGGATCTGAGCATATTCTGCAGTACCTGCTTGGTAAATTCTGACTCCTCTTTTAAAACATGATTTATACAGAGGAAAACAATAGTAATATATATTTTTGACTGCTTGTATGACTGTTTCCTTTCAGATACGGAAACCCATCAGGTCCAAACACTGCGCTGTGTGCAACCGCTGCATCGCTAAGTTTGACCACCACTGTCCCTGGGTGGGGAACTGTGTCGGTATGTCAGCAACACAACGAAATTTACGAGGATGTCAACAACATATGCACATATAAACAAATAGCTCCTCATAATTTTCTTCCCCTGACTGAGAGTTGTGGCTTTTTATTGTGTTTTATCAGCTCCATATTCCATTTTAAGAGGCGACACGTGTCCTGACTGAGGGTTCTGCTCTTAATTCATTCTGGCTCTGGTAAACAACAGAAAAACATGTTGGAGAGATTATAGACCTGCATAAATGCTTATATTGATAGGCTCCAAACGCCTCACAGAAGCACGGAAACAGCACTCTAGCTGATTTAGCTAGCTCTGTGTTTCTGTTGCACAGGTGAGACACAAGCTGCAAACCACCAAGGCTGAAATATTAAGCTAATGCAGAAAAAAACTGCAGTTCATCTGATGGCCACTAGAGGCTGGCTCCAGAAACAAGTCAATTCCCATAGACCCCCATGTTAAAATGTTTACGCAGAAATAAATATGTTTACATCCTGGTGCAAAAACAGTTTTGGTCTCTGTAGCTAACATCCCCCTTCATAACAATTGTTATAAGGAGTTAATTTTTATAAAAGTCACCTGTTTACATTTTATTTAGGCCCAAAGTTATGCATCATTAAAAGCGGGGCAGCTTGAGTGACAGGTTGTCCACCTTTCGCTCCTCTACAGCTCCACCTTCTTGTCCAAATATTGTCACTTCTGGCTCGAAAAAAACAAGATGACAACGGCCAAAATGCGAAACTTGAGGCTTCACAGCAGCAGTTCACAAAACAATGGTGACTTCACGTTGACTACATCCATTATTTTGTACAGTTTTTGGTTAGATGCAGCGCTTGAAGGACTGTCTCTGGAGCTGCTCCCCTCCCCGTGACTGTGAACAGTCAGTTCAGCGTCTGCTTAGTTAGCACAAGCTAACACAGCAGCAGCTACACCAAGACATTAAACAGCCCCAACAAACTCAACATACACCAAAGCAGCTCGACTCTGTTGTTAATACAGTTAATAATTGTTAGCTAAAGTTAAATGTGTGATGCTAACAATTAGCTCTGTCATTGTATATGTGCAAGTGGACTCTCACCAACTGTCCCTGGTCGCTGATGTTACCCAGTTTAAAGGTCCACTGTTTACACCTTAGGGGCATCTGTTAGCAGGCAGAAATAGTATATAATATTCATAACTATGCTATCTTCAGCGTATAATCACCAGAAACTACGAATCGTAGTGTTTTCGTAACCTTAGAATGAGCTGTTTATAACAACATGAGGAGCGGGTCCTCTCCTATAGAGTCAGCCATGTTGTTTCTACAGTAGCCCACAACAGACGAACCATTCACTGGTTCTAGATAGGGTCATTTGTGTTTTCACATCAGCCACTGTAGTGCTACTTCACGCTTGGCACACAGGAAAAGTTTCACTTCTGCAACCTCACCACTAGATGCCACTAAATCCTACACACTGGACCTTTAAATAAAAAAAAAAAAAAAAAAAATAGTGTTAAAGTGATTTAATGTATGGGAAACACTGTCATTTCTTCACAGGTCCAGCCCTAGCGGTCAGTAATAAATCATTGATAAAACTAGTAAAACTAAACCCAACACAGTAGAGAAAGCTTCAATGACAAGATGCTGAAAAAGAATATGGCAAAATGTAGCTGAAAAGGAAGCCAGTGTCTGCATGTGTCCAGCATTGTGTCAGCATCGTCGGTGAAACAGACCAGAGACAGTGGGGGGAGGAAGGAGTGCAAGGGTCTTGTAGCACTTCCACTTTGAAGCCAGGTGGTCAGGAAGAAGCTTTAAATGTGTGGAAACTGTCTGAACAAACAAAAAGCCCCACTTAATGACAATTGGGACCAGAGGCCTGGAAAAAGATTTTAAATATATCATAAACACAGCTGTAAATGATGCAGTTATGGGTTTCCTTTGTATCATCTGTCATCTTTTAGAGGGGTGGATTGCCAGAAAATGTGTCACAGTTATTCATGTTCCCCCCTGGATGAATTGTAATCTCTTTGTGAAGTGCAGCCTCACAGAGCTGTTAGCGCATCTGTCTTGTTTTTATCACGAGCCCGGTCTACAAACCTTCTCCTCTTACTGCACATAAATATTTTAGTAGAACTGAACTGCACTTAAAGAAAAACTTTTTGATATGTCTTCCTCTTATCTCCATCACTTCTGGACTTCTCCAGCATTTCTCTCATCGTTCCTTCGCTTCAGTTGGCAGAGGCAGCCAACTTAATAAACTAAAGTGATGTGAATGGGACATGACATGCTTGTTTCTCCTCCACAGGAAGTGGGAATCACCGCTACTTCATGGGTTATCTGTTCTTCCTGCTCTGCATGATCTGCTGGATGATGTACGGCTGCATTTCCTGTGAGTAGAAAACCTCTTTTACATTTCCTTCCCTTGTTTCACACTCTGCTTGTTTTATTTCTCTGCCAACTCCTTTACTGTCTCTTTTCCCCTCAGACTGGAGGATCCACTGTGCCACCAGTTACGCCAAGGATGGTTTCTGGCTCTATCTGACCCAGATCGCCTCCTGCTCTCCCTGGATGTTCTGGATGTTCCTCAACAGCGTCTTCCACTTCATGTGGGTGGCTGTGCTCATCATGTGTCAGCTCTACCAGGTCTGGATTTACATTTGGTCCACATGTTTTAAAGACACATTGTAATGTAGGATTTACAATAGAGCTTTTAATCTGCAAGCATAGGTTCTTGTACCCTGAAGCTATAATCTTTGTGTGACTGTGAGAAAAGTTGGCTGACCTCTTTGCTTCTCCACCTCTCAGATCGCAGCTCTGGGGATCACCACCAACGAGAGGATGAACGCTCGGAGATACAAGCACTTTAAAGTCACAGCCACGTCCATCGAAAGTCCCTTCAAGTAAGTGACCTTCTCTTATCCAAAGAGCTTACTGGACCTCTGTAGCCTGCTGCTCGTCCCTGCTGCAGGCCAACAGCTTGACGCTACATTAGCTGCTACTAGCACAGCAGAAGCTCTGAATGAATTGTTGGTGGTTAAGTTGTGTTGTGGGTAATGTAGGCGCCAGGTTTTGACAAGGAAGAACATGTGGAGTAAATAAGACAATATGCATTGGTTTTGATCTTTTTTTATCTTATATAATGGGGTGTTAAAATGATCACTGACCCTGTTTCCTCACACTGACCCTCATGCTCCTCTGTCTCTGTGTCCTCTGCAGTCATGGCTGCATCAGAAACCTCATAGATTTCTTCGAGATCCGCTGCTGCGGTCTGATCCGGCCCGTGGCGGTGGACTGGACCACGCAGTACACAATAGAATACGACCAGACGTCTGGCTCGGGCTACCAGCTGGTGTAGAGGAGAAAGATGAGGAGGAGGAAGAAGAGGGGGCGGAGCAGGGTGGAGTCGAGTGTCGCCCGGTGGAGTTTGGAAGGATCACCCTCCCCGTCCCCCCCCACCTGGCGTTCATATCGGAGCGATGCTGTTCTCGGGAGCGCTTGCTTTTTTGGACCATCTCTCCCTCACCGATCAAAAGACTTTAAAAAAAAAAAAATCAGCCAGGACTAGCATGCTGTTACGGGGCAACACCACACCTACACCCCCCTCCCTCCGCCCTCACCACCACCTTTACTACTATTACTACTACTACTATTCTACAACATCAGACTTTACTGTACCTCCACTGCTATCCCACCCCTCCACCTCGTCTCTTCTCCTGAGCCCTTTGGACGGTGCGTTGCTGCCAGGCACGAACGGAGAGGAGAGAGGCTGATGGACGAGAGGAATTACAAAATAAAAGCTCTTCTGTTTGTACTGGAGACGTGACGCTGCAGAGACAGCAGCCGTTAAGTGGCAGTATCGCTCTTTACCCTCCCTACTTTATATCCTTATTTATGGTGTCCCTGTTGATGTGCCCTGTATGTATTTTTTTTGTTTATTTGATTGGTTCAGGAACTCTGCTGTTCCTGTGATAAAATAACTGTGGTGGCCAGGGAAGCTGAAGGAAAGTTTCTTTTTTTAAACCATGATTTGTTTCGAAGTATGACAGAAATAAGGGAATGTGTTTAAAGGTTTTGATTTTGCACCGTGATGAATTAGCTGATGAGGATTTGCCAAGAACTTATCAGAGGAAAGGTGTTGTGTCGCAGGTGGAGCCGCTGGAAGAGTCCCAACTTCTCACCTGCTGATGTAAAGCTGCAAGATAAAAATTTTAGGAGTTATCCACGTGAAAGTAATACCCTAAAAACAGTTGTTGTGCAGTATTAACGCAGGATTAAGTGCATGAATCATGACTCCTTCAGCGGCGACCACTGTAGACGCAACAGAAAATATCCTACAGACAATGTGATACAGGTATATTTATTTTAAAACTATTTATAGATAAAGTATGTTCTAGCGCCATCATTTTTACATGTCACATCATTTTAGCTGAGTAGGTTTTTATGAGAAATTATGAAACGAGTACCTGTAGCTGTTTAACATGGAAGCCCGGGAACTTCAGCATAAAGCTCTGTATAGACAGGTACAGCGAGTGTATTTATTAACAGCAGAGTATAAGGAAAAGAACGCAGCAGACGGACGGACGAGTTTACAAGAAAGGTTCATTCCATGTGTTTCTCTCAGAAAGCTGTAAAGTCTTATTTGTTTTTGTCTTTTGTCTGCCTACAACATTGCACTGATCTTTTTTTTTTTTTTTAGTTATTTGTTTTTTGGCTGTTACTGAACACAAGGGCCCAGCGGCGCCGCTCCACACCAACGCTTCCATTGTTTACAGAGAGGAGGAGGAGGAGGGGCCCATCAGACATGGCCGGCTCCCATCACTTCCTGTCTGGACCCCCCGCAGTCAGCAGCAGCAGCAGCAGGATGGACTGAAGTGTAAAGAATGTGCACCTGTACATAAACAATATCTTTCTCTGTATTTTTTTTTTTCTTTTCGTCAGTGTTAGTCAAAGGTGCTCCTTGATTTTTTTTTTTTTTTTTTTTTTAATTTTTGGGGAATTCTTCTGACCAAACGGACAGAAGAAAATCAAGTGACTATACTCCGAGTGTATGACTGTAGCTTTTCGTGATGTCCGACACTGCTGTCTATAGGCATTTTAACCCCTCAGTACCTTAAATTCCCCCTCCCCCGCCAAGAAACTCCACTGCATGTACGATGCTTGGGACAGCTGGGCTCTCGCCGTCCCCCCTTTCCCTGTTAACCGGACCCCATAGTCATCACCATGGTGACAGCCCAGCAAGCCACGTTGTCTGTATATAGTGAATGTTAAGTATTTGCAAGTACTTTTCTGCATTATGTTCATTTGTCTGTTTTGGTTTTTTTTTTGGTTTTTTTTGTTTAGTTTGTTTCTCTCAAATCCAGTGTGTTTAGTGGAAGTTTTCTTTCAGGTCGCCAGATTTCAAGTCGGGCCCTCCTGTGCAAGTGTGTAATATATTTGAATGTTCCATGCTTGTGGACTCTGTAGTCATCCTAAAGGTTTTTTTATGTCATATATCGCTGGGTTTGTTATACCACTGGATGTACAAATTGTAAAGCAAAGACACTAGAGAACTAAGGCAGACGCCAAATCTTTTTTTTTTTTTTGTTTTCTAAAAGCTGAAATGTGATCATGCAATAGTTTTAATGATAGAGGGAGGTTATATTACATTAAGGCCTCCGGAAACTTTTGGGCCTCATGTTTGCATCATCAGAAGGGGACGGTTATGTCATCATTCCACGTTTCACTCGCCACATCTCGCTTACCCACCTCTGATGTCATTTCTGCCCTGCAAAGACAACACACAGCGGCTGCTCTTTGTGCTTTAAAGGTCGTGACTTGATTTCATATCAGTACCAGTAACTAACCACTTGTGTTCTAATAATGCCTTTTAAGTGACAGGAGGTAAACGCGGGCGAGTGTTTCTGTTTTTCTGGGGCAGCAGCTCATCCAGGACGTGAATTCAAAGCCGTTTCAGTCCTCACTAGTTCTTCCAGCAGCCTAAAGTCTCTGTTCTGTCTCCCCCCTCTCACCTCACCATGTGGGATAATAAAATAAAATTAAAAAAAAAGTTAAAGCACATAATCATCTCCAGTGCCTCTCTGCCCACCTTCAGACATCACTGTAACTCCGCTTCAGATGTAAACATATGGGCATGGTTCAGTTTTAATGGCTTTAATAATAAAATACAGTCAAATGTGAACTAGTGTTTGTTCATGTTTTTATTTGTATCATGAGCACCTACTGTAACATCAAAGAGGGAGAGAACACAAGAAAAGGACTGGTTGATGATCATGTTAAACAGGAATGTATAAAAGATGTGACTGTGTCTGAGCGATCCAGCTGAGCCATCACTGAGCGTGAACCAGAGCGCCGGCTCCTTGGCCGTAACCAAAGCCTTTGGGCCCGAAGTTCTTGGCGTAACACGCTGTGGATGGAAAGAGAGGAAAGAAGGAACATTAACAAGCTGCAGATTGTATTGATCCGAAACTGTATCCTCAGAGTACTGACTAAAAACATTTAAATACTGAGATGAGGAAGAAAGGGATCTCATATCCGTGGAAGAAATCTCAGCAGTGTGTGAATTATGTTGGCTAGTTTTCATTTCCATGTCATGCCAAAGGTGTGGCCCCTCCCCCCGTGATTACAAAACTACATTATATACTGAACAAAAATGTAAAAGCAACAGTTGTTTTTGTTCCAGTTTTTCACAGGTTCAAGTTAAAGAGCTAAGAATTTTTTTGTCACAGATTTGTTAAACTCCCTGCCAGTGAGCACGTCTTCTCTTCCAAGAAAGTCCATCCACCTGACAAGTGTGACCTATGAACATGCTGACTAAACAGCATCATTACTGCACACATATGCCTTGGCGAGGTCACAATAAAAGGCCACTCTAAAATGTGCAGATCACACAACACAATGTCACAGATGTCACAAGTTTTGAGGAGGCGTGTCATTGGCCTGCTGACTGCAGGAATGTCCACCAGAGCTGCTGCCTGTGAACTGAATGTTCATTTCACTACTATAAACCGTCTTCAATGTTGTTTCCCTGAGTTTGGCAATACATGCAACCAACTGCACAACCACACATGTCAGTTACAACGACAAACTGCTGTCAGGTCAAGACCCTGGTGAGGACAATAAGCATGCAGATGAGTTTCCCTGAGATGGTTTATGAAGGAATTCTTCAGTTGTGCAAACCAATTATTGCATCAGCTCTCCTGGTGACTGCTCTCAGATGCTGGATGTGGCGGTCCGGAGCTAGTGTGTTTACATGTGGTCTGCGGTTGTGAGGCCGGTTGGATGTACTGCCAAATTCACGGAGACAACATTGGAGATGGCTTATGGTGGTGAAATGAACATTGAGTTCAGGGACAACAGCTCTGGTGGACATTCCTGCAGTCAGCAGGCCAATGACACACTCCCTTAAACAAATGTCTCAGTGAAGTTAATCTGCATGCTTATTGTCCTCACCAGGGTCTTGACCTGACAGCAGTTTGTCATTGTTACTGACTTATGTGGTTGTGCAGTTGGTTGGATGTACTGCCAAAATCAGGGTAACAACACTGGAGATTGCTTATGGGGGTGAAATGAACATTCAGTTCACAGACAACCACTCTGGTGGACATTCCTGCAGTCAGCATGCTGATGGCACGCTCCCTCAAAACCTGGGACACATGCACATTTTAGAGCATCCTTTGATTGTGGCCATCCCAAGGAACACCTGTTTAGTAACAATGCTGTTTAATCAGCATCTTGGTATGGCACACCTGTCAGGTGGGTGACTTATCTTGGAAAAGAAGTAACTCACTGACACAGATTTTAACAAATTCACGACCAAAATCAGAGAGAAATTTGTCTCTTGAGCACATAAAAAAGTCTCAGATCTTAAACTGAAACCTGTGAGAAAACATAGGTGTTGCATTTTCAGTTTTGTTCAAAGTATACATCACGCATCCAAGATATAACATCTTGTGGCCTGAACCTAAAGTTAATGCTGTTAAGAGTTTTTTTCTCATCTCCAAGGCTTTCTTCATGTATCTGGCTAACTTCAATGTTTCAGATGTGATCAGCCAGTTTTGTGGATCATCCATATAAAAATTGTTTTAATCTACGAGACAACGTATTTGGGGGTTCCCACTGAAACTGACAACTCAAACTGACAAATTGAGATGACATAATGAACATATCTGCTTCTTCTCTTCCAGACTTCATACTGGCCAGCTTAGCACAGACTGGTACCAGATCTCAACACACATTTCTTTGCTATTTAGATACATTCCAGACACATAACGTCATTTCAGTGTCCTAAATGTACAGAGTTCTGCTTTATGTCATTACCACAAACACAATTTCTCTTGGAAAAATAAATGTTTGTATTTTCATCATTTAAAAAAAAGCTGTAAAAGAGAGTGCACCTATTTTATGACCAAGATGCATTGATTTTTTGGTAAATCCCAAATAAAATTCCCTCAAGTCAGCCTGCTTCCTTCCATATAAGGTGGCTGAACTATTGCTTAGCTACACATATTCTACACTAATAGGACTAATTTACTTATTATAAAAAAAGCAATGTTGCTGAGATTTAAGTTGAATTTGGACTTGACTTTGGTTCTTTAAGCACCACAAACTGATAAATTCCACTGGGTTCTAGTGTACTGGAGGTGAACTGCACCAGTACTACCTTGATGGATTAAAAAGTCCCCCAGCAAAGAGGAGCAGGGAGTTTTAATGTGTCTAATGACATGTCTCACATTTTACTGTTGCACTGAACTCTGGCAGTTTTGACAACCTTCAACCTGAGATCTAATCTGCCAAAACAGACAACACCTGTGTGTCTTGGGTGTGTGTGTGTGCAGACAGAGCTCAGAAAATCTTTCACAGTGCAGTTTTCCAACACTCAGAGTTGTCTGTCTCACATCAACATGTGACGTTTAAAATAAGCCATCTCCTCAGGCTGTGGTCAGACAATAAGGTGCAGAATTTATGACTTTTTTATTCTCTAAAAATAAGTGGTTTGTTTAAAAAAAATCTTAAAGTGTTTGGAAATATCTTAGCTTTTTTTGCAAATGTGCAATCTCAGGTCTGCTGACCACATGCTTCTTCAAAATGTTCCTGATTGGAATAACAATATCCAGCTGCTGCTCAGACAGAGTCAGGATGTCTCAAAACCACTGACTGATAGCAGCAGCAGAGTCTGGCCTGTTTGGCTTTCGAGCTGAGATGCAACATTCCTCCTCATCAGTACAAGGTTTCATTATGCCATTCAGCAAACATCCATCTGCTGACGTCTGCGTGTGTGTTGATATCTCTTTCTGTGTCTTCTGTTTAACCGAACCATCCCATCTCATTGTGCTGAAGAGGAGGGAGAAATCACTGTGGAGGTCACGCTGCACATGTTTCTGCCCACTAAAGTACAGTGGACAGTAAGCAGCTCTGTTAGCTTGACAAGGCCAGTGGGTTCCAGCCAAGCCAACACACCAAATGTGAAATACGTCATCTGGGATGACAGTGAGTACAAGACACTGAGTTTGTATGTGTGTGTTTTGCTTGTTGTTACACAAGAGCCAGTCCGTCCAGGTCTGTCTTTGCTCATATGATCATATCAGCTGACAGTAGTGACTTAGCTGCATAATACAGTGGAACCTCTCTGCTCATTCATTAATATGTGAATCACTAATCTTTTTATAAGCAGGAGTTAAAGGATCTCTTTGTGTCTTGGTCGCATGTTAGCATGCTAACACTGGCTAATTAGAACTTAACACAAAATTATGTTGAGACTGATGTGAATGTCAGTTTTGCAGGTAAAAAGAAGCAGAAAGTTGCAGGAACACTTCCTGAAAGTCAGTGATATAAGATAAGATGTCATAGCCCACAGCCTAGTTGTACATGCTGTGTCAGTGTCGTCACAACAATGAAGAAAACTCTCACCTGAGCCAGAGACATCATTTTCGCAACTTGGCTGAGCTAACGAAAGCCAAGTAGTCTGCTTTGATAATGTCCTGGCAGATGCCTCACTTTTAATACTGATACCAGCATGATGCTAGCATGCTGACAAGGCTAACATGCTTAAGTTAGTCAGATATGACGTCTACCATGTTCACCATCTTAAATATGTTTGCATGCTAATGTTGACATATTAACACATGACACACCTGAGGCTGTTTTGAAGGTATTTTTTCACAAACCAAAGTATTGGACAAACTGAAACCTTGACTCGATGGCGCCAGATAAAAAGGTAACTATGATTCATTCTCAGGAGAATATGAATGTCTGTAGCAAACATCTTGGCATAATTGTTGAGACATTTCATTAAAAACAACAGACGTCATGGTGGAGAGGAGGAAAAGTCAGAGAACCACCAAAGTCAGTCGGATTCATCCTTAGGACGCAGTTACTCAGAAGTAATCTAATCAGATCTGGGCTATCGGATTGGATCAAATCTTAAAAAGTGTTTGTGCAAAAAGAAAGAGGATTCTGAAATTGGATTAGACAATGGAATCTAGTCTTGGTTTAGATCTGGATCAAACCTTCAGCATGTGTTGTTCAAAACTTTTTAGTGGAATTGGGATTAATTTGATTCCAAAAAATCTGGATCATTCTGATTCAAGCAGAAGAGCAGATTTCAGGAACAAAATGTAATAAAACTTTTTTCAAATACATCAAATATAGATATATATACATTTATTTATATTTTGTGCTTGATTTGTTATCTGTTGCAGTGATACGGAAGATAAAGCAGACATTAGCCTGCCTATTGAGCCTTTCAGTAAAGTAAAACAAGTATTTTTTTTGTTATTGACAGCTACTTGGGGGATTATTTTATGGGGACAAAATCCTTTAAGTTAGAATCTGAAATATCTCCACTTTGTTCTCTTTGGGGCCACCCATGATGATAAGCAATAATTAGCTTGAAAGCAGGCTGCTGAATTTACTTCTATCAGCTCGTTTTATGAGCCCAGCAGTTGGCCAGATGAAAGGGTTACCACAGCATAGATGCTGTGTATGTGTGTGTGTGTGTGTGTGTGTGTGTGTGTGTGTGTGTATGTGTGTATGTGTGTGTGTATGTTTTGGTGTGTGTGAGAGCAGATTATTAATGACTGTGTGCTGCTTGTAATTTTTCCCAAGGATGTCACCATGGAGACCCAATTCATATTACTGCAAATGCAGGGGCTTCTATCAGAGGGTCATAAACTTAATCACTATTGTGCTGCCTCATTCGGCGATATATATGATTTGAGAGACATTTATTTAAATTAAAATCTTTGAGATAATTACTTTAAATATAACATTAATTTATCATGTAATATTTATTACAACAACACAATCAAAAATAGTTTGCATCTCCTATGCTGTTTTCTGTCTTCAAATAAACACACTTAATGACCCAACACTGGCTACTCTACCTGCTGTTCTGTCCATAGCTAGTAGCCTACAATGTGATGTGCAGTCCCATTTAGAAAACAAGTAATCTGGATTTAGGACTCTTCAAAAGTTTATGTCTGGATCAGGGTGATCCAATCTAATGTTGCTTTGAAAAACTCATACAAAAGTAAAAATGGATTAGCTGATCCTGGATAGCAAAACATGGGTATCCCAAATGTGGATCATTCTAATCCAGGTTAAATTTTTGAATGACTGGGCCCTGGGGACCATGTCTGGAGAATGTTTAAAGACAATCCAACATTGCCAACCCTGCTGCCACACCATTGTTCCTATGAAAACAAACACCCATTGTTTCGAAAGATTCATGCACTGCTGGGATTTTTTTTCCTACTATAACAGAATGACCCGCCCTACTCTGCCTCTGATTGGTTTACCCTGATATTCTTACCCTAACCCTAAACCAATCTCAATCCTAATGAGCCTAACCAACCCAACCAGTGAAGGCTACAAGTTACTTGCCATCAGAGGCAGAGTGGAGCGGGTGATGCCTTCACCACAGTAGGAAAAAAGTGGCATTAAGCATGAGAACTACCCGAGACTGTATTTTTGAAGCAATAGCTCTTTGAAGCAATGGGCATTTATTTTCAGGAAAACAGGCTTTTGGTCCAATGAGACGTTTGTCAGACTATCAGGGTTTTGGAATAATGGACCGTCTGGACCATGGGTAGTCTCTTCATTGCTAGCTGTGTCTTTAAGAGTCTAGACAAATGTATTTCCAGTTTTTCAGTTAATTATGATGCAGTATATGTACTGTATATGCTTCCTGTTGTTTGTCATGCTCAGTTAGAACATTTCAGGTGTCAACCTGTCTTCATGCTATGCTCTTTCTGCTGTAGAACTACAGTGTGAGTGAATTTAGGTTCACGATGTCAGTGATCACACAGTAAACACATTACTCATTAATGAATGTTTAAGTGAGAAAATGTGTTGCTGCTGGATCTCTGTGTAGCAGATTCCTCATGTCGCTATCAGAGCGCTGCATGGTGGAGTTATTCTACTCTTGCTCTGCCAGTGCATGTGTTGGCTAACACAAATGTTATTTTACCTTGTGTTATTCCAGGCCCTCTGTGAAAGCTTAGTAATGACAGTAATCCATCAGACATCCAAAAGAAACACTATGTTGTAATGCTGTAGTGAAATGCTGCACGTATATCATTTCATCTCAGATGTTTTATCTCACCTTTGCAGTAGATTTCTCCGTCTTTCTCAGTCTGAGTGGTCGACTCCAGGCTCTTCCCACATTTTGCACAGCGGAAGCAGTTCTTGTGCCACGGCTACGAGGAGAAAGAGAATTTTAATTTTATACCCAAAGTGGCAGCTGTTCAAGTCTGTCTCTGTGATGTCCTGCTAAATCTACCTCACACAGTCAGACAAAACAAAGATTTTGTTTGCAGATATTTACGACTGATAAAAGCAGATGTTTCATGGAGCTTATGTCGTCATTTCCTTCGTCAAATCCCGTCAAAGCAGCTCCCACCGCCCGAGGGCTTTTCTGACTGTCTTCATTTCACAGAAAATTACAGGTCATGCTTACGCCAATGAGTGGAGCCTGATAGATTTCCTCCCATTAGAAAACACATTAACAGCTCTCCGCCCGATGACATCACCTGCTATAAAACAGCTCATGATGTGTGAATCTGCATGTGATCAGCCACAGGAAATGCTCCACTCCCATTTTTAGAGGAAACAGAAATCCTCAGAACACAAATCTTTGCTCCTCTGTAAGCAGGTTTTCACCCGAGCAACTTCTCAGAACTAAACATCCTGCTGATACATCTCAAGAGTGCGAGCCTCATGACTTCATCTACTGTAAATCTATGTCAACAACATCTGCCAAAGCCCCAGTGTCCAGACAGCCTCGCACGATTAACCCCAGCTGTTTGGGAAGCTCCCATCCAAACTTTATGGAATGGCTTCAATCAGAAAAACAGGATCAGTGTTCTCTCATTAGGAGAGACCATGCCAAACCCCCTGCATGCGGCTGAGCAATGTAAAAACCATGTGCGTTCAGTCCAGTCAAACAAGTTTTACCCAGGAGGTTTGTGGTGTAAACTGTGGTCCTGTGCACTTCAAGGACCCAACACTGCTTGGGTTACAGGTTTGATTTCTGTTGGTGGCTATTCATGCTAAAACTGTATATAATGATCGTTCTGTAAAGTTGAATACACGCTCCACATTTGAAAAGTCATTATAACAGTGGTTAAGTTCACACTGCAGCTTTAACTGTGGGAAACACATTAAGTTTTGTCATTAGTGTGAACACAAAACACTAGAATAGAGTTCCGGGAGCACATCCTTAAATACTGTGGTATGAGATCAGATTCTCAGACACAGCCAAGAGTCATAATTTTTACAACTTGGCTCCAATAGTGGACTTGGCTAATATCTTGGCAGATGCCTCAATTTAAAATCCTGACAGTGCAGACTGCATCCAAAGTGTATTTTTTTATATTCTGCAAACACATCTTTCTGGCTTTCTGATCAGTTATATCCTACATACAGAGATGAACAATTATCCGAATTGTTTAACACTGGAAGGATAACAACCAAATACTTTACTCTCATATTATTCATCAGCAATTCTGTTAAGTTATTTATTGTTTAAAACATTATCACACCACAAAACTAAAAGTGTACAGCCATGCTAGCAGCTCTGTGTGACTGTCCCTAGCCACATCAATAAGTTGAGCCAAATGCTAACATCAACATGCTAACATGATCAACAGGACTATGTAAATATCTTAGTCTGGCATGTTAGCATGCTCACATACCACTTGACACAAGTTCAACTGAGCCTAATGGGACTGTCACTGGTTTTGGTCATAAACATAGGAGTGGACACAGATTTTGACCAGGTGGTGGCTCCAGTTAGAAAGTTAAGGGATCAGCAAAGTGATTAGCAATTCATCCTGAGGGGGACATGACTTTATGTACTAAATGTTATGTCAATCCTTCCAAAAGATGTTGAGACATTTTACACAACACTACAAATTTAAACCTAAAGGGATCACCAAAGTCATTAATATACATCCTCTGGGAACCATGAATGTCTAAAAAAGGTTGTGATAATTCATCAAGTAGATGTTGAATTCATCCTCTTAAGACCTTACATTTTTGTACATAATTTTATGGCAATCCATCCAGACAAAGTTGTGATTTTTTTATAGTGTGGTATTGTTACTTTTACTTAGAGGGGACCTACAGCATATATGGTTTTATGCATTTGTGCCCTTATTAAGTTTTACAATGAAGGATGTTTATATTCAATGTGGCTTAAGTTTCAAATAATGAGGTAAAAGTATGTAAAAGTAATCTCTGTGTGCAAAAACCTCAGGTTTCTTACCGTTCTGAGCATTTTCTTTCCAACAGTATTTCAACTCTGACTCATATATGATTTCTGATGGAACATGTTTGGTTGTGTTTAGAAGCTGTTATTAGTGATTTTCACTGTAAAAAGTGCAGCTATTTTCTGTTACAGGCATTCTCCAGCTGCAAGTATACTGCTCATGTACATGTAGCTACATGCTAATATAAGGGAAACCTGTAAACTTGGTTGCTGATGTTGATACATTCTCCTTAATTTCAAATCGTATTCCTGCTAGGACATGTCCCTTTGTGTTCAGAAGCTTTTACTGGTGATTTTTTACAGTAAAAAGTGCAGCTACTCTTTGTTTCTGGAAGGGGGGCGTGAAGAGACAGGCGCTAAACAGAGCGTCTCAGACAAAGGGTAAATACAGGTGTTCCAGCACAGTGGAACTGACAGTATGAGGAAAATAAAACAAACCCAAAGAAATGCATAATAGGGCCCTCCTTCGGTAAGTGATTCAAATACTTCCTTCCAACACTGGTAAATAGCTTTAAGTTTTGGACTAGAGTGGTCAGACAAAACAAGCAGTGAGAGCATCACCTTGGGTCTGTGTTTTAAACAAAGAATAGAGGACATTTCAGATGAAACTCTCACCTTGCCTGCCCCCATGATCTTCTCGGCTGCATACACAGAGTCTCCACACCGGGAACATTTCTCTGAGCCTCCAAACTTCTGGGCAAATTTGGATGGGTTGGGGTTGGTGGTCGGTCTGTGAGTGTGTGTCCTGAGGGCAAAAAACATATAAAGCACATGACAAATTGTTTCCAAAAATCACCCTCTTTCAATATAGCTTAATTCTTAGTGATCTAGTCTTTAAGTAACTAACTAACTATTTTGTTATCTTGAGGTTAAAGCTGATCATTTCTAAGTAATTAATATGACAGAAAATCTTTTTGTTAAGATCATTCTGTAATAACATTTTCTTCAGGGATGGATATGTGATTCTGGAATGAAACTGAGACTCAGTGTACCAGAACGTCCTCTCTCCTTGTAAAAGCATTTACTCATTTACTAAAAGTGAACCAAGCATGACCCAAAACTTTCACATATGTGGTAATAAATACCTTAGTTATGTATCAGTTAAACATTAATTCTTAAATCAATTAATATCTGTTGAGACAACTTTATAAATGACCACAATACCATTTTTAAAAGACAAAAAGTTCAGGAGTAAACCTGGCAGACCCTACTCCTCTAATAACTCTGTCTGTCCTCAGCCAGTGGTGGGAAAGTGAGCAGGGCACCCTGGGGCCCTGGAGCGGTGCTTATCGAAGGGTAACTGCCAGCCCCAGTGGCCCCTGAATGAAGGCCTTTGTGGCAGAGGACAGAGAGGGGGGAAAGCGGGATCCTGCTGGGTTACATAATAAACCCTTTCATAACAATCACCTGACGTCTGAGGCAGGAGTAAACATTCAGGGGAGGTGTGTGGTGTGTATGGGTCTGTTTTCCTGTTTGTTTTCATGTTTGGCCCTCATTTATCAATCTAATGTACAAACCAGTGCAGAATAGGGTGTAGAAATTATCTTGCAATAGGGCTCATGTGAGAATAAATGTTCTTATCTCACTGATCACAGTGTAGGAATGATTGGGCGTTCAACAATGTGGCGGCTGAAAACAATCATTATTTACATATCCCACCCCAAATATATTCTCAGTTTAGAGGCCTAACACCTACAGTTTACGACGTGGAGAGACATAATACAGCCAAGAATAGGAACTTCTCTGAGCTGGAAATGGAAACGCTGACGTCACTGGTACAATTTGACCAACTGGTTCTGTTTGGCAGCTTGAAAAGTGGCATCAAAGCAAGTCGTAAAAACGCAATATGGAAAAAAAACTGCTGCGGTCAACAGCATTGCAGTGGACAATCAAACTCCAGCTAAGGATAGAATATTTACTTTATACATCCATGATATGCACTGAACTGCAGCCTCTATATACAGTATATTGATAATATGAGTCTATATATTATATAATATTTATATTATAATATTCACATAAAAGCATATAGTCTGAGCATATGATCTAATAACAATTGTCTGACTCAGATTTACTATGGTGCAATGCTGACTCAAATTTGTACACGTGCTGAGACCGTAGCCTTCACTCTGTCAACACTGATAAATGCAGAGCTTTGCGTGGAAAGGTAAATGAGGGCTATGTGTATGAGTATACAGAGTCTAAGATTCTTCAGGTCTCAGAAGTGGAAGTCAGTTTGCAGTATGAGTGCTCAGAAAGCACTGAACCCAACCTATTAGATGATGTATTAACCTTCAAGATCATTATGAATTTTAGACGCCTGCTTTGACTTTTCTCTTCTTGGATCTATGCTGTTCACCAAACCAGCCAGGATATGTTGCAGCCAAGCTGGATTTGATAAAGTGGTAGACATATGCCAATATTCCCGCCAAGGTTTCTTTGCTTTCTCAAAAAATGTGTGGCTGAGGCAGTGAGAAACAGAAAATGATGCAGGGCACAGCAGGAGCAGGAGGGCAGCAGAGGGTTTTATAGACAGTTTCGACCTTGTATGTGTTCACTGTCTTGTTCAAGACCCAAAATCTGTTTTAGATAACTGTACACTCTTTCTCGTCACTCGGCCACCCAGCAGTAGCTCTTACTGCGTTACACATCCAGCAATTCCCATTCTCTCATGTTTATGCTGATCTCTGGTTAATTTAGAAAGCTTCTATAACTAGTGGAGAGCAATAGGGGCAAAAATAAAATCTAATTTTTTCAAGCATTTTGTCCATGTCTGCAATTGACATTAGCTTTCATGAATTCTACATTAGGTATTATTTTTCAAGTTGAAGTATTTCAATTTCAAGTTCGGCATGATGAATGCATGTGGCTTGTGGACAACAGCACTGTCACAGTCTGCAGCCGCAGCTGATAAACATCATTACACACAGCGCGCCACTGAACTCGGTGACCTTGTCAAACTCTTGGCAAGCCCTTGTGCAATTAAGTCCGATGAATGATCTTTTATTCAGACATTTCAAGATGTCATTTGTATTGGACTGAATCTATGAAATTGCAAAACAAAGCCAAATTTAAAAATGTCGCAGTTACTGGCAGCACTGCGGGGCATTCACTGTCAAATTGTTTCTAAATTTGTACATCTTATACAGCTTTTTATAATCCCATCTGATGGAACATTGTAGAGCAGGAGTGGATAGCACACAGCTGTGACGAAGCATCGCAAGCAACAAACAGGAAGACAGAAGCACAACACAACACTAAGCGACAGCATGTACAGTGAGTGATGATGGATTACATGACAATAATGAAAGTATCGCTGTTTGCATACTGCGTCATGCTGCCCAACACCGTGTAATAACATTTAAAACATATGACTTCTGACCACGCGGCAACTTTGGTTCCCCTATGGCCGAAATAATCATCTTAATCGCAGTTATCAAACTCAGCAGCCCAGCTTACTCTTCGTGCTTGATTCCCAGCCGCTCTCCTCGGTCCATGCTGAGTGTGCCCGCCCCCTGGCCGTAGCCGTAGCCTTTAGGACCGTACTTCTTCCCGTAGCATGACTTGCAGTAGATCTCCTCGCCATGAATAGCCAGTGTGGTGCTGTCTAATCCCTTCCTGCAGACCACTGAGGACACACAGAGAGAAGCAGTGACATTATTGGAATGGTGGCAGTGAGCACCTAGCAAAGAAATACAGTATCTTCCTGTGATCACGATGTCACTGAAATGTTCTGTAAAGTATTGGTTTTAAGAAGAAATAGGACCATGCTGTAAAATATTACTTTTAAAAAGAGAAGTGTGCTCACTGCTGAGAACTTTGTTGACATTTTAAACATTTGTAATACTGAAAGAAGTTGTAGTGGCAGTTAAAATGAAAGGGTTGAGAGAAGTTAAAGAGTCAATTCAGATTTAAGAGGAAGCTCCAGTTTGGATGTCAAACAATAAAAGGTGTTGAAATGTGAGCTGAAATGGTCAGCTGAAACACAAGTCCAGTTTCAGTGTATAAAACTGAGAGATATCAGCTGAAGTGTTAGCCAAACTGCACTAAAGGCAGTCGGAGTAAATTGTATATGAACAGGGGAAGTTGTGAGACTTAGAAGATTGGAAGATCTGAGACCTTTAGGTGTCAACTGACACTTCAAACCCATTTGGGTTACAAATCTTCATTTGAACATCCAATGTCCATCCAGATTTTCATCCTAACTAGTTTTTCTGATGTCATAATTGGATCCATTAGATTGAAACTCTTCAGTAGCTGTTGGAGAAATCACTTTTTGGCAGGTTTGTACACAGTAAAGAATGCTTTGTTTATAAAACAAAAGCATTTCAGTGGCTTAAGACTGCACACTGACTTCTGGGATTAGCTGAATTCTTCACACACTAGCCTGCACTGTGTGACCATCTGCTTCTGGTTTAAGATTTCACACAACTAGCTGAAAAAAATGTCTCCACTCATGTCTCTCTGATCTCGTAATGCTTTCAAAATAAAAGCTTTGCCAGCTTTTTAGAAAAATTCTCTATGTCCAACCAAAGGGCTCCTAAATCCTCATATTTCCTTCATCATTTTCTTTGCAATTGTTATGGTTTCTCTGCATTTCTGTCACAAGTATTTCAAGTTCCCCTGCACAACAGTTAGGTCATTCATCTTCGTGCATTGCCACTGGTATAAAGTATAAGCACATCAAAAAGAAAAAAAGGAACCCCCAGAAAGTGTACACAGAGTCATATGGACCTCTGTTTGCAAATGTGTGACATTTCTGTCAGTATATGACTGCCTTTCATACACAGAAATGAAAAGTGTTAAATGTCAAAAAATGTCAAACAGAGGAACTGGTGGAAAGGGCAACTGAGAGCCAAGGACATCAAGTCCCCCCGCTCATCATCTCCTCAGTGGGAGTGTTTAACAAAGCTGCCTTTGTATGAGAGTCGCTGGAAAAAATAAACTCATCTTTTGTGGCTCAGATTGCTTTGGTCTTCTCCTGATAGCAGCTAAATGAAAGCGTCTGTATAATCCCGGGCTCTGTGCAAGCTCTTTGCTGGAACATCTTCACTGACATTTCAAGGACGGTTCAGGAGCAGGACAAGCCGCCCACCCATCCAACAAACTGATAATAATGCGGCGTGAAATCGACAACCGATGACCAGTGAGAGAAATGTCAGGGAGAGCTCCCTTTGATGAGCTGTGGAGAGGTGAAACTGAGTTTACCAGTCTGTCTCCTGATTCTTCATAGCTCTCTGCTGTTTCAACCAAGGATATAATAACACAGCATAAATGATCAAACAGATGTCCTTTATTGTATTATAAAACAAATAATATGTGCACTTTGATGTAATATCTGCTCTTGGCAGGTCTTTTGAGAATATAATTACACTTAAGACTTTTGGCTAAGTTGCGCAACAGCTACTAAAATGTCTTAACTGTCTGAGACTTTTTCTTCAAAGCAAAAAAACAAATGTGTTTGTCCACAACTTGCTAATGGGAAAACTCAGACATCTGAGACTTAGGAGTTGGCTCTCGTGTTTTAAAGCTGGGGAAGACAGTTTGATTTTGGCTTTATTGGGCAAAAACTCCCATAATAACCTTTGAGCGTATTGTGTTTGAAGTGGACTGAGAGAATACTACACTTCTGCACCTCCTCTTGACTCTGTTTTCAGGCTTTAGAAAATCTAGCCCATCATGGAAGACTTTGGCCAAACACAGGTCATTTCAGAGAGAGCAATGCGTGTGCATGTCGCTTCAGATGGTAAAAGCTTGATTCAATGGCGGAGAATCCTGCAGAGAAAATAGATTTTCCAACATTGGCAACAACTGTCTACACAACAATGCAACCCAAAGGAGACAGAGTCTAAAAAAAAGAGTCTGACAATAAAAGAAAGAAAACTTATCAATAGCAGGGAAACGTTTAAGAGATGGACAGAAAATGTAGTTTAGCCCTCTGCAAACCAGAGCTTACAAGAGGCATGCAACAGAGGCCGAGGCCCATTGGGGTAAGCTCCAAAATTGCAGGACCTTACACTTCCCATAATGCAACTCAATATCCTCTTTCAGAGCACCCATCCATGGTAAATGCTCATGTCCTTCAAAACTCCATGTTCCCAAAGTATAGTCTTTCCTCTCATGCTGATGATATCATCAGGGTTATTTTTTAATGAGTTAGAAAGCTTCTGCACAGCCGCATCATACAACTGTTTTCAGAGGATAAGTTGTAGGGCTGGGCAACATATCCATATTATATGAATATTGTGATATGAGACTTAAAATCGTCTATGATTTTGGATATGGTATTATCATAAGTGTTGTCTTTTCCTAGTTGTAAAGGCTACATTACAGTAAAGTGATGTAAGCTGTTCTATTATTCTATTATCACTATTTATATTAACAATATCACATCCTCCATAACAAATTGTAATTCCCATCTGTACGCGGATGATACAGTTCTGTATTGTTTTTCTAATACTGCGCACTCTGCCACCCAAATCCTACAACAAGCCTTTGACAATTTGCAATATGCACTCTGTAATTTAAAACTAGTACTGTATGCAAACAAAACCAAATACATGCTGTTCTCCAGAGCCAGAGATATAGTTGATACTGCTGATGGTGAATATGGTTTACATATTGCCACTCTAAATGGTCACAGTATTGAAAGGGTATCACAATATAAATATCTTGGTATCTGGTTGGATCAAAAAGTTACTTTTAAATTTCAAATAGACACACTTGTCAGGAAGTTACGACAAAAAATTGGATATCTGTACAGAAACATTGTGACTTTTCCCATGTTCAGTAGGAAGCGGACAATTGATGCCGTCTTCAGTCTTCTTGTCTGTCCTGGATTATGGTGACATCATCTATAGACACACCTCTACCTCCATTCTTAAACCCCTTGATTCAGTTTATCACTCCGCCTTGAGATTTATTACCAGTGACAGTTACTCTACTCATCATTGCATCCTATATGAAAAGGTCGGGTGGACATCTTTAACAGTTAGACATAACAGACATTGGTTTCTATTAATCTACAAAGCCCTAAATGGAAACTTACCGTCATACATCTCCTCCTTATTAATCTGGTCAAAGAGTCATTATTCCACTCGCTCAAGTGATTGGCTAACACTCGAAGTCCCCCGTGCAAATACTGATCTTGGGAAAACTGCCTTTAGTTTTTGTGCTGCACATACTTGGAACGCCTTACAGCAAACGCTAAAACTTGATGCACTTGTATCTATAGGCCAGTTTAACACCATATTTACAAACTACTCCACTCTTGAATGTAACTGTTTTTAACTGTTCTGTTGTTTGATTGTCTGAATTGTGTGTGTGATTCTCTCCTTTTGTAGGTGTGTGTGTGTGAGTATTTACATGTGAATGTATGTGGTGTCTGCATATGTTCATGTGTATGTGTATATGAATATGTTTGTGCATATATATTTGCTCTTGCTTTGTTTTCATATTTATTTCTGTTCTAACTGTACTCTCGACATCATTGTAAATGAGGGCGGTCCCTCAATGATTTCTCGAGATTAAATAAAGGTTGAATGAATGAAAAAATTTGCCTTTTACGCACTCAGTCATTATATCCACATTACTGAGGATTACTTCTCAAAATTCTCATTGTGTTATATTTTGTGAAAGCACCAAAAGTCAACCCTACAACAATGCTGCAATATCGATATCGAGGTATTTGCTCAAAAATATGAAATATTTGATTTTCTCCATATTGCACAGCCATAGTGAGTAGTGCCCTCTATAGTAAGTAAACTGATGTTCATAATATTTCTAAAAAGTGATATAATGCTGCACAGGGTGGGAAATCAATGTGGGAATATGGTGTTTACTCTAAAAGATGGTTAGCAGTATCAAATATATTCTATCTTTAGTCGATGACCTTAAACCAGTGGTTTTCAAAATTTTGTGCCCAAGGCACACCAAAGGGCAAGCCAAAATCTCAAGGCACATCTGTATTTAAATCTTAAATCAGCTTGTACAACGCGTGTTATCTCTCTTATCACCACATAAAACAATAAAAATAAGAAAAAATAAGACAGGTAGCTTTAGTGATACTGTCAACTGACAGTTCTTTTTTCTCTCGGTGGCAGGTCGTCTTCGCTGATGCTTCGGAGTAATTAGCTCCCTACAATAAAGCAATCAATTGTCCCACTCATGGCCTTCTCCTTTTAAATGTTATCATCCCTCACACTGGCTGCCAATCAGGGCTTTTGATGAGTCACACACTTAAAATTCCCATGCGCAAACTGCGACAAATAGGCTCCCTGTGAAGGTTTTTTAAACAAAATTAAATTAAATTACATTTTCAGCAAGAGATTGCCTCTTTATTAGGAAATGGGTGCGCACAACATACTGATACAGTCCATTAAAAATTCATTTGTAACTTTTTGTATAGGCCCAGTTGAATACTGCACTAATAATGTGTGGTTATCACAAAAGCCCACGGCACACCTGGACTGGCATCACGTCACACCGTTTGAGAACCGCTGGGCTAAAACATGGAAAACACTGCTATGGTCCTTTAAATTTGATCTCAAGGTGTTACAGCTGTACTTACTGCAAAGAAAACAGCATTTGTGGAAAAACTTCCCGTCACACTGCACTTCCTCAGCATGGTAAACTGTCCCACGGCACGCTGCACACTTGTTGCCTCCTCCCCAGTTTGGCATTGTTTGTGGTTCTAAGAAGAAAGAGAGAAATGATGTGAGAGGCTGAGGAATCTAAGGCAGGGTTACTTGTCTGCTCCTGTTCTACAGAGGACTTTTCCCAGCCTTATTCACAAAAGAAAGATGATCATAAAATTACTTATTTTTCAGCAACACCCCTCACACGCTTCGGTGAGTAACCATTACTATAGTACCCGATAAGCTCCACTGAGGGTAAATGCTTTGCACAAATGCACATAAAGCATGGTGCTCATTCCCATGATGGTCTAATTGCTGTTTTAATAACTTTTCCTTAAAAAAAAAAAATGTATATATATATATATATATACACATATAGCGAGTACTTGTCATAGTTTTAAAGGTCCAGTGTGTAGGATTTAGGGGGATATATTTGCAGAAATGAATAGGAAGGAATATAGTATAAGTATGTTTTCTTAAGTGTTTAATCATCTGAAAATAAGAATCGCTGTGTTTTCGTCACTTTAGAGTAAGACGTTTATATCTACATTGATCACCATGTTGCATGTCTCACAGTAACCCAAAACGGAAAAAAACAACACTGATTCTAGATAGAGTTTTCACTTTTTCACATCGGCTACCATTATTAGCAGCCCTTCTGCGATGAACTGCGTTAGAAGAACACCTGTTTTTTAACGTGACACTGCTTTATTCAGTGTTTTTACTGATTTAAATAACCAGGTCTGTTTCTTTTGGAGAGGGAGGGACCTCTGCAGATAATTCAGCTCCTGGTAAAAACCTACAGCATGTCTGGATCTTAAGTTATCATAGAAAAAAGGTGAGCACAGATTAGCAGGTGCTGGGCAGCGTGCTCTCTGTGACGAGCCAAACAGCATGGGAGAGACACTGATATGTAACGTGAAACTGCTTTATTCTGTGTTTCTTATCGTTTTAATCACCTGGTCTGTTTGTTTTGGAGAGGAAGAGACCTCTGCGGATAATTTGGCTCCCAGTAAAAACCTCCTCAACAATGAATACTAAAGGAATTCTTACCAGGAGAAGTTTCAGCTGGTTGCAATCTGCAATCCTCACCACCAGACGCCACTAAATCCCCCTAAATCTTACACACTGGAATTTTAAAGCACTCAGTTGCTTGCTCCATATTGCTGTAACTACATCTGCCTTTGAGAACCTGTATTGCTGCATGTCTAAGGTGCATATGAATTGAAAACCACTGCTCCAGGCCACCACTGCCACCCTGAAAAAAAAACAATGCAAAAGAGGTGGGCCTAAACAACAAGGCAGACTAATACCCAGAGGAATGTTTCAGGGCGCCGTGCCTCAGGCCTTATGTTGTCTGATGGACTGTGAATGTAAGACACAAACACAAACAGCAAAGAAGTGTGAGCGTGAAGTAAACACTGTTGTTACCACACAGCGCCCACATGATGGACCCAGTCACTCCCTGACTCACATGTGCATCTGTCTGTAATTACAGACTCACTCCCCTTTAAAAATGTGACACGAGGGCGTCGATGAGGTTCCATATGAGACAAATTTAACATTTTAAGAACTTTCCTCTTCTTTCACCACTAGGCAAACCTGCTGTGATATCATACTTGGGAGACTATAATTAAAAAGAACTGTTACTCTTAATTAATTGAAAAGAAAACACAGAGCAGTAGAAACTATTAATCTTGTCAGTCGCTAAGTCCTCCTCCCAGCTGGATTAGAGACTGTAGAACAGGCCCGAGCACGACAGGGCATCATAAGACCACTAACATTACCATTAAAGCTCCCTCAGGGGTTGGGTGTGATGAGAAGGCTGGTGTTTAAGTGTACAGGCCAACAAGATGGCTGATGGGGACTTTGGGAGAAACCACAGTCAATCTAAAGTTTCACAGAGTTCAGGGGTCATAGCTACACTAAAGTTAGAGATTCAGATATGTGTCTTAATAATAGGGTTAAAAATAGGGTTTTTAAGCATACAAAAATTAAAAGTGTGATACAATTTAGCCTTTTTACTGTGCACTGGAATGTATTATGTGCAACTGTATTATTTTTGAGCTAAAATAATAGTTTTTAGATGTTTTTAACATGATTCACAGAAAATGACTCAACTAAAGTGAAATTCAGTTTTTATCCAAAAAATCATGTGAGGCATATTGACAGCTACATCGGTTATAAATCATATCAAAAGACACATTTTGAGAATCACAATTAAACTCCAAAATAATGTTAATTGTGATAGCAATTCTTTATACTTTGGCGACATCATTACAACCACTAATGTGTCAATAAAAAGGTTTTGTAGGAATCAAATTTTTATTTAAAATGGCATTAAAATGAGTTTGCTCACTTACTGATTTAAAGAATTTTGATAGGTTTGTGTCAATATAGGTATATTTTTCATTTTTACATAAATATATCTGTTACACAGAGTGGCTGTGTTTTGAGACTCTGAATGACATTTTGGCAAAATGGCATGACAAACTGAATAATTAGTCATTGCTGCATTATTTTTAGTATTGGTCCTTTTTTATTAAGGATGGAGATGATTATGATTTTCCAAAAAGTTATTAGGTTGAAGTTGGCAAAGACCAATATTTGTGCTAATATTCAGTGTCTTTAAACTTACCAAATATCCTTCAGTATTCAGTGTTAGTACCCAGAGAAGAATCTGAAACAGCTCTGAGATCATTGCTGGACACTAAAATGTTCCACTGAACCAAGACTAATGAAATTTTATTATTGCTGAACTTTTAAGTGAGGGTGAATGACTGAAACTTCCAGAAACTCTGGAACAAATTACTGCCATTAAATGAACTCACATCAGATTTTTAATTGAAGTTCAATTTTTGTCCTGGCACAAAACTACTGTCAGTACACAGTGTAACCTCTCTGACCTTTGAAACCACATTGAACCAACAGTAACAGCTGGACCAAGTTTATCAGCTGAATGTAATTAGCAGCCATTTAATTCTGTTAGTGTCTTTGACTGTTTGAATCTGACTTAATTTAGATAAGCTTAAATTAAGTTATGTCGTTAGCTGTATAAAATGCCAGTGGGTACAGTGAGTTTTTACTCTCACAAAAGTGTATTATCCGCGAATGTTAATGTACATTTCACCGCATTCATATATAAAATGTCAGTTAAAAACAGAAAGCAGTATTAACCTGTTATTACGAACCTTATATAACACCGTAAATGTAATTTGAATAGTTTAGCATGTATTTTTAGCGAACGTTAGCCTTCACTTTTAAAGTAATGTATTTGACTTGTTAGCCTGATGATTTAGCTTTTAACTAGCTAACTTTAGCAAAAGAAAAACTAAGAATTACGTTACTGTTTAGCATGACTGCAATTTTGTGTTAGCAGCTAACTGTTCAACTTTATTTCTCGGCTACAAATACCAAAAACAACAGTTTATCAAAATTGTTACTGTTACTGAGACAAATTGTTAATACTTATGCAGCTAAGGTAATTTAGCTAGTTTGTTATACAACGTTATAAGAAACACTAACTGACACTGACTCCTCAACGAGTAAATAAAATATATTCAGTAACGTTCATTAAAAGTGTCAAAGTGTTTGTCTGCAAAGTAGTCTGAAATCTACAGCATTCAGTTTAAACATAATAAGTTGGAATATAAATTTAAAAAGTTACCTTTACGTAGTTTTTTTAAAGCAGGTATAAGGTCTGGATGTGAAAAGGCTCCAGTTGTGTCCTCTGTGTATCCGGACAGTTCAGCAGACTTTACTACACTGACGCTGCGGTGCCACATACTCCACATATTTACCGTTTCACTGGAAGGAGGGGTTACAGGAGGGGCGTGAACTCAACACTGCTGCCTTCAGGTGCTTTCAGAAAATATGAATGACGTTAAACAGAGGACCATGAATCATTACTGCACTTTCATACGCCTGGGAAAAACAGCATGTTTACGTCATGGGCTCTTGGACAGCTCACGTTGAAGGGGTTTTAAAGGCTAGACTCTCAAATCAAGGAAAAAGATCAGTTTGGTTTCATATTCACATAAAAAGACGGCCTTGTTTTCTGGCTAATTTTAAATTTTAATACATTTCAAAATAAAAGCATATGTACAGTGGTAGCTTTGATGTTTATAAAAAGTTATAAAAGACAGATCATTACATCATTACACACAAACAAGCCACATTTGATATGATTTCCACCACAAGGATTTACAGGGGCAGAGCATGTGAGGAATGTTGAATTATTTATCTGTCTACCAGTGGCTCCCCTAGAAATTTTGCATAGGGGTGGCCAGATGGGGCCACTGAAAATCCTGAGGTGGCACGCCAAAACAAAAAGCCCTAACTGAATTTCAGGAACAGCTTCTTTGCATATGACATCATACATTTGTGTGCTGTCCAGATATGGCAAGTGTGGATCATAAACCTCCAACTTTGGTGTGGAGAAGTGGAGTTAACTGACTTCCAACATAAATGAAGCAGTAACCTCAGGTTTTTAACAGCATTTCATTAGACCTCTGGGAACAGTTAACCTAGTAGCTAGAAAATAGTTTGTTAATGTTAGCTTGTAACTCTAGCCTGACAACAGTGCATCCATGTACAGAGCTGAAATATAAAAGACAGCTGTGCTAAAGCACATTTACTCACTCGGACCGAAACAAGATGGCAGTTGTTTCAGCCATGGAGCCAACCACATACAGACTAGTCATAGCCCACTAAACTCTTGTACGCTTTCATCAGCTCACCGTGTAATGTAAGTAATGTTAGGAGGTCTGGAGGACGAGGTAATTTGTAATGACGATCATGTCCACACCACACAAATCAGTCAAGTTAGGGGGAAATAATCACTTTCCTTTTTTTTATATGGATCACATCCAACATTTCAATTTTCTGATGACACCTGCTGCCATGCAGGTTTTATGTATCTGTACATGTTAGGTGTTTCATTGTTCCTCAATAGGCTGGTTGTCCTTTTCCTTAAAGTTACAAATAAAGAGTTTTAATTTGAAGGAATATAGGATTGTAAGGAACAAAACAATTACACAAAACAAGCCTTCTCAAGTTTAGGGGGGACTCGTGGGTACCCATAGAACCCATTTTCATTCTGATATCTTGAGGTGAGAGTTCAATGGACCCCTATGAAAATGGTCACATCAGTTGTTCCCTCACCAAAATTTAGCCTAACTTCGGAGTTTAATTTAACCCCATCCCAACAAGCTACTAATGGATGCCTTAAACTGTCTGGTATCACAAGATACCACTTTGCATAAACTAAAAAAATGAGTCCACCATAGCCTCTTAAACTAAATAATTTCCACCTCAAATTATTTTGCCAGTGAGAAGGGGGGGCAGCAATTGTACCAGGGTGACCATGGCCCTCGCTTAGGGGCACCACTGCTGTCTGCACATGTGGGGTAATTAACAGCAACAACAGAAACCTATGATAAAGATATGGTGTATTATACCTGAAAGGACATGCCCTATGTGTTTGGGCCAATGGCTTTGACTTTAAATGTCATGAAAGCTTTTATGAGGATTGCCTTTAGAGCACTATAGAGTTTTGGCAGGCCAGTCTAAATTACTCTGCTCCAAACTGAAGGACACTGGAGAACACACCTTTTGATGGCTGTGTGAATGGATCTGTCACTGCGGGAGTTAAGGAGTTGTGTTCATCTTGCTTTTGTAGTGTACTTCAGATGGCTTTTAGCTTTTCATTTTCTCTTACTCCAAGGCTCGCTACATACACTCCACCTAATTTCCTTATGTTTGATTTTTTTTGAGTGTCAGAAAGGGTGGCACCCTGGGTTGCTGCCTATGTTGCCTATAGGAAGATTCGTCATTGAGTACAGGATCCCATATTGTGAGGCACTGAGTGAGTGCAGCTGTCTGGTGCTAAATGTGTATAAAACTGTGCAGGAAAAAAAGGAACTTGGCCTTCTGTCAGGATTTCAGAAAATGACGTACAGTAGACTCAAATAACAGCCCAGCTGGGTTTACACTTTGCTTTTTTGGGTGTGTATCTATATATGCATGTATATAACTGTGTGTACTGTGAATGCTTTTAACATCACTGCTGGGTCAGTCTGTCCAAACTTGCAGTTATCCTGCTCCCTGCTGGACACATAGTGTAATAGATGATGGTTTGTCCGTGTCTGCCTTGCAAGCAGGGAAAATGAGGCTCAGAGAAAAGCCAAAAAGAGAGGTCAATGTGTCAATGCAACAGTGTAGTCTGTTACATAGAGACAACGCTGACCAGTGCAGCCCTGTTCAAAGCCACCACAAACCACATCCTGATAATGACTGCTAACATACAGCATGGCTGACGTCTGTGATCCAAAGGATAAAGACAGACAACTCAGTGATTTACAGTGGAAATTACACGAGAAAAAAACAGTTGTGGTGCATAATTACCACAAGCCTAGTTCTACAACATATATGATAATGCAAACATAAATACATACACAACATCATTCCTGAAAGCTTTCATTTTCTGCTTCTGATGCCAGATTGGACCCAGCTGCCCGTACAGCACCTAATTAGAGATTACAGAACACTTTGATATCAAATTGTTTATATAGGTAAAGCAAAAAAAAACATTTTAAAGCTTTAACCTGACACTGTTACAGAGCCACACAATGAGGAAGCAAGCATGATTCAGCACAACATAACAAAAAGTCTGCTGTTTATGAAACATGTGACCTTCATGACCTCTCTCATGATATCACTACAAGTCTCACCACAGTGGAACTACATGGCGACATTGGGAGCAGCATAGCATGATTAATTAAATTTAACTGAAAGGTTTAACCATAAAATGACCCCTTTAAGGAGGGTATAGGCTTATTTATGTCTAATTAAAGACTTTAATGTACACAGAGACACAGTGAATCTGGTTTTTAGTTAAACCAACATGTGTGTTTGATTCAAGTCCCCCACTGTTAAAATAATATGTGCAGTGAGGGAAAACAGACAGAGGCCTGCACTGTCACCAACAAACCTCGGCTTCATTATTTTTTAGTCATGCTATTTGTTTTTAAAAGGTCCATAACAACAGAGCGCTTGATAGAGGAATATTGAATCATCTTCAAGCAATAATCTGACACAGCCTCTTCAGACCAATGACTGCCAGCTGCAGCGTTATTCTATTCAAAATGGATGATGACAAGGCCAATTGCCGGGATGAAAGATCAGACCATGATCTGAATGAATAGCTGGAAAATATATATGATATGGTTATATTTGGACATAAATTGAAGCCATATGTGCAGACGCAGTGCCGTGAAAACATGTTTCTCTGTAGAATATTTTTCATAATGACTGGTAATGGATATATTGACAAAATGTGGATCAGACAAAGGGAATATTTTTATCGCACTCATGTGAAAATGGTCCATGCCCCATTCACCATCAGCCAATTACCCTGACTGATTGTTAATTGCCTTCAGCTGATTGCACACAGCCGGGTTTGATTGCAGCCAGCCCTGCCGAATCTGAACCTCATCGAACCTTTTCCCAACAGTGAAGCCGTCACCACAAAGTCCCTACAATGAAACCATGCCTTTATCAAAAGAAATTCCAAAGAAAGTGGGAAAGGAATATGTTGTTTATCGGTTTAGAAAGGGTGACAAAGCCATTTCTAAAGGCCGGAGACTGCACAGAATCTCAGTGAGAGCTGCTTTGAGCAAAAGGAGAAATCTTAAAATGCAAGTGAATCTTCCCCAGATTTCTTCAAGGATGCAGTGGTAACGAAAGGAAGCCTCAGCAAAGCCCAGAAGAACATTTAAAGAAGTGCAGACCTCTCTAGCTTCAGTTTAAAGGTCAGTATTAATAACTCCACAATGAGAAAGAGACTGGGTAAAAATTTTTTGTAATTAACAAAGCCCAGTAAAGCAAATGGGACAAATTCCTAAAGCAAAACTTTGACTTAAGTGCAAGATAAAAGAAAAGTCAATTCACTTTTACTCCTAATTGCAAATGAAAAATCAAAGGCTATTTTTACAGGGGTCTCTTAAATTGATTAGATTAGGTAAACACACACCTTCAAAACATGATTTGCAAAATATAATTGTTTTTAATTCATATGTTATTACATAATAGGTAGTTCTAGGCTATTATTTGAACATTTAAGATATAATTATTTCATTTCCTTTTAGCCAATCTCCAATGATCTAATCTCTAATAATATATTGAATACATAGAGACACTGTTAATATCTAATACAGATGTAAAGGAATTCTTGCAAAAGCATTTTGTTTAAAGGCAACTACAGATTTGGCAATGCACTCGGGCCTAATAGTGTAATTCAGAAAGAATTTCTGGGAGCAGAAACTACGCAGTAATAAAATAAAACTGTTTGAATCAGGTAGAGCTGCAGCTCCTCTGGTCCTTATATGGACACCAAGGCTTGAAGTAGAGCTGCGGTTAAATGAATGGAAACAAAGTTAAGTGTTTAGAGGGAAAACAAAGGTGGTTGCTCTTATAAAACAATAATTTAAGGGACTGTGGTACCTTTAAGGGATAGTGGGTACACAAAATTACATGTTTTTTAGATGTGAGCATCTGTGCATTGTGTAAAAATGTCATGTTTGTTTGCCCCCGTCTAAATACACTTATAGCCCCTTTGAAAAGAAAAGACAGGGACTTTAAGCATGAGTTTCTCAGAGACTTTTTACTCAAACTAGACCATTTTTTTGCAGTCATTTGATTTAAGTTGTAACTCGAGACATTTTGACATGCTCTCAAGCCTTCTGGTGAAATAAAATATCCTTTTAAATCACTCTGCGCCCTCAGGAAACATCCGCTGACACCATTTGGAGATTTATGACCACATGTATAGTGTTTCCGAAGTAAGCCGGGCCTGTAAAATGAATGGATATGTTGCATTCATTTAGAGGGGGATTTAACACTTCTGAGATCACAGGACAATTTTTGCTCACTGTATTAGTGGCACACCCAGCAGACACTGTATTGTTGATATAATATCTAGAGTAAATGTCTTGGTATCACTTAAAATAATCAAACTCTCAGCAAGAAAGCAATAAATGCAATTTTCAAAATGTCAAACAGTTTCTTAAATCACTGTAATTCAGGGGGAGTGTGTTGCATAGTCATTAAGTAATGTTGAAGCCATGATTGTAAGCGTTCACCTTTTAGGAAATTTTCAGTTTTAGCCTAAATATCTACCATACTATTAGCTATTTTTGAGCTAAAGACCAAATCCATCAGTCAGTTACTATGTTAGTACCAGCACTGTTTCAGTAGTTCTCTCAGTAATTGTACAAGTGGTAGCAGCCATAAGTGGTGGTAAGTTAGTTTAACTAGCAGGCTTACTAAGAGCTCTAGCTAATGCTAGCATGGACGTGTTCGCAGTGGTAACTGCAGAAGTAGTAATGGCAGTGGCGTAGAAGTAGTAGAATTTTGAAGTTAGTGATGTTGTAGCTAGTAGTGGAGCTTGCAATAGTTAGTGTTATAGTTGCAGAACTTGTTAGTTGGTGGTGTGGGAGTAGTAGAACTAGCAACAGTGTATAGTAGTAGTAGTTCAACCAGGAGAGACTCTTTTTTCATAGTAAAAAGAATATTTATTAACATGTGAACATAAGAATAAAAATGTGGAAAGTCTTTGGCGATTAGACCCCATAGAGATGTTATGATTTAAGGGAGGTGATGAGGGTCTAGACACTGGTGGTGGTAGAGGTGGTAAAGATGAGATGACAGGAAGATGTAGAAGTGCTGATGATCTGGATGAATAGAGGAATGAGCCTTTGTTGAGCTTGTCCTGGACTCTGGACTACGGGCGCAAAGATTCTGCCTAAAATGATGGCTGACAGCAGCAGAGGAGAGAGCAGATTTAAAACTTTTGCAGTGGCATCCTGATTGGCTGAGAGAGATCTTGGCTTGATTGGATAACAAGAAGAGTGAACACCCCATAGTCAGCTGATTAGAGGAAGTAGTGAGAGTGGGATGGAGAGAATTCTGAATGGATGAGCATAAAGAAAGTCTTCCTGATTGAACTTACGCTGAGCTTCATTTGAACTTGCAATAGTGAGTGATGTAGCAGTAATAGTAGGAATTGCAATAGTTAGTTGTATAGTTGTAGAACTTGTAATAGTGGTGTAGTAAAACTTGCAATAATTAGTGGTGAAGAAGAAGTTGAAGAAGTTGAGGAAGTAGAAGAAGTTGAGGAGGAAGTAGAAGAAGAAGTTGAAGTAGAAGAAGAAGTTGAGGAAGTAGAAGAAGAAGTTGGAAGTAGAAGAAGAAGAAGTTGGAAGTAGAAGAAGTTGAGGAAGTAGAAGAAGAAGAAGTTGAGGAAGTAGAAGTTGGAAGTAGAAGAAGTTGAGGAAGAAGTAGTTGAGGAAGTAGAAGAAGTAGTTGAGGAAGAAGAAGAAGAAGTTGAGGAAGTAGAAGAAGTTGAGGAAGTAGAAGAAGTAGTTGAGGAAGAAGAAGTTGAGGAAGTAGAAGTAGAAGAAGTTGAGGAAGTAGAAGAAGAAGTTGAGGAAGTAGAAGAAGAAGTTGGAAGTAGAAGAAGAAGTTGGAAGTAGAAGAAGTTGAGGAAGTAGAAGAAGAAGTTGAGGAAGTAGAAGTTGGAAGTAGAAGAAGTTGAGGAAGAAGTAGTTGAGGAAGTAGAAGTTGAGGAAGTAGAAGAAGTAGTTGAGGAAGTAGAAGAAGTTGAGGATGTAGAAGAAAAAGTTGAGGAAGTAGAGGAAGAAGTTGGAAGTAGAAGAAGTAGTTGAGGAAGTAGAAGTTGAGGAAGTAGAAGGAGTTGAAGAAGAAGTTGAGGAAGTAGAAGAAGTTGAGGAAGAAGAAGTTGGAAGTAGAAGAAGTTGAGGAAGAAGTAGTTGAGGAAGTAGAAGTTGAGGAAGTAGAAGAAGTAGTTGAGGAAGTAGAAGAAGTTGAGGATGTAGAAGAAAAAGTTGAGGAAGTAGAGGAAGAAGTTGGAAGTAGAAGAAGAAGTTGGAAGTAGAAGAAGTTGAGGAAGTAGAAGAAGAAGTTGAGGAAGTAGAAGTTGGAAGTAGAAGAAGTTGAGGAAGAAGTAGTTGAGGAAGTAGAAGTTGAGGAAGTAGAAGAAGTAGTTGAGGAAGTAGAAGAAGTTGAGGATGTAGAAGAAAAAGTTGAGGAAGTAGAGGAAGAAGTTGGAAGTAGAAGAAGTAGTTGAGGAAGTAGAAGTTGAGGAAGTAGAAGGAGTTGAAGAAGAAGTTGAGGAAGTAGAAGAAGTTGAGGAAGAAGAAAAAGAAGTTAAAAAAGTTAGTGGTGTAGTCATACTAGAACTAGCAACAGTGCATAGTAGTAGTAGAACTTGCAATAGTTGGTGGTGTAGTAGAACTAGTTAGTGGTGCAGTAGTCAAACTTGCACTAGTGAGTAGTGTAGTAGCGCAGAACATGCAGTGGTTGGTGGTATAATAAAACGTGCAATAGTTATTGGTGTAGTTGTAGAACTTGTAATGATTAGTGGTGTAGTAGTAGAGGAACTTGCAATCGTGGTGTAGTAGAATTTGAAGTAGTTTTGGTGTAGTGGCAGTAGTAGTAAGAGTAGAACAAGCGTAATAGCTTTGCTCTGTATAGTAGTGCAGTAGTAAAAAACAGTCCAGTATCACAGTGGTGGGAATAGCACTGGTAGTGGTGTGTATTTGAAAGTGTTTGGGAGTGAAATTGTTCTGGTTTGCCTCGGGAACAGTGTGTTTTCATTGAAGTGGTTTTTGGCCACAGCAGATACTTGGCTAAACTATCGGTCCATATAAAGTTAATTGTCCCATCTGCTGAGGTTTAGTGTCATAAATGCCTGGCAGGGGCCAAACACATCTATTGGCAGCTCCCTCAGCTCAGTTTTAGTGCTGATATAAAAGCTTAGATTAGATGTTTATGTCCTCACACAGATGGTGTGTGTGTTTTTAACTGTGACTCAATCAGCCTGATCTGACCCTGAGATCACACTTGATGTATTGATTGTGCTTTTCCCCGATGGAATTTCATTTATTATGAATAAGAACTTAACCTCAGCGTACCGATGCGTTCACTGCATGCATAATTTGAATTTTAACCACCTCTGTGCTTTTTTTTTTTTTTACTCCGACATTTGAGCAGTGAATAATTATTGTAATAATGCAGATCGTCAGTTCCATTTGAATGTTTAATGTGTACAACACTGCACTGAGTTTGCAGCAAACAGGAATTGTGTTACAGATGAAGAGTGTCATCTGACCACATTAGCATGGCTTGCTTCCATCTGCTGGGCCATTTTGAATTGGACTCTGAATTATTGGTGGCATCTGTAAATTTGTAAATTGGTAAACTGAAGCCATCTGTAATTCTGTCAATATTTGGATTGCTATTTTAGTTTTTTTTCCATCGTAGAGTAAAACTACAGAGCACAATTTATTTTATTTTTTTAATTTCTGCTCAAGCTAAAACAGGGAGGCTATTTTATCGCCCAAAACCAGGGTTATATTAGTAAACATTTGGTGAAAAAATATCTGAAAATACAGCGACAAATTCCTAAGTTTAAAGCACACACAGACAAAGCTGGTCAGTGACATACATTTTTAATGAAAGGTTGTGAAAGTAATACAGAGGAGAGCCAGTCTGGCTCGTAACTACAGAGAGCAGAGCTACAGTGAAGGAAGAGCTCCAGGTTTTGTAAAGTTAAATGAGAGGACACGACTACTAAAACTAGCAGTGCAATAATCAATATTTCAAACACAGTCAAGCAGCATTTAACATTCTGCAGGTAGAAGTATGAATGACACTATGAATACAACGTACAAAAATAATTACTGACATAAAACTGTACATTAATGAAGACACATCCACTGGTCAGTCAGAGTGGATTAGTTGTGCACCCTTTGGTGTGACATAGCTAAGCTCTCCTAAATGATTCCCGTACAAAGCACCAGTATTTTGGCTGAGTTGTCTGGAGGCAAGTTAGTGGGCTTATGACTAGAGAACTGTTGACACAAATCTCTAGACAACCTGAGAAAATCTGCGCTAAGGCAACAACTCTCTTCTGTTGGCAACGTGCCTTTTCAGTAAGGCACTTAACCCCCAACTGCACCAGCCAAAAGCAAGTTGTGGTCATACTGGGAGTCTCCCTGGATAAATTAAGGTTAAAAAAATATCTTTACAGTACTCTGATATCTCTTCAAATTTCCATTTCTAGTAAAGTCGCAAGTATTCAAGTACCTGAGAGCGTTGTCACATTGTCCTTCAGTCATTCAGTAACAGAGCTAAAGGGTTGGTGTTTAACCATTAAGCACTATGGTTGCAGATACTGAGTGAAAACAAACACAGCACCAGTAACATTAGTCTTCCTGATGAGTAAAGAGTACATCTGCATCAAGAAGTCCAAAAACTGTTCCTTGAGGTTCTTGGCTGGCTGTAAACATTTAAGGCTTTAGTGATTTTCTCCTCACAGTAATTTCTGAAATGAGCCAAGAGAGGATTGTCCGCTACTGTCCGTGTAAACTGGTGATCAGCAGCTAATAGATTTCCTATTATACCTTGTCAATGAAACAAAACCTGAAGGGGCCAACAAACGACAATCAGTTTAAAATTAGACAGACATTCTGTCAGATACTTAGTGCTAAAATGTTAATGTTCAATTACAGTCCCTGTAATCAACATATATTAGCTAAAATATAAATAGAAATTGGGCTTTAATATACAAGTGATGGGGAATTAGGTAGCGTGATCACATCTGGGAGGGAAAATTAAGGCTGAAATATAAAATACAGCAGCAGCCGACTCCCACCACAGGAGGGCACTGTTACATTGGCAATACAGCTTCACTCATTCACTCTGAAAACTTGTGTCCCATAATTAAACCAGGAGGCACAATTGAACTGTTAACATCGCAAACAAACAATGAAAACCACCATTTGTCAAAAACGAATTATTAGCAATCTTCAGATCGCTGCTTTCTTAAACACGTTTTGTATGTTAGGGAAGTTAATTTAATTTTTAACAAACTAAAATTTGTATTCTTGGGTTTTGTAAGGAAACCCTTAATTTAATAATTAATAAAAACCAACAAAGCACCAATAGTTTGAAACCACATTTTCCACTTCAACACCTGAGTGTTAAAACAGCATGTTGGCACCTATTCCGTCTCCTCACATGTCTAACTGGTTGGTGGGTGGCCGACGTCCAGTCTCCTCTGTGCAGAGCCTCTTTTTCGGGCAGCGGGCGCAGCGCTGACTACACTTCCCAGCGTGCCTGGGGTCTGGAAGAAAGCCTTAGAGGCAGATGGTGTGGTTTCCTTTGGAGTATGTGGAGTCTGTGAAGGTAGAGGGTGATGTCAGATGGGGGAACATTTACAACACAACCTGCTCCAGTTAGTTACATTAATGTCACGTACTGTGGGGTTTCTTTGGAGATGCGTTCAAAGACTGTCAGATGTGACAAAACTGTCAATGTTAAAAAGCTCTTTAGAGATGACTTGTTAAAGGTCCAACTGCTGACTACCAAGTCTCAAAAGTTGGAGCTTCTCTCTTCAAATGACAAACTTGGCCCCTGCTCACAACTTAATCACCAGACTACATTAAAAATACTGTACATTTATATAGAAGGAAAGAAAAAGGTAATTCCGATAAACTCAAGAACATATAAAGTCTCTGCAGGGTGATTTAAAAAAGCAGTTAGATAACTAGAAAACAATGTTTACAGTGAAAGCAGACCTACAAGAACAGCCCTAAATCACTATTATTTTTGTATATTTCATCACAGCCACTAACAAGCTATTTTTCTAACCTCTAAACAAAACAGGTTTTAGAAGTTTGATACTCACTGGAAAAAGGCACCAAAAGTTTGTAAAAAGTGTGCTTGCTAATAAGTAAGGCATCAGTAAACAGCTAGGATTCAGGGCTGCAACTAATATTATTTTCATTCTCGATTATTAATTGTAGGAATGCACCGATTTATCGGCCAAACATTGGCAATCGACCGATCCTCACCTTGTTGACTGCTGTCAGCCTACCTGCAAATAAGGGAATATTCACAGAGGGCAGTGGCCGACCATGAATGACTGATTGATTAAACTGAAATTTGTCATTTGTATAATTGCTTCAGCTCCACCAGGATTTGGTGTGCAGTTTTCCAGGAAAAAAAAGCACTTCTCTATGGACAAAACCAGAGAACTTTCTAGTACTAACACCTGGATGTTTCATGAAAGCACCACTCTGCTCATATTCAAAGTAAAAGTGGGGGGAACGAGAGGACACCCCTGATTTATGCCTCATTACAACATAGCCATTGACCCATCACATTGTTTCTAATGCTGCATTAATTAGCCATCCATCCGGCGCCTCAGCAGGTCATCTAAAAACCACTGTGTTTGAGCAGAGCAATGCAGGCAGCCTGCGTTAGGCTTTGCAGACAGGAACATTAATCCCTATTCAACAACTCTGAGATTAATCATCTTGAACTGCTAAATGAGTAACTGTCTAAACCAGTAAATGAGGGGAAACCTTCACAAAACAGATGCAGCACTCATGTCAAGCTGCGTCGTGGCATTTCGCAAGTGCCTGGTACCAGAAAGGTCATGTATCATTATGGCGGCAAATGATGTCGGAGTTAATGTGTTTTTAGAGCAGAGATGTGTGTACGTGTGAGGAGAGCTACAATAGTCCTTACCAGTGGTTCTTGTGTGGTGAGGCTGACAGTGTGACGTGGTCCCAAGGGAGAATGTGGAGTGCCTGCCACTGACCCATACAGCCCGCTCTGCTCTGGAGTGGATGGCGATGGAACTGGGGACCTGCTGATCTCTGGCGCGGCAGCTGCCAGGCCATACGGCGCCGCCCCCACCATGAAGTGAGCAGGTGACATCACAGTAGGCAGGCTGAAGCTCAGTTTGTTATGGGCATCGGAGTTTTGCTGCTGTAGACCGCTGGCCACCAGGGGGTAGTGGGAGAGGGCTGCAGAGGGCACCAGGACGTAGGGCAGCGCCAGGGTGGGAACGCTGCTGGGGGGAAGTGCTAGACCGGCTGGAGGCTGGCCGGCAGAGAGGAGGAAGTTGAAGCTATTCAGACCTGGAGATTAGAAAAACATGGTAAGAGCTTTTTCATGGATTACGCTGACAGTGATCAAAAACTTGTTAGGAAGTAGGAGTAACCTGGACTGTATTGAGATTAGGAGACAGAAATCAAGCAAGCCTTCGGTCAGAATTACACACTGGTGTCTTATTTAACTGTCGCACCATTCTTCGTTTACGCCTACTTTATTTAACTTAGTTATAACAGTACATTAACTTTATTATAACATTACATTATTTAACTGTATTGTAACAGTACTTTATTTGACTTTGTTGTAACAATACTTAATTTAACTTTAATGTAACCGTACTTTATTTAACTTTATTGTGACAGTACATAACTTAACTTAATTGTAACAATACTTCGTTTAACTTTATTGTAACTGTACTTTATTTAACCTTATTGTAACAGTACATTGTTTAACTGTATCGTAACAGTACTTTATTTAATTTTATTGTAACAGTTCTTTATTTAACTCTACTATGACAGTATTTTATTTAATTATACTGTAACAGTACATTATTTTACTTTATCGTAACTAGTTTATTTAGTAGTCTAAAGCTGTTTCAAAGGTTTCAAAATATCGATATATATTGTGTATCGTGATATAGCCTAAAAATATTGCAATATCATTAGAGGACATATCGCACAGCCCTAAATCCAACAAATAAAAACCAGTGATGCTTTTAGGTCACAAAATTATATTCAATTTACTCTTATTCTTGTACTTCTAAGGGTTTAAGGGGTAAAATTTATGAATTGGGTACATTTTCTTCAGTAATTTCCCCAAAGGTTACTAATGCTAATACTGTTTACACTTTCCAAATAAACTCCAGTCCTTCTGGGATTTTCATGCCTGTAGGAACCTATTGGCACAAGCAGTCTCTTAATAAGTTTTAATAATGTGATTTCTATCTCCCACAACACCGTTATTTGCTTCTTGGAGCTTCCAAAAGCTCCGAAATTAACTCCTGTTCTGAAAAGAGTCTATCTGAGCTTGCTGTTTTTCTTAATAGATAAAATAATTAATGGATTAGATAAGTGTTATAAATGCTTTGTAAGATTGAAATCAGTTAGTTTAGACACGCGCGTATGTGTGTTCTTTAAACTTACAATCTTCATGTTAAACATGGGAATCGGAAGAAAGAACACATGCTTCGAAAACTTCCCATTTTGCCATCACTTCTACTGTGAGTCTAATTCAACCAAGCATCACTACATCATAAACCCACGAACTTGCACCATTTTCCACTTCTCTTAAACATCATGTAGAGAGTTTTCACAAAGCTGTGTATGTACCTGCATTGTTGGGTACGTAGAGGTAGTGTGATGGTTGGGCGGGCTCACTGCTGCTGCTGCCACCTTGACTCTCATCGAGCACCCGCTCTCTGGTGAGGCCTGCTGCGTGATTGGGGGAAATCCCTCTGTTATCCATTTGTGAACATTCTGCTGCTTCCCTTTGAGGTTCAGCTCTCACCTGGAGGGAAAACAAACTTCAGATAAATTCACCTGGACCAGCTGATGGACATTTGTAATAGTGGAATCAACCTTTTTTTACTGTGTCCATGTCACCCAGATGCATGGCACTATTCTTCGTCTACTGTCCATCTTGAATTAACTTTTTATATTATAACGTAACAACTTAAAGCTCACTGATTAACACCCTCCCCTTCTAATAACATAGTTAACTTCTGCAGGGTAATATTCTCGACGCAGAAGTGCAGCACTTAAAGTCTTCTCTCCTAATCTACCTTCTAAAAGACGATCTTACCGTGAAAAATAGGGCTTTTCCAATTACTGGGATAGTGTGGCCTGATTAATGACAAGGGTTTCCAATTATCAAATATCCCATACATTACTAATATATAAAGTCTTAAATTACACCAGGCAGGAGTTATCCTCGTCAGTGAGCGTGTAGTATTTCATATTTTCAATTTAATGGTCTGCTCTCCAGAAATACTAACATGATCTTGTGACTGTGGGCACAAAACCGCACAGAAAAAAAGACTTCCTATTACTGCACTGAACCAAAATAATTTTCCTGGTCTCACTTAAGCCCAACCAAGATCAGAATAGTTATGAAAGACATTAAACACTCATCACGTTTATTTTTCTCTACAGAAAATTTCAACATATAAGTAAAAGCATCAAACAGCACCTCACCTTTTCACATTCCTCTAACCCAGACATTCCCTTCTTCTTCACCACCGCCCCCTCGTCTTCCCTTTCTTCCCTCCTTCTTTTCCTCCCCTCCTCAGACTCCAACCGCGGCGATCTCTGACCTTCAGGCATCTGCTCGGGCTTGTCTGGCGCCCTGTACAGCATGACCACCGAGGGCTGGGACAGACTGGGCAGGTAGGCCAAGCAGTGGGGAGAGGAGGAAGGTGCAAAGAGGTGCTCTGGGTGGAGGGATGGTGCCAGCAGGGTGGGATGAGTGGAGGACGGAGCCAATGGGCTGCTGCTGCCGCTAGGACGGTTACTATGAGGAAACAAAGGATTAAGACATGATTATTCATTAGAATTAAAGCTTTAATTCTTAGCTTGAACCTGACGGGGCCTGCAGGCTCTAGTCCCCCCCTAACTGGCCACCTCCTAGCTGAACCTCCAGCTCTTATCCTGTGGGCTACCACTGCCTCTGGTGCATTTTTACCCCGTGTCGTGTCTAAAATATTCCTTTTCAACACACACTTCTGAGCCCTATTATCTCCCTTCCTCCAAAAACACTTAACAGCCACAGTCTTGGGGCAGCTGTGGTTTGGCCACAAGCAGGCCAACCATAGAAATAACACCAACTACTGTGTACTGTTTCTATGGAGCCAACGCATACATGCACACAGGAGACAAAAACTATTCATATCCACAGCTTGCATGTAGCCTAAAGCTACAAACACATCAGCCAATGCAAACACTGGCAGTGATTGTGAAATATTATGTATGGAAGAGTGAGATTAAAAACCCCTTCAGTGAACAGGGAGTCTTTGCATCTTATAAGTAGGTCACTGTAAATAGCTTTAATGCCTAATGTGACAGTAAAAACTCACTTTATCCATTTAGATGTAATAGCGTAGCTTCAGTCTGAACCGTCTATAACATAATTACTTTATCTTCTAACAGCTATAGGACCCTTTGCCCTTGTTAAAGGCAGCTGATGCGGATTCTTCTCAGTAATACTGATAGACTGGTAAAGGTTAGCGAAAAGAGCAACTGTGTGCAGTAAACAGTTTGGCAGTAAATCGGTGGTAGATGACTGCAGATGAATCTAAACCAAGAGAATGCAAGGGTGATTACAGAGTGGGTTGAGTGTCTGAGTTTGTGTGTTAGTATTAACTCACTCAGTGCTGTTTCCAAACTGCAGTCGACACACTGCATTGTTGCTTGTCTTTTTGGAATAATCCACAGGCTGATTTGGCAGACCTGCAGGAGAAAACAATTATCACACAAGAATATGAAAATGCTCTAATGTCATAAACTGTTCTGTTTGACTGACTAAACGGTGGCATGGACAAAAAAATGTCTTACCTGTAAGGTCTCGTCGTGGACTGCTGGGTGCAGAGTTGACCAGCCGCTGTACGGCCACAGAGGTTGGCGTGATGTTGAAAGAGGCATGTCGTGCCATCTTGGCTCTTCTGAGGTCCTGGCCTGCTGTTGGCTGTGTGGCATCAGGCAGAGCAGCAGCCGCCAGATTCACAGTATGTTCTACAGCTGATGATGGTGAGATGGATAATGACTGAGTTAGCATGACAGCGGTAACAAGGAAAAGCAGTTATGAATGAATCAAACATTTGATTTTATCCAAAACACCGTACAGATGACAGTGATGCATGTTAAAGGGATAGGTCTGATTTTTAAGTGGGTTTGTATGAGGCACTTATCCATAGTCAGTGTATTTCAAAAAATCGGAACTATTCCTTTAATCACTGTCAAAAGCTTGTCTTAAATTCTTACCAGCATTTCCAGAGTTTTTGAATTCAACGGGGCCAAGCCACTTGAAGGCCGGCTTCCTGCCTCTCTCCTCACGCACATGGACCTTCTTTATGAGCCCCAGGCTGGTCAGCACATTTGCGATGTCATACAGTCGCCGCACCTTAGCTGAAGATACAGATGTGAGGTTTAGTTTTGATTACACAAAAGATACAGGATTTGTATTGCAGGACATATTGTTTAGCACGTTCTTACTTTTGTACTTGCTGTGACTTGACGAGTCCTGACTCTCCTCGATGAGGATCTTTGCTGCTGCGTCCAGAGTCACCGTCTGAGTTTTGGACACCAGGAACAGCATGACAAACTTCTGGCTCATGATGCGCAGAGATTTGTCTTTCCTGTTGCCAGTTGCCCAGGACTCTACATAATAAAAGATAAGATGACCTTATTAATCAGTGAAAAATGGGTCATTGCAGCAGCAGTGAAAGATGACCTGATCATAAAGCATGAGATTAAATGTGCAGTGGATGCCTTGATACCACCATTTCCACTGTAGGTGTTTGTTGTTGTGTTGCACAGCTGCGATGACAGCTATTATGTATCATTATTACTGAGGTCATCACATCCAACCAGCCACAACAAACCAAGCAGACATGAGCCACTCAATGGACATCATGTACCTTTGTTAACTGCCTCTTTGCCACGAGCGCTATTATTATCCAGCAACACGCCAACTCAACACACACACACACCCTCTTAATGAGAAGCTGTGTGCATATGTGTGTACATGTATGAGAGTCACTATGGAAACCAGGCTTGTATTCATTCCTGTGGGTTTGATCGTTTAGCTGTCGAGTTAATTTGGTGGAAGGTGCTCCTGAGATGAAATCTACGCTCACATTTTTAGATGTGCGGCATTAAACAGATGGTTTATACTGTAAGTGCAACAATAAACTGCAGCTCCTTTATCACCACCATTAAAGCATGCACAAGGTGCTAGGAGAAGAAAGTGGAGATTCAAGCTAGTGAAAAGGGTAGAAGATGGTTTCTTGTTTTCCATTCTAAGTCTCGTCTCTCAGTTCATTACCATTGCCAGCGTCTCCTTCTGCTCCTTCATCCTCACGCCCCAGAGCAGCCTCCCTCTCTTCAGTGGCCAGATCCACCTGCAGGTGGTAGCCCTGCTGCCGACCCCTCCTCTGCAGCTCCTCCAGCGTGGCCTCCAGCCGCAGACGACCATACCAGGTGTAGCTGTTCTTGGCTATCCGACCGACAATCATGAGAGACTCCAGCACGTTGACGATGTCGTAGATCCGCCTCCGCTCCACACCTGAAAAATTGAGTGCAAGAGCACAGAAATTACCCACTTGTTCTTGGATAATATATGCTCACATCTGAATAAAAACTCACCAAATGGTCAGTGTTGTGATTAAAATGAACGAAAGTGATAAAACTAAAGAGCCTTGCAGCTCAGCAACCGTCCATTAAATACGGAGCAAAATACTCTTCATATGAAAAACAAGTATCCATAGCAACTATGCCTAAATCCAACAGCAATGACATAAAAACTTTATAATGCTCATTAAACGGACATTAGCCGCTGTCATTATCATCTCCCTCCCACGAGGTGTTTACAACAACAGCACAGGCAGTGGCTGGGACAAGTCCAAACTCTTTCTCCCCCTGTTACTGGCTCTTACCAAGATTGGACGCCACCTCATCCAGAGAGATCCAGATGGGGCTGTGTGGCGGTGGGTAATCAGGGTAGAGGGCCAGGAACTTCTGGCACAGCAGACCCAGGCTCTTCTGCTTCCTGCTCGGCTTTTTGTCTGCGTCGTCCTCCTCCTCCACAGCTTCAAACTGGACAGACAAATTCATAAGTAGATAAATGATAAACATTCCTCCATCTTGTGTTTTACCACTAATTAAGAGAATCTGACATCAACGGGTGGGTTATGTAGCATACACATTAACACACATCTCAGTTCAGAGCCACGATATGTGTTTCTGTAATTTCTACAAGGGCACATGTTTTGGAAAAGAATTAAATCCTGCAATCCTGATAAGGCGGGAAAAACCTTCATGTCGGATTTAAGAAATAATCGTATCACAAAAGCTCAGCGACTTCAGGCTCTAGCTGCCACTTTATATACAATATGACTTTATCTATTAGGCAAAACTGAGTGATTGTGTTTATGATTTCAAAAGCTCACTATCTTGAGAGTTCAGCTGCTTATGTGAATAAAGTGAGGGAGGAATGTGTTTACTCCCTGGACTTTTAAGACTGGAAATTTCATGTTTCTCTGAGGGCATTTCTCTAATTAAACTAACAAACAATAACTGCAATCTAACTGATTTCTCCCCTGTTGACAACAAATACTTTTAGGCTCCAAAACTTATTAAATGCCTTTTTGACTATTGTCGAGACTGTTTGAAAACCATGTATTTTTTGATGATATAGTTTCGCTCTTAGCCCCCAAATCTCCCATTTCACATACCTGACATGAGTCCTCCACCTCTGTATCCTCCACCGCAGTATCTGGACTCGCTGGCTTGTCCTTCTCATTCTCTCTGGGTCTAAACAGCATCTTTTTCATCTCTCTGTCCCGAATGTCTGGGCTCGCAGCACTAATCAGCATCTTCAGATTGGCTGTGGGTGTCCAGGGTTCGGCCAGGGCTGTGTGTTTGATGGGGGTGATGTGAGCCAAGTCAGGGGGGGCACCTTTTCTGGTCATTAGCAAAGCGGGAAAGGTGGAATCGGCAGATTTGGCTGGCGTGGATCTTCTCCACTCTGTGCAGATGTTTTCCTGAGATGGACACAATTGTGTTTAAGGTTTCAAGCATTTGCTTATACTGGGAGAATAGCCAAATCCGACAATTTTAGAGCAAAAGGTGACATTCTGAAGCACCATTAGGACATGTAAGTCTGTTCAAATCCTTCACCTGCAGCTGTATAAACACAAATCTCCATCAAGGGGGTTTATTTGGGAATTGTATCTAGGTTGAATGTTAGCTAATGAAGCTAATGAATTTGAGTGCTGCTGCTTTGAATAAGAAATCAAGTACTTCCAAGCTAATCACTGACTTGTAGACACTTCAAGGTGTTTATTTGATGTTTGTTCTCTAATCTACTACCTTCCAACTTTCTCTCAAGGAGCCTAGCTGTTTTAAATCCAAAAACCCACCCTGGCTCTCATAACCTTATCTGACGGCTAAGATGCCACCACATTACTCCAGACATCTGTCTCCGATCAGCCTGATTCTGAAGCTCTCCTTCAACTGCATCACAATCAAACCTGCCACTCTGTTTACACCACACCCAAAAGATCAAGGCCACCTTACCCTTACCTTTTGTTCACTTTGGCCCCCATCCTCCTCCTGCTCCACCCTGAGAGTTTTCCTGGGACTTGTGAGGTCTTTCAGTGCGAGACATTCAACTTCCATCTGGGAAAAATGCACTCCTAAAACGTCGTAGGAAAATCAGAAATAGATTACTTGACTTATATCTAAGCGAGGGGAATGTTTAGGTTCAGGGAAAACCAGCCTATACAGAAAACTAAAGACGAGTGGTCAGCTGAATTTGGCGCAAATAACATCAGCTAATTAGCTCTTAGCAGGCTAACGGCTATAACCTAGCTATCACTACCGTTAATTAAGTTTGGTTTATTGCTAATATGACCCATTGAACTGCAGCTGATGTAGCAAGATGGGAGCTGGATGTTTTATTACATGACGTTCATTAATTACGTTGATTCAATGTAACATTAAATGTAGCCACAACAGTCTCAACTTAGTAAAGGGCCAATTCACTCAAATTAGTTCCTACGTTTTAGGTGTGGCAGAGCCTTTCAAAGGGAGTGACTATATAACTGACTTATTTATAGTCACGAAGGCTAATTTAGCGTTAATTAGCTACCTAGCTAACATTACTAGCTCAGCTGACGAGCATACCATAACTATAGTGTTAAAGCAAGAAGGAAACCGCTGGAGGGAAAACGTCACTCCTTACCTTCCTCCACTGCTGAATGAATGAACTCTTCCAATGTGGCTCTGTGTCCGGCTTTAGAGGCTTGTCAGTGCGCAGTTTCTTCAGACTAACATAGCAGCTAATTTCCCTCTTCAAAATAAGCGGGCAGTCCTCCTCAGCAAGTCCCTCCAGTCCTCCTCCTGTCCGAGTAGCGGAAACCTCTGCACTGTCCTGAGCAGACTACAGCATCACCCGCTCAAGCTTGTTTTCTGGCGCTCTCAGGCATCTGGCTCACTCCAGCCAATCAGCGCGCGGGAGGACGGGTGCGTCACGCATCTCTAGCCAGTCAGCGTTGTCGTGCACGGGTGCGCGCCTCGGCCTCCACCAATGGGCGTGGATGTTGGCCACGCCCCCCAGAGTGATGTTGGCGGGGCAACCGGCGCGCTATGTCCAAGCCTGAGGGAGTGTAAAACAAAGAGAGGTCTCACTCCGCAACTATTTTCTCAAACACCACCAGGAGTGGTGGCGGGTAAAGTTGTGTCATAAACACTTTTAGGTAGTCTATTTTCTAACAGCTCGCATAAAACAAAGAAGACCCCGATACCAAAAGCTAGAATTTATCAGAGAGAGAATAATTTACAATACTGTGCGCATTACAGAAGTCTGTCAGGAAGAAATGGAGCTTGATGCAATTTTGTCTTTAAAAAAAACTTTACTCAGCACTTTCCCTGTACAGTTTAAAAATTAATAGATGTAAAATTAACGTCCAGTGTGTTCTGCTTTCTGGGGAGATACAGAAAGGCACAGCCAGTGGTGTAGAGCAGTGGTTTCCCAACTGGTGTGTCCCAGTCCAAAAGTGGGTCGTGGATCCAATCTAAACAGACCAAAAGTGATTCGCAATAGTGTCAAGTTTGTAAAAAACAGACTTTATTTCAAAGTGCAGTGAATTTCCAGCACAGGGATTTTATTTCAAAGTGCCACTTCTTGATGTAGTGAGTGTCTGACAGCTACTTGACAGAGACAGCAAACTAGCTCAACGACACTAGCCAAACCCAAGTATGCACTGAATGTATTAAACTCTGTAGACCTTGAACTGATGACTAAGGAGATATCTAGACTCCATGGCTGTACACAGCCAGAAAAAGAGGTGAGTATACCTGCGTGTACCCTCCACTACACTACCTGGCACAGCCAGGGGTGTTGCACCTAATTGTAGGCCCTATGTATATGCAGTCTCTCTCTCTCATTTTGCAACTTTAAGGAGAGAGAGGGGCCTTTAGAGAGCTTCCACTATTTCTTATACAGATTTCAGTCTTTAAACTGATTTATTCAGGCAATTTAAATTTAGTCATGGCAGTGATTACTTAAAGATATTTTTTTTAAGAAAAAAGCAACCAAAAGCAACCTTTCATTCCAGGCTTTTCAAGGAGCCCCCTCCCACTGGGGCCCTGGGGAATCAGCCCCACCTTTCTCCCCACTGTGACGCCCCTGGGCACAGCCGAAGACAGCTGAGGAAATTTAACAAGCCACTAACAGTTTAACATTCATTTCAATAACTATCAATACTTACTGCTAACCAACTTTTACGCAGCTGAAAACAGTACATGTACTCTAAATACCATCAATTATGGAATTATTTTTAACTGCCATACTATACACTGCAGATTTTCTTTTTCAAACGAGTGACTCATCGTCTTCATAGACGATCTTTGTCTTTCAGCTGAGAAGTTTGGCTTCCCTCTTGCTCCTTCTCCCACAGTGATACCAGCGTCAAGTCCTAAAACCCCGCACATAGAAACCCACTATTAATACCTTTAACCTAATCACCCGGGCTTTGTCTCTGCGGCTGGCTGTAATTAGCTGTGCGGTTGAAACAGACGGCTGGGAGGCCGGGGAGGGAGGAGGGGACAACACCAGTGGCGCTAATATTACCTGAGCCACAGCGCGAAATGCTGTGGAGGGAGACAGCACAGGGTCCCGCCCTGCATGCAAAGACGCTGTCCGGGGACCAGCCCCAAGTTGTTACATAATAATAGACCTCAATACACAAAATCTGCCGCCAAACGCTATTCAAATCTGGGCAGGGGAAGAAGGAGGGAAACAGTTATTTGAAATACAGTAAATCTGTGACACATTTTAGAAGTAATCTATAGTCCCAAACTATTAATACACATATTAGTCTACCATAATGATAAAGTGGACCCATTCTTTTTCACTGCATGTTATGTTAAGTTACAGATTTAAAAGATCAAATGATTCATATTACTTTAAATTATGACAGTGGTTTCTTCAGTGGGTCCATTAGAAAATTGTTAGGGGTCACAAGATGATTAAAGGGATAAGCACATGATAAAACACACGAGAGCGACTGATTTTTAATCAAATTTGTGATAAAGTTGCGGTGATTGGAGAGCTGGAAAGTTGCAGCAGTTGACAATGATAAGTAATATTTTTTCATGCCAGAGTACACTTGCGCCATCATTTATGTGACATTTGTAAACTGGCATGCAAAAGTTTGGGCACCCCAGGTCAAACTGTCTTTTACTGTAAATAGTTAAGCGAGCAGAGGACACACTGATCTCTGAAAGACATGAAGTTAAAGATGGAACATGGTTTGAAACATTTTAAGCAAGTTTAATGTATTGTTTTTGTTTTGTACAATTTTAGAGTGGAAAAAGGAAAGAAGCACCCTGCAAAAGTTTGGGCACCCCAAGACATTTGAGCTCTCAGACAACTTTTACCAGGGTCTCAGACCATAATTTGCTTGTTAGGGCTCTAGCTTGGTCCAAAGTCATTGTTAGGAAAGGCCAGATAATTCAAATTTCAATGCTTTATAAATATCCTGACTCCTGAAACCTTGTCCCAACAATCAGCAGCCATAGGCTCCTCTAAGCAGCTGCCAGGGAGTCTGAAAACTAAAATAACTGATGCCTACAAAGCAGGAGAAGACTATAAGAAGATAGCAAAGTGTTTTCAGGTAGCTGTTTCCTTATTTAGTAATAAAGAAATAGCATCTAACAGAAACTGTGGAGGTCAAGTTGACGTCTGGAAAACCAAGAAAACTTCCCAAGAGAGCTGCTCATGGGATTGCTAGAAAGGCAAATCACAACCCCCATTTGACTGCAAAAGACCTGCAGAAAGATTGAGCAGATTCTGGAGTAGTAGTGCACTGTTCTACTGTGACCAGACTTTTGCATGCAACTGTAGAAAGAGCGGCAATCACAAGATCCCAAGCCCATACAATGCAGTCAACCTTCCCAATATGCCTATTACAGTTTGCATTTTGGAATGACCTCCTTGCCTGCCTTCCTTTTTAATCACCCTTGGAAGTACATTTCGGAGGATGAGAGTGGCGGTGCTACAAGCATATTTAGACTTCAGAGGGGAGTGGTAGTGTTGAGAAATGACTTTGCAGCTCTATTCACCAACTGCTATTCACACTAAATAGCAGTCCACTTCCATGTAATGATAAGCTGATGTGCACTGTACCCGAGTGCACATGAGACCACCTTTTGAAGTGGGCTCGACATACCATGCCTGGGGACGGTATACAGTGTTCATACTAATCAAACTTTTTGGCCAAGTATACTGAGATCCTAGCCCTAGTCCCTGGTGCGAAAGCACTCTAAGCAATTAACCAACCTAACAGAGGCACACAGGGTTCCCATACTAATGCCAGACTTGATTAATAACTGATGAATAAAATGCCAGAATTGGCCCAATTTCAGGTGCCAACACAGACCCACATTTCTGCTAGCTGGAGCTAATTCACAGTCCATATCGGCCCAGGTCATTACTCTAAAACCTTCCTAGAGCTGGTGCCAGAACACAGCCAACTGTGCATCACTCAGCAACCTTTGTCCTGACTTGGTTACAGCAGCTTAGTTGGATGGAAGGCAAACAAAGTTGACAAAGTACGTCTACGGGAAAATCACTACGATGATCATTATCCTTGTTGTTATTCAGTGCAGGTATTCTGTTTGCAGAGTTTGTCATATAAATGTTGTTACTGTAATTATTTGAACATCAAATCAAATGAAACTATTGGAAATGTTTAATTGCAAATGTGCAGATGGCAGTGCTGGCTGTCAACACTTGTGAAACACTGATTAGGGTTACGCTAATAGCTGCTGATCATCTTTGTATGAGTATTGATTTTGAACTCACAAAGCTCGTTATGTCATTACGCTCCCCATTATCCACTCAAATGTCTTTCATTGTTTGAGCTTGAATCCAACTGGAGCCCCAAACTAACCACATGAAGAGGTTTAACAGCCACAATCAAAAGACAACTTAGACTGAGTGAAGTGTGAACAGATTTGTTAGTCCAGAGTAATGGACTTGGCACTGATGCTCCTTTCAGCAGTATTCTGGTTTACATCTCAAACAGAAATGCACTTAAACTTTTTTGACCTGGTGAAGCTCTCATTGCTCTGTTACTATAGCTCTTTGCTCCTTCAAAGCTCAGTCTGACGCAGTGTGTTTGGATAAGGCTGGATTTGGTTTTTGGCAGATTGTTCCCTTTCTACCTCTACTTTGCCTGATGGTTCTTTCTGTCCCTGCTTGTTTCTGTGCTACATCAGCACTGTTGATGATTAGCTTGCTGGGATTACCCACAGCTGAATTAAACAAGTTCAGGCATGTTCTCTGAGGTTTGTTCATGCAAGGCATCCTGGGAAATATTAAAAATCCCACAGATTGTGTCCCAGGTGAAACAAAAAATCAGTGTTTTGTCATTACATTGTCACTTAACTACCTCCTGTGTGAAACCAAAAGTCAGTGTTGTTTTAATAATGTTGCGTCCCTTACGAACCTATGTCTCGTTTGAAACCAATAGTCCAATGTCATTTTAACTTAACGCTACATCACTTACATTCCTACATACTTTGCGAGACCAAAACTCATTGTCATTTTAATGTTATATAATTTATATACAGTTGTCACGTACTTATGTGATAAAACTAACCAAGTAGTTTTGTTGCTTAAACATAACCACGAAAACATTAATCATGTGTTACAATGTGTTTCAGCTGTGGGTAGGGTAAATGGTATAGGGCATAGGGTAAACATATTGGCAGAATCTTTTTGGTTTAAAAAGAATGAGGCGCCCTTCCACCATGGGAGGGGCTGTTGATGACTTGTGGGAGGAGCTGTTGATGACGCCGCACGTGCGACCCACTGGCGGTGGACTTAAAAACAGGAAACAGCTGATAGCAGGAATGAGCAGCTAGTAGCAAGAGGGAAACGCAAACAACGTCAACACCAACCTGAAAGAAAGTGTAAAGATGAGCAACTGGGGAGACAAAGAACTGTGTGCCCTCCTTGCCCTCGCAAAAGAAGAGGCCATTAACCGTCAAATGATGGGAACAGTGAAGGACGGGCCAACGTATGAGAGAATCGCCGAAGGACTGACCAGCTGCGGCTTCCTCTGAGCAAGGCGCAAGACGTCGCTGGTTACGTCACACGCTGAGCTACACGTTTTGTTACTTGCTCACGCTCCCCATTGCCCCGAAAAAGGCACATCCTGTATGAACAAAAGTAGGCAGGCAGCATTTCGCTGCACTCCCCGATTTTGTGTTTATACTGCCAATGCTGAACCAAGACTGATTGGGCTTTCCTGCAAATTTGCACAATTCCTATTTGAAAAGGGCTATAGATAGCTAAATGTTGCCCTGTTCATTGCTATGAGACAACAAGGGGCGTGACAAAGCGTCACCTGGGAACGAGAATGGCTCTCCTAGACTTGACTTGACTCAACTCATCTGTGGTACCAGGTCATTTTCTCTGTTTGGTCTTTTACTGCAGATGGTATCCCCTTAGTGTGGGCAGGATTCTTGGCTGATTGCCATAGCAAGGCCTCGTGACACCACTGTGACATCATCGGCACGTCATGGTGTTGTATACACGGTGTACAGCCTAGTTTTGCATGTAAATGATGGTAGTTTGGCTATTCAAAAATGGCGGGTTTGTGCAGGATGTCTTGTGTCGTGTAAGTGAAGATTCTAGTGCCGATTCTCTCTGAGCCACAACGTTTGCTAATGGAAAACCAAAAAGGAGTCGGTAGAGTTTAGCTGTGCTGAAGTGGAAATGCAGCATAAGTGAAAAGCCAATGGCCTAGAGCTATACAGTGGACACAAAGTAGCTCTGGGAATACATTAATCATCAAATGGATAAAGGGCAGACATTTCCTGTAACTGTCAAAGCTACATCTTGCTAAATTCTGCTTTTGCTGCCCTCCTCTCTCCACTTGCCTCTCTTCCCCTGCCCTTTTCACTTATCTCCTAACTTTTATGACTCCAACATAGATGTAGTTTTTCTTGCCTTGGTTTCGCTGCTCGGTTTTGCACGCTGACCTTTTCTCAAACTGCTCCCCCTGGAAGATTGTTACAATTCACACTGAGCTCAGTGCAGACGTTTTACAACATCTGAAATGTCTTACATCTGACACTGGCATTTAGTTAAGGCTTCACACACAGTCTGAAGTTAGCTTCCCAAGTGTGGCCTGCCCTCCATTACTGTGTGTCTTTGCACTTCCCTGTCACATATTCTTGTTTAAATTACTCATTTGACAGAATTTCTGCATTATACTCCTTTTAAAAGTCACATAAATGTATGTTATAAGGTTAGGTTGACCCTTGGTGACTTTTACGCTGTCTGCAACAGTTTTTAACTGGTGCTATGAGACATTTTGGACATTTTTAAATGTCTGCTGTCAGCTCAGGCTGGAGAATGGACATCTGCAACAAAAGTACATTGTTCATGTCGAAGAAAAAACATTTAAAAAAATCACACTAATGAATGCAAGAGCCAAGATCCTCATACTCTGACAGATCTAATTAAATATTCCTATAAGACCTATAAAATCACTGTATTTGTCTTACTGGTGTCCCTTTGAGCTGCCGCAGGCTGGGATCCCATCCGTCATCATTAACTCTTCCCCAACCTATGGTGCCTTCTGTGTTTAACACCATCCAGATGGTTCCAACACTTTTATGTGTAGCTTTGTTAAAAGAGAGCAAGTGCCTGCATGTCTGCTGAGGACCAGGATGTAGCAGCAAGCACATCTTTCATCAGTATATAATAAGTAATGACTGAGGTGATTGGTATTTTAATAGTAAATGAGAATTTAAAGCTGCTTCACAGAAATTCAGGTGATGCTACCTTCAAATGTCTGCAAGAAGGGTAGTAAATATTCAACTTTATTACTTTATTAAGGTTTTTAAATGTTAATGTTAAGGATGGAAAAACTTCCTGAAGCTCAAATGTCCCACCATTTTTTAAAAACGTACTGTACATTTATGTAAATATGTCATATTTACATTTTGTTTAGATTTATTCAAACATCTTGGACAAGATTTTTTTCAGTAATAATCTCAGACATATTTGAGTAATATAGCAGCAGAGGGCTTGTAATAAACAAAGCAGAACTGACCCATCCAATGTGAATTAATGTCAGCTAAAAGCCCAGCAGCCTTTCAAAGAAATAAATCAATTCTACTTGGAAGGAAACATGCATTAGTGTAATGCTAAATATGCCTTTAGGCATTAAGCTAATGTTCTTATCCGGATCAAATTTAGTAAGTACAGAGGAAAAATACATGTCCAAGAGACAGGACACAGGAAAAGAAATAGGAAATAACAACTGGGAAAGATTTGTGAAGCTGCAATCAAGCATATCTGATGAAATCTCATATCATAAAAAAATATTTAATGTGTTTAAAATGCTGTTCTAAGATATTTCAGTCAAAGTGGGTAACAAACTGACTGAAAAATCAAATGGGGTTTTCCCATTGGCTTTTGGATTATTGTAGGAATAAGCTATGTGGCAAACATTTTTATGATACTTATACACTATACTTACATATAATAATAATAATAATAATAATAAACTTTATTACAGACTCAGTGGTCCAGCTAAGAGCAAGACAAAACATATAAAAGATATAAAAGACACAATAAAAGAACGATACACAACATATTCACAGTGCAATATAATATTATACAAGATAATCGTCACACTTGAGCACCACTTGTATGCTTTTTGAAGTGTAAATGCAATCGCCAGGGGAAAAAAAAGCTAACGTTAGGCTATAAATGAACTACACCACTGTCACATGAGTTAATGTCACCACCATAGCAAGGCTGTAAAGCAGTGTTCCACGATGTTCTGTATTAAGCCACTTGTTAGAAATTGCCTTTTTTACAACACATCAAGGCCTCAGAATTCATGACTGGAGTATTTTCTGACATATTTTATGTTGTAGAACAAAAGGTGAAAGTCTCTTAAGCTTGTGTGAACCACAGATGTGAGAAAGAAACAAAAACGTACAATATGTACTCAGGCAGCGGGATTGGAACTCATGAGACTAACTGCATTTCACAGTTTATACCATAGATAAAAATACATTTGCCAAACTGCATTACAAAAAGTCTACTAACAAAGTCTAAAATTCACCAACAAATCTATTATGTGTTAATTGATACATAAATGTAGCATGCACTGGAACATATCGACCCTTCACATGTAACACACTGATATTTCCGAGTGGAGACAAATAGTAGGAAAGGAAATCAAGTAACAAGGTGTTAACATATGGAAATGAAATGCCTACATCCCAAAGATACACACTGAAACTTGTTAGCGCTCAATTATCACCTCTGTGATCTAACCCTTGATTTGAGTATGAAAATACTTTCTGCTGAATATGATCTATAAATAAGATTTCTTTTTGGAGGATAAACAGACTTTATCTTCCTGCAACTGCTTGAACCTAACAGTTGTGAAAGACACTGATTGAACGGGGAGAACTGAGGTGGGCCCTGTAGTCTGAGGACAGTGTGTGTGTTGGGGGTTGGGGACATGTGGGACAACTGAATTTGTGCATTTAAAATTGTATGAGAGTGTACTAGAATGCCTAATTTTTAGGCTTGAGTGTAGATGTCTGTGTATGTGTGCCTTGTCTTCTTTAGTGATTGTTTTGCTGTCTTTTTACTCCATAAATGGTGATAGATTAAATGTCAATAAAACCTGAACCCAATGGTCCAAAAAAAAAAAAGCATCTGAAAAGTTGGACTTTAAATGACTTTGGGGTTTGATTGTTTATCTAAACTGTTGCAGATGACTCTTTCAGGATAAACCAATCAAGTCATTATTTCAGCTTTAGTGTGCCTGTGCTGTGCTCTGAGCCGGGCAGGTTGGGACATGCCCTTGTCATGTTGTCAGGGAGTCAGCTGAAGCTGTTTGGGCCCCAACAGCCAAAAGTGGCCCCCCCTCCCCCCTGCTTTCACTGGTGTCTATTTTGAGTCATGTCGCAACACAATACTCAACTCTGATCGGCTGACAAAGGCTTTGTGAGTCCTAAGATACCGATCTGTCAAGTCATCTGACAGACTAGTTTCAATAACAACACACAACCCAAACAAGGACAGAAATATTTACAGTATCATGTTTTCATGAGAAAATAAATCTTTGCTCAACACAAAGACTGGAAGTATTCTTTACTTGATCAACAGATAATCACTAAAAAGGTTTGATTACTGATAAATAATTTAAGCATATTTTTAAAAGCGAAAATGCAGATTTTCTTCATTTTCTGACAGGAAACGTGAATATCTTTGGGTTTAAGTGTCCATCAAACCAAACAAACAGTGCTGGAAAGTAACTACATGGCTCTAGTACTATACCGAAGTACAGTTTAAAGTACATGTACTTTACTTGAGTATTCTCCTTTTATGCTATTTTATACTTCTACTCCACTACAGTTCAGAGGCAAATATTGTACTTTTAACTGGACTACATTTTAGTTACTTTGCAGATTGAGATTAATGATATGAAATACAATCGACTAATAAATTAAAATGTAGGTTTAAGATATGATAAAACTTTGATCTTCCTGAGGAAATTTCAGAAGCTGCCCAGCACTGTATAAAGTAAATAAAACGCGCTCCACCTTTACCAGCTGCAACATTACAGTGCTGAACACATTAATGCATCAATAATTATTATCCAGTAACATTTGTATGAATCTAAAATGGGACATTGCACTTAATGAGTACCTTCACTTTTGGTACTTTAAGTATATTTTGATGCAAATACTTTTGTACTTGTAATTCCGTAAGTAACATTTTGAATACAGGACTTTTACTTTTCACTGTATTTCTAAAATGTGGTATTACTGTTTTTACACTGTAAACTTGGATGCTAAGCACATTGTAATTAAAAGTTTCTGACTTTATCTTGAAATATAAGGTTTAGACCTTAACCTGTTTCTCTTTAATAGAGAATTTTTTCAGTGTCGGTTCTGATGTTAGAGGATTTGAGCACCTTAAAATACTCATAAATATACTACTACTAATAAAATACTCCTTGTAGATTCATCCCTTGCTTCTGTTTGACTTTATGCATTAATTTAGCAGCCTACTATGAGTCCAACTATCAGCTTAATTTGTAAGCAACATTGTCAGCAACTTGTGCCTTCAAGTCCCTGTGAGTGCATTATAATACGACCAAACACAACACTGCCCCACAAAGGTGAACATCAGTAACTGCTTTTTTTTTAAGGTCAAAAGTCACTATCATGTACCTTTTGAGTGTAGCTCCTGTACAGCTTTTCCCACAGAGAGGTCAGAGGTCAGAGTCAGGACCCAGGCATAGTGCATGACATAATTCTGCAGTAGCTTTCCAAGGCTGATCTGCTATCTGAACCTTTGTGCTTATTTTCTTTCCTTATGTCGCATGTCCTGGTTGTTTTATTTAAATAGAAGATGTATTCATCCAACAGGGGGCTAGGGAAGTGAGAGAATCACACTGAACAAATGTTTGATCACCCTCCACCTCTGAAGTCTCCTCTTGATTAATAGCACACTTAACAGCACGACTCTCCTGCACCCACCTCGTTTCACCCTCTGCAAAGCTTTTCTCATAAAGCAGACAGAAGATCAATAGCACTTAGAAGTCTGATAGTATTTTGATGTCTTCATATTCAGATTACACAAAGATGGATATTTGGTGAATATCATCTTGAAATGGTGTTTTAGTGTGGTGGTAGCTTGAATGATCATTTTATTCTTCAGAAACAAAAAATATTCAAAGAAAATATATTTTGTTTTATGGAATTTTATGTGAATCTATTTGGAGCAAAGTTTTAAACTGAAATGCAGTGAAATGGATTAAAACAAACCAAGGGTACAGACATAACATATGTCAGCCAACAGGCTACAAAAGAGGTTTCTATTACCAATCGTGGGCTCTGCTGTAATGGAGACCATTGGAGAACCGGTTAAGTGAAACTTAAGTGTCAGTCATTTTATTTTGAGTAAAAAAGAATATTCTGATCATGTAACACAGTTTCCAAATGAAGTCTGTGGTGATAAACTGTCCCATCTTTAGCTGTAGTTGTTGGTCAACCAATTACACATAAGATATCTAATGATTGGCTGATTAATTAATTAATAACTGACTTTATCAAACAGAAAACTGAGTTACCAGTCAAACTGCAGACATTAAAGCCAGCCAATGTCTGTGCCACTGTTGTCCCATATGACACAGATGGATTTAGGGACTGTATGACAGTTACTGTGGTGGGAACTCACATCTCAAAAAATGCAAGGCCCCCTTCTAATTAAGTTTGTTCAACCTGCAAATACATTGCAATGAAACTCCAGTACTACAATAAAATAAAATCAAAAAATTCAACAAGTTCCAAACTGCAAAATCACAGATTGTACGCTTACTAAAGTTGGGAGCTCAGTGAGAATGTTACACTCTCTGGACAGACACTCTTCAATCACTCATAACTTTAAAGATTAATTCTGTTTTTTCTCCAATAACATATAGGTCCACCTAAGTCCTAACTAATTTTGACGAGAAAAGCCCATTTACACAAAAAGGACTGTCTTTCTCCTCATATATTAAAAACCAACCTAGTCATCAGAATAGATGTTGGCATTGTACATTTGTACAAACCATGGATGCGCAACATTTGCATGTTATGTAACGAATACACTGAAACTTTTGTTTCTTTATATTTAACAATGCTTAAAGTGTGGTAATGTTTAGGCAGACATAACACTTGGTTATGGTTTGGAAAAGATCATATTTTGGCTTAAATACCAGGTTTTGGTGGCACAATTGCATCTGCGAGTGCTGCCAATATTTTGTGAAAAAGCACCGGCTTTTGGTACCACAGTTGCCACGGGAAATGTTGCCAAAGCCTTGCTAAAAAACATCCAGTTTTAGTATTTGTGGGTCATGAATAGTGGTCTGCAGGTTGAAATCTGTCAGTGTCTTGCTAAAAAAACAATCAATTTTTGGTGGCAGAGCCACCTCTGGAAATGCCACTGATGTCTCACTGAAAAGACACACTCTGGGGGGCATGATCATGGCTGAAAGTGTCGCCATTGTTTCACAGAAAAACACCTGCTTTTGATGGCATCATTGCCACCATTGAGATGCAGCGATGATTTGCTAAAAAACACCTGGTTTTGTTGCCTGCTGTCCTTGAGCTATGGTCTCAAGTGGTCTGCAGCTTGGCAGGCACGTCATCCACCATGTCCTCCACCTCAAGATGACAAAGTCGGCTCATATACAATCAGATTTGTATTACTTTAGAAAGTTGTATGATATATGTATAGAGCATACAAATGTAATGTGCCTGCTGTAATAATTTTCATACAGTCCCTTATGTCACCTGAGAAGAAACTCCCTTAGTGACAGTTGAAAACTGAATCTATGGATTAGTCCTGTTGATGGGAATAGTAGGTCTAAACAAACAGCCTTAATACAAACATGGAGATTAATATTGATTCAAGGGGGTGAAATTATTAGCCGTGCAGTGTCAATACCCTGCAGTGTTTCCCTACTGGAGGATGAAATAAAGAAAGACACAGTAAATGTGGAAAGAGATGGATTGAAGGAAAACAGCCACCAGCTCTGTCCTCTGTGAGTGATGATAAAACAGGGTCATTTAATCTGTTTACAGTCAATATTTTGTTATTTCAAACATGAACTTTGTCTCAATGGCTTCTGCACAATTTCAACAATGAATCATCACATAGACACTGTAGGGATTTCACTGTACTGCTGATGCTGCGTATTAACATAAGGTGTACCCAGCAAACAGCAACCCAAGTAAATCATTTACTGGCTGTAGTACAACAGGTAACTGAATAACTGAAAAATTAATAAAGTGATTGAGATGCTTTATCTGCTATGAAAATCCCTTCCCTTGACTTTTAATATAAATATCAAAGCTATAACTTTCACCCACACTGCTGCTGGAAAATGCAGGCTTGAGTTTTCTACAAATAACCTCAACTTTGGTGTGATTTTTAGAGATGTATGTGCACAGTCCTGTCCATAGCCTGTGGATGCGTACAAACATCGTTAGCATTAATAATCAGGGGTCAGTTGCATCCAAAAATCTTGGGAATGTACATAAATACACACACTACAACACAGCAGAGGGCACAAATGTTAGTTATTACCAACTTGGCACTAGATGCATTTTCAAATCCACTTTTCTTTGTAGACACAATATGAATCACTACAGATGAAGAGTGTGGATGGAAAATAAACCTCTTTATATCTGAGAGGTGTTCTCCATCAATGCTCCCCTCTGTTGCAATGGGAATGATAGCACTTCATATTCTCATCTGTAGTGTGGTGTGATTTGATTTCACCTGGCAAGTAGCACCCAAACAGTATCAAAAGAAAACAATCTGGTGCAAACTGGCGTGGCGCCGGCCAGCCAGCTGCTTGTTAGGGTTCATGTGTGATGTATGTGTGATGGAGAGGGCTGGGAGCCTGCAGGAGGCTGAGCTCAGTGGATTCAGCCTCACACTGCAGTGAAATGGATCATCAGCCTGGGGTCCCATTCCTCTACACATTTACTCAACAGGGTCTCCACGCTGAATCCCAAATACCAGCAGCTGCTGCAGGGGGGTCTGGCTTTGCTTGCTTCGGTAGTTTAATATTATATGTGTATTTTCTATTCGGTTGTATCGCAGATGTGTTTTGTCAGACTTAAAGTTCTGGCTGCTTGCATCTTTGAGGAGAGTAAAGGGGACTTTTCAAAAGTCACGGCTGTTTTTTTTTTTTTTCAGTCCCTGGCCCAAATGGACTCATGTGAATGTGTGTACACTGTGCTGTATTTGCAGTGTTTCTCTCACTCCAAGAATAGTTTCAGATGTAAGGACTGAAGTGTACAGGTATTTACACCATTCATTTGCTACCTATTTGATAAAAGTTAAAGGTCCCAAGACCTGTTCTCAGAACTCAGTGGACGTGTACTCATGGTGCCTAATTGACATTTCCCTCACTCTGTTTGTTCTCTTGCACCAATTTGAGTGTGAATACTCACACCCTTGTATAAGTAAGTACAGTTTGGCAAAACTTGGAACATTGTTTTGATGTGCGGGTCCCTCTTGTGTTTGAATCTTGTACTGTACTGTACAATCATGAGGACACATGTACTGCCCGTGCACACACACCCAGTGATGTGCGATAGATGGTTTCAATGATATTACATTGAGTAACGTTTTTTAAGGTGATAGACAGTGGTGTGTGCTAAGGTGCTCAGATGACAACCATTATTAGCGAAAGTACAGAGGTACTATTAATGAAATTTACTTCAAACAGGAGAGACTCATTCTTGTGCACATAAATATGAGCTGTGAAAAGTCTTTGGCGATTAGACCTTAGGTCTAGATGCTGGTGTAGAGGATGATGTCAGATGATGTATAAAGCAACAACCATAGCGTAAGGAAGCAGTTGAGGTGGTGTTTGGGTCAACCAAACACAGGACATTCACCCAGGAGACCAGCCTTTGTGTTCTGTGTGAAACCAAAAGAGTTATTTTAAGTTACGTATGTACGTAACACCATGTGGTGACGCCCAACCATGATTATTTTTCAAAACGTAGGAGTGCTAATTTGTAAGATATCATACGAACTGTTGCATGAGGATGCATTGCTGGTCAAAGTGGAGCTCTTGTACAGTTTGGTAATTTAGTGCAGTGGTTCCCAATCTAGAGGTTGGTGTCCTTCCATAGGGTCTCACGATAAATTTGAGGGGTCATGAGATGAGTAAGGTGGGAGAAAAGAAGGAAAAACAACCTGCTAGATACATTTCTGTTCATTTTCATTTTTCAGATTTTATTCCAATCTTGTCCTCTTTCAACCTTGAACAGTTATATTCATGAGACTATGTGAGACATTTGGAGGGGAAATGTTTCTTTGAACAGGTTTCTGGGAAAAGGTTGGTAGCCTCTGGTTTAATCTTTAACAGTATATTATAATTAATACATTTATTGTATGTTTTTTTAATCTTAGGCCTTCAGCTGAAATGTATTCATTTAGTCTGGTAACTAAAGCTGTCACATAAATGTAGTGGAGTATAAAGTACAGCATTTCCCTCGAAAAGTGCTTAAACAAATGTAGTTAGTTACTTTCCACCACCAGTTTTCAGTCTAATCATTAATTAGAATGCAAATCATGTCAGGTCTTCTCCATCCTGCCATAAACCGTCCAATATGAATTCAAGGCAAACTATTAAGAAAATAAGAGGGAAATGAAAATACTTCTCCTTGTTAACCTGTAAAAGTATTGGCTCCAGAATCAACAGAAAATACATCAGCCTTGAATTATAAGTAACTATGGTTTCACTCACTGAATATCTTATAATCCTCTGTATATTTAAAACACATAGCAAGGAGAGTGAGTCAGCCTGACGGGAGTGGATTTATATTCTGATCATGCTGACGGTGATGGAAGCTGACTGTGTTTAAAGTTATCTTTGAGTATTTCTCTGCTGTAGTTTTTGATGTGAGAAGATCTCTTAGACAACCTTCCACCTCCGTCTCCTTTGGTTTTTCTCGCTGTGATTTTCATCCAGGCGCCCCACAGTGCTGACAGCAGATAATGGCAGAACAGATCCGCCTGACAAATCACACCCTAAAATCTCTCAATCAAATATTTCCCAGCTCCGGAGAAGTCAAGAACAGGACTTTAACCTCTCCTCTTAACTACATTCAGACCTGGCGCTGGATTATTGGGAAGGGAGGGCATCAGGTTATGGGAGGCTGGTGCAATAAATTGGCACTTTCAATTGAAAAATCTAGGCCTACTCTATATGTTTCCTGTAGCTGACAGTAGCCTATATATACTTCTAATACAAATAAAACAGAGGCATAGGCAAGACACTGTCACCTAATCACTTGCTGGAGCACTGACCCTTGACCTTTCAAACTGTAAACTGAACTGCTACATAAAATGTTTGTGATCAAGCAACTGAAGCTGATTGTACATTTGCCCTCCAAGTAAATTTCTTTAAATACACCATTGCCTTAAGGCCTAGAGTGTAAATATGAAATGTACTCTTACTTTTCCAACAGTCTCTGTTAAAGGCTGATTTGGTACAAATAGCACGTGCGATATTTTCGATGCACCACAGAGCCGAAATATTCATCCAGAATATTCATCCTTCACCTCTGGCAAAAATGTTAATGCTTTCATCTAATGTTGTTGCCACAGGAGAAGTACATGTATGTACATGAGCACTGCAGCTATAATGACAGATATTCTGCTGAGGTTAATTGAAAAAATGCCGACCGACTTTTGATGTTGAGAATTGAAAATAGGCGTTAATAACTGGTGTAGCTGAGTGGCTCTCTCTTTCATGTTGGCATGGCTGTACGTGTGACAGTCACCAGGGTGCTGACTCTACATCAGTTTTGCGGTTATCACGCACAAGATCTGAGGCAGATTTCATTAAATACGGCTGAACTTTAATCCAAGCTCCTGTGTGGTGGTGTACTGTAAACTGAAGCAGACATTTAACCACAGCTGATGCTGAAGCAGCTGCAGAGATGGAACTTCTCACTAAGTCATCAAAAGACTCTAAAAACAGATTAGAAGATCACAAATATAAAGATGTCACAAATTCATTCTGCATACTAATCATATACTGTTTATGCTGTGAAAGTGTGCTATTTCTAACCAGGCTAGGCTCTATGAGGCTAATGCTAGCATGCTAACATGCTGATGTTCAGCAGGTGTATGCTGTGTTCCATTATTCACCACTTGTCACGTTGAATTTGTAAAGAAAACTACATTTCTCGCATGCCTCTATGGTGAGTGAAGAATCCAAAAGAGGAAAACACAAAAAGTAAATGTGGGCCACGTTTAACATCAAAACATCTGTTCACAAACTCTCACACAACCTGTGTAGTATAATCAAAGTCTCATTTATCTAGTCGTTTACTCAGTTCCTCCCAAACACACACACTTTCTCTAAAACATTACAATATACACTTCCGCACTTCCAGTATGAAAGAATAGTCCATGACTAATTTGAAATTCCTGTTCCTTTTGGCAACCACACTTTTTGCCCCAGGAGGCTGAACTTTGGCCTGGAGGTCGCAGCTATTGTGAATTCACATTTTTTTTGTCACTTTCCCAGTGTGAACAAACAGAAAAATAAAAACTGAAGAATTAGAGTGTAGCATTTGACACACCAAATTCAGCATAATCACCATTTTTGTTTACCATGTTGGCTAAATAGCACTAAACACAGAGAGCAGCTAAGGCTGATGGAGAATGCCATTTGTTCATAACCAAAGTATTATTAAGAGTAAATTATGTGGGAGCCAATGTGTTTACAAAATGTCATGGTAATCCATGCAGTGGTGGACTGAACAACACTGCCCCTAGAGCCAAGCACTGAACATACTTTACCATTTTTAAAGAACAGGAAATGATGAAATCGGTGTGAGACAGGTGTTAGATGTGAACAGCTCCATTTCTCTTATGAAATGCATCATATCACAAAAGTGCACATCAACAGCACACTCAATCATTTTAGTATACATACTGCCTTTATGGAGTACACCTAATTTTGTCACTTACTGAGTGTGACCCACTAAAATCAGCTTAAATGTTGTGGGACAGCACCTCCCCAGTAAAATCTGACATCTGGAGCTGAAGCACCGCTGGAAGTGCTGCACTGTACTCTCATCAATCTAGGGGGAAATGGTTGTAATTTTGCACAAACTCAATAAAATAGTTATTGTAAATTTGACCATCTGGGCTCCGTTTGTGTCAGCAAAGTTCCTAATCATGCCACAAAGTTTGAGTACAGAGGAGAAAACAGGCTGATGATATTACCAACATGGTGCAGCAGTGACATGGAAAGGGCAACAGCACCAACTGTACCAGAGGTATCTATGTGTGCCTAGGAAGGCTGAATGTATTGTATGCATAGTTTCATTTCACCCAGAGATGACTGTTATTACTTTAATTCTATGTATGTACATATGTTTTCTTGTTGTTCCTTAAGGTTTAGTGTTTTCCCAGTCGCTCACTCACTGTTACAGTAGGGTACCGTTCACACTGCTTGCTATGGTAAAGTGTTTAAATCAGACTTGGGTCGAGACCTCCGCCAGCCAAGGCCAATGGTGCATCCATGTTCTCCTCGGATGGTTTGTCTTACGGCTTTGGTGTGGTCATGAGCTTTAAGTTGTGGTGTGGACACGTACAAATAAGATGTGTTGCATTTTATTGCTCAGAGCGTTTAAACAACACAATAACAATAAAGGGCAAAGAAAAAAGATCAGGTGAGTCATGAAATATGATCGGGAACCAATTTTTCAGATTATTCTGACACCACATGAATCCAGCACAAAGTCCTCAAAGAATAACAGATCATTAGTCAGTGATATATCTGTAACATGCTGAATCAATGCATTAAAATTAATATTTATCTTTAGTGAAAACTTCAATATGGTGACTGGTAATGTGTTGAAGAGAAGTCTGTGTGGGGTGGGCAAAAATATCAAATCTCGAAAGGCTTGATACGTTGACATGCATCGACTCTCAAACCTGATGACAAGGTTTCTTCTGCATCATAGAGCACAGAGACATTACTTTGTTCCTTTTGGAAACAATTTATACCTTCGTCTCAGTTCTAAAGTCTTCTTTTTAGATCAGCCAGCTGGGGAAGGTTACCTGGACCTTATATGGTACTTTGTTGTGAGTAGGAGTAAGATGCTTGATAAATGTGTCTTACATGGACGCAGAAGAGAGCCATAACTAACTGACTACCTTGTCAAATGTAAATAATACAAATCTATAGCACTGAGATATTTTACCATGAAAACCAGTTGTCTTCAGTCTTGAATTTGGGGGTCTGAATGTAAACAATCTATTTAAATTAAAGCAATATTATTTATTTATTTACATGATTTGATCTGACCTTGACCTGAGTTTATTCGTTATTGAAAGGTTAAGTTTTTAAATTAGTATGCAAGCATTCAGCTGCTCATACGAAATTTAAATGAACATGTCCTTTCTTTGTTTCCAAAGGCTTATTCCTCATTTTCAGCAAAGGACCGTTAAACTCCAGAGCTGGCTATAAAGTGCAAGTTCAATTAACTGATTGGTGTGATGTCATTAAAGTGCTGAATAGTATAGAATCTTTATGTCTCTGCATACTTTGTCTATTTTATCTGTCTTAATTTAAAGTATTCCTCGTCCTCTTTCCACTCTACCAGCAAATGCTTTAAAATCTTTTCTCTCTCCTTCCTTCGACCTTAGGCTGTCAGGCCTGTTTGGGCAAGTCTGGTTGAGTGTTAGTATCGAAGATGTGAAACCTATAGAAAGAATAAATGTTCTATGCCTTTTCCATTGTGTCACTGACAGTTTTGACTGAACCGATGTGTCTCTTCAATGCAGATGGAGTTCACTTTTGCCTTTCTTTCCACTGTTGTCTCATCTGCAAGAGTATCTGCTTTGATAAAATAATATGATACTGCACTGTAACTGTAAAGCCACATTTTAAGCAGTCAGCTTAGTTTTGACTTTTTTCGAGTTATAATAGTGGAATTTTGTGGGGAGTCTTGTTGTTTGTTTTTGTTTTGTTTTGTTTTTTCTCCGAGGCAGTGAGGTACAATTTTAGGAATTTAGCCTATCATTAAAGGAGAAGTCCGGTAATTTGCACTTTGAGCCCCATCCCTGGATTGTTTATGATGAAATAGAGTGGTTAAGACCAAAATCTTGACAATTGCTCCTTCTCTGACAATTTGAGAGAATTTGGCTTTCCCCTGCCTGGCTTAACAATGTTGTCTATGGCCATGTGTAAATCTGTCCTAAAACCACCTTAAACATTCGTTTTCAAAACCATGAAACTCACCGAGTGGTCAGTGGTGTTCGTTGATGTTCCGATGTAAAAATCGTAGCAAACTGTGGTTTCCATCCGTGTTTTTGCTATTCATCTCCATTGTGGAACTATTTTTTCAGCTGCCGCACACCCATGTGTAAACTTCCGCTTGATGGTTCATTTGACGCTGAAGCGTTATACACTCCAGCCCACTTGATGGTGATAATGCTTCTTTACTTGAGTGTCGCCAACCGGCAGGAAACCATTGCAATATAATGGGTCACAGACAGAAGCAGAAGAAGAAGGCTGGCGTTGTGTTCAAAGGCATTGTACTGCGAAGGTTGTTTACAAGCGAGTTTTGTGTGGTCAGCGACTGCAGGAGAATTCCTCTGAAGAAGAGGAGTGCACACAGCACTGTCGAGCCGGCACTTTCGCTGAGCTAAAAGACTACAATGACTACAACCTTGTCGTAAACAACCCCCACTCCGTTTCCCATGGCAGATTACTACCAACGGACAATGAGGCTTCCTATAGAAAATCAATGCATGGACAAAATGTCAAATAAATCATCACAGAAACCACAGTTTGCTACAGTTTTTATGTCGGAACATCAGCGAACACCACTGACCACTCGGTGACTTTCATGGCTTTGAAAACAAACGTTTAAGGTGGTTTTAGGACAGATTTACACATGGCCATAGACAGCATTGTTAAGCCAGGCAGGGGAAAGCCAAATTCTCTCAAATTCTCAGAGAAGGAGCAATCATCAAGATTTTGGTCTTAACCACTCTATTTCATCATAAACAACCCAGGAATGGGGCTCAAAGTGCAAAATACCGGACTTCTCCTTTAAGGTGGCAGAGAATCAGGAAATCTTGTTATTATACCACACTGACTATTGTTCTACACTTTATAGCTTTTGGGTGGTGTTGCACATGGCATTCATTTGTAACCTGAGGGCACAGAACTCAAGCTGGAAGGCTGAAAGGTTAGTGTGTGTGTGTGTGTGTGTGTGTGTGTGTGTGTGTGTGGGTGTGTGTGTGTAGGGGATAGGAAGAGAGGAGTGGGGAAAGGTAGTAAAGCTTATCGCATCTCCTCTGGCTGTATTGATCGGAAAGTCGAGCACAGACATGAAGAACTTGGGTGAGATGAGAGGTTGCGATGAAATGATGCTCCGAATTTCAATGGAGAAGAACGGGCAGCTGTGTGTGTGTGTGTGTGTGTGTGTGTGGAAGTGATGGTACAGAGTTGAGATGAGGAAAAATAACTTGAAAATGAAATCAGATGTTGGAGGATAGCGGTGGAGGGGAGAAAGGAAATGCAGTGAACAGTGCACCCTCTGTTTTTTAAACCTACAGTATGATCTTGAGTGCAATTTAATGTCTCAAAGGCAAATTAAAAGTGTATTGGGATGTGGAATCAACACTTTATATACTGGGAAAGGTTTGGTGACTTTAATAGTTTTAGTATTAGATATTCCAGAAATACTGACTCCAAGTTTACCTTTGGTTAATTTCAATGGATTAGGCTTTTCAAGCATGAATTTAAATTGGTGCCATGCTTCACCAGAACTCCTTGTAGAATGGTCCAACCCTGTCTCCTAAAAATGATGTTTATATACAGCAAATATGAAACAGCAAATACGTTTTTGAGCGAAATGTAATGCCGACCAGTTACATTTTATATCAACATAATGAGGCAAGTCGCAGACATGCTGATACTGAATGTATCAGGAAAATGTTCAATGACAATGCAATGAACGTATCCATTTTCATAGATATAAATGAGCCCTTACACTGCTGCAAAAGGCCTTGGGCAGGTGGTCAGTGTAGAATATGGTTGGGCATGGACAGGATCAGATTAACACATACACATGTGGTATAGCTGGTTGTAACCCTATCTTTTTCCATGTGGTAATGTCCTAACAGTTTCCAGGTGACCTGTCTGTATTTCACAAGTGCACCAAATCCAAACTCACAGTGACACTGTGATTTATCTCAGGGAGAGCAGAGGAGATACGCTAAAGGCTTGAAGAAGCAGTTTGGGAACAGTCTATTAACTGATAATAGGTGCTATCTGCGGAAGTAGATTTGGATGCCTATAAGGATTATTCCAGTTTGTCTCCTGCATTTCAATGTTCAGAGGAAACTTGAAGTTCACGGGTATATTTAAATGCAGAGGGCAGATGTGATCTGTGTTGTTTAAAACCTGAGAAATGGCTGAGGCTGTTGAGAGGGTCTTGTTATTATAAAGCTAACAGGTTACTGTAGCAGGGAGAAAACAGAAAAGAGTGATAAGTTAATGATTAATAGACAGATGTCAGAGTGGAGGTTCAGATCTATGAATATTTCATATAGTGCTGCTCTACAGGTAAACTCCTCAGATTCTCAGAACAATGATCAAACATACGGTTGCAGCTGTTTCATACACTTTTATTTTAGATCAAACATAAAAAACTGATCAGTGTAATTCCTTGTAATGCAGTATAAAAACTGTCAGCAGTGGAAACAGTTGCATTGATCTCAAACTTTATCTTAATCCTGAGAAAGGGGCTGTTATATTATTGATCTAACTTAATAACTTTGGTCTTTTGGCCTTAAGTTAAATTAATGGAATTTTTTGGCCCCTTGTGGGCAGTTTATCAAGCTGAAAACGCAATATTGACATACTGTCACATAATAGAGTTGTTACGGCTTACATGTTGGCAAAAACTGCCTTTTTTCACACAGAGCAACATTAGCATGAATTTACGGTTCTGTTTCTTATGAATACAAGTCAAACACGCGCTCTGGTTTGGTCTCCATCAGACTCCCAAGGGAAGTACTTGAATCTTGCTGCTAAATGCTCCACTATGTTCACTAGCTAGTTGCTGACTTTGTCAAACTGCCATTTCGCACTGGATTGGTAGCAGTGAGGTCATCAGAGCGTAGAGCTCTGATCAGCCCAAATATCAGGCCCGACCCTCCATGAACCCACACAGTTCCTGTCTAAACCTAGATTTCTCCAATAGAAAATATAGATTTTTTAATGTTACATTTATTACAAGCCAGGGGCTGCCATATTTCTTCACACCACTTCTCCTTCTTCTCTTCCGTCTTTCATTTCAATAGTCTATTGTCAGCTCTGCTTCCAATGCACAACAGGTTCAGCAGAGCGTGCTGCACTTTCAGTGTGTCTACGTCTGTGAGTGCACAAGGTGGTCTATGGCGAAGTGGCATGCAGATCATGATCGCTGCTCTCCGCTGCATGTTGTGCACATCTCTCCCACTGCTGAGGTGCTTTTTTTTTTTCGTTTTTCCAGCCTGTTCTCATTCCGGAGTTGTCAAATATCACTGTTTTGTCAGTGATTTTGTGACTGATGCAAAAAGACACCTTTCGCAGTGGTATGATACACCACCAGGCATATCAGTGTATAACACTGCTGGATGCTGTCAGTTTGAAATGTTGCTAGTAACAACGTAATAGAAAGAGGTGGAAAGTCCCAATAGGACGGGAGGTGGATGGATTCAACAAACCCCAGACTTTAACCCGGGAGCCTGTGCTGTTTGCTTCCCTGTGAATGTTGAGCCAAACCATTATATTTTTTTCTTGAACTAGCCACTGCTTTTGTTGCACAAGTAAATAAACCTAAATACGAGGTATTTTACCAACAAAAGATTGTATCTAACGAGCAGAAAGCTGTACATTTTCTGTGAAAACCATTTAAAAAATCAACAACAGACACAGGAGGATAAGTAGGGTGTCCGTCATTCTGTCAGTCACCCTCTGTCTCTATCACAACAAAGACACTCTGTATCAAAAGATAATGCATTACAAGCTGCGCCAGTGGTAGAAAATGGTACGTAAGTTGGCGTGGTTGTCTCTCTCTGCATCCCCCTACCTTGTTTGGAGGTGTTGTTAAGATCATGTGGATGGATGAAAGCATATTCAAAAGCAGCACAACACTATATACAGTACAAATATAATGATTACTTATTTTGCCCTTTGTTTTTATCTGCTAGCTTCATGTCTGATATCAACTGAGTGTAAGATCATGTCAGTATGTGCCAGATCTAGCGAGGGTGTGTTGCTTAAACAGAGACATGTCTCGCACAAAGTTAATTTTCTCCTGATTTGCGTGTCTGGAATAAAAGCCTTTCATGCTCAGAATGTTTAGAAGGGTTGGGGCTTGTGAAAACTGGGTCCAAATATACTTTGGTTACTATGGGGTGAAAGAATTAGTCATAATTTGTGCTCATGTTCACTTTTCCCATTGGAGTGAATGGACTTGGGACCGCCACTGGTCTCCTTAAGGAGCGAGTAACACTGGTAAATTGTTGAGAACTTAACCTGATTCAAGTTTGGGAGAATATTGAGAAATTACAGCTCAGGCTAATGGTAAAAGAGTGGTTTCCCCAAAAACTGCTGTTGGCTGCTGGAAACAATGATAATGAGTGTAAGAGTGAACCCAAACAGTAAAGCTGCGAGTCCTAAAACTTACACAATAGGCTGAAAGACACCAGTTTGTCTCTCAATTTTTGTCTAATATCAATAAGGGCTGCTTTAAAGCTTGGACACAGCTGAACCTATATATGTGTATACCACATGTTAAAGAGGTATCGAGTTGATATGGAAGCTGTAGCAAAAAGGACCACACATTGTAGTGAGAGCATTGTGTGTGGGCATACTTACATACTTAGCACAGATAGACCTCCATTCCTGTGATAGATGGCCTCTGACATCAGAGGGCGGGTGGAGTCATCAGTCTCGTGGCTCATGGATGAACAGCCTCTGGTGCGTACGCAGGTATATGCTGGTCCCCAAGGCTCTGTGGAGCCACAAGTCACACAGGCACCTCCATCAGCTTCAGTCCCCGAGGACAGAGGCATCCTCTGGGGCTAGTCGGTGCCGGAGGTGCGTGCGACCTTCGACTATCAGTCTTGCGCTGTGCTGTCGGAGAGGTATGATTTAACCACTAGCCTCATGGAGAGTTCAGCTGATATAAATGTTTAGGAAGCTTTGTACTTCTGTACTGAAGCTCTACAGCAAACTTTCTAATAACTTATGATCTTATTAAAATGCAGGCAACATCTTCGAGGATTTATGAGTTTACACCTGATGCCTCATACTGGCTCAGCAGTCTGTAAAAAGTAAGGCTATTTGCCAATAAACAGGATGCAGCATGGCCTGTTGCTATTTAGGGTCATGGCAGACAGACAGGGGGAAGCAGAGCACTCAGTCAAAGAGACAAAGGACAGGGAGGGGAGAGAGTGGCTGGGGAATAAACCGGTAAGTGACACAATATACTTTTAACCTACCTAAAAGCAAGGGACCTTGTGACTTCTTTTCTTGTGACCCCTTCAGCTAATGCTATGGGTTGTGCAGAGCACAAAAGTGCTAAAAGAGCACTTTCAAACAACACATTCTGATTCTGACCTTGTCACATATTCCTGCTTGGTCATGGACTTTTCATACTGACATATGATGGTCAAGGATGTGTCTGTTGTTGATGTTGTGGGACGCCGTGTAAACTTCAGCCTATTACATGCATGATGTCTTTTCAAACTACACTTCTTCCTTCACAGGAAATGCACAGTTTGCATATAGTCCATGTTTATAGTCCAAGCACATGGTTGGGTTTAAAAAAAAAAAAAAACAGGGTTTGGCTTTACATTCATTCCTGAAACAAACGCCGGCCTCCTTGGCGAGGCTGCACACCCCACTTGGGCTTTTCACTCCCTTAACTTACGTTGTTGTACAGCTGCGTTTCCCCCTGATACTGTTTGGCGCTGTAACACACTGATGGTGCCCGGCCGCATATCATGCTGACGTGAAAGGACCGCTTTTCTCGTCAGCGTCTGCCCAAGCGCCGGCATTTGATGACTTAGGAATGAGAACGGGTTGCTTCAAACGTGAACGTGCTCGTCTTTGAATGGTATACTGAACAAATTAACGGGGAGAGGCCCCAGTGCCCCCGCGCCGGAAGCACCACCGATAGCTCCGCCCCTGGCTGGTGTTGTATCAAAGACTGTAAATGTTTTTCCATCTACCTAAATGTGAACCAAGCCTGTTCCTCTACCAAACCACAGAGGGGCGCTACACATTTTGAAGGCCCAGACACATTAAACTGACATCAAAGAACTAGTGGTGACGAAGGCAGACTGATGCGTTGCCTCAGTTGCCTGTGTCTCGGCCCAAAAGTTGCACTGAACTCATTACAAAGACTAAAATTGACAGCCAACTAGCACGTACGTTCTGCGTCTGTGTGAGGGAAAATAAAGGTCGACAGAAGAAGAGGACGGATTCAAGATGCTAATTAGGCAGTTAGAACTTTAACAACTTTATTAAAAGTATATCATACGCTGAAAGCTTCTGCTGGAAATGGATGCAGTTTATAGTATAGTAAATTGTCCTGAGCAAAGGAATGGCTTTGAGCCTCATGCCTCACTGAGTGGCACAATAAACTAATCACTGCTCCATGTACCATGGTTTAACTTGTTTCCTTGTTTTCTGTTAAATATCTGTGTGCTGAAAAGTGACGACATGAGGATTAGCTTCCTCATTAATATTGCATAATAATAGTTTTATGATACTAGCAATCGAGCTCAGTAACACAAGGAACAATTTGAGCCAAATCAATCCACTATTTAACGCCTAAATGCTTTAAACTTCATTCCCTCTTCTTCCCTGGCAGTGTTTTAAATTAACGTGACACCCTAACAGTGTGTGAGTGCTTTGTGCCGGATTTCCTTCTTGTTTGTTTTTTATTTATTCTATGTATAGTGGATTTGTTACAGACCATTACCCTGACCTTCAGTACCTTTCTATGATGCTTTATGGTTAGCAGATGGTGCAACGGCTCAGCTATGACAGATAAGGTCATCATTTTATATTGTTGTTTTTAACATGTCAAATGTGTAAATATGACCCCCGTCAACCTGATGGCACTTCTGCCCATTTGTGCTGTGCATTTGTGGAGAAGCTATATTTTTATATACTGAAGGTAGGGAGTGCGTCGTGGCAAATAAAAAGATGTATTACTACTGTTGTTTCAGGGTCCATAGCATGCACTTAATATCCATTTCTGGAAGATTAACCAGTCACGTTCCTTATAAACAAGGCAACAGTCAGGCTGGTAGGTCTATTCCAAATATTGCACTTTTGAAAGCTTCTAACTACAGCTTCCTCTTTACATTATTGTGATGGCAATTTAACATCTGATGTCTGAATATGCCATTTTTAAATTGAATCACAACTGCAGGTAGATCACGTAACATTTCCTTTAACACTTCAAACATTACTCCAGTCTGCATTGAAAGCCAGGCAGCATCACAAATGTAATTAAATGCACCTCTTGTTCTCCTTATTAAGATCGCAGTAATCAATGCATTACCTAATTATCATCTTTAATGAACAAAGACAATACAGTCAGCTCCATACACCATGAAAAACTCTGAATCACACAATTATCATTTGTTGTAGAGATTCTCCTCATGACAAGTTATGTTTTTTCCCATTGAGATGAGGGCAAAAAGAGGTGCAACCATCAGACCAGCACTATGGCTTATATTTTGAATCATACCAACTGCATGGTTAGGTTGATTTATATCCAGAAAAATGTTTTTACATACAGCATGTGAGCAAACAGGAAATGAAACGAGAGTCCTAACTAAACATCATAACATAAACATCAGAATTTGGCATCTAATAACCTTAAATGATTGAAGTGATGGAGAAAACGTTCCTTGTGGTAATGATGGTCATTAATTAAGGGTTAAATGGCAACCTTAAAAGTACTTAAAAAAATCCTAAATTTATGCAACCTGTAAAAAATTTGTTAGTGTAGAAAGAAACATATGTGATCACACTACTGATGTGTCCCCAGATAGTAGCAACAATTAAGAAGGCTTAGCCCAGCGTTGGGGAAAATGTTAGGGAGGTCAGGAACAAGTTGCACTGTTTGCAGCTGCTTTAACAATCAAGCTAAACCAAATTTGTGGCTCAAACAACACCATGTTGAACATTGACAAAAATCTTAAATGGATTTTCCCTGTCTACAATTGTACAACTTTTAACAACAATGAAAAGAAGACGAATTCAAGTTGTGACTTGGTATCTGAGGCCACTGGCTCGAGTCATCCTCCTCGCCCTCGGTTGTGGCAGAGGAAGGATCATATTCTCCTGATTATGATATGCTAAGTTGTGTTCCCACATCATTTATTTCCAGATGTGTGGACTCAAGTCACAAGACTTATTGGGAATCAATCTGTGCCCTCCAAAGTGGAGGGTGTCTATCCAGTGTGTGCAGTCATTGTGATGGGTGTACGGGTTAACTGATCCGATGACGTTAAAAGCCTTGGTGACAGATGCCTGCCTGGGAGCAGACTGGCTGATTCACAAAGCTGCTTTAGACATGAGGACAGGGGTCATAGTGTCACATTTAATAGGTACAGCTTTACAATAGAATACTAGTTTTACATTTTAATGGTAGTTAAGCATTTAATCTACTAATTAAGTATATAGATATTTAACCTATCCTCATTTATCTTACGAAAATATACAACTCTATTTCTTCTCCTCTTCTGCTCTTTTTTCCCTCTCTTGTCAGTGCCATTGCTGTATGAATCTCTCTTCTATTATTTTTTTTGATAGTGGAAGTATGAAATGGTACCCTCTTTTTTCCATGAGATAAAAAAATCTAATTTCACGGTCATTGACAGATAGGTTCTCTTAAGCTGTGTTCAGGGATCTTACTACCAACATTGCTTTCAACTAGTCCAAAAAACAGCTTGTTGACAGCTGCTAAAGCTTACTCTTTTCACCAATACTCATTTTGAGAATTAGCGAACTATTGCTGGTTGACAGGAGACGTGCACAGCAGGGCACATAATATACTGCTACAAGATGTATCTGTACAGTGGCAGCAACTAGTTAATCTGTAGAAGATTAATATTTTTTGTGCACTGCTATAAATAAATAAGAAATATTCACAAACTAAACCTTAAGTCATCTCTTTCATTGGTGTCAAAAGCATATCATTTATGATGGCATGACACACAAAGTAAACAACTGAAATGAAAGCTTGAAGATTGATAATAAAAGCTGATTGGAGGAGATATCCAAAGACCGACATGTCGTTGCTGGGATGGCAGTTTAGCTTGGCTTCGTTATGGGACCACCATGATTTAATTGGGTGAAAAAAAAGATGGATAACAACCATTTGATCAGAGATGATATCCAAACATAGAGGTTTGGTTACAAGGGATAAAATTGGACAGCATGCATGATTAGTAATAGAACAATGAAATTTGTTAATTTGATTTGGCATCATAAACCCTTTTATGTCTCTGGCTTTCAAAAGATGGAATTAGGCCCTAGTAAAGAGATGGAATTAGATGTGCCCTTTAAGCTCTGCCATTGCATTGGCTTTTGAAAGATGGAACTTGCTCCTGCAGCTCACCAAGGAATGAAGCTGTTTCCAGCACAGTGGTGGCCCCATACAGAGCACTTTTGATCTCCCTGCAAACACCTTGGAGTTTCTATTCTGACAAGCTGATTTCTGTTTTTATTTTTTGCAGGGCAACCCACCTCTCAAGGACCTCTGTGGCTGTTCCCAGCCACATCCTTCCCACAGGTCATCACCATGAGGGATTAGGATGCAACACTGCCACCTTGTGTCCAGTCGAGTAGCTGCAGCACACTGCTGCGAGTTTTGCAGGCTTCCGCTGCCTTCTCTCAACCTGAGCACTCAGCCTTTTCTAAAAGCCCTCATGATCTGCTGTTCTGAGTGAAGTGCTGCTACCTAACAGGTGAGTCACTCCTTCATCTTCTACCTGATGATGGAAAGCATCGTTATGTGTGGGCTGTTTGGTCTGTGGACTTCAACAAACTTGTACTGTTCATTACTTCAAAGTGATGCAGACTTTATTGATATCAGCATCAATAGTGATTAAATAACAGTTTTTATTAAAAGACGTGACACTGTTGCAAACTGAGCCAAAGAGCATTTTACCCTCCACTAGGCTAAATCACTGCCCTAATATATAAGATGGATTTTTAAATGTTTGCATGATAAACTTTACATAAATTGCAGTAGACATGCACTCCTTTAGCTGAGCATCACCAGCTCCATGCTCACACTGCCCTCTGCTCCTTTTATAATCTCAAAATTATTCTTTTTTTTAACCTTTAGGATGCCTGTAGGCTTGTGATGAATCAAGGTTTTTACTGTTTACGTTAAAATATTACCTTGGGGAAAACCATCCGAGGTCTGCCTTTATGAGACTCACCCTAATCTGTTTAGTATCCCACAGGCTGCTCTCATAAATGCCTTTAACACGTTTAATAGTAGATGGCGGCATTGATTTATCAGGGCATATTCTTACCAAAGAATCCATTTTAATTATATACTGTACTAAACTGTAAAGAGACAGATTGCAAATAGATGTTTTAACGAGACTCTAAGGCCCTATAGAAATAGTGACTCAAAAGGACATGATAAAAAATCATCAGGTAACATAAGTGATTTTCCCTTCAATCAATGTGCTTGGTTTAACACATATGGAATCTCAGAGTTGGAATAGATAAATGTAAATCCTCCCACATCTGTGTTCCTTAAAGGTGAATTTTGGCTTGACATGTCTCTACAATTGCACTTTGTAGGGGTGTTGTTAAAGTACACGTTTAAAACATTAATGAATTTCATGAATCACTTTTTAACGAAGCACTGTCTTTTAAAATTTTTATCCACATTTATCCCCGGAAGTCCCTTAAACCTGCATTCTTTCTAATGGCCAGCAGGGGGCGACTTTATCTGTAACAAAAAGAGGTCAGATTGTATAAAAGTCTGAGAAAATGACCCTACTTCTCAGTTAATTTATTACCTCAGTAAACTTTCTCCTAATGAGTTGCTTGTTCAATACAATATGATGTCCATTTTGTAAATTATGGTCGCATTTAGAGTAAAATAGATGATGAAGCAGGATATGCTTTAAGGTGTGGCTGTCTTGTGATTGACAAGTCGCTACCACGGCGACGTATTAATCTCAATAGAGGCATAGCACCTATCCTGTTCAAATATGGTCACTCTTTACTCCAAATAAACAAGATGGCGACGGCAAAAATTCCAAACTTGAGGCTTCAAAACTGTAGTCCACAAAAAATGTCACGTCACATCACGATGGCTACGTCTGCATCTTTTACAGTCAATGGTACAGCTAACTCTTAACTTACAAAACAGCATTACAAAATATATCCCAAGTACTGAGAGTTGGGATATGGTTAGCCCTAGCTTAGCATTAAGATATGAGACAGGAGGAGGCAGCTACATGTAGCTGGGCTTTTTCCAAGTTAAAAAAATTATGCCAACACACAATTTGTGGTTTCAGTAACATGATATGATGTTTTGTTTGAGTGAATTCATATTAAAACATTTAAGCCTTTTTGCATCGATGAAAATAGAGGATCACTGCCCAGTTCATTAATAGTGCACTCATAGTTTGTGCAACATTATTCATGCAGCAGTTTTACTGATGTCATTACACTGTATTTGTCAACATCCTACCTCTGATATCTCTCACTGCAATGAGCAGTGGTATTTACCTACTAAAGGAGGGCAACCCTTGAGTCAGTAATACTATAGGGACTTATGATATATGGAATCACACAGTACACAAACTTGTCCACAATACAAATCATTTAAAGCCTGCATTGTTACAGTTATTACCACCTAAGCACTGCTGTATTTTGAAATCCATTTTTCTTCGTAAATGCGAAAACACAAGGAGGCCAGAGGCTGGATGACTAAAAGATGATGAACTACACAATATGAATCATTACAGATAAATAGCATGGATGGAAAATAAATCTGTTTATGTCTGAGAGGTGTTCTCCATCAAATGCCCCCCTCAGTTTGAGTGGGAATGATATCGCTTCATATTCTCATCTGCGGCATGATGTGATTTGATTTCACCAACAATACAAGAAGAAAACAATTTGGTGCAAATTGGCTTGGCGCCGGCCAGGCCAGCTGCTTGTTAGGGTTCATGTGTGATGTACGGGTGATGGAGAGAGCTGGGAGCCTGCAGGAGGCTGAGCTCAGTGGATTCAGCCTCATGCTGCAGTGAAATGGATCATCAGCCTGCGGTCCCATTCCTCTACACATTTACTCAACAGGGTCTCCGCGCTGAATCCCAAATACCGGCAGCTGCTGCAGTGGGGTCTGGCTACGCTCGCTCCAGTGGTTTATATTATATACGTGTCCTGTTCATTTTCATCACAGCTGTGTGCTGAAAAACCTCATGTCTTGGACTGACAGTACATCTTATTCTGACAAGATAGCTTCATAGCCATGCCAGCAGCATGGATGACAATGTCAGTCAGTAGGTCAGTCCACCACTGTTATCCAGACTGAAATCTCTGTAGAGATTTTTGTTCAGGCATTCATGGTCCACAGAGGATGAATCCAATGCTGTGTCTCAAATCGGATACTTCTGTACTTAACACGCATGAGCGCGTATGGCAAAATGTAGTGCACTATGAGTATGCGGAACATTGGACACTTCTCACCCTCATTGGTTGCTATACTGCCGACGTAGCGGAAGGGGCAGGACCACAAACACATTTCAAACTCAAAATGATGGTTGAGAAGACTATGACAGTAAACACTAAATAACTGTACAAACACACATGTATTTTGCCCTACCACTGCACTGTTGTTGGACATAAGCCATCAGTTTGTTTATTGGGTTAATTCTGTAATGATTGGTACCGCAAACCATGACAGGAATGCTAAGCTTAGCTAGCTTGCAGGCTAGCTAACATTGTTGTCCTCCCCATAGAAAATTAGTATTAGATTTGTGTAAGATACCTGTTGCAGCGGTATGATACACCGCTGGACGGTGTGAGGTTGAAATGCTGCCAGCAACACTGTCGGTAACTATTTAATATAAGGAGCAGGAAAGTCCCCATAGGGTGAATGGGAGAGGTGATGGATGCGTCCAACAAACCTTGGACTTTTGCCCATGAGTGTAGACCCAAACCATGATGGTTTTTTTTCTACACCTAACCATGTACTTTTGTTGCCTACACTTAACGATGTGCTTTTGCTGATGTCCTGGCGTTGGTAGCGGCATCGTGGAACATCAACAGCAGATGCACAAGGATACCTAGTGTGTAGTATGTAGACTTGAAAGGTTACTGACAAAGCGGCCATATGTAATGACTTGGGATGAGAATTGGATTGGATTGGATTGTCCTGCCATCTTCAATTAAATGGAAAACAAAATGCTTGATCTTGCTTGATTAACCAGTATTGTGTTAAGGGATGTCCCTATCAAGTTTTTTTGCCCTTGATCCCGATCAGAGTCATTTAATACTGAGCATCTGCCGATACAGAGTCCCAATCCGATCCTTCTATTTACATTAAAGTTATTAAAATCAATCCAGTGTATATTCTTGACAACTGAAAAGCTCTGTAATTTATTGAGAAAAAATAAAAAAAATTTTAGCATTCATATTTGCACGTGAGATCAAAGCAGCTAACTAACATAAGCCCAAGCAGATAGCTGATGACTCGTTTAACTTAAAGAGGGTCTATATCCAAAGAACTTCTATAATTGCAACCAGACCCAGTGTTCATTTGTAAAACTTGTTACTATCAAAGGACTTTGAACTCTCAAAGCTTTCATACACTCAACACGTGATGTAACACCACACACCATCAACAAAAATGCAGCATGAGACTGTTACAAGCACTCCTTTCAGTGTGAGAGTCTTACATTTTCTATGGTGCATGGTGTTTCACGTGGGGCAGTGGAGAGACAGACGGCTGTCTGTCACACTTAACACGCCACTGTAAGTATCGCATTTCTGAGAATGACATGGATGCAAGGTGACGTTGACCTTGACCTTTGACCCTTGACCACCAAAATCTAATCAGTTCATCCTTGAGTCCAAGTGAACATTTGTGCCAAATTTGAAGGAAATCCCTTTATGAGTTCTTGAGATATCATGTTCACAAGAATAGGATGGACATACGTACCTATGGATAACCTGAAAACACAATCCATGGTTCTTTCCAGCACAGAGGCATAACAATTACGTGAATAATATGTGAATAACAAAATATGGTGGTTAATGTCGTGTTTGAACTGTTAACATGTGCTTGTCAGTTTGTACTATTTTAGGAGATAGTGCAATCTTAAAATGGAGTTGCCCCAAATTACTGTATTGCCATATTCCTTCTACTTTGACTCCCAAGCAAGTAAGAAAATAAAAGGGGGTCCTGGGAATTTTCAAAAATCATTCAACCAAGTCGTCTTTTCAAGCCTGTAGAAGTCTAACAACATTTCTGCTTCCCAATTCACCCAGCACTGGATTACAGAAAAAACAAATTCTCTTCTTGCCTTTTATCTAAGTTGCTCAAATGTCTAAAATATGAATATTAAATGCAGGCTTTAATTTTTTCTACAGCTTCTTTTAAGATTGAATCAAGGTGGATTCGGTGCAAATAGTGTGTGCAGGAAAAACACTCAACAATATTTTCTGTGCACCACAGAGCAAAAATATTCATCCAGAATCCTTCACCTCTGGCAAAAATGTTAATGCTTTCATCTCGTGTTGTTGCTACAGGAGAAGTACATGTATGTACATGAGCACTGCAGCTATAATGACAGATATTCCGCTGAGGTTAATTGAAAAATGCTGACCCTGACTTTTGATGTTGAGAATTGAAAATAGGCGTTAATAACTGGTGTAGCTGAGTGGCTCTCTCTTTCATGGTGGCATGGCTGTACGTGTGACAGTCACCAGGGTGCTGACTCTAAATCAGTTTTGCAGGTAACATGCACAAGATCTGAGGCAGATTTCATTAAACAAGGCTGAAGTTTAATCCAAGCTCCTGTGTGGTGGTGTTGTACTGTAAATTGAAGCAGACATTTAACCACAGCTGATGTTGAAGCAGCTGCAGAGATGGAACTTCTCACTTAATCATCAAAAGACTCTAAAAACAGATTAGATACTCCTGCAGCATTTAAAGGTTTGATTTCGATGAAGTGCCCAACAAAATAAAAAATAAAGTTTTGATATTTATTTGAGGTTGGGTGATCGTTTCTGCTCAGTGACAGCAGTGTCTTCAGCAGCCTGTGAGGCACAAAAGATTATTCTCTCAGATGAGCTCCATGCAACATAGGGGTTTGATCTCATATATTTGCGTCTTTACTGGTCGACAATTGTATAGTCCCTGAATCTGTAAAGCGTCTTTGAGTGCCTTGAAAAGCACTATATAAGTATAGCACTCATAATTATATAAATAACGTCTTGAAATTATTTTAAGTGCAAATTCAGGAGGCTCGACCCACTACACAGCATTAAGACCAACTGGTAGAAAGAGCAAACTCAAAAATTATCAGAAGAGGGAAATTTATGCGGTAAATGACTTTTCTATTATTTGATAGGCTCAACAGTTAATTGTGGTGGCTATTAACAGTAACATGAGCAGAGCCTGGACATCATATCCTGGGAATAACGTCAGTAAATTTCAGTAAAATACAGACTTATCCCACGTGAATATGCTGCATGAAACACAGATGTGTTTGTGTGTGTGTGTGTGTGTGTGTGTGTGTGTGGGTGGGAAGGGTAATTTCTAAATCGCATGATGTCCCGTGGTAATGCCAGTCTTAAGTAAATAGGGCTCAAGAAATGTAGCTGACACCAATTAGTCATAATGATATTATATAAAGACTATTGTTCTGCACTTAATGGCTTTTGGCAGGTGTCACTCCTGGCATTCAGTCGAAACTGAGAGCACAACAACGAAACCAGAGCAAGAAGGCTGTTGGATGTGTGTTCGGATGTCTGTGTGTGGTGAAAAGAGGAGTGATGTGTCAGGAGAATTAGTAAAGCTTCTTATCTCCTCTGGCTGTATTGATTGTGAAGCTGAGCACCGACAAGAAGGCGAGATGAGAGGCTGTGATGAAATGACGCTGCAGATTTTAATGACTGTGGTGGTGGTGGTGAGATTATGGTACAGGGAGAAGAGGGAAAAGAACGGAAAAGAATGGAATCGGATGTAGAACTGGGGGAAAAGTAGGAGGTAAAAGAAAAAGGAGGGAGGTAAACTGATCTTGTGGATATAGGCTTCAGTGGTATCATGGTACTACAGTATACTGTCAGAAATACAGACGCTAATCTTGTGCACATCACGCGCCATCAGACATCAGTGTGGTGCAAAAGGCAGCTGAGCTGATGGCGGTGATTGAGATAAACGTAATAGGACTGACTGTAAACATTCATACTTGGTGAATAAAGGGTTTATTTCAACCAAGCCAGATTAGACTGACTAACTAAAGGACTGACAGGACTAACCAAGATGGTTTTGGGAAGTTTTATTGTCTTTCCATGTTGAACAAAGAGTGTTTTACAACGACTTAACAAGGCTATTAAGCCTGGCATAGTTTGGTGAATGAGAGAAATACCCCGTGAAATTCCAGGAAGGTGTGAAGGTATGAAAAATTAGATACCACCCAAGCCTGAAGTGGATCACTAAAGTGGTTTTCATTGTTCAAGTTTATTTTTTGCCCTCCTGTCTCCTTGCTTAATTTAAACTTTCCCTGTCTGGACACACACAAATAGTATGTCTTCATAGTTGTATCCTACTTCGATTTCCATTCTGCAGATACCACTTTAGCATTCTTATGGCTCCATTTGCATTAGCACTGTGTTTTCAGGTGACCTGTTCCATAGGTGCTACAAAGCACAACTCAAGGTGATGCTGTGATTTATCACAGAGAGAGCAGAGGAGATAAGCTAAAGGCTTGAAGAAGCAGTTTGGTAACAGTCTATTAAATGATAATGGGTACTATCAGGGAAAGGAAGTAGATTTGGGGATTATTTCAGTTCACCCCCTGCATTTAAATGTTCAGAGAAAACTTGAAGTTCCCTAAATTATAGTGGCCTAAAGCTAAAGAGATTGAACCCAAATGAGAAATGATACCACTGGAAAGCACTGAATTAACAAACTACCCTTGGGAACATGGTGTAGCGTATCTGATGGACTTCTGATAGCACTTTCGGAAATGGAAAAACTTTGTGGTGTTGTTATGGAGACGTCAGTGGACAAACTGTTGGTAACTTGCTTGCCAATGTCAGCTGGTAAACCTACTGCACATTTAGCAGTCACCTGGGTTTTCTCATAGCTGTACAGATCCACAGTGGTGATACTGAAAATGGCTGATGTAATTTGGTTAATGTTTTTTGCTTGCCCTGCTTGCTGCTGTAGGGCTGAACCTTTAAAGAAAGTGACATGGAATCAATGTGGAATGGGACGCACCAACAGGTCTTTACTAAGCCTGGTGCTAAATGCTAAACTGATCTTTGTTTAGACTAGTCTTTAGAATGGACTTGATGTTAGTTGTACGGACTAACTTTAAGCCAAAGCTTAACTATATCCAGTCCTGGCAATGTGCGTTCACATGAATGCCTAGCGACTCTGGCCTTGGCCTAGTAGCTATGTGCTGCCAGGGTACATTTTCAACCTTCTCCCACTGTCTTGCTAACACGTATCTAATCATTTATCATTTGCGGCAATGTTATTATGGAGGATCAGAGATAAAGAAAAGGAAATTTCAAAGACTTCGAGGTACGAAGCTTATCAGCACTGTCTGTTTGACCGCCAGCAGCTGGCAGGTTGAGCTCCGCTGGTAATGTGAAATAAGAGAAAAAGGGCATTAAACAAACTTGGCTGCAGCATACAACTCATGGACAGACAGTGTTGTTAGCAGTGGTATTTAAGTGTTAGGACCACAACAGAATCTGAGTGGACTGGACCGAAGTGACATTTGTAGGCAAGTTAATATGCTGCTGCTTAATGTACTGCAACTGCCTAGCTAATTAGCTTTATAACTAGCATTGCTTTTTTAACTGGTTAATATTTGGTTGTTCGTTCAACAAACTGAGGTGAAAGACAAGGTGTGTGTTCATGTTTGTAAGACAGCTAGATGGGACCTTGGCAGGAAAGCTAATGTGGGCTGTTGTTCAAAGTTTGTGGCCATTGTGTTGTGTATCAGGCTGCAGATGCATACAACAAGCGAGATTTTGACTTTACACCTGCTCCTGACAAGGCGTAAGATTTACTCTCAGTCTTGACGAGAAAAAGGATTAAGCCCTGATGGTGCAACCAGCGTAACTATTAGGTTGGCCTTGGAATGCTGAGTTACAACCGGTCCCTGCTTGGTGTACCCAGGGTAAGTAAGGTTAGGGTACGATTCAATCTAGTGTGATCTCCTTTCCCTACAACAGAACAAGGACAACATGTTTGAAGAAATTTTCATCAATGTAAAATTTTAACGATGGCATACTTTGTCTTGTGAAAACTTTTGATCCTCAAAGTTACACATTTATGGTGAGTGACAAGGTTAGATGCATCAAATGGGGGCCATGCACTTGAGTGTGGGCATACGAACAGCACAGTTAGACCGCTGTTCCTGTGATAGATGGCCTCCAACATTAGAGAGTGGATAGAGTCATCAGTGTCATGGCTCTCTGGGCCTCAAGAGTTGTGGTGGATCCCTGAGATCCCTGAGGCATTGTGGAGCCTCACCTCTATCAGCGTTTATCCCACAGGACAGTGGCATCCTCTGGGCTTAGGAGGGCTGGAGGTGCCTGCAACCTCAATGCAATCGCACTAACGGAAATATGTGATGACAGCTCAGCTGATACAAGTTTCTGAAGGCCTTTTTTTATGCATGTGAGTGTACATGCTTATTATATATCTTTAAAATAGTACTGTACTTCTTGGGGAAAGGTTTACTGAGAATCTGAATTTTCCAGTTACAATTGTGCCAGAGACAAAGAAAAGAGAAAGCAAAGGGAAGCATTCAGCCAACAGTAGACTCCCACTAACTTCATTTAAATGCAGGACACCATCCTGGAGGATTTATGAGTGTACACCTGATGCCTCGTACCTGCTCAGCAGCCAGTAAAATGTGAGGCTGTTTACCAATAAACAGGATGTAATGCTGCCTCCTGCTATATAGGGGTTATGGTAGTGAGACAGGAGGAAAACAGAGTACTTAGTTATAGATACAAAGGATAGGGAGGGGAAAGAGTGGATGGGGAATAAATCAGAGGCCAGAGACAGTAACAGGAAGGTGACAGAAAATTCTACATAGAACCCTGAAGGAATGAAATACCACTTTGGTCCTTATGAGAGGTCTAATGCTGTATAGTGTCTTCTCAATACATAGTGCATGTTGCAGTTTATCATATAAATTCAAACTGAAAATATACAGATCACACACAAAGAAATGGAAGTTAAAGGAATACTTCACCCACAAAAATACAATTTCTGCATCACTTGCCTACCCTATGTTACATTGAAGAATACAGCACTATACAGGATATACATACCAATTTCATCTTGAAACTGTTCTGCTGGACCTGCCATGATTCTACTACCAAACCTTGTTTACCCAAGATAGTACAATGTTGGGCACTGTATCAGTGTTTACATCTTCATGCTCTATGCTGTGGAAGTGCCAAGAGGAGAGGTGTAGGAGAAAGAGGAGGAGTTTGGGTAAAGGACTAAGCATGTCTAGTGTCTCTGGTGAGCCAATATGAGCCCACGTGATAAAGCAGCCAACACAAGTCCATCACAGGCTGTATCAGCCCTCACATTCCTGCCAAGCTTCCAAGTGTTGTTGTACAAAACCTACTGATGGCATTTAAATGTTGATCCATAAAAACAAGGGGGAAGAGATGAGATAGAAATGAAAGAGAAAGTAATGTCTAAAACTCCACTGATCCAACAGTATACTGTAACTGACTCTTTTCCCCTTCACATTCATGTTTAGAGCAGCACAGGACTTTGAAACTGATGCATTACAAACACAAATTGGTTCATAAAAATTAATCAGATTTGTTTTTAAAACAAATATCTAGTAAACAGTACAAAGTCAGCCTGGGGACAGTGTTTGCAACCAAGTTATCAAGCTAAAACTAGCTTCAATAGCCAGATAGGTAAAGCTGATAAACTCAGCCAGCAACAGTTGATGATCACTGGATAGAAAGGAGAAGTCCTTAAATTAAGGACCCGCTGTTTCAAATATTACTGAGAATTGCAAGTGTTAACTTTGCCACAGTTATCATTGTAAACAGAAAGGCGTAGCAACATGAATGGTATTTAAAAAGTATAAGGGTTGACATTTAACAAAGAAACTATAAAAGAATGAAAGGACATGATTTCAGCGACAGCATTCAGATTTTAAGTTGATGGGGCAGGCACCATATCTTCGTTGTTTCACCTTTGACTGAAAAATAATTACACCAAATTGAAAACCTCACTTTACATGATGTTGACTGACCTTTTTTTATCCTAATGTGCACATTTGTTTTACTTGTTATCAGTGTCCAAACCCATCATAGCTCTGTCCAGCAGCTGCATTTAACTCAGCTCAAGCCGCTGTTTAGTCCAAGATAGCTGTATCATGATACATGACCCCCCCCAGCCCCCTGGGTTAACAGGATAGAGCAGCCACACTGTCCGTGTGCGCAGCAATGTGTAGGCGTGACTGCTGCTCAGCTGCAGAACATCTAGAGAATGGAAGTCTTAACTATTTTTCTACTCTAAAAAAAGTCGACCTCTCACATTAGCATAATAGAGTGAAATGCGGTGGGACGACAACCTCTGCGAGGTAATAATAACCTGTTAAAATGACTGGTCATTGATGACAGACTGTAAAAGTGTGATTTGCCGTGCCCATCCCATAAACTTAAAATGCAGTGGCACCTACGTAGAATTTGAATGCTGTCACTGACATCATGACCTTTCCTTCTTTTATGGTTTCTTTGACATTTATCAGGAACAGCTGAACAAAAAGCAAGTCTTTAAATAAAATGATAGGTGCAACTACTTAATTTGTTAATAATTACAGTTTCCCACTTTAAAAATAGTTGGCCAAACCCATGAACATACCACTCAGGTTTCTTGTTCTAGGTCAAGTGCTTTAATTGGTTAGCTAGACTTGTTCTTTCATTCCTTATTAATTAACCTGAAACACAACTAAGCTATGATAAACACATGTTCTGTATCTTTTGGTGGTAAACAACCCACACCCTTTGTAAACAAGGCATCACACTGCATTTAACAGAAAAGGTGCAAGTCTGTCAGGATCATTTCATGTGTATAGCGTGCTGAAAAATTGTTTTTTGGTTATCAGGGTATTTTATGTTTGAGAAGTGCACAAAATGAAGAGAAGCCGCAACTTCTTAAAAATGTACCAACAGAGCAGTTTAAATTATTTATTGGTGAATTCTAAAAGAGTGAAAAAGACAAATTAGGTGTCCTTGGGGTTTGGGATCCCTGTTTGCATTGGTTCCATCTGAAAATGATTCATCATTTGACTGAAGAGCAGGTTAATGTCTTTTTCTACGGGGGATTATTGAACGGTTTCTGAGACACGCAGATAATAACTAGCATTAATAAGGCAAGGCAGCTTAAAGAAAAATAGATATGATTAAAATGGAATTGCCACACAATCTTTAGTGCATCTTAAAGTGTAATAAATGCCACAGATCAGTCCACAGTACAAGTTATGCAGCCAGTGCCATCCTAAAGAATAGCTAAGGCATCTTTCAACCTGGACCCTATTTCCCCATTTAAATTGGTCAAAGAGACTGATATGAACAACAAATTTTGGAAATGGTCCAAGATTGGGATAGGCTGCAATAGAAGAAGAATTGAAAACCGTCACTGTATGTCTATTAAAAGTGGATATTTTTGCCACAGACAGTCTCAGATTGTTATTATAAGTGTCTCTTTACCTTTCACTTGATGCGGTCTGTTTGTTATTGCCTTGTTAAGTCTAAGTCTGGTTCTGAAATATCATGAGATGTCACTTTTTGGCAGTCAGACATCAGTGGAGACATGAGTGAGATTTAAAGAGAGAGTATAATAATCTACAGGAGTATACATTTATAGAGTATAATGATGAGAGTAGTTTACAGAAAATGGCTGATTTTTTTAGCCAATTTTGACAATGTGGATGAGGCCTTTGAATTCGATGCCACCCATATTCATTAGAGCCCGTATGTATACACATAGACAGTGGATTGGGGGGGAGAGAGAGGGACAACAGGCAGTTGAGGTTTTCATTTTACTCTTTCACATATTCATTACATCTTTACTATGCTTCATGTTGGTACACTATCCCCTTTGCTGAGATAGCACTGCAAATCTCCCTGCTGTGGGAATAACAAATGATTATCACATCAGAAAAGACCATGTGTAGGGGCCCTTTCAGTACCTTACATTACAATCATCAGTCATTTCCATTTGTAGGATTTGTAATGCAAGATCTTGATTGACAATTGAGTATTTTTACACTGTAATATTGCTAAGTTTATTTGAGTAAAGGGTCATAGTGCTTCTTACAACATGTCTGTTGAATACATTTAAAAAGATAACATAAGCCTATTAGATACTAGATTAGTTAGGGTATTAGTTACGATATAATTTAACATTTTAGTAATCCCCTTGGCAGTTTGACTTCCCTGACAGGATTTGTGATGTCATCACAAGTTAATGTCCTTACCAACACAAAAGCAAACACGTCCTCCCATCTCATCTGTGCTCTGCATTTCAGAGGTCACCACCCTTCTCTTTACCACCCTTCTTTTTTTTTCCTTGGTCAGTGCAGCATGACCTAAAAAAATCTCTCAAACAAGGCGTGTTTGTTGTTCGAAATGTAAGTTATGGTAAATACATTTAAATAGCAAATTGCCACCTTGCTTCCCTGAACAGCCTGCAGAACCAGCTCTGGCTATAATTAAGCACATTGTTCAGACCAATGGATCGAGTATAAAAGTGAGACAGATCAGATGGGATGCAGGTCAGCAGCACCACACAGATACAGACATCTAGAGGCGCACTGCTGATTGAAGACTCCTTAACACAGACAACATGAAAGTCATTGCAGCCTTCTTGCTGGTGGTGTGTCACCTGACTGTCAGTCACGGTAAGTCACTGTCTTGCTACATTTTTATTACGAAATTATTTGCTGAAGCAGTTTAAGATGAAATAAGATCAGACTTTTTTATTTTGATAAACATGTATCTCTCTCTCACATCAATGGGGATCTGGCTGCCATATCTGTCGCAGGAAGAAAAACCACTTTCGTCACGTGCGCCAGGTAAGAGTGCTATCAACTGGCTGTTCACAATAAGTGTCAACAGCTGAACTAACACAAAACACTGCACAGTGAATACGATTCAAAACACAAAATGTAGTACATATAATATACAGTCAGACACAAAGGTAAGCTAACGTTGTGGGTTTTATTTTGTCAGAAAGTGGCAGATTAATTACACAGTATTAGCTGATGTCTTGTTAGTGTTCGGACAGCACAACATTAGCTTGCTTGTCTGGATCTGGATGACCTGAAGGTATCTCCTAATTTGTAAGGATGACTATCATTAACTAACTTATCTGTCATATCTGTTGCAGGAAAAAAATCATTTTTGCCACCTGTGCCAGGTAAGAGTGCTATCAACTGGCTGTTCACAATAAGTGTCAACAGCTGGTATCTCCTAATTTGTAAGGATGACTATCATTAACTAACTTCAGTGTATTGCTTCCTTCGTGTCTCTTTATGTGGGCATTTGTCTAACACACATACTTTATACGTTTTAGATGATAAAAGATTGACAGATGACAAATAACTGGTGACAGACAATGACAGCGGATGTAGTTACGTACACTATCCTCCAAAGATGGTGGTGCTTCCCCAGAATGCTTTGCAATTCCAATTCTCTGTAATGCTTTTGTCTTCACAGCCTGGAACTGCGATGAGGGTCCGCGACTGTACAATGCCCGGCAGATTGACGCTGGGCAGGGGAAAGTGGTCGCAACAGACAGGTACAATTATCCGCATTTCCTGATCGGATCATCTTGGCGGCGACTGAGCTCCATCAGATTCAAGCATCTCTCAGTGGGATCTGCAGGACTTTGGGGATGTGGCACATCAAACATCGTCTACAAATTCGTTGGTGGCGACTTTGTAAGAGCCAAAGGTAAGTATCATTATTAATATTATTAGCATTATTATTGTTACTCCCACATGAATAAATAAAGTCTGTATGGGTTTGCCTGGTCATCATCACTACTCTTGTTAAGTTTACAGTATAATATAATAATAGTGCTGGTGCAGTACAGTGCTCCTATGAGAAAGAACCCTAAGTGACAGATTTACTTTGTCTGCAACACACATTTTCCACCTTCACAGGACACACAGTGTGTGAAAGTCTAAACAGTAACTGTTTGCTGACTAAATGACCTGTACCTCTCTGTGTCTTCAGGTCTGTCTATGCAGCAGGTGGATGCTGGAGGTGATGACCAACTTGTTGGAGTTACTACCTCCAACCAAGCCTACTGTCTGAAATGTAGCCCCGCTTTGACCTACAGTGGAGTGGGCCTCCTGAAGTGGAGCTCTCTGTCAAGACGGTTGAAGTACTACACCTGCAGCCCAAAGAACGGATGCTGGGGAGTCGACACGAGTAACCGGGTCCACTTCACACGGGTTGGCACTTCTGAAATCTAATGTCTTTAACTCTTGGTGGTGTTGGTGTTACTGTTAGGTCACAGGAACCATACTCATTAATCGTGACGACTCCATGTATGCTTCCTATAACAGACAATAAACTCAGCAAGCTGTGGCGCCTCAGGCTGGGCACCAGTGGGAGGGCTAAGCATGAAAATGGTTGAAGTGGGGAGTGATGGAACTGTTTTTGGATTGAACACACGTGGTGAAGTCTACCAAAGGTAAGCCAGTACTCACAGTCTGGTAGTAACATTTGTGAGGATGATTTTTATACACACAACAGGGTTACAATCTGAAGTATCCACAACATTTTAGTATGAATAATACATACAGTAAGAGAAGTAACAGCAGTACTCAAAAAATACAATAATAATTTATAATTTATAATTATTATGTCAGTTACACTTTAATACTCCAAAAATTGTCTGTAAGTGCATTATACATTAATATGAAATGTGAGCCAAAAGCACATTTTCTGTGAAGGGAAAAAGCTAAAATACTCTCATAGTCTTCATAGGCTCTGTGCAGAGTTTCTGCTGATGGAAACAGAATTAAGATGATGGTTTTTCAGATGTGTGCTTCTCTCTCAACAGAGTTGGCATCATCAGTGGTCGCCCATCTGCTGGCATATACTGGAGCCGCGTCCCAACGTGCATGAGAATCCGTCACCTGAGCTACGACCTGGGCAAACTCTGGGTTGTTTCCAACTCTGGTTTGGTCCTGAAGTGCACACGCTAAAACTACCTGCATGGCAGATACTCAGTGCACACTCATCTCTGTTTATCATGGGAGTTTTGATTTTTTCAAGCACAGGAATCTCTGTGAGTGGTGTTTCAGCTGTCATCCCTATAAGTTTTATTATTTCTTCTGATTATTCAGTATACAGTATGCAATCAATAAATCAGTAGCATTTAATCTTTTCTCAATGTAAAAGTTATGGCATTATGATTCATTCATCTCCTTGTTATTAGGCTGCTACTTATTTTGGCAACAGTGAAAATTAAGGTCACAGAGAAATAATTGATTTTTAGATGTGAGCCTTTCTTGAACGATTCAGTGTCAGTCTTCGAAACTATCAGATCCTAAAAATTGTGTTTTTAAATAAATTTCTTTAAATACTGTTAATAACATCTGGCAAAAATTTTTAACTTATTGGACTGTGAAACATGAATAATAAATGAGAATTACAAATGAGCAGTGTAAGAGTAACCTAATGCAGTAATGATATACCTTAAAGCCAATGAATCATTTTTAGGAATGTCAGACATGTATAACCTCCACCTGTCATCCTTTCTACTGTTTTAATAAAAGATAATGGAAGCAATTTCATCTGACTTGTGTCATGCTGCATATGAAATGTTTATGCATTTGTGAATGTGTGGAGAAAAAAAAACGTTGAGTGAAGTTATTCACATGTTAAAAAGGTCACATTTTACAGGCAATTTAGAGTCCAACTGACCCTTTCTTAAATGAGTCAGTGTCAGTAACAAAACTCATTAATCAGACTCTAAATTGCGTTTGCTCATACATTTGAAGCATTTTTACTGAATGTGTGTAAATGTGAAATTTGAGGTCCCAGGCCATCTTTCTAGTCTTGCAATTTGCCTTATTGTCAGTGATAACAAAGGTTAGGTCTAGAGTTTTCAGCAATGATATAGTTATTTTTAAAGCTATGGGTTTAAACACAAATAATTGTAAAAGGTGAAACATCAAATACAACATAAAGCAAATGTCACTCAACACAACACTATGTAGAGACATTGGAGCATTCATTTAACACTTCCACCAAACAGTGGCTGTCCGCTCAAAGCTTAGCAAACATATCTAGGCATGACAGGCCTGTCAAACATTCAGTGTCTCCACATGCTGAAGCTGTGGACAGCCTTATCTGTATATAAAGAGTTTGTAAGGTGGAGTCTTTTTTGTGTAGTGGTGTGTAAGGAATTAATCAAACAGCGTATTTATTTGCTTGAATGTGAACTGCAAACTTAAGCCTGTGCAGCGATTAATCTGTAGCGTTTCATAAAATGACTGCCAGTGAGTGTTAGTTCTCTTACCTCATTGTTTTTCCACAATTTCCTCCTCTGCATAAGAAATTCTCAAGCCTCTTAAAAGGCCTACTCTCTTCTCGTAGCAGTTTTTCAACTAAGGAGCTCCCTTAAAAGATAACATTGGCATTTTTCAACCTGGACCCTATTTCCCAGTGAAAATTGGTCAAAGAACAGTTTTTGAAATTGGTCCAGTATTCAGCGAGTGGGCAGCAGCTGGCAGCCATGGGATGGGCAGTACATGAGGAAATTGAACACTGTCACTGTATGTCCATTACAAGTGGTTAAATTTTTGCCACAGTCAAGCTCAGATTGTTGTAAGTGGCTGATGTGTCTCTTTACCTTTCACTTGATCCAATCTGTTATTGCCTCGTTAAGCAGAAGTCTGATGTCACTTGTTGCAGTCAGACAACAGAGGAAACGTGATAGATCCAGAGAGAGTATAATAACCGGAGTAGTTTACAGAGAATGTACTTCGGTGTTGTCTAAAAGGTTTTCAGTATCATGGATGATTATTTTGCTGATTTTGACAATGTGGATGAGGCTTTTATACTCTACCACCATCTGTACTTCCTCTCCCCTGTGACAGGTAGTAGTCATCCCCGTGGTCACTGCAGACCAGCAGGTCTGCGTGCTCAGAGTAGGGACAGGAGTGTTAGTTTCTATTTGTATCACAACTAGCCAAAACCTCAGCATGTCCATATCCAATAAAGTCTATGACAGCTGCTCAAAGTGTAGCTCTTCATTTTGTCAGCACCGGTCGGAAATGTGCAAACACGAACCACTCTTTACAACACAGGCATTTTTCCTCTGTGGACAGAGGGTCACAGCACCCACAGGAACACCACCAGCTTCATGGCCTTGCAACAGCTGATTCACCCTGCGCTACCTTCTTTTCCTATCTCTCACTCTCTCTCCTTGTCCACTTTTCATCCATATACCCCGGCTCACGTAAGTACAGGTGGCAGTCAAATTCAAAGGCCTCATCCACATGATTGAAATCAGGTAAATAATAATCCATGACATTGAATATCTTTTAGATAACACTAAACTACACTGATTATTATCCTCTCTCCAGATATCTCACACACATTTCCACAGTTGTCTGACTGCAACAAGTGACATTTCATGATATTTCAGAGCCAGACTTCTGCTTCAGACACTTCTAATAACAATCTGAGCCTGTCTGTGACAAAAATAACCTCTTTTAATAGACATACAGACATACAGTGGCGATGTTCAATTGCCTCCATTGCAGCCCAGCTGCAGGCCGGTCCCCGCTCTCTCAATACAGGACCAACTTCAAAAATTGTTCTTCATCATCCTCTTTGACCAGTTTACACGGGGAAATAGGCTCCAGGTTGAAAAATGCTTACGTTATTCTTTAAGGGCTACGACTCTTTGTGGATTACTTCTATCTTTACCAGAGGCTACTCTTATCTTTGAGGGGAAATTCTTGGAAAATGTCATAATTCGAAGTAATCTTTGCATATTCCAGTTACCCTGGAAAATGCAAAGATTCAGACTGCATGCAGGATGGCAAAATGCAGGATTCAATTTTTTATTAAAAGTCAACCATCTTCCCACTAAACTACCGAACAAGTTAGCTGATCATTGTGTATCTGCATCCATTAAAAGTACTTAATGACATGCCTGTGAGGTTTCAACAGGATGAGTCATGAATTGAATGCAGTTATTTTTACTTGAGTTGAATATATTGGATATTTCAGATTTGTGAAAGAAGACTGGAAAATTTAAGTCGGAAATTGAAAAGTAGTTCAAGAGAAAGCATTTCAACCTTCGAGCCACAAGAGTTCACACAGATGTGCAGAAAGAGGAGGTGCAGGTGCAGGTAGTTTCCTGATGACCTCTTCACTGCGCTCACCAACTCCAAGGCCAGAAGCCAAGCCAGCCTCAGAAGCAGAGGGCAGAGGGAGGTAAGTCACAGTAGCTTAAATATTCACAACATTTTAATTGTTGGGGATACAGTCCTGAAAAAAAAAAAACACACCAACATAAAGATTTTGATGAACTTTGGTGGCGTGTCCAGACTTTTTGTGCTGGGATGGCGCAAGTAGGGCAAGGGTGGCATGGAGTGGCACTTGTCTCCACTACCCATACCTACTATTATTACTATTATTGCAGTGTCTTACATTCTTGTTTATAGTTTAGTTTAAGAGATAATAGACCTGTCTTGCACAACATAACAGAGTGACATAACAGAGGCAGTATGGTACATTTTTAGGAATTTAACCTATCAGTAAGCTGACAGTGAATAAGGAAATGTTGACGACACCAGTCAGTCATCTTCTTATTATATTACACTGACTATTGTTCTGCACTTAATAGCTTTTGGGTGGTGCTGCACATGGCGTTCAGTTGTAAACTAAGGGCACAGAACTCAAGCTGGAAGGCTGAAAGGTTATTGTGTGGGTGAGTGTCTGGGTATGGGTATGTGTGTGTATGTGTTTGTGCTATGATTCACCTTCCCTCCTCTCTCAGACACTTCCTCTGCCTCACTCTGTTATTCCCTTGACTCATAATTGATACAGTTATAGGTCTAAAAATCAGACTTAATTAGAGTATGAGTCACTCAGTACACCCCTGATGTACTTATCTTCTCAGAGACATGGACATCATTTAGGAACCCACGTGAAATGATTATTTTAGGTGACTTCAGTAGCAATTGGCTTGATCGTTCTTCGTCAAATGATTTTCTTACAAGCATACATTTAACTCAGTTAATTGATTAGGCCCACCAGAGTCCATGTCAGATCTAAGTTATTGTTAGACTAGATCCTTGTTACTCGTCCTGACAGAATTATAAATTCTGCTTTAGCAATCACTCTGAGATCTTTTGTGTATGGAAGATTAAAGCCCCTTGTCTTCCTCCAAATGCGAGTTCAACAGAGTGAGACCATTCATTTTGACAACTTCATAAATGATTTGATCTCAATAAACTGAATAAACTTATACCTTAGGCTGAAGACGCTTAGAACCTTTTATTGTTAAGTAACCAGGGTTACTGATAAACAAAAAAAAATTAAAGCTGAAGGTGAGCATCTACTCTAGATCAGTTGCAATTTGATTAGTCTATTCAAACAAGTTGATAGAATTTGGAAAATTTACAGGAAAACTAAGGACCCTGCTGACTGGAAAAAATATCAATCTTTAAGGACCTTATGTAAGACAAAAACAAATAATTTTAAATCAGACATTTACAAAAAAGACATCTCTCTGAAGATATGCATAGTCCAAAACAGTTCCAGAAAAATACAAATACTATTCTCAATAAGTCAAACAAAAATACAAGTACACAGATTCAACTCAACAACATCAGTCATGACCCTCATGTTATTTTAAATGTCTTTAATCAACACATCTCCTCTGTAGGTTGCTCGTCGTGTTCAACTCTGGTGTGTGATTGTATGTGATTCTTTTAGTACCTCTCCCTGTACTTAATGAACCTAAGGATGACTGTGCGCCTGGACTGCATGGCATTGAGATCACAATTATTAAGTTGGCTGCTCATATTTTAATGTATCCACTCTGTGACTCATTTAACCTATCATTATCTACTTGTGCCCTCCTTCCTGCTTGGAAATGTGCTATGGTTACTCCACTTCATAAAGGAGTTGACCACCATGGACATCAACAACGATCGCCCAATATCAATTATCAACTTTGTAGCCAAAATTTACAAATGACATGTTTACTGTTTCTGAAAATGGCAAACTCACTGATGGAATCTTTCTTGATTTATCTCCTAATTTGTAAGGATGACAATCATTAACCAGCTTAAGTACACTGCTTCCTTCGCTCTGTCAAGAGTGTCTCTTTATGTGGGCATTTGTCTAATACACATACTTTATACAGTTTTGATGATTTTTCTTCATCCCTCTATGATCCATCTGACTTTACCTCTTCAGCCTGTGATATAAGGCATAGGTTTTGACATTTGGCCTCTAATTACAGCATGAAACTAGCAAGCAAGTATGAAACTAAAGCAAATTGTCTTTAAGGGACGAAAGCTTAATTAATCCCACAGCCAAACCTCCATAAGCTCTGTGCAAAGTTTCTGCTGATGGAAACAGAGTTATGATGATGGTTTTAAAGACTTCTCTGACTTCTTTCTCAACAGAGTTGGCATCATCAGTGGTCGCCCATCTCCTGGCACATCTTGGGCTCACATCTCAATGTGCATGAGAGTTTGCCACCTGAGCTATGACCTAGGCAAACTTTAGGTTGTTTCCAACTCTGGTTTTGTCCTGAAGTGCACACCCAACCACCGATCTGGGAGCTGGTCAGGGGCATTCTTCGGCGTTTTTCCTTTCTGAAGCCTGAGGGGGTGGGGAGTGACCACTTCTGCACAGCAATGGGATGCATTTTAGGTGCACAGAAAAAGAGACCGCTTTTTAATGCTTTTACCTCGATCTGTTTAGAAGTTAGCAGCCTTTAGCAACCCCATATTTTAGTAGAGAAGCTCTTAAAAAACCTTGACCTTGATTTTAGCATGGTGGGCTCGATTCTTGATCTCTTAACTGACAGATCTCAGAGTAAGGATGAATGGTTGCTTGTCTGGCGAGATGTCCTCATCCATATGTTCGCCTAAGATGTGTGTCCTTTCTCCACTATTTTCAGTCTCCTCAATGCCAATTAAAAATGATCACAGTCATGTCGTAGATGATTTTGCATGCTGGTGTGATAGGACATCCCTGCAGTGAAATGTGGCAAAGACAAAGGTCATACACATTAATTTTAGGCACAAGCCCTCTGCTCCCCAGAGTACTATCATCGAGAGTCGATGATAGGTGGTCGAGGGTGTAGACACTTCCAAGTACCTTGGTAGCTTGATTGACAATAACTTGAAGTTTAAATACAGCACAGAGATGCTTAAACAAAAGCCTTGCCTCATGACCCTCTTTTACAAATCATACATTGAGCCTGTATTAACATTTTCAGTCATCTCTTGTATGGTGATCTCAGTGTTGTCATAGTATTCCTATTGTGTCCTTAGATTTGCTTATTTTCATTACCCGTTTTTTGCCTGGTGATATAGGTGCCATTGCTTGTTGAACTGATTACCTGTGTACCAACCTGAGCTTGATTAAAACCTCCAAACTGTTATCCTGTCTGAGTCTGCTTTGTGGGTCCATCTTCAGTTTGTGCCTGATAATTAACCTTGGAGGTTGCCACTTGCTGAAAATGCTTAACTGTTTATATACATATAACTGTACATATATATATATATATATATATATATATATATATATATGTACATATGTACACATACATATAATTCAACACAGTAGCCTTCCAGACAGAAATGAATATGGTGACTAATACAAAGTATAATAAAAAAAAAAACACATTATCCATGAAGACACATTCAAACCATTTAAAAATTTTCTTAGAAAGGAGGTACCCTGTCTAGTCCTACTTCTGAGCAGTTTCCTGGAGTAAATTTTGTTTGTATTTGTTTGGTATTTATGGCAGTGATTTCAAATCCCGGTGGTTGGTTGGACAAGGGGATGTTCACGTTAAAACAAACACACTTCTCTTTTTAACTGAAGTCACACCGAAAGGTTGCATCTGCATAAGTTTATTCATGATAAAACAACTTAACAAGCAAAAGAAAAATTTAAGCACTAATGAGTCTCTACGTCATGTCATCATGATCAATATATTTGCTGACTGTAAGAAAATTGTCAAATATTGCCAGTGTTCATTGACTACATTTGTCTAAGGGCCAGAATTTTTAATGACTGAATCACAAAATCTGTCCACAGACAGACATCAAAGTATTAAAATGGATTCTGTGGTAGTTCCTGCTATAATACAATAGTTGCCACCACAGACTCATAAGCTGAAAACAATACCAGCCGCTGTGACATTGTCATGACTGGCATTGGTAATACAAATACATTATATTTCAGCATAGTTCATTTGACTGCCACTTGTTTTGTCCCTCTCTAGTGATGTCACGGCAACAGAGACCAGAAGAGGCTAGAGCAGGTCAGGTGGAGGAGAGAGAGATGTGGAAGTGTTTGTGTTTGTGGAAGTGTGTATGTGTGGGTGTGTGTGCATGTGTGTGTGACCTCAGGTGTAGATCTGGAAAAATCCAATCTTGTTGAAAACCACAATCCCACATCTTTGTATGTATCAAGGTGGTTTCTATGGAAACCACAGGCACTTAAAAAAGATGAGTGAATGCTTTTTCAATCTGCGTTTTTGAATTGTAAAGTGAAGTTGAAAACAAAGCTGTCCTGTGAATCTACATGTGCCTCTTTGTTTGTTTTTACAAAGAGACATGTGGTTGGACTATGAGTGATGTTAAATGGATGCTGGTGCATCAGTGGTGAGGTTATACTCCACGGACATCCAAAATCTTTTAAATGATAATTATAAAATCTCTCAAACAAAAGCAAGATTTAATTGCATAATACTTTTCAGCAAAGTGAGTCCTGCAGTTACTAATTTAATTCATTTCAGTGCATTTAATATGCATGGCTACCTAATCTGCTTACCAAAGGCTGATCCATTGCAGCAAAGCCAGTCTCTGGGCCTGTGCGTGTAAGTCTTCTTGCTACTAAAATGTCCTGTGTGTAACCCTACAAGTCTACTTTGAGCTGTGGGCTTCCTTGTTTTGTATTGTGGTACTGCATGACAAGACAAATATGTACCTTTCAGACTGCCGTCTACTATTAAAAGAAAACTACAACTCCCAGAAGGTGGAGCTCCTACCACCAGGGTTGCACACAGGTGTATTGCATACAGCCAGTGATTAGACCAAGACTGGTTGCTTTTACCAGCCTGTCCATTGTTGCCTTATGTTTGCTCTGATGAAGGTCTAATAGACCGGAAGCTCAACAACAAAGTGAAACACTGCATAGATGTAAGTGTGCAGAAATCTTTTCATGTTTCCAGCACCTTGCCAAGGCCAAGCCAGGGTGGAGTGGTAGCTATTCTGCATCAAGAATGGGTATGCCAAAACACAAGAAGAGAGGACAAGAAAGATGAATGGGTAAGTGAGAACAAAGAAAGCTAATACTTCACTCAAGAACGGAGATTAAACCAATAAAATAACTGAACTGAATAATACCTCTCTGTGTTTTAATTTAATCAGGAAATGTTGACAGTAAAATATCTTATGTTGCATATGGAAAAAATAGCTGTGTAAAGAATGAAGAGAAATGGTGTGTTCTCATCTACTTTAGTGATTTAAACAGGAAATGTGTTTTGAAAGAAAACTAATACCACTCTAAGTGTTTGCTATTAACATAATGAGAAGGTGTTGGTGGCAAACATTTGTTTACTGACAATGTATTAATAATTTAGAATATCCAATCTTGTAAAAAATATCTGCTCGTAGCAGCTAAAGCATGATGGTATTTTTTAATGGTTATTTTTAGGCACTAACAGTACTTGGTCAGTCCTGGTTTAATACTGCAAAGTCAAAGCACAAGACAGGATGTGTTTATTTTTATTTTTTAACATTTAAACTAAATCACTAGTCCAGCCTCTTAACAAATGATCCACTAATGTTTTACTTTGTCAAGTCAATTTTGTAATCTCGTAGATTTGTAGGGAAGATAGACTGTACAGTTTGATACTTTGACATCTTCATAGGATTTGCGGGCGGAGGCATATTTAACATAACACAGGAACATAAAAGTAGTAGAGGACTTAAATTTTGACAAAATCAGAGGCATTTACACCATAATTGATGAGGAAAAACTTACCAGAACGTGGGAAATTAAACCACTTGACAACATTGTTATTCAACCACTGAAAAGTAAATGTCTCATAAAATACACAAGGTATACATCACTTTCTATCAACAACTGTTTAGAGTATGTTGAAAAACATGTTTACAGATTTTACCAACCAATTCCAAAGTGTTTCTTTAGTATTTTTTAAGGAAAAATCAAACCACCATACATGGCATTGGCTTGCTGTTTAATGAAATGTATATCTTAACTTGATTAACTGGGTGACTAGAGTGATTACTGTAAGGTCTCAAGCTGAGGTGCATGACACATGAAATAGTGCTTGTATTGCATCAACTGGAACCTATCATAGTGGTGACTGTAAGTGATGGTACATACCATATGACAGTGTTGAGGTACCCTATTACTTAGTATTTTCATGTTATCTGTTTAATGTCATGCTCAAGTGTTTGGTAAACATTTAAAGTCACTTTATCTAATGAAATATCTGTTGAACTTTAACCTGATTGAGCTAGCTCTACCATTGGGTTTAGGTATGTTATGCAAAAAAAAATTCCACTAGATGTTGCTGTGTCTTTAAATAGTATGCCTTTATGGTTTGCCTCCTACAGGAAGTTGGTACCAAAAAGTCACTCCAGATTTAAAAGCTCTGTGTGTTGGGATTTTCAAAGACATGATGTAGTTTCTGGGGCCTCACTGAACAGATGTATGTAACTTTATTCCAAAAATAAAAGTGTAATGAAAATTAGGTCCAAATTAAAAAAAAAAAAAACAAAAAAAAAAACGCTCCACCAAACAGTTCATTTGTCCTTTCATGATAAAGGTAGTGCAACTCAGCTAATGTAATTAAAATGGACTATTGTTGTTAAATGATTCATTTAATATTATCCATCATATATATATATACACATACAGTGGTGGAAAAAAGTTTTCGGACACCCCATGCATTTGTTAAATATTGCACTAAGAATCACTCTTAGGTCTTCAAGTGCAATTTCTTTTAGTACAGTCACAGCCAAATTACTAAACAAATCCTAAAAAAAAGCCATTAAAAACTTAAAATTGATTGGTTCCATAAAAATACGTAAGAAATTTTGAGTATTGGGTCATTTTGGTACCAGTGATCCACTAATGAAGGTCGTGCTTTTTATTAAAAGACACAATTTTTGCTGCCGTGCTTTGTGTCTATATAAAGCCAGCACATTTGAAAGTTCTTCAGAGACAAAAATGGCTAAAACAAGGAACCTAACGCAAGAAACACGCCTGAAGATACAGATTCTCAGCCAGGAAGGGTACAGCTGCTGCCAGACAGCCAGGAAGTGCAGATGCAGTCCTTCAGCAGTTGGATACTCTGCAGAAATACAGACGAACCAACAGCTTGGAAGACAAACCAAGATCTGGGTTTCTTCAGCAAGAAATGACTGCATCCTGATCCGCATGTGCAGGGAAAACCGCCGAATGACATCACAGGAGCTTCAGCAGCAGTGGTCAAACCAAACTGGTGTCCAGTGTTCCAACCGCACTGTATGTGGCCGACTTTTACATCATGGCTTAAGGTCCTACAAGGCTGTCAAGAAGCCCTTAATCAATGAGAGACAGAGGTTAGCCCGGTGTCGTTGGGCCCAAGCACACAAGAACTGGACAGCCAGGAATTGGAAGAAGATTCTGTGGTCAGATGAGTCCAGTTTCCAGCTTTATCTTCCTCCTGCTAATGTGAGGGTACGCAGAAGGCCAGGCGAAGCATCATCTCCAGCATGTACAGTACCCACTGTCAAGCATGGTGGAGGCAGTATCGTGGTTTGGGGATGCATGAGTGCTGCTGGTGTTGGTCATCTCACTGTCTGTGATGGCACATTGAACAAGTATTGTGCCATTCTCGAAACCCACATGCTCCCTTTTGCACGTGCACTGTTCTGTCGAGGTCAAAACTGGATGTTTCAACAAGATAATGGCCCTTGCCACACATCCAGGGCCAGTAGAACTTGGCTGCAGGAGCACAGTATCCAGGTCTTAGAGTGGCCAGCTCAATGCCCGGACATGAGCCCCATTGAAAATCTGTGGTGGATTATCATAAGGTCTGTTTCAAAGCGTAAACCAAAGAATTTAGAAGAATTAAAAGCAGTAATTCAAGAAGAATGGGACAAGATTACCCCTCAACAGTGTGAAAGGCTCGTGGAGAACATGCCAGCCAGGATTAGAGCTCTACTGCGTGCTAATGGCAGGACTACTAAATATTAATTTGATTATGTGATGGTTTATTTATTTATTTATTTTTTGTTCAGTTTTGAACACATTCTCTGTTATTTGTTGACTTTGATACTGACAATGTTGAGAACTGACATATTGAAACTGTCAAGAACTTAGTTTTGTTAGTTTTTCTTGTAAACAATGAACAAAAAAAAATATCATTTGTATTTGTTTGTGTCTGTCTAATGCAGCCACACCTTTTGAAACACAAAAAAGATTTTTCCACAAATATTTCATGATAATATTTGAGATTGTGCAGGCAGGCATGGATATTTTCAACCCTGAATTCTCCTTGCTATGCATGCCAAAAATTAAGACTAATGTGTTGTGCATTGTCAATGGGATTTTTAGGAGAAAGTTTGGGACCCTCTTGAATCACCTCCAGGACTCTTCTCCTGACTTTTCACAACAGTGTTATTTTCCTCTTTCAATCCCATGAATCGTTTTGCAGGGCAGGACACCTCTGTGACCGTCTCCATCCTGTTCCCACACGCTTCAGCACGGAGCACCCTCCCCACAGGTGCCCGCTGAGAGGGATTTGATGTGCGACACCGCCACCTCGTGTCCGGCCGAGCAGCTGCACTCCCCCGCTGAGCGCTCAGACGGGCTTGGCGCTCGGAGGTCTGCAGGCTGCTGCCGCTTTCTCTCAAGCCTGAAGAGAGCTTTTCCTCCCGCAGATCCCCGCGCTGACAGCCGTCCTCCCCGCACTCCAGGAACAACCTTAAGGAGAGCTAAAACTGCTTTTTCCGACGCTGCATCTCCTCTAAAAAGCCACCTTGGTTTGCCTGTGTGAATAAAGAGCTGCGGTGAGGAGAGAGAGAGAGCCTCCCTTCTTCAGCCGCTAGATACCAGGTAAGACAATTTACCATCAATTTGCTGTAAGAGATGTGCGATTTTGCCACTTGGTGTTTTGTTGCGGTGTTATAAAGCGCTCAGAGAGGCTCGTGGGAATGAACAAAAGAGATTGCACAGCATGGATTGTTCCAGATAGACTGCACCTGCTCTAAATGAGTGTGTCTGGTTGTTGGTTGTAAATATACAAACCACTTCTGCAAGGTGCTGTCAGATCAACAAGGCGGCTTAGTGATGCACGGGAAAGTGATAAATAGGGTATATCAGAATCTGTGCTTGAACGCATCTTCATATTGTGCTCAGTAAGTGATGCAGCTGTGAGTGAAAATGCAAACTGGGACTTAGAGTAGGAGACAATCATAAGGCAAATAAGAAAAATCAAAAGCCTAATTTTCACATTTGATAATCTGATGCTACTTGCTGTGATGCATAGCCAACTAGGATTAAAATTAGTCAGCATTCAAAGAGCTAAAACTTACTGTTATGACGCACAGAAGTAAAGGTGGTGCAGTTTACCCTCAAGTAGCCTCCATACCTGGTGGTATCTTTTTTTGTGTCCACCCCTCTTGATAATGACAAACTTTATGTGAAGCTGTACAGCCAGCTCCATCCATCACACTGCCCTCTGCTCCCTTTATAACGTCTTGAAGATGCCTCGGGGCTGAGGATGCACCTAAAGGTTTTACCATTTCTGTTATTGAAATATTACCTTGGGGGAAACCGTTGTCTGAGGTCTATTTTTATGAGACACAGATGTGGATTAGGGCTCATCCTAATCTATTTAGTATCACTCACAGCCTGCTCTCACGAATGCCTGGAACATTTTTAATAATAGATGGCTGAATAGATTCACGGGCTTGCCGCATCGATTTTTGTCTGTATGAGGCTGTAAAGAGTCGTCTGATAAGAAACCAATGCAACCAAATGTCATGAAACCAAAAAATCCATAGCAGTCATATTGTAAATTCTAAAATGGATTGCACATAAATATTATAGCCAACCCAAATCTCTATGGGGATATAGCAACGCCACAGAAAAGAAAAATCAGGTAACTGTAAACTCTTGGAAACTTATAGTGATTTTTAATCTTGCTTGGAGAAGATCCAATTTTTCCCAAAGAAACTGTAGCTCCCGTCATGCTCTCCCTTTGTATGTGTTCCAGAGAATAATAACGGCTTCTTTATTGCCCTAATTGAATTACACGCCCAAGTCAGGCGCACCAATTATTTCCTTGATTGTGTAACAAGTGAGATGCTGCGGCATCTGGTGTCCCATCCCACAGGACCGGTGTGAGGCCAGAGCTGGCTGTGGGCCCACTGATAGTGTTAACCCTCTCATTCATTCAACCAGAAGCTGCAGAATTGAGAGGGCTCAGGATCTCATCCCCAGGGAATACTAATAACCTTACCAGAGAGATTTGTCTAAGCCTCACTCACTATCAACCCAGTAGGCAGGCGTGATGGCGTGCCAGCCCTCTGTAGTCATGTTGGGGGTAGATATAGTCTGGTAGGGTGAATGAAGCTGCCTAAGTAAGCACTTTGATTAGCCCAAGAGAAGTCATTAACTGTGGTGAATGCTGCTCTGAAGACCAGCAGGTAGGCTGCGTGGTTGCCAAGTCAGGCTTACTTATCAGTGCTTTTAGCAGGACTGCTGTGTTGGAGTCCAACGTGTTTGTACTTTGCCAGTTTCAGATGATGATTCAAGTATTTTCTGCATATGAACACATTCCCCACTCCTTCTGTCTTTTCATATTTTCGTTCGGCACTATATTTAAAATTAGTATATACTGTTGACTCTACAGTATGTACACAGGGCTGCAACTTACTGTTATTTTTTTTTATTATTTATTAATTTGCTGCGGTAGTGGAGAATATATGCAGGTGTACAGGGGTATACCCACCTCTTTTTCTGGCTGTTTACTGTCTACTGCTCAATTAGCCAAAAGCAACTGGAATATAGGAGAGTTACACCTCTTTCCTCTTTGGTAACCTACCCATCTACCTCCTCGACTAACACTACACCTATTGATTTAGCTCATTATTTATAGAACAACTGATTAATTTATGTTTAGCTGATTATGATTAAAGTTAAAAAATTCTGAAAAATGGCGTTTGTAAGCCACCATGGAAGTTAACATCGTTCTGGATCCCTCGACAAAAAGCCTATGGGAATTTTTCCACTGGATTCTGACACTTTGACACTTAAATGCTTTGTTCAAAAAGATAATTAGATACTTTTTAGGTTTTTTAAGAATAAATGTAGGTAAAAAAGTAAAAAGCTAATATTAAGCTATAAACAAACCAAGTCATGGTCGCATGACTTCAATGTAGCTTGTTATAGAGTGCTCCAGGGATGACATTTTTCTGTAGGCCAACGCGGAAGTTAGCATCGCTGTGGTTCCCTCGACAAAAAGGCTAATGGGATTTTTCCATTGGATTCTGGATTATTGCCTAAAATAAGCTGTTTGGCAAGCTTGTGTTAATCACAGACCTTATTTCAGGCATCTAACCAAAAACCCATTCAAAAAACCCACTGACTTTGAGACAAGGGAACCCCTACTAAAATGTGATTATCTCTAGATTTTAGGACTCATTCCTGCAGCACTCTGTTCAAATTAATTCAAATTCAAGCTACTTAGCCTCATTCAAGCTGTTGCAAAACTGACTTTGTCAAATTTTCATTGCCACAGCTATCGAACTGATGTGACAAGCTAACATTATCGTTAGCTTTTATCTTTGTAATTGTCCATGTATCTCAGCTTGCTAGTTTCCTAGCAAAACAAACAACAATAGCGCTAGCCTAGCTTACTGTTAGGGAACAGGGCACTAGGATTGCCTCTGCTGTACAGAACACACATTAATAGGCCTACACTGAATTTCAGTTTCAAACAAGTCTTTATTGATTGTAGATTAAATTTCCCCCCATATTCGAGCAGCTTGAATCTCAACTATAAAGTGCTCTTTTCTAAGCTAAATACATTTGAATGAATTTTGCTTCAGTCTGTGATCTGACTTAAACCCTTGCCTTTTTATTTTGTTTTACATTTGAAAAAACACTAACTCTTTCTATTGGGTTTATACAATAAAAGCCACCACATGTGGTTAAAACACTTTATTTGCTCTGGTTTCTGTCTTGACTTTGCCTCAACCCTGTTTGAATGTGGTCTTTGCTTTGAACTCCTGTGGAGTGGCTTGTTGAAATGACAGTCATCTTTTCTATCGCTGTGGCATTTTGGTTTTGATCTGACGTTTTTTTCTCTGTCTTCTTTTGTTTTATGATGATTCAACTTTCAGCAAGTAATGCTGGGTATTGAACCTCAACCGTTTTTTGTACAGACTGAAATGTGTTTGTGGGCCAGAGTACGGAAAGTTGGCAATAAATGTCTGGTCAGGTTGGAAAAACTTTTATTTATGCAGAGATCTTGTACATAGTTTGTCTTTGACATGTTTTAACATGGAGAACTTTATTGTGTTCTGTTAGATGAACAAATCTTTGGTAGAAAAATAAGCTTGTAAGGTATTGGAAAATGGATCAAAACTCAGGTATCATACTGGTGTTGGTATATTAAAATTTCATTCAATATATTCTCTGGCACAAAGGAAGTGATGCAATTAAAATTTGTAGCAGAAGTGTTTGTAATGGGTAGACGGTGAGTAGCTGGGTACTAAGCATGAACTCTGAGGTGATGAGATGTGGTGCAGGTATGTGTCTGGGTCTTACAGTTGATCGAGGTTGATTGTGAGCAGTTGAGTGTGGTGCACGATTCCGCTAGTGAACCCTGAGGGACTTGACCCGCATCTCCAGCTTTGGTCCCTCAATTTAGCTCTCCATTATCACCGTTACCTCCATCGTCTACTTCTTCCAGTCTTCTGCACCGCTTTGATCGTACTCCTGTTCAATCTCTAGTCCTGTCGCTCACCCTTTGCTTCCTCTTCCTCATTTAATCTATCTTCTCTATTCTTTTTTAACACCTTTCTTTCCCCTCTCCCATCTCCTCCAATCTCTCATTTCCTTTCCTTCCTTCTCTTTCATGTCACAGCTTTCATTTTACAACTTCTTTCCGTGCCCTTGGGTCGTGTCTGTGTTGGATCACAAGGGTAGCGTTTCACTGAGATCAATGACGGCTGAAGATATTTCATTTAAAGTGTCGGATTGAATTAGGTCGAACCTCCGCAGACGAGGGTTTAACGGCCTTGATAGAGAACAGCGACATGCTCTCCCATCAGTATCGATTAGCTCCATTGTCATTTTCGGAGTGAGTCTCGTCTGATTAATCGCGCTCTAAGTAGTACCTGGAGGGAAGCCATCTGATGCTCTCATGGATTCATAATTAGTTTATCTCAAAACTGACTAATCAATAGCTGAAAATTCTTCTGCCATGTCATGAATTGTTGCAGAGAATCTGGGCTAACTCATGAAAGTCTGCTCTGTTTGCAAACTACTTTCAGATGCTCAAAGAGTTGACTGCAAAGCGTTTTTGACACCAGCAAAGAGTCAGAATTAAAGGCTGTTACAAAAAGGAGGATAGAAGACAAAAGCTGTGTGTAATCAAAGCGCAGAGAAAGTGCAGGACACAAACGACTGTGTCTTCTGTTTTTGGAGGGGGGAGAGGCTTGCTCGTGTCTCTGTACAGAGAGAATAGGGAATAATGAGAGACACAAAGAGAGGGTAGGCGGGGGATTATTTGTCACCAGTGAGTGCTCATGGCAGAGAGCTTCATGACACTGATGGCCTGTGAAGCTGCTCTTTGAGGATGCTGAATGAACTTTCATGACAGATAGCGCACTGTGTCCCTGAGCACCCGGGAGCTGTGGATAAATTCTCCAGTACAATGAGAGATTGTTAGCTTGGTGTGGAAAATGGAGATTTAGAGTCCTTGAAATTATAGGGTGCTCAGGTAAGGTCACAGTGGAGGGGAAAGAGGTAAGCAAAAACCAGGTGGCTGAGTCAAACTAAACTTCTTAAGCACAGTTTTGACAGTGTCTTAGCTAAGTCTGGTCAACTCTGCCTATCATATTAACATTTCTAAAATGACGTAGTATATGAGCTGACTTTGTCATAAGGTGGTGGAGAAGATGTTGGAGGTGTGAGACCTAGGTGAGATGGCTGCCAAGCAGCAGACCACAGTTCAAAACCAACAAACAGTAAGACCGGTTGCTTTTTAGTGACACATCGGCAGCATACCTAGCATCAATTATGCCACCGAAACTGGGTATTTTAAGCCAAAAAATGATCTTTTCCTAACCATAACCAAGTGTTTTTTGTGCTTAAATGTAACCACATTAGTCACAGTGTTGTTAAAACAAAGTTTCACATGTCCCCCACATAATGATGTACACTTGTTACCAATCAGTGGTTTGCAGAACGTACAATGCCAGCACTAATTCTGGTGTTTGGGTTGAAAGGACTGAATGTAGGTTACACCAGGTATTGCATTATGAGATGGCATGAGTAATTCTGGAGCAGGGCTGTTAAGTAGTGAGGTAATGGTGAAAGGGGCATGTTGAGATGGACTTGATTTTACTCAAAGTGACGTGGCTTTGACACAAAGGTAACTTTTCCAAGACTGCATAGATGCCTGATAGAAAGGGCCTCAGTCTGAGGCTAATGTCCAATCTGCTTGTTTGGTGAAATTAACCTTTCGAACAGCTGCTCCAACACCCCGCGATTTGACCGGCGCCTTGTTGACACCTGACATAGTCCTCCTTTCCCTGCCACGGCCTCTGCGGGCCAGTGTCTCCTTTAACCTTTACTGGTCCAGAGAACCAACAGAGTGTGCATTTTCTTTGCCAGCAACATCCCACTTCAGATTCACACAATCCCACACATTGACAGTCTGCTGAAAATGGAGCTGTTGAGTGCAAACATGTTCTTTGACTGTCGGTCAGCTCAGCGAGAGGAGCTGTGGGGGAAGGCAGTTCCTTCTTTATTTCTGTAGCTACATTTTCTCAGGGAATCTAGGGATGTAAACTGCCAGTATTAAATTATGTTGTCCAAATCATGGTAACCTTGTTTTAACTCGGGTAGGGACTGTTTGTTATTTTTGAGGGGGGGAAGGGATGGAACAAAATGGGGGAGGAGTGTCAAATTATTTACTAAGCAATGGGGAGAAAGTTGTTTTTTTTAATTTTGGCTTAGGGGAGGGACATATCAGTCTCAATGGTTGCACTTTGTATTTATTCTAAAAGCCTTCCAAACTCAATCCCACCATCAGATTTAAAATTCATGTTCTCTTTAAAAATGGCCAAAATTAGACATTTATCATAGCCAGAAACTGTAAAAACAGAAATTGTTGGATTTTCAAATTTTCAGTGGTCCTTGAACACATCATGTGCAATGCTACCATCAGGAACCATAACTAAATCTAAGCTTTAAATACTAATATTTGATCTTAATTACTTAATTCTACATGTCTCATTTAAAAGAATGCTAAAATAAATCATTTGCACTAAACCTGATCCTTTAAAAACATTTAATTTTGTGCTCCTGCATTTGTGACAGTAGTGGAAAAACTAAGGCTTCTTTGAATCTAGGATTTTGTTTTCAACTTTAACTTTCAAACATCAAAGGGTAAGTTTTTAAAATTTAATAACGTCCACCGTGCCAAGTCACTGATATTATACCAGTTGGCCACTGCTGGCACTGTTGTGTACAGTTTATTTGAAAAAAAAAAACAGTCATTATGCATACTATGCATGTTAATGCTGGCTGTGCGCATGCTGTGATGTTTAGATTTATGACCTTTAGTTGGTTTTGTGTGGTAGGACGGGTGGTTGTCCTGCACCCATATTCTGCTAAAGTGCACACACAGCTTGCGTGGTGATGCAATATATAAGGTGGATTTGCATTTTGCTCAAGAAATTAACTGATTGTTTGGTGATAACTCTCATCCCTGTGCTGTTTGCTAGTTGCATTGGCTCCATTTTGTGTAGATAAAAAAAAACAACAACAATAAAACAGTATGGTTATTTATGGAGAAGGGAGAGTCATGCATTTTCCCCCAGTCACCCATGAAGGCGAGCCACCCTCTCCTTTGATAAATAAAGTATAGTCCCTTAAAACCAGGAAAAGTGGGGTTGGTCCTCTGTGGCTGACAGGCTCAGCAGCAACTTTTGGATTTAGCTAGGTTTATGTTTAAAGCGCCATTGTGTCAATTAAATGCTCTAAATGCTTCCATCATTCTCTGGCAAACTGGTTTCATCCAAACCAGCTGAGCCCTCATTGAATCTGATGTTAACACATTACTGCTGTTAAGGAGAGCTGACTACAGGCGCGTTACATTCCGTCTGATTGGCAGGGGCTGACAAGAGGGTCTTTACTTTGATGCCCAAAACACCAGAGACATGGCGGGAACAAGCTACTGCTGAACGGCTACAAGAAAAGAAAATATGAAAATAGACTTGGAGCTGCATAGGAAGAGATAACAGAGCCTGCATCTACTTCCTCTTATGTGTAGTAAGTGTATCAGTGAACTAAATGGACCTTTTTTAGCCCTGACTCATGCTAATGTGTTAATAGGAGACATCACCGCTGTGCACCACACAAATGGTGTGAATCTGCATTTTAATGTCATTTGCCACAAGATTGATAAGCCATCAGTTTGAAAGTGGCAGGCTGAGAGCAGAGCAGGGAGAAATATCCTTGCTTAGTTCTTATTTACATCAGGCTCATTCATCTCCACACTCATTTCAAGCTGAGTTTGACATTGAAATGGGTGTGTATTAAACACAGGAGAAAGGAGACTTTGGTTGTGTCGCACTTTTTTTTTTTTTGCTCCCTCTTAGGAGCGAATCAGACATGATGAATGGCATGGCGGTTTAATGATCTTGTAGCGGAAAGGCAAGTGCTGAAGCAGGCACATTACACGCTAACTGCAGGGAGATGAAGATAGACTTTTGCCAGAAGCCTGCAGCATTCACATGAAAAGCCTCCACCTCAATTAAAGGAATGATCTGTGGAGTAAAGGGGATAAGGGAGAAGTTATGAGATCCCATCTACACCCACATACAAAACAACCCAAACCCTCCCTCATGACTACATCTCCTTTTGTTATTGTACCAGCAGCAGAATCCGGCACGTTCGCTGCGACTCCCTTAGGGTTTGTCATTCTAACACACATATATACATCCGCACACCTATTCTAAGAAATTAAGGTGGCTAATTTACATTATACAGGGCTCCTTTTGTTTCTGCAAGCCCCACATCTTCAACATGAAGCACTGTGCTGTTCTCTCTTGGCACAACTACTCCACATCACAGGCTCTGATCACATCTCATCCGGGAGTTTCAGTCCCAATTAGAATTACATCTCCATTCGGATCTACAACTTGGTGGCGATCAAAGGCCCATGAACACATTTCATTAACCCAGTTGCCTCCTCCTTCTGTCTGTCTTTCTCAGTATGAGAAGGTAGCAAAGCCTGAAGACTTCGGGAAGCACTGATCCGCTCTCGGTGCGTCTGTCTGTTGCACAATGCAACGTATCATTATGAAAGTATTTAATCCTCTCCGTGCCCCTGAGGAGTTCTGAGAGCTCAGGCTTCGGGATTGTGTTCGGTATTGTTTGTATGTGAAAGTTTGTATACGAAATTAGTGTTTGGATTCATTTCTGTTTCTGCAACTAGCTGTGTGTGTGTGTGATTGTACTTGCATAACCGGTAGTGGTGTATGTGTGCATGCGTGTCTTGGAGAAGAAGCCCCAGCCAGGGAATGTTGCTGACACAAAGGGAAGGCAATCGCTTTCTCTCCTCGTACAATAATCAGCATGGCATCAATCGTACCATCAAAGCGGTGGTGGGTTAGTGCTTGGGGTTAGCCGCGGGTTAGGGGGCTCGGATGAATCATGAGGTTTTTGAGGGGTTATGTGAGTTCACTTTAGGTTAGCAACGCCACATGTTAATGCTTCAATGTACTTTTCAAAGCGCAAGCTGTGGTGTAGGTGCCAGAGGATGCAAACCTCTCATTCTGTATTCGAGAACTGAACAGCTCGAGGCTACATGGAAAATCACTGATGTCAGTGCATGTTATGTAGTCTCACCGCTGTATGTTAACACACACACACACTATCACTCTGTAATGTTGTATATTCTACAATGGCAGTAAAGAGGGCTACATTTTTTCTTAGTGCAGAATAAATGAAGGTAGATGAAATGTGGACTGTCACCCATGGGACAAAGATTGATGGGAAAATGGCCTTATTTTTAGTGAGGCACTCTATGAACAGGCTGCATTATGCATAGTCAGTAACATTAGACACAGTGAACACTTTCCAATTTGTCGAAGGAAAGATGAGTTTTGTTTGTGGCCAAGTACACCACAGTTTTCTGCTGTGTTTTATAGTGGAGGAGCGCCACCTCACCTGACATAAAGAAATATACCTGAAATATAGGGTGACTCTCACTGAGCTTCAGGAACAAGCATCACAGAGCAAAGACCATGTTTTTAGTAAGTGAGGCGATTGGTCAAAGTCACAGTGAAACAGAGATTACATTGTCTTCTATAGTATGACATATTTCAGAGCAAAACAGAGCATTACAGCAAGGTTTGGTTGCAGGAAAGATTTCAATCGGATCCTTCAAATTTAATTGCATTGCTGAAGTGTATGTGTGGAGGAGGACTGCCTACACCTACACCCCCTTATTGTTGGATGTAGAGATTGAGGACCAAGAGGAGAAATAATAACTTAGATCTCAAGCATGTTCTTTGGAAATTTAAGAGACGTGTCTGACGTCCAACAACAAACCTTGTATCCATGATATCCTTGATGGCTGCAACCCATCAGCTAACAGCTTTTCTTGTGGGATTTTATATGGTGGGAATTTTAGCTAGGGGCCCAAATCACACTTGATTTGATGAATTGATGTGAGTGAGTTCAAGTTAAGTAATCAAAAAATAATTTAATGTTTTACACACAGAGAAAAGAAGGGGATTTTGGAAATTCTCAAATACATTTTTTCAATATATATTTTTTTAATATTGAAATGAAATGTGTCAGGACTTGTCTGATTTAGCTCAGGAGGTGTTTGATCGATTGATGACATTTTATGTGCACTAAAATCAGAGCAACATGTTGCAAAGTCTGGAAAAAAGTGTAGGTGTAAAACTTGGTGTAAAGCAGTTTATTTTTGATGTCATTTGGCAAAGCAATCCCATAATAAATTTTGAGCATATTGTTTTTTAATAGGAGTGAAAACTAGACTTTTGCACCTCCTCTTGGCTCTGTTTTGACATACAAAAAAGTCCATCAGTTCATGATGGGAGACTTTGGCCAATCACAGGCCATTTCAGGGAGAGGGTGTTCCTGCTGGCTGTTCTACAAATGCAGATGTGTGTGCACGTCACTATAGATGGTGAAAGAAAAAAAAAAGCATCTAAAGAGAGTCTGACAATAAACAAAACAAAACACGTGTCAATATCTGAGTTTAAGATGGTGAGAAAATGTTGATAATAGTTTAGCCTTCTGCTAACCGCGGCTAAAGGCTTACAGCTGTGGCTTCAAGTTTATGCTTATGAAGCAAACGTTAGGGAAACCCTCGACTCATAGTGTGTCCTCCGCCTCACTCCCTGCCACTACTTGTGATCTCTCTGAGAGGAGAGCAGGCAGTAGCTCCAAAGACGGACCCCCAGAAAGTAACCGCACCAACCTGAATCCAGCCATGGCAAACCCCAGCTCTGGGGGAACGCACAGCCCTGACTCCCCGCCAGGGGTCAACTAATAGGTTAGACCTTCCACAGAGGTGGGAAGCAAGGCGGAGGGACTGCAGGGAGCTAGCTAGCCAATTCTTATCTTATTTGTGGTCTGATAAATAGAGAGTGGGGCAAAGTGAGGCTGAATGAATGTGCTGCATGTAACTGTACAACAACATAAGATTAAATAAATAAATGTATGGGAAACGCTGGGTTACTGCATGAAGCACATGCATAGGCCATCTGAATCCCGTATGTCGTCTGGTGTGAGAGACTTAGGTCAGAGAAGGGAGAGCTGCAGGAAGAGGGGGTATATTCAGATTCCTGCCGACCCCAGCTTTAACTGATTTGTGCCCAAAACAGCTACAAAGTCAAGCAACATCGATACACAAACAAAATCATCATCATAATAACTCTATTCACACACATATACAGGGATATATTTCAGTGACATTGGTTTTGGAACAATTTATACTGCCGTGTCTATCAAAAGCTATATATAACCATCCACTTGGGTAATGTGGCTGTATTTGCTCAAAAGATGTGAAAATGGCACAAATACAGCATTGCTGAGGCCCAAGGGCAGCAACTCATGCATACAGAATGAACTCTAGTTTGTTTATCATTTCCCTCTCATTTCACTGGTGTTGCTGCTAATGTCCTCTGGGTCTAGATGACACTGCAAACCCTATAATCATCGACAGATACACACACATACATTTGCGCACAGATCACATAGCAAAGCATCTCGTCCAATTACTGATTCAGCATCAATTATTTTCCCAGACACCGTGCTTGTCAGAAGATACTCATGGCAATTAGGCTCCCTAGCTTTGTTAGAGAATGAATTGACAGGATGTGTATGCGTCACTGTGGATACAAGATGGGCAGATACTCACTGGCTGATGGGGTTTGAGGTTATGTTGGAATTGCCACGAATTTCCTGTCATGGCCTTATAGTCTGGTGGTCAGTCATTGCTCTGTGTATAATAAGTTAAAAAGTCAGTGCAAATAATTCTATTTGATTCCTGTGATGTTAGATTTACTGCATGCCTACATTGGTTGTCAAGGACAGCAGTTACCAGAAACCTCTGGCTGACAATATACTGTACGTGTTGTTGATGAGTCCTATTTAATTTTCTGTAGCGCAGATGTCTGCTTAGCCACATTTTAAAAATAACCAATGAATCATGAAACACACTAATGAAATCTGTTTGATATTCTCCCATGACATTTCTTCTATAAAAATGAACATGGCATGAGCTAATGAGCACACCTCCTTGAATGCGTCACCCCATGGGGACATTGACTAACTACATGAGTCAGCATTAGTATTGTCATATCATATGACAAAGGGTGGGATACCACAAACAATGGAATATGGGCAACATTTCATATGTAGCCTTTAAGCATTTTACATAGTAGGCTTTACTAGCTATATAGCTAATGTAGAGTTTTACACAAAGTCAACAAGATGTGCTTCTGAACATCCTGTCGTTACTACAAGCATTTTTTGTCACACAAATTACATAATAGTGTAGAAGAAGAATAACTAATATCAACTTAGACATTAGACCAACTCTAGTGATGAGTGTAATGATACAATGGTTGGGTTTGTTGCTGTGGGAAGATGTTGCAAAAACAGAACCGATATAGCTTAGGAACCGGATGAATCTGCGAGCTCATGTTTTATTTGCCATAGCAGATGCATCTGCTCCCTCTCCCGTTCAGACAGATTTCCAGCCAGCCTCAGATAAGCTGGGCCAATTACAACCATTTATCTAATGTAAAGAGTGTTTTGGACTATGACCGAAAACTAGCCCTCGCGCTTTATGTAACATATTTGATGACATCATTTTTGGCTTGCGCACTCTTATGCCGGGAGCGAGCATAAACCTAGCTTAGTGAAGAACTCCGTGTTGGCATTTTTGAAAACAACCAAGATGGCTGCAGCTGATATGTAACTTTCTTTTAACTATTTTGAAATTCAGATGGCAAAAACAGCAACACTCATTCACAGACATATCTGTGATACACCAACACATGACTTGGCGCTATCTCACATGCTTTGATGCTGAGATTGGTTGTAGGTCTTTCTGATTGCATCCAGAGGCATTTTAAACTATGCTCGTTGATAACGTCTTTTGAAATTTGAAAATGAGCTGACAGGCTCCAGACGAACTCGCATTTGCGATTTGGTCTGGTGATGTCAGGCAAGAAGCAATAAGCTGTGGTGTCACAAATGTCTATTTTGTGGCTCTTATTGATTTTTTTTCAAAGTTTTTAGTTGTAAATCTGACGAGAAATTTGTATTGTATGCCTCCAGTTTTGTCACCAGACAGGTTTTTTGCCTAACCCTAAATCCACACTGAGATTTACCTGTCAGGAGTGAATTGCATTGGAACTTTTTAAAAACTTAAAAAAATAATAATAATAATAGTGAAATCATGCTAACAGCTATGACTGCATATGACTGCAACTGTGACTTTTGCTAATACATTAGTTACAGTTTTGTTTATAGCACGGCAGTGATATTAGTGAAAGCCCTTTTTGAAAAACTAAAGCTATTTAGTTTAAAAGGTAATAAAAGCACTGACCTCACCTACATCAGTAGCCTTACTTTGCTCTGCTTCCTTTTCAAAACCTTTTGATTGATTCCTGTATCATAATTGCCTCTAACAATAGGTAATGAAGCAATTACAAGCTGTTTGGTTTCTTAACACAGCCTGTAAACCACCATATAAGACCGCACATTAACTGGAGGGGGTGATGTAGAGGAAGTCTCTGCCAAGTGGGCACATGCCAGCACTTAACAATCTGGTCTGCTGATATGCGTCTTTGGTCAGGGAGTTAATAAACAATGGAACAGACCTCCAACGGTGATAAAGTCCGTCCTCACCCACTCATTTACTCTCTCTATCTTCCCTTTATTTATGTCCTATTTTTCAGGACACTGACCTGGTTAGAAGTACTGTATCTGGTGAACTAGTTAAAAATATGAGGTAGAGTTGGGTGATATGTTTGCTTATTTTGTGCAATGGTAGAAATGTGATGTGTCTATCAGTAGAGATCCAGCAATACTGTTTCTGCTGCAGAAGCTACTCAGGACAGGCTGTGCAGCAGATCAGGGCTGGATTCTTGCGTGATCTTTTGATTCCTGTGTGATTCTCATGAATCCACCTGTTGTATATGTAGTGTATGTAGTTGTAAACAACTCAGTCTAAGGTAACAAAATCAACAGCTTTTACTTTCAGGTGATTATAAACTAATGGAAATTTAGAAATATAATGTACCACTTCTGCCAGTAGATGGCCATAAATTGTACACACAGGATCTTTAATTGAATTAACGGAAAATTTCCTGCCTCATGATGTAAACCTATAACGTGATGAAAAATTACAAATACCATGAAAAACAATTTCTGCTCTATCTGCCCCCCGTCATCATCTCGGGCTGGACCAATGGACAATGCCATCATCGCTGATGGTTGACAGTCATCAACTGCTGAGCCTGACATTGTAATTTAAAAGCACCCCCCGACACACCAACACCGGGGTGCACGTTTGTGGTGGTGCTCACAGCATTTATTATGTGCAGAAAAAGCAACAGCTGTGATTTATCTACCAGATGAACTCTAGGCTGCCAGATGGGTGAAGTGGTACCTTTTTTTAGCAACCAAGTTTGTCACCTCCATTGTGAAGATTTGCCACTGGGCTGATCACTGGTTTATTTTAATATACTGGGGTTACAAGTTTTGTCTCTCAAACACACACGCACACAACACACACACCCTGGAGAGTGCTGCAGCATGCAGTCCTAATTGTCTCTGTCCTTGTCTCAGTCCTTAGTCCTGACAGTTGTGCCACCATAGTGCATAAAGTTGGCAGTTCGGGGTCAGGTCCAGCTCAGATGGTTGATTAATGCATACATTTGCGCCCCTCCCCCAACAACAATGTCATTATCCATCGGGATGTTTCACAGTAGACATCGTCATTGTCACAGCCTGCATTCTGCTTCCATTCTCTCCCTCACCTGGTCTTGGTAATTTTCCATTCACCTGCCCCCTACCAGCTAGCCACGCCCCCTCATCAAGCCAACTCCACTCACCTGTTCACACAGCTGCTGCTCATCAGCTCTTCCTGTATTTAAGCAGCTGCTGCCTGTCCCTCAGTGCCAGATTGTTCTTCAACCTCATGCAAGACTTTCCAGCACCGACCCTGAGAGTGCTCCTGGCAGGCGCTACTTCTGTTCCAGCGTCGGGGATCCTGGCAGACGTCACTGGTGTTCCGGTGTAGGGGAGCCCGGCAGACGTCACTTCTGTTCCGGCGTCGGGGATCCTGGCAGACGTCACTCCTGTTCCGGCATCGGGGATCCCGGCAGACGTCACTCCTGTTCCGGCATCGGGGATCTCAGCAGATGTCACTCCTGTTCCTGTGTTGGGGGTCCCGGCAGACATCATTCCCATTCCGGCGTCGGGATCTAAGCTGACATCACTTCTGTTCCGGCGTCGGGGATCCCGACAGATGTCACTCCTGTTCCTGTGTCGGGGATCTTGGCAGACATGACTCCTGCTCCTCGAGTCTAGTCAGCGGTCCGACTGACTCCTGCTCCCAGATTCCAGTTGGCGGTCCGGCCGACTCCTGCACCCAGAGTCCAGTTGGCCGCCTGGCCGACAATCACCCATGTGTGTCCATCTGTTTTGTACCTGTCTGCTCATTTCCTGGACCCTGAACCCAGAGACTGTGTATGAGCTCTGAGCCCGAAGAGTTACCTGTCTGTTCATGTTCCTGTTCCTGTTCTTGTGTTAAATAAAAGCCATTATCAACTGTCTGCCTGCCTCAGAGTGCTGCATTTGGGTTCAGTCTCACACCCGTGACAGTCATATGCCAATTCAGCATCCATCACTCAGCCCTAGTGTTTTCCCCCCGCTGATGGGATGGAAATGAAGGTACAAGTTGTTCAACAGCTTCAGGGGCATCAGCATGTAAAATAGGGAAAGAAATGACAGATACAGAATTTGGGGTGTCAGCAGCTCCTGTTCCAGCATCAGGGATCCCGGCAGACGTCACTTCTGTTCTAGCGTCAGGGATCCCGGCAGGCGTCACTCCTGTTCCGGCGTCGGGGATCTCAGCAGATGTCACTTCTGTTCTGGCGTCGGGGGTCCCGGCAGATGTCACTCCTGTTCCTGTGTCGGGGATCTTGGCAGACATGACTCCTGCTCCTCGAGTCCAGTCAGTGGTCCGACCGACTCCTGCTCCCAGATTCCAGTTGGCGGTCTGGCCGACTCCTGTTCCTCGAGTCCACTTGGTGGTCCGGCTGACTCCTGCACCCAGAGTCCAGTTGGCCGCCTGGCCGACAACCACCCATGTGTGTCCGTCTGTTTTCTACCTGTCTGCTCATTTCCTGGACCCTGAACCCAGAGACTGTGTATGAGCTCTGAGCCCGAAGAGTTACCTGTCTGTTCATGTTCCTGTTCCTGTTTTTGTGTTAAATAAAAAGCCATTATCAACTGTCTGCCTGCCTCAAAGTGCTGCATTTGGGTTCAGTCTCACACCCGTGACAGTCATATACAGCGTCAGGGGTCCTGGCAGACGTCACTTCTGTTCCGGCGTCGGGGATCCCGGCAGACGTCACTCCCGTTCTGGCGTCTGGTCCTTGAGTCCAGCTCCTTGAGTCCAGTCAATGGTCCGACCGACTCCTACTCCCAGATTCCAGTTGGCTGTCCGGCCGACTCCTGTTCCTCGAGTCCACTTGGTGGTCCGGCTGACTCCTGCACCCAGAGTCTGGTTGGCCGCCTGGCCGACAACCACCCATTCTGAGCTGCAATGCTCTCAATTTCCTGTTCGTGCCAAGCTGCAGCGCTCTCAAGTTCTTGGGAACCTGACGGGCCCTGGGGGGTCCTCAGACCCTCAACCAGATGCCCAGATGGGGTATGAAATCCCTGAGCCCGTCCTGCCAGCAACCAAGCCAAGCCTCAGTCCCAAGTCCCCAGCATCCGGCCTGCTAGTATTCAGCCAGTCCCTCAATCTGCCATCCCGGCAGGCGCCACTTCTGTTCCGGCGTCAGGGGTCCCAGCAGGCGCCACTTCTGTTCCGGCGTCAGGGGTCCCAGCAGGTGCCACTTCTGTTCCGGCGTCGGGGGTCCTGGCTGACGTTACTTCTGTTCCGTCATCGGGGTTCCCGGCAGACATCACTCCTGTTCCGGCATCGGGGATCTCTGCCGATGTCACACCTGTTCCGCCGTCAGGGGTCCCGGCAGATGTCACTCCTGTTCCAGTGTCGGGGATCTTGGCAGACATGACTCCTCCTGGAGTGCTGTCGTCGGTCCAGCCGACACCTGCCCCTCGAGTCCTGTCGGTGGTCCAGCTGACACCTGTTCCTGTGTCACTGCTGCACTCTCAAGTCCCTGTTTACGCAGAGCTGCAGCTCTCCCAAGTTCCTGTTCCTGTGACACTACAGCACTCCCAAGTCCCTGTTCATGCAGAGCTACAGTGCTTCCAAGTTCCTGTCCCTGCTGAGCTGGGACAGCCCCAACTTTCTGAACTGCTTCTGCTCCCTGCTGCTGCTGCTGGCCCGCAACAGCCTCCTGGCCAGCCTCCAGATCTGCTCCACCCTGTCAGGTCGGCCTCCTGGTCGGCCTCCGGATCTGCTCCGCCTGTCACGTTGGCTTCCCAGCTGCCCTCCGGATCTGCTCCGCCTGTCTGGTCAACCTCCTGCCCGCCTTCGGGATCTGCTCCACTTATCTGGTCGACCCTCCTGCCCGCCTTCGGGATCTGCTCCACCTATCTGGTCGACCCGCTTGCCACCCTCCAGCTCTGCTCCACCTATCAGCTCAGCCCACTAGTCGGCCTCTTGATCTGCTTCGCCCACCGTGCCAGCCTCCTGACCACCCTCAAGATCTGCTCCACCCATCTGCTGTGCATACTGGTCGTCCTTCAGCTCGCTCCAGTATCCTGTTCATCCTCCTGGGGGGTTCTGTTGATGTCCGGCCCTCAGTCTGTCTACCCGTGGTTTTCTGCTCTGCCCCTGTCCAGCCCTCTGGGTCATCTGTGAGAGGTCCCCTGCTCCACCGTTCAGTTTTCAGACCATCATTTGATCAAGACAGATTGTTCTTCAACCTCATGCAAGACTTTCCAGCACTCACTTTCAGATTGAATCCCCGGTCCCGACACTGCCTGCTCCTGACCTGCCTACGTTGTCTGTTTCCCGGTAAACTCACCAGCCTTCTGTCCCCGACCACGAGTTCTGCCTCAGCGTCTGTGAGTTTTTCCCCCTGCGGTCAGTTGCCTGTTGTGAGACACCACACACTGCATTGTGTGTGTGTCCTTCTGTTTTCTACCTGTCTGCTCATTTCCTGGACCCTGAACCCAGAGACTGTTTTTGAGCTCTGAGCGCAAAGAGCTACCTGTCTGTTCATGTTCCTGTTCCTGTTCTTGTGTTAAATAAAAGTCATCAACTGTCAATTCAGCATCCATCACTCAGCCCTAGTGTTTTCCCCCGCTGATGGGATGGAAATGAAGGTACAAGTTGTTCAACAGCTTCAGGGGCATCAGTATGTAAAACAGGGAAAGAAATGACAGATACAGAATTTGGGGTGTCAGCAGGATCAGTCTAAGATACTGGTGATATGATGGCCTCTTGAAATCCAAACTGACTGACTGTTGCACTCAGTTTGTTACTGATAGTAATGGTGATATGGGCATTATAATTAGTGCTGAAATAAGTAGTCGATTAATAGATTAATTTATTTAAAGAAAGTTAATCAATGACAGTTTTGATCACTGATTAATCTTTGACATTAATCAATGATTAACATTTGACATTTTCTCCTGTTGCATCCATTTGAATACATGTTTGATAAGAACTAAACATGAATTGACTGCTGATGTCATTCTTATAGAATTTCTGCTGAATCTGTGACACAGATCACCACAGACTCCTCTGTGTTATCTTGAGGTTTGAAATGGATGCTTTTACTGTATATGCTTCAAAAACCCAAACTAAACAAATCTAAACTACTGACTCCTGTTCTGCACTCTTTCAGTCTGTGTTTCTTCCTCTCCGTCTCTGGGTTTTTTTTCAGTGCATGACCAAACACACTTGCACGGATGGTTGAAGTTATTGAATGCACAGATCAATCCATTGCCACGGCAAGCACTGGTTAGACACGGTGGCTGGAACCTAATATTAGATATTTCGCTGATGACATTTTATGCACACAAACTCGGAGGAATGTGACTGACAATCAGGTGACTACCGAATCATCTGAAGGTGTGAGTCATGTGGACCGTGTAAACATAAAAATGTAAATGTAACATGGAAAGCTCTTCTTGCTGCTGGTTGCTGATGTCATTAGCTGCTCTTGCCCCCGCAGGCCTCTGTGGTTCTGTCTTTAGTGGTTTTTGGAAATCACTCACATGCCTCTTAGTTCGGTCTTTTTTTTAATACTGTTGAGGCCGGGTGGTTGAGTGAGACGCTTTCCATTACAGTATTCTGTCACCACACAGCAATTTTTGATGCCAGGCAGATATTTTCCCCTTGCTATAACACACGCGAGGATGAACCAGTAAGAACCAAGAAAATGCCAACAAAGACGCAAAAGCAGAATATGGGGGGTGGGGGTCATGCTTTTTCTCTTTAGAATTCTTCATCTATACATTTCAGTTTATAATTCTTCTCATAGACTGTTACGGGTTGTAAGTGGAAAGAAACAAGTCGCCATTACTGAGTTGGGATCTCACTTGTAAACCGATGTAGTACACTATAGTGTATGTACAGGAGTTCACTTTACATACACCTCAGTTTATTACTGAGGAGCAGTTTTGCTAAGAAATTGGTGCAGGACATCCTGTACAGTGGAACCTGCTACAATTTCAAAAGATCATTGAAAGCTAACAAAATAAAGGTGGCTGTTTTTTCTGAGCTTTGAAAAATATGCAAGCCTCAGACCCATAACACTGATATATATTTATGTTAAACTGTCATGTTCTGATTGCACAGGGCCTGAAATTCATTTTTGAAAATGGGGGAATTACATCACACTTCCTACGTCCTAGTCTTACCCCAGCTTGCATTTTGTCACTTTCCTCAGGATTATCTTAACTATATACACTGCTGTAATTTGTTGCCTTTTTCTTCTCCTCTCTAGTGGTCATCTCTTTGAGGTGCATCAATGTCCATAGCAGTGGTGGAATGTGACTAAGTACATTAACTTAAGTGCTGTACTTAAGTACAATTTTTAGGTACTTGTACTTCACTTATTTCAGTTTTTTGCTACTGTATACTACTACTCTGCTGCATTTGGGAAGCCAGTATTGTGCATTTTTACAGTGCAGTTTCCACTCCTCTTATTGCTGCATGGTCTGTAGCTGTCTGTACCAAAGAGTAGTGGGAAATTCAAGAGCACTCACTCTGCAGCAAAATCTGGGAACAAAAACGTCCCCAGAAATACACTACACATTACACTGGCTAGCAAAACAACAAACAAAATGACTGCTCAACTCAACTCAGTCAACTGAGCGGTCTCCGACTGATGATCCGAATCTCTCCGAATCGCCAGTCACACACTGTATTAAACCGAAGAGCACTTTATGGCTGCAAACAAAACCATACAAGTTTGCCCCTTGAGCTGGGTCCAAAATTACTCCATAGTTTCAAAACTACTTGGCACTGGGTTATTTTAGTTGATACAAGGTATCGAGTACCGTTACCCAGCCCTACCATTATTAGCCGTTATTTGCGTGCGGGAATTTCCCGTATTACAAGTGCAAGATTTGTGTGAATCTATGAAATTCTGCTTAGTACCTGCAATCCCACACTGAAATTCAGGCCCTGTTGCAGTGTGAGTGGCATGCGGTCAAAGGTTTGATCAGAGACCACTAGATCATTACATGGGGTTCATAGTGACCCTGCTTGGTACTTATGTTTTCTGACCAACCTTTCACTTTTACAGAATACACACTTCAGATTTATATTAAATTATGAATTTCCTCTGACAACAGTGCAAGACATAACAGAATGCAAGTTGATGATTTGGAATTCCTGGTAGTTTTAGTTTGCAACACTTCATTTTCAAGTCTTAAAGAGGACAGACAGAAGTGCTACATTTAATAGTTTTGGTTATTTAATGGAGGATTAAGAGTCCAACTCACAACTAGTTGTTTGATACTGTGTCTATTGGGCATCTTGATCGGTATCTGACAACATGAAGAACTGCACCAGAACACGAATGAAGAAAATAACAGCTTATGTTTGGATTAATTTTCTTTATAGATGCCAACAAAGACGCAGCAGCCTCAAAAACCAGTATGCAATCTTTACCTACAGCCTGGGGATACACAGTAATGAGTTGTACCATCTTTGGAAAGTGCTTTTCTGTGTTCCATAATCTTTTTAGAACTACCTCTCCCTGTAGAACTATCACATCGTACGTGGATCATCCTTTAGGAAACCCCTTCATTTTGAAATGGAGGATTGCTAATTATCCTGGAAAACTGCATCTGCAGTAACCATGTAATTGCAGTGTGTATGCAGTTTACGAGTGCCAGGCTTGGCCAGAGGTGTACAATATCTGACCCAATATTTGCCTCCTCTTCATGAATCATCATCACGTGGAAATGTGGTGTACTTGCTAATCTTTAACATTCTACTCTTTCACTTCAATGCCTGATATTCTGCTCTTACCTTCTGCTTTCCTGGATTTCTACCTTCTATCCTTCTACTCACTCTTTTCACTCTCTTACTTGCACTCAGCCTCCAACAGAGCTGGATATTATATTCATTAGTATTGATTTGTGTGTGCACCCAGGAGCTTGGGTTGTTTTGGAACAAGTTGGGGGAATAGTGCGGCAGGTGAAGCTTGCAGGTCAAGCTTCTGCTCCTAAACACGGTGTAAAGATTTTGATCAGTGACCCTGCAGAGCTTGTTAAAGAACATCACTTGTTCTTTTAACCTCTTATTGAACACAGTGGCAGAACAACAGGGCGCTGGCACTTCTTTGATGCATAATGTATTAAAGTCAGAGCTGCTGTCACTGAGGTTAGCAGCAGCCCTCATGTCCACCTTTCATGTACTTTTAAATTTTTCATTAATGGCATTTAATTGATGCTCTTATCTGGATAGAGGCTGAGCTGGTGGGGGTGCAGTTAATTAATAAGGTGGATACAGGCTTTTGCAGCTATCACATCTGTGACCTTTGAGTTGTAAGATGGTGTCTGTACCCTTTATGATATCCTGATGCTCATTCAGTGGGACTCAAGGAGTCATTTCTTTAAATTAAATATAATTGCAAACAGTGAAATTATTTCTCATTAGAAATCTCAAGACATAATCAGATGGAAAAACCTAGGGTTGGATTCCAGCAATCACTGGCATTATGGATGTTTTGAGGATCTTTTTTTTTGGTTTCTGTCATTGTATAGACTAAGCAATTAATCAAGCGACAAAACAGGAGATTAATTGATACAGCATGTTAATTTTCGCAATGCATTAGTTCTGAATCTGCAACTATGATATTTGAAGAAAGTGGCTTTTAAAAATCTAAGTATTCAAAACAAAATTAGATTCAATAACTCTAGGCTGATAATTAGCAGACTGACCTGCCATTTAGTTTCACTTCTTTCATTCAGCCTGACACTGCTTATATTGGCCGGTTTCTAATTCAGTAGTGGCTGATTTATCCATTGGTCCAATGTCAATTTTAGCTCACGCAAAAGCTGTGTAATTTCGTTTGAATGCATTTTGGCCTTTATCCACACAAATGTGTGTTATAGGTCTATAAAAATGAACCTTTTGTCAAACTCCATCCAGGGTGAAGATCATTAGAAACTTTGTTTTCAATGTTGATGTGTAGATGTTGCCTCCCTAACTGGCTAGCCAGGGAGGCGGCAAGTCCGTGGTCTTGCCTGTGGTAAGAATAAAAGGAGATACACGTTGTGCTGGTGTTAACTTCACGGCAGCAGGATTTATTCTTTTTGTTTACATGGAAATCCTATACTTCAGGTATCAACTCAACAGAATCGTGAAATCTATCGGCCTGAGCTTCAGTCCCACTGTTGTATTAGATGGCCATTTTTATAGCATTGTCAACACAATATTCATATATTCATCTGCTTTCCAACACTCAGTTGTTCAACACATAAACATTAAGTAAATACATTTTTAACCAATAACCAGAGACCTTTTTTTATCCTTGTTGTCTCAAACCAATCATGAATAACGTTATTTCCATAAACATATTTCCTCATATAACTTTACATTCACTTGAGCAATGACGCTGCATCTCGACTTCAGAATAGCATTTCCTGGTTTTGGCAATAACACACGAATACCCATTTGACTACAGATAAAACCAGAAAAACACATATTGCATGAGAACAGATTCAGTAATAAAGTGCAAGTCGTCTTCCTTCGCACACTACTATACAGGTCCGCTTAGCATTAGCCAGTTAGCATACACGGCCGTCTCTCAATTCACATGAAACTATCTATAAAACTCGTTACTTTGGCTCGTATGTACACGACTAATCCTTGAGTCACATGGTTAACTCTTCACACATGTCATGCACACCTGATTACATGTATATTTACCGACCTGTGGTAAGAATAAAAGGAGATACACGTTGTGCTGGTGTTAACTTCACGGCAGCAGGATTTATTCTTCCTGTTTACGTGGAAATCCTATCCTACCACAAGCGCGATGCGCCACCTAGCGGCCTGAATGTGTCATAGCACTGTATTAGTGTGAATGCAAGTGAATGATAAAACTCATAAAAATAAATGAAAAAAAGACAATAAAAAAATGATAGTAGGGGTGTCTGGTCTTCTCATCTATTTTCTCCAACTATTTCTACTTTTTTCCCCATTCTTAAACTGTTTCTTTTCCCACTTCTTTATCAGTTTCCAGCCCTCTACACTCTCCCCCACTTGAAAAGAATGTCTCCTGACATTTGTCATCTTTCTGTGTCTTTATCTAGTGTGTCAAAGTACAGTAACTGTAGTAGTGCTGGTGTGGGTGAATGGGAAAGGGGAAAGGGACCAAGGTTGGGGTCATTGCAAGTGGTTGGTTGGACGAGAGTGTGTTTGCATCTGCACTCCAAAACCGATATGACGGATGACCCAGAGTGTCATATGTGAACCGTTCTGTTGGTCTCCCTCGCCGCTGTGATCTCCTCGGTTCTCCTCTTTCTCCCATACTTCCATCATCCATCTCTTCCGCCGGATCAGGCCCTTCTATGACAAACTCTGGCTCCTCCTGTGCCTCCTCTCTGTCCTGAGCTCTCTCAGTTTCCTGTCTGACGGGAGGAGAGAATTCCGTGGCTGTTGCACGGAGCTTAGACTGTTTTTGTGCGTCCTGGTGCTGCTGGGGCCTTACAAGTCTATAGCATGGGATTCTGCTCCGGAGATCATGATGGTAAGTATACTCCTCCTCTTCATCAGAAGTATCTGTCACCAGGCGATCACTGTTTGTTTTTGTTTGTGTCTGTTTTTTTTGTCTTTTCTTTTCCTCCACAGGGAGTTCTTCCTCAAGAGGTAGGTCATTTACTGGCAACAGCAGGTTTCTATGAAGTACACGCAGGGATTTGCTACCTTTCTCAGGCTGCACTCTATAGACTGGCCCACCCCCCACTCTTTCCACCACGCGATGTACTACTTTCTCCCAGTAGGCACGCAGTTTCCCTGGACCCCCTCTCTCTGAGAGATTTTTCACTAATACCCTGTCGCCTGGCTGAAGCGCAACACCTCTCACTCCCCTATCGTACTGTTTCTTGCCTTTAGCTGAGGACTTCTGACTGTTACCAGCAGCGATTTGATAAGCTGTTCGCATCCGATCTGCCCACTGCTGTACAAAGGTTTGATGGTTGTGCGCCTCAGTCTCTGTACCGGACCCGAAAAGCAAATCAATCGGTAACCGTGGAGTCCTGCCATACAAAAGGAAGAATGGAGCGTAACCTGTCGCCTCATGCCTCGTGCAGTTGTAGGCGTGCACAATGTGTGGCAGGTGCTCCTTCCACTCACTTTTCTGTTCCTCTTGTAGGGTGCGTAGCATTTGGAGAAGTGTGCGGTTTAGTCGTTCGACTGGGTTGCACTGAGGATGATAAGGCGTAGTTCGAGAATGAGCAATTCCTGACAGCTGTTGTAGTCTTTGGAACAAGCTATTCTCGAACTCACGTCCTTGATCATGATGCAGTCTCTCTGGGTACCCGAAACGAGGAATAAAGTCCTGAAATATCTTTTCAGCCGCTGTCTTTCCAGATTTGTTTCTCGTCGGGTACGCCTGTGCAAAACGCGTGAAGTGGTCTATGAGGACCAGAATATACTCGTATCCTCCCTTACTTGGCTCCAGGTGTAGGTAGTCAATCGAGACTAGCTCGAAAGGTGCACTTGTGGTGATGGAGCCCATTGGAGCTTTCTGTGGGACATTGGGCCTCTTTTGTTTGATGCAGTCACATCTCTTTGTCACATAATCCTCGATGTCCTGCTGCATGTAGGGCCAGTAGAATCTTTCACGGGCGAGGTGTATCACCTTATCAGCACCTACATGTCCCATCTCGTTATGCAAGCTCCTCAACACCACAGGTTTGAGCTTTTCTGGGAGGACTAGTTGTCTGTGTTGTTCAGTTTTCCTGTAAAGTATTCCATTGTCCACTTCAAGTTTGTTCCACTCAAAAAGAAGCCTTCTTGCCTGTCTTCCCATGGTTCTTTTCTCTTTTTCATTAGGAGTCCATGCGTTGAGTTTCAGGGAGACAACCTCCTTGATAGCTGGATCTTCCTGCTGTGCGGCTCTGATGTTTTTAGATGTTACACTGGAAATGCTATCTGTCAGCACAACACTTCCATCTTCCTGGTTAAGTTGTAACACGGCCATCCAGGGCACATCATTGTCATGGACTGCTTTTGTCCCTTGCCACACTGCTGACACTACCTCTGGCGAAACTGACTCTGTGTGTTCACCCATTTGATGTTGAAGACCCACCGGGTATCTGGACAACGTATCGGCATCTGCATTCATTTTACCGGGCCTGTACTTTATATCAAAGTGAAAATCTGCTAACTCCCCAACCCACCTATGTCCCACTGCATTTAACCTTGCGGTGCTCAGAACATAAGTTAATGGGTTATTATCTGTATAGACCGTGAAGGTTGGAGCATAATACAGATAGTCGCGGAATTTGTCGCAGATGGCCCATTTGAGTGCCAGAAACTCGAGTTTGCCGGAGTGTAGGTGATAGTTTCTCTCAGCAGGTGTCAATGTTCTTGACCCGTACCCGATGACACGCAGTTTGTTGTTTTGTTGTTGGTATAACACTGCTCCCAATCCGTCATTTGACGCATCTGTGTGCAATATAAACGGAAGATCAAAGTTTGGGTAGCCGAGTATGGGAGGGTTAGTTAGCATCTCAACAAACTTTGATACAACATTCTGGTGTTCAGTTGTCCAAATAATGGGTGTGCGAGAGGAGAGCTGTCCCTTATCTCCTTTTTTTGCTTGGGTTCTACCCCTGCTGGTCAGAGGTTTTGTGACATCACTCCCTTCAGCTGGGTTCTGAAGGAGTTCGAACAGGGGCCTTGCCAGCCGGGAGAAATCCTGGACAAAGGACCGATAGTAACTCAGAAATCCAAGCAGTGCCCGGAGCTCTCCGACTGTGCGAGGTTTCCTCTCCTTCAGAGCAATCACGGCTTCCAAATCTTTTGGGTCAATGTGGATCCCCTCCCCTGACACCACACGCCCAATGTAACGGATTTTCCTCTTAAAGAGTTCGCATTTTGTTGGACGGAGCTTTATGCCATGTTGTCTCATCCGGCAGAGCACTTGTTTGAGGTGGTTCACGTGTTCATCAAAAGTTTTAGAGTAGCAGAGGACATCGTCTAAATACGGCACACAACACTCATCTCTAATCCCCTCTAACACTCCCTCCATGCACCGTTGAAATGCAGCAGGTGCGTTTGTCAGCCCAAATGGGATACGAACCCATTCATACAGTCCCCAAGGGGTGCTAAACGCTGTCAGATGCCTCGACTCTTCGCTCACGAAACCCTGATGATATGCGCTGCCTTGATCTAATATAGAAAACCACGTGTTCCCTCCCAAACTGTCCAACAGATCCTGTATCCGTGGCAAGGGGTGGCGGTCAGGTATGGTCTTACGGTTTAGTCCACGAAAGTCGACACATAGGCGGAGACTGTGATCTTTCTTGCGCGCGCAAACAACTGGAGAAGAGTTAGCTGAAACAGATTTCTTAACCCAGCCTCGGTCCAGAAGGTTTTGGACATACTCTTTTACCTCTGCATAAAGGGGTTTTGGAATAGAGTTGTAACTTTTCTGGACAGGATTGTTGTCTACTGTGTTGATTTTTAACTGTAAATCAGGGATACAGCCAATGTCCCCGTCCTCTTTTGCGAACACGTCAGACTCTTCAAAAAGCATTTGGCGAACCACCTCTTGCTCACCCTCAGTAAGATGGTCTAAATCTACTGGAGGGTGCCATTTGTTTTGGGGACAGGGTGCTCTGTGAGTTGTTTTGATCCCATTTTGATGGTCAAGGTCAGCACGCACTTGGGCAGAGCACAGGAGAGTGTCTTCAGTCTGATTGGTTGATATCTGGGGGTTTGGGAGAATACTCACCGGCTGGAGGCCTATGATTTCTTCAGTGAAGCCCAGAGTTGTTTTTGGAGGCAGGAATATGTCATGCTGTGTAGAATTCTGAATGGGGATTCTCACGATTTTTGATGCACCAGCAGGCACGTCAACCAGAGCGGGAAAGAGCTCCAATCCATCAGGTAAACTGCTCTCTACAGCTGGCTCAAATAGTGCAGCTCCTCCCTCTGGCAACGTTCTCAGGCGACACTTCACCTCACAGATCTGGCCCCTTTGAATGATGAGTCCTCTCTTTCCAACTTTCACCACAGGTTTTACAGGTTCTTCCTGCAATGACATTTCATTTAGGACAGAGACAAGAGTTTCAACAGTGTGCCTCTGGACACTCATTGCCTCCGACAGTAAATCCAGTAACCCCAGACAGTTTGGTTGTTGCTCATTTTCTGTGATTATTTCCTCGATCACGTTGAAACCTAGCAGTGGGCTAGTCGCACAGCTTCTGCTCACTAGCATTGGTACCAGGATTGCTACTCTCCCATGCGTTTGACTTATCACTTCCAAAAGGACCTCAATCCACCCATCAAACGGTACTGCTGTCCCATTCGCGGCTGTGATGTCAAGCTTTGAGTCTGAAAGCAGGCTGTTGAGGGGTTGTATTTTGACATTTGGTAACGTTTGCTCTACCCAAGATTTCCCCACCATACTAACTTGAGCCCCGCTATCTAGTAACATCTGGACACTAACCCCATTTACATGACAGCTGAGCATACATCTCCCACCGATCAGTTTAGCTACACGCTTCCCTCTTGCTGAATTGGGCGGTTTGTGGGACTGGGTAGTTGGTGATCTTTCATCTTTAGAGAGGGAATTTACAGTCACAGGGGACCCTTCACTTGCTACAGTCACTGGTGGTCCCTCCCCAGTGACCTCACTCGGTTTCCCGAAGAGTTGTTTTTCAGAAGGCAGCCGATAGCTCTATGTCCCTCTTGTCCACATCGAAAACAATGGGTGCAGCCGTCCTTCCCTTGTGCTACACACTGCTGGCATTTGCCTTTGACTTCTTGCTTGGTTGGCTGCTTTGGGTGTGGTGAAGTGGCACATGTGTTTTCTGGTGTCATCTTCACTCCAGGTGTGAGGACTTTTTCTAGACTCTTGGTTAAAGATGAGACCTGTACTGTCAGCTCGTGTATGGCAGCGCGATTAGCTTGGACTTCTGCCTGCATCTGAACAGTATTCTGTCTGTCCTGCTGTGCTGCATTGACACTGATTGCTTTTTGTTTGTGTGTCTGACCTAAACGGTTCTGTCTCTCTGTGTCCTCACTAACTGACCGTGTGATCAGCTCTAAGTAGAAGTCATCAGTAATACTCATGTTTGAGATGTGTGGTTTGATATCTCGTCTGATGTATGAGTATTTCTCGTGCATTCCCTGGTAAAGTGAGTGTAGAAAGACTCCCTGAACCAGTTTGCTGTCATACTGAAACCCTGTACTCTGTTTAGAGGCAAAAAGTACACGCTGTTTTAACCCCATTAGCCTGTACATGAACTGTTGTGGGCTTTCTCTGTCATTTTGTTTTGCATTACTCAGTTCCTGGAATAACTCCGTACTACTTTTATCCCTAAGGTGTGCCCTGAGAAAACGCTTCAGCTCACTTACAGTCAGGCTATCTTTGGTAATGAGCATGTCTTTGAACGTACCAGGTTTAATGATCTTGAGCACTGTCCTGATTACCTCAGCTTCTGAAAAACCTTCAGCGAGCCCCTCATCAATTTGTTTACACAGGTTATTGAAACTCAAATCCGAGTCAGAATCAGAGATTTGGCCCCCATGAATTTTGTATTCTCGACGAGGCAGAAATGCTGCAACATCTGTTAGTTTCACCAAACCAGTTACTTGATCGGCAACCACTGTGGGTGCTTTCTTACTCACTGCTGCTACTACTACTACAGGCTCAGTCTCTGCTACTGGGTCAGTGTACTCTTCATCAGATGCGTGATCATCCCCTGCAGCTGTCTGTGGTGATTGCAGTTCATCGATGAGGTCACGAAGAACGAGCAGGCGAGCCATCCCTTGGTCCTCGATGCTCCTCAGTTGTTTACTTCTGATAAAGTCAACAATGAAGTCAAAGAGTTCCACGCTAGTTGCTTCCTCGCCTGGCCAATCTTGTTCCATCTCTTCTTTGCATGACGCTGCAATCTTGCAGAGCAGGTCTTTATTGGCATCACTGGTTAGCTGATGAAGCTGTTGCTGAATCTCCCATCGCAGATCTTGCAGAGCCGCCATCTCTGGATACCTGAAGTCTGTTGCTCAGTCCGCCCGCTCAGGAAACAGGATATCAGGATCACCAGGTTCTTGGATGATTAGCACCCGTCCAGCAAGAGCGCTAATCCCGGACGAGCCCCCAAATTTGTTGCCTCCCTAACTGGCTAGCCAGGGAGGCGGCAAGTCCGTGGTCTTGCCTGTGGTAAGAATAAAAGGAGATACACGTTGTGCTGGTGTTAACTTCACGGCAGCAGGATTTATTCTTTTTGTTTACATGGAAATCCTATACTTCAGGTATCAACTCAACAGAATCGTGAAATCTATCGGCCTGAGCTTCAGTCCCACTGTTGTATTAGATGGCCATTTTTATAGCATTGTCAACACAATATTCATATATTCATCTGCTTTCCAACACTCAGTTGTTCAACACATAAACATTAAGTAAATACATTTTTAACCAATAACCAGAGACCTTTTTTTATCCTTGTTGTCTCAAACCAATCATGAATAACGTTATTTCCATAAACATATTTCCTCATATAACTTTACATTCACTTGAGCAATGACGCTGCATCTCGACTTCAGAATAGCATTTCCTGGTTTTGGCAATAACACACGAATACCCATTTGACTACAGATAAAACCAGAAAAACACATATTGCATGAGAACAGATTCAGTAATAAAGTGCAAGTCGTCTTCCTTCGCACACTACTATACAGGTCCGCTTAGCATTAGCCAGTTAGCATACACGGCCGTCTCTCAATTCACATGAAACTATCTATAAAACTCGTTACTTTGGCTCGTATGTACACGACTAATCCTTGAGTCACATGGTTAACTCTTCACACATGTCATGCACACCTGATTACATGTATATTTACCGACCTGTGGTAAGAATAAAAGGAGATACACGTTGTGCTGGTGTTAACTTCACGGCAGCAGGATTTATTCTTCCTGTTTACGTGGAAATCCTATCCTACCACAAGCGCGATGCGCCACCTAGCGGCCTGAATGTGTCATAGCACTGTATTAGTGTGAATGCAAGTGAATGATAAAACTCATAAAAATAAATGAAAAAAAGACAATAAAAAAATGATAGTAGGGGTGTCTGGTCTTCTCATCTATTTTCTCCAACTATTTCTACTTTTTTCCCCATTCTTAAACTGTTTCTTTTCCCACTTCTTTATCAGTTTCCAGCCCTCTACATAGACATGGAAAACTGAGTTTTTAGCTTGTAACGGTAGAGTGCGTGCTGTTAGCTTCTTTGTAAGGCATCACAAATGAGGTGATATTTTATGTCTGATGTGGCCAAAAATGTACAGTTACTCTTCCACTGTATTGAGGAACAGATGCATCAGAATGTGCCACAGAGATTACAGCCTCAGGTAGCTTTCCAGTGATAGCTATTTTCAAGCTTTTTTCTTTGTGTGGATTATGGTTACGATTGTATGGTTATATAGCTGCCTGTTGGTTTGGCATGCTCTTGACAGATAAGTCACGTCAACTTTAACTTGACTTGACTAATGTGTGAGGTATACTATACAAGAATTGTCAAATACTGGTCATAAACAGTACATTCAAACTCCACCCCTCCTTCCTACACTGCTTGCCAGTCGATGCAAGCTACTGTACAATTTTGTTTTGTATCAAGCTTTGTCTGCTTGGTGTTTTGCCTTGTTATATATGCATGCTCTTGCTGCTGTGTCCGCAATTTTTGCAGCCTCCTTTTGGATGTGTGCTGCTTACAGTCTGGCACCTGGTCACTCCCTTTTCGTAAAGTCCCAACCTCACCTTTGTGCTGTTACAGGCTGAGAGCTACACACCCACCGTCCAAAATAAGAAGCAAATAACCAGGCAGGCACTGCAGATAAAAATGCTACCGCACACTTCTAGTGGGTTATACGTGATGATTGACAGGGATTACTTTTATAAGAGTCTGTACACTGAGTTGGTTTACAACAAGTTGTATCGTTTATATATCTCATCCCCTCAACATTTTTCAACATTGATCAACTGTGTCTCTAACAAAGAGAAGCATCTGTCAGTGGGCATGATACCAGGTCTAAAGTGGGAGACATAGGTTGCAGTTTAGAGGTCTGGCATAGACTTATTGAACCAAAACTGGTCATAGCTAATATGATAAAAATACATGTAGTTGTTTTGTAGAAACTGAGAGAAATATTAACTTTTGCCTTCTAAATACTGAAGAACCGCAGACACAGACCACTTGTCTTTTTCATTCAAGTCATATGATTTGCTGCCCTTCAGCAGTGTCATCTATTTTCAAAATCTCACTTGGTTCATGTTGAAAGCAGCGGACTCACAACTTCTATTTGTCGACCCCACCCGCCCACACCATTGTACATCTCTGCTGATTAGCCACGGTCCTCATCTGGCAAAGACACCCAGCAAGGCAATTTGTCCTGACCCCAGGTCTGCAGCCATATTTGCCCAGCCACAGTGTGTGTTGGCATGCTTGGGTGAGCACCATATGTGACAGGATGTTTGTAATGGTGGCCGCAAAGCTCTCGTCAGCCATCTTTGGACACTATTTATAAGGCAACCCTGTTATTTGGGTGTGCATAGGGGATCATTGGCATCAAGGGGTGGAGGGATGAAGGCAATTTGTCCTGTTTCCGTTCACTCATCCCACTCTGGTTTTTTTCCGCACTGGAAAAACGTGGACAGCAGCCACCTCCTCTGAACAGCCGGTCCAACCTAAGGCCTAGGGATCAGAGTGGTCCAAAGTGGCAGCTTTGCTCTTGACTTTCATGTCCAAGTCCACGCCTCTCTTGAGGCATCGGTGCAGAGCCAAAGTGAGATTCAAACAGGTGCTGTTCCACCAAAACAGTCCTGGGAGCTTTGTTTTTCATGCTAATATACCTCAGAGAGCTTGAGCTGTATTGGCTCCATGATTTTGCTGCTTAAAAGTGGCCCCCTTGTGCATTACAATTGACTGGTTCAATATGTGCTGTCTCCCCTTGAAGTGCGTCAAAGCTGTAGGAAACGTCGTAAAGCTTCCACAGCTAATGTGCACTGATTTTCCAATGAAACATGAGTAATGATGACATTATCACCTGTCAGTCACAGTGACGCTGTGGCTCATACTGTGGTTTTCACAGCTCTGTGTATTGTGGAATGGTTGAACTTTTCACTCTTTTATAGTGCTGGAAACACCTGCCACATCAACTGTATATTTTTAACATCGCTTTGTGAGCCATTGGCATAAAAGTTGGCCAACAAGGTATTACAAACACATGGGAAATATGTGCTTTATAGAAGTGTGTTTGTAGGATTTTTAAATTGTGGAACTTGGGAACAACAAAATATGTTTTTAAAGATGTACTGTACTATATGACTTAGCCCATGAGGGTAGCTTACTTACAGTTTAAAACATTGACTGAACTCAAAATATATTAAGAATAGAAAAAATAGACTACACAGTTAGCTATGTTGCTTAAATATGCACATGTCTGTTCCTTCATATTCCCTAAATTACTGTACTTGCTCTTCAATGTGCAACTTGCTGCTCATAGGGGAACTCCACAAATTTTGCACTTGATTGGTTCACTAGATTTGATAAGTACGACTCAGCCTGTAAAACCAGTTAAATTATGTCCTCTGTGGCTCTGGATAAGCTTTCTAAAGTCCGAAACAATAACCCTGTTGATGTCATCTGGGTTATCTGACCTTGGTCTTTGAGACTACAAGTTTATAGCGGAAAGCATGTATTATAAACTGGAGGCATGGATTTTGAAAGATGTACAAACTCCACCTAAAACAGAATCAGCAACTGCCTGGTGAACATAAGGCCCATTCCTACTGGACAAGAAACCCACTTACACCCACTGACATCTGGTTTTTGTATTTAATGGGAAAGGTTACAATCAGTATTCACTTTATACTGAGGGACATAGTACTCTGCAGTAATTATCGGCCCCAGCTCTGATAGCCTCTGATCAATTTTCGGCCCTTTTCGAGGGTCATGCAATGACGTACAATCAAAAAAAACCCCATCTGTCTCCGTCCAAGCAGCGCTCAAACATTGTTCAAAGTGACTTGGCACCAAGCTTGAGAGAGACACTGAATAATAAAAGATGTAACCACCGGAACATTTTCACTGGGCTCCCTGCTGCTCTTTACCATTTACTAACCCTGTTTTCTGTTGTTTTCCTGATGCCAAACATGACACACCACTGAGAAAAAGAGTAAAATGGCATACTCGTCTACTGAAGAGCCGTGTACCCGGCTCTAGTCTACTAGCAATGGGAAAGCAATCTATTGTCTATTTTAAGCTGGTTTGCCTGCATTAAAAAAAACCTACATATACACACTAATTCTGGTGAAAAAAGGGTCATAATGGAGCACTTAGCAGCTAAAAGGCCAGACAATTCCTCAAAGGCATACTGTGCAGGATTTTCCCTAAAAAGCAATGTAGATACTCATACTGTATAAAAGTATTCTCTCTATCATCATGTATTACCCACCAGAAGTGTGTGGTGGTGTATTTATCTGCAGGGACTCTGCCCTCTTCATGAACTTTATTATTTTCCTCTTATTTTACTACGTTTCTGGACTGCAACCTTTGGGCCGTGGGCGTGTAGCTCCCAGCCAATACCAGGATGCAAGTAAGGTTGGGACTTTTCTAGTGACCAGATACCAGACCATAAGAAGCACGCATCTTAGTGAAAGCTACAAGAAAAAGGTGGACACAGTACTGAAAACATGCAAATTAGCTGGGCAAAACGCCCAGCAAACAGAGCTTGTTCCAGTGCTAGAATGAATCTTTGGTTGTCTTTCACTTTTGTTGACAATCGGTGAAGGACAGGATGAAGATGAGGAGTGCTGCAGCATTGGTTTCTCTTTGACAGGTAGGTGCCAGCAATTAGGTTATTTAACTTGTGAAAGTAAAGGTTTATCCATTACAACAAATGTAGCGTTCACAATAGCTTGCAGTGGAGGGCGAGTAGGTGTAGCTGGCGCAGCTTCAGGTCTTGCCACCCATACCTACACGTTACTCCATAATTAGCCCCACTTTGCTCCTTGACCCATAAAACAGAGGCCCTAACGAAATTGCTAAGTTAGGGTTTAGCTAACTTTGATGTATTAGGTTATTATTATTGCTATTTTTTGCCTCACTAAGGTGATTTTGTTGTAGCAAGGTTCAGATAACTGTCATGATAGTGCTTTTGTCTTGTACTAGTGGTGGGCGTGGTTTGTAGGGGCGTGTCCTGTACACTGCAAATGGAATGTGTCTGCAGCTGAACATGTCTTGTGTAGGGAGGAGGGGCCAAGTTTGAAGGTAACAGAGACGACAATTCCTGCGTATAACTTTAAGGGGTTGGTGGAAAGCAAAAGCTAAAAGGAGAGTGAATATTGAACATTTCTCAGGTTGCCAGAAACATGACTACAGATGAATACTAATGCTGACTTGTGTAGATGTGTAAATAGGCTAATATTTGCTCACATATCAACTTTATGAGGTGTTAATATGTCAGTGCTGAGGTTATTGCTTGCTACGATGCCTCCAAGTACCCCAAAATAGTTAATACAGGTTTATAATAATATTTTATGACATAATTTCAAGTAAAATGAATAAAACACTTTTGATCAGTGTTTACACATATGTATATAGGGTGAGATTTCCATGCCTCATATGGCTCAGTGGGTAGAGTGGCTCCACCCAACACCCTCCAATTATCTTTCCATTCCTCCCAATAGGGAAAAAAAATGCAATCATGGCACACAGTAAGGGGCTTTGGATAAAGGCATCCACCACATGGCACAGGGGAGCTGTATGTGGCCAGTCTCTGATGATCAGTCTCGCTGCAGGCCTCTCTTTTTGTCGCTCATTAACATAAGACTGTTGACAAAAGAGAAAAAAAAGTCCATCAGCAAATCCAAGGCCCCATAGCGAGTTATCGTCAAATCCCCCTCCCTTGATTTATTATCTGTCTGTCTTAGTGCATTGTTCTGCCTTTTCATTTCCAACATCTGCTAACTGTAACCTTGAGATCCACATGGAACGCAACAGGTTTTGCATTCAAGTAGATTTTCACACCTGGCAGAGGAAAAGGTGAGAGTGGATTTACTCTGAGTCATGAAATGGTAATAAGGGAAAGAAATGGTGTGTATGTGCGTTTGAGAGAGAGAGAGAGAGAGAGAGAGAGAGAGAGAGCTCGATGCTCCACAGCCTGAAGGTAAGCTTTTTGTAAGTCTAGAGGTTGCTATGAAACAAAATGATGTAATTGCTACCAGTGAGTAATTTGCAAAGAGAATGACTTCATCTCTATCTTTTTGGACTGGATTGTGAGAGTTGGCTGCTAACTCCGATGGCACAGAGAGAAAAAACACTGCTTGGGTGTCTTTGGCTACGGCTGATGGTGAATTTACTCCTGACTCTTTCTTTTGAGAAGTGTGAAGTGTACAAGCCAGTGAGAGAGTGGTTGTGTTTCTGTGCATTTCTACATATTTAGAAAAGTTCATGAAAAGGTTATAGAAATCACTTGTGCTGTCGTAGAAGAAAATTGAAATTCAGTGCTGTACTTGAGCTAGACAGAGTGCTGATGTTTTTAATTTGCCTCAGACTAAGGTAAACACTACTGCTAAGCAAAGGAAGTGATCTTGTGATAGGGTGACCTCATGGTTTGGGAGGGCAGCCCACTACCAGAGGACCACATTTAATACCAGTGAATTCCGTCAAAGGATCCTAGAGCAAGACAAACCTTTAAATAGTTTGACATGTTAGCTAGTGGGCGTTTAGCTTAGCCTGAAGATTTGAAGCAAGGGGTCAGAGTGAAAACAATGTCCTGGAGTCTCCATGTTGTTGCCTTACACTCTGCTTTGTGTCTGGATAACAAGATAACAAGATATAACATGATAATTACTGAGCTGTAAAGGTGCTGGTAGGCAATTATTTTTTTACCTTTTAGTAGGGCTGGACCGATTTGTGTATTTGTAACAAACCATCATGGTGAAGGAGTCATGGTCTGGTGCACGGAGCCACATGCAAAATACATGGTATGTAGATTAATGTACATAATGGGAAACCACAGTTCACAAGTGCGAGTTCCACCTAGAAACTGAACTTGTGCTGTGGTTAGCACAACAAACTGATTATTGTGCGAGTCAGTCATATATGGCGAGTGCAAACAGGACACTGGAAGACTCTGTGGGTTCCCGGTCAACTGCATCAGCACAGGAGAGACAGAGTTGTGTATAAGATGTAAACTTATGGTTAGCATTAAAAGTATATATAATACTATAATTCGTTAAGCTATGAGTAGATGAAAACTCCACTAGCCGCTAGGCTAATTTATGCAGTGTATAAGTGCTTAAGTTAATAAGTAAAGAGCAAAAAATTGTATTGTTTATGAACCTTGACAGTTATTATTGACCTAAATTTTATACTTTTGTGAAATTATGTTGTTGTTAATACATGTTTTATGGCTGTTGAGGTTTGCCTTCAGGGCTTTAAGCCAGATAGCCCTCAAGCTTTAGACAAAAGATCATGGTTTGGGTGAAAATGAAAAGAAGTCTTCCTGAAGGTTGACTTAACCCATGTGCTGTTTTCTGTGTGTTTGTGGAGTCAATTTAAAGTAAACTTTACTGCCCTTGACCAGTTACAATTACTTACAGTATTTATGAGTTGTTTTTGTCTATTGTGGCCAAGAGCAAAAAGAAAGTGGTGGCACCTTCCTCTGTAACAGATTGTATGGGCATATCATAACGTCTCATATTGATCGCAGGCCCCTTAATCCCATCAAATCAAAATTTTATCATAGCAGACTTTGCAATATCTGCAAATATAGTATTGTTGTACAAATAATTGATATAATATTTTATCGTGATGAAACTGGTGCTTTACACCCCAGTGCACAAAGCTTCTTTTTTTTATTATTGTATTAATTTAACTTTCTTTCAGTTTTATGTCATAAGAGATGCTTTTCAGTTTTGTAGCCTGTTGTGACCTGTTGCCTTTTGGAAAAGTGTTCCATGTTCCTTATTTTTATACTGACAATAGTGGGCAAAATGTTACCTCAGTCCCTAGCAGCAGGATTGTGTCTGTTTTTGACACTTGCACTACTATGTGTTAAAAAGAAATTAAAAGAAACTGAACCTTATGCATTGTTTTTTTTCCCCACGCAATACGGAACTAGCATCAAACTGTGACTCCTAATCTGGGGTATAAATCGAACCATGACTTTTGTGTATTGTTATACCCCTAGCTTCCAGTCATTAAGCTATGGTAAGTTATTCTCATGGAATTAATGGCAAGAAAACAATTATGCAGATATCCTATAATGTTGAACTATTTCTTGAACTTGCTGTTGGCATTTTTTTTTTCAGTAATAGCAATATAGTGCATTTGCATTCAGTAATTACCTCTGTTTTGTACTTTTTATTGTTAGTGCTGATAGGGTGCTTTGACACAATGATGACTGTATCAAACATGTGGTCCTCTGGTAGCGGGACACTCTTCCAAACCGTGACGTCCCCCAGAACAACGCCATTTCCTTTGCTTGGCACTTGTTTGCTTTATTTTGAAGCAAATTAGAAACATCAGCACTACATTCATGCTTCTGTCTAGCTTAAGTACAAGCACTCAGTATCAGTTTTCTTCAAGGAAAGCTCAGTTGATTGTGCATAATAATACCATTTTAATCTTCCCCATTAATTATCATTAAATGTGGGCATAACCAAAGCGTTTCATTTAGAATGAAACTATCGAGCAATACCCAAGGTGTTGTGTGGTGAATTTGTTTATTCAAATCATTAAGATTAATCACTGTGATTAATAACTGCTAAATTGTACATTTTCCAGCAGTATGATTATGATGATCATAATTGTTCAGTCTTAGTGCTGCTTCCTGATGAAATAAAATGCTCGGATGAGTGCGGTGCAGCCTGGTGGTATCACGCTCTGCAGACACGTGGAGCTTCAGCATACATTATGACATCACAGCAGCAGAGCTTGTTACGCCGTCATGCTCCACACATGACACGGGATTATGAGTAATGTTAGTCGCTTAGCAATGATACTGTGCGCCAGCGCTCCAGCAGCAAGCATTAATACCCTGTAATTGCATTAAGTGTGATCTGCATTACGGAAAAAGAGAAAGGATTCATTTTGTAGTGATACATTTCTTTCTGCGCTATTTCACCCTCTATAGTCTTTTTTTTCCCCCCAGACTTCATTCTTTTAGTATTTGCAGCTGCAATCACTTAATTTCATCCTTTAGATCCCCATGGGAAATTTATCTTAACCAGGCATGAGCCGTGATAACTTGTGGAATTATTTGTCACAATGTAGGATGAAAAATTATATGCATTTTACACATTAACAATAACCTCTTTGTTAAAGCATGCTGTAGCAATTTGCGTCAAGGATTTGGAGATTTTTCAGCTCTGATCTAAAGAAGCCAGCACCGGGCTCTCTCTCTCTGATGAAACGACAGACTTGTCTTTTTTCTCTGAGGAATTTAAGGACGTTTCATTTTAAAAAGTCTACCTAATAACCAGTCACTCCCCATAATTGACAAATCTACAGACTGTTCAAAGCCCCTTTTCCCCAAATTCTCCTTGTCTGGCTTCATCAGCACCAATTTAGTGAGCTGCCTCTAAGTAAAAACTGCGCCGCACCTCTCTTTATTCAAACTATATAACCGCTACTACTTATTTGCCTAATACCCATGCCAATCTAGGAGTGTGACACACTGCATGGCTGCCATCAAAGGCACATTAGATTCAGCCTTTCTTTGCTGCATTTCCTTTATACTCTTACAGTTTTTCCCAAGGACGTTTACAGTCCTTTGTGGGCTTTCCACTAAACATATTACTAATGTCCGCAGCCACAGAGGAGCTTTTAATGGATTTCTCAGCACGCCTCTGCTGAGATTGGAGGCTTGCGTGTCGTCGGTAATGCACCACAGGAGCCTGGGCCCAGAAATCAAATCCACTGATCAAAGTGAAACACTTAGTTATAGACGTAGAGGACAGCCTCTTTTAACCGTGACCTGTAGCGTCTTTATGTTTGGCTCCTGGTGTTAGGTTTCAGGGGATCATAAATGAGCTACTTATTGATTTCAGTACACTATTAGATACCTTACATATACGTAGATAGTATATGTAAGAAATCCTTTGACACATATTCTCAGATTTCCTCACAAAAGCACAATTGGGATCAAAGCATGTCATACTCATACCGCTGAAAATCCATGCAGGCTTTGTGCCTATGGGAGGTTGGAGCGACAACGCACACAAACACACACACACACACAGGCTCTGTTTGCCGCCTGCCTGCCAAGAGCCCTGAAGCCTGGCCACTGCCTGCTAATAATGCCAGTCTGCTGTGTGTATGTGAGCACATTTGTGCCTGTAAATGTCCATGCTCGAGTGAGTATGTATGATTGTGTGTAATCTGAGTTTACTGTTAGCTTTTCTGTGCAAGTGTAAAGATACGCAAGAGTTCATGCAAAGGTGTGCCCCGTCCTCCTGGAGGGATGAGAGGGCAGCTCTCCAAAGTGAGATGACTCGCCCAAGGCTGTGACTTTGAACAAGGGCGCCTGCCCTGCCACTGAAGGAAGCTCATTCATCATAACACATGCTGGAGTACAGTAGACAGACAGACAGGCAGACAGACAGACAGGCATGAGCTTATGAGTATGACATGTCATGCCTGCAGTGTATGGATCAGCCTATTTGTGGAGCTGACATGTACATGTTGTCCCAGAGCTACTGCCCCCTCACTGGAGAGATGTCCTTAAAATGACACACATTTATCCACTCAACATGAGGACAATTGACTGGAGAATTAGAGCAGACACTGTCTCAGATGCTGGCTGAGGCATTGCTAAGTTTAGATGCAAGTGAGATAATTGTTCTGTTCCTTAAACCCAGCAGGAGCTGCTGTTTTTCCATTGTTTTGGGACCAATTTAACACTGGGGTTTGATTTCTTTAGATCTAGTAAGAGATTAGATTTACACAGCGAGTTTGGATTATTTTTTAAAGCAAGTACGAGGAAAGGATGTCTTTTCTGAGAAGAAAGAAACCCCATATTTTCTAAGAAGCCATTAAAACGAGCCAGTCAAGCATGGACAGTGAATCGGTATGCAGATATGTGACAGACCACTTTCAACATCCCAATTGTCCTCCTTTTGGAAACGGTTTTGTCCTGTGTCTGCGAGGCTTGGAAAACATACAGGAAAGCAACCGATTATTAAATCCGCCGGCTGAGGCTCAGAGAACATTCTCTGATCCCGTTTCCCTCTGGAGATTGATGTCTGCAGACCGAGAGCTCCCTTACCATGCTGGCAAGATTTACTGTTTTTTTTGCGGTAATAAACATCTTCAGCATGGTTTTGCCCTTTATTATGCACACTGCTGAGCCAATGACCAAGCCTGTAGGTTGCACTAATAAATTTCAGAGCTCAAAATGAGGTTTTGGACACGCCTGTGCGCTGTATGATGGGACTTATAGAAAAGGTCATACCCAAAAGGCCAGGTATAAGCAGTCAAATCAGAATTTCAGCTGAGTAATTACGGTGCTTGGGAGATATTTCTGGAAATGACTAAAAGCAGAAGTGTTAGAAGTGTGATCTTGATGAGCCTGGGTCCTGCATCTTTCCTCTCAAACACTGTCCTTGTCTGATGCTAAAACAGTTGGCCAGTTCTTGAGAGGGAAGACGAGGGATGGAGTTTGGACAGAAAGCAGAATCACCATGGTTACTGCCAATCTCCTAATCTTTTTATTCCTCTCTCTACCTTCACTCTTTCTTCCCCTCTCTCTTGCTCTCCTTCTGACTCTTCCTCACCATCGGTGGGTGTGATGTCTGGAGCTCATCGAGCGTTGCCAATGATTTACGCCATGACATGCCACCGCTGACGGATAGCCGCATTACTGCCAGACGTGTCACACAAGACGAACTGCGATGGTTGGCAGTTACCGGATAGGGTTTGGGTGTTGTGGGGTGTGGAGTTGTCTTTCAGAGTGGATGGGTATGATGCCAGGGTTGGAGGTTGTGTCTGCGGCGGCTGTGGGTGTTGCAGCTGGTGCAAAAAATAGACTAAATGAGGAAGGAGACCTGTCATCTCTTCCACAGCGTACTCCCAGTTCAGCACTGGTTAGGCTTTTTAATATCAATGATTAGATTTGAAAACAGCGGGGGATGTCACACCGCGGGCAGGCAGAATTTGTTGATGATGCAGTCATCAGAGCATGTTGGAATAACCTGCTTAGACGGTAGCTCTAACCCTCTCCTTGTCACAGAGAGTTTGCATCACAAGAAATCCCCCTCAAGGACAGCCTTCTTTACATGATGAATGTGCACAATCAGTGGTCTGTTATCAAACGAATTAGCATTTTATCACCTGAGATCTATGCTAGAAACATCCAATTACAGCACATGATTTGATGCTGTGTAATATTGGCTTCAACAGCCACAGCCACTCAATTTCCTATTTGAATTTGGGAAATGAAATCACAGCGGAAATGTTCACACGCCGAATTAGGAACAGTCCTCTGCACTGGATCACAACACTATGCTAATTTGTCAGTGTTTATCCCAAGAAGGTCATTAAACCAAATAACTCAAATGCAAATAAGCACTGCTGAAAACTGCATTTTTTTTAATGCAACTCCATTGATTACTGTGTGCAGAAATTAAGGTTTTCTCCTGCCCTCGTCCATATAGGCAAAGAGTGGTGCAGGAATGAGTCCTAAAACCTGGAAATGACTTAGCATTTTAGCACATTCCTTGTCTCAGTCAGTGTGTTTTAATGGGTTTTTGGTTAGACACCTGAAAAAAGGTCTGTGGTTAACTAAAGCTTAAGAGACTTTCAGGTTTTTTTTCTACAACAAAATATGTCAGTAAATACCGCACTTGTAAATTTCGACTTTTGACTTGAGAAGTTAAATTAAACCAAACCACACCAAACACTGCTTCACAGCCTTGTTGTAATGGCAAAGTTAAGTCATGGTGTAGGCAATTTATAGCCTAATGTTAGCTTTTTTTTTTTTTTTTTTTTTTTACTTCTGGTGATTGCATTTATGCTTCTAAAATCATAAAAGTGGTGTTTGTCTGTGAAGATTATCTTGCTAAACAAAATATGTAAGTACAAAAAATGTTTGTTTGCCACAGAGCTTATTTTATACAATAATCCAAAATCCAGTGGAAAAATTCCCGTTTGGCTTTTTGACGAGGTAACCAGGGTTATGCTAAATTCCCTGTTGGCCCACAAAAAACATCATCCCTGCAGCACTCTATTGCGTTGAGCCACAGAGGAGCAAACTGTTAAGCAAGTTGGTGTCTTGCTATGGGAGTTGTCAGCAGTGTTGACGTTTGCTGCCACAGGGGCATGAACCCGTACTTTGACATGAAGGATACTAAATGTAATCGCCACATCACATTGCTGCCCTCTGTACCACTTTAAAATCACAAGATGCTTCCCACATGACACCACAGGCAGCCCTCTGATGCCTGTCTTGACCTCTGATCCCTGAACACACGCCTCCTATCACACAGCTGGATGTTCATCTCCGATGCACCCGTGGGGTCACCGCCTGCAAGGTCCGAGGTCATTAATCAGATGTGTGAAGGGGGAGGGTGAAGGGCTCGTCCCCCTCTCTCAGTGCGGCTTCATCTGATGGACTCCTGCTGAGAGCGTGGCTGGAATTATCATTGATCTGACTCGCCCATGTGCTCACATGTATTTCTGGACATGGGTGCGGTTCATGTTAGTCTCAGCATGGCCTGATAGACTGGATGGGGGTGGAAGGCAGATGGAGGACAAATGATGACGGCTTTGGGCATAAATAGATATTTTGGAAGAAAATACTAAGCAACATGTTGCTCATTGGCTAAATGTACAAGACTTTGTTAGTGGCAGACAGCTCTTGTTTCTTTTGTCAGTTTTATTCATATTTTTTATTGCATTGCTAATAAATGGAGTTGAGGATTGTAAGGGGGTTGTCTTAGCCCTGGTATGGTATTAAATGATCCCACTTTACCACTATTTGGAAGCAGCTGATTGGGCAATGGAAAGGCCTTGCAATTAGTAGGGGTTAAAGGGGCTCAAATGGATAAATGAATAAGGGCTAAATTAGGAGGATAGCCAATTGGTGTGGGCGTGTCCATTTTTCATACCTTCCTGACATTTACCAGGGTATATGATATATTCTAGTATTTGTTAAAAACAACAAACAAACAAAAACCATAAAAGCTGAGTGGCTGGTGATAGAAGTCATCGTAACATGTATGACATTGTCTAGCCTATGATGTAGGTTCGAAAGTTGTTGAAATTTCCTAACCAGCCATGGCAGCCTAACAACTGGTGATTGCTGATTCACATAGACGTGTGCAGTTAACTCATTGTTAAACATATTTCATTCGAACTCAACAGAAGTTAAACAAAACTCAACAAAACCATCTCAGTTTGTCTTTCCATTGTTCCCATAATCACGAACTCTGGTTTGGTCGAAATAGACACACTGTCTCCATCTACCTTTGTTGGATGGCATTTTTTTAGTACTTTAACATCGTCCCTACCACTTGCTGTCGCCATCTTTCTTAGCTGCCTTTTCCACTAGTAGAGACTGGCCTCTGGTGGCGCGTGCTGGGAACTGCAATACATCACCTTAATATAGCATCGCCACATCAGCTTAATGGAAAGTGGAGCATCTGTATTTTTCACGGTATTGAAAATCATACCTTCAGGATTTCTAAATAACCTGGTATTTAGTAATACTTTGATTCTGTCTAAGCCTTATAGGATAGCTTTATTTTAAAGGTTTGCTCCACGAATGTCTGGTCTGCGCTACAGAATTTTATCTGCCCCAGTGCCTGCCTCCTGTAGAGTCAGCCTGGTGTTTAGCCTGATGTCCCGCTAACTCAGACCCAGATTGGATTCTTCTCCAAACAAACAGCTCAGATAAGACGTAGGTCCCGAAATGCTTCCCTCGACAGATAGACTTGGTTTGTTCATGGCTGAAGAAATGTGGGATAAACGATGGTGCTGACAGTGATAAGAGAGAGTGAGAGCAGGCTTTGTTTCAACATATTTTTTAGGTTTCACTGAGCATTAACTAAAGTTCTAAAATGGCAAATAAAGTGAGCGACATCGTCTTATCGTGCACATGGTGAACTTATGAGGATATATTGTTTGTCACTGATTGACGCTTATTTGCCCCCAGCAAAGCTCATTTATGGACAAGTAAAGCACTGGCTGTTTGACAAACTTCCTGGGTTTCGCTTGTGATTAAACGCAGTCTGAACTGTTGATTGTTCGATAAAGCGGCAAAATCTTTTCTTGGCTCGTCCAGTATTGCATGTGCTGTCGAGGCTTGGCTCTATCCCACACTATTTTGGTCCGAGTCCCTCTCAGATCACTGTGAGCTGGGCTGGAGTCTTGCCAAGAAACATCAATACTACACTGGCGCTTTCATAGATTGGTCTCATTGCACTGGAAAACTGTTGATTACAGTAGCTTCACTGCCGTCACACTCCTGCATCTGTGCACAGATGACTGTCAAAATGTAAAAATAGTGGGAGCAGCTGAAAAAGGGGGGTAAAAGCTTCCAAATATGCTCGCTAAGTTTGGCTCGTTTTCTGTGTGTGTGCATGTCGGTTTAAACAGATTATGCTGGAGCCAGGGGCGAGACAAAGTGTTCGTGGATAAGCACAGACTTTTTGGAGATTACATTTACATTTTATGCATGAAGCTGTGGCTTTTACTCGCTGTGCAGCTTTGAATGATGAACGTTTGGTATCTCTCTCGAGGACACATGGCTATTGGGGAACAAACATTGGCTATTGTGGATATCAGACTGGTAAGCTGAGATGATTCTGCACCTCTCAAAGACAGCCAAGACACGGCCATCAATAACCCCGAGGAAAGGCCGCAAGCTGAAATCTGTTGATCTCGCAATAGAGTTGTGCTTTAGTTAACAAGTGTGGGTTTTTATCTCTGAAACAGTTTGCCTCGTCTATGCACCTTATGCCTACCATACACTAATGGACTTTTAAAAGACTTAAGTCTGACAACCTCTCACATTGAAAGACAATGTGAGTTTTTAGTCACACACTGTAAGACTTTGCAAAGCCTAGGGATCTTGTAGAGTCTATTTGCAAGACTACAACTTGATTCCTTTTGTAATTACTTCCAGTCCCTTCCTGGTGGAAAATATTTCAATCAGGAGAGACTCGTTCTGAGAGAAAAGAATATTTTTAGTTGTGCACATAAGGTATGAGAAATGTGAAAAGTCTTTGGCAATTAGACCCCATCATGTCATCTGTTCCAGGAGGGTGGTAAAGACGTAGTAGATTAGGGTACACCCCATGGAGTCTAGACGCTGGTGGTGGTAATGGTGATGATGAGATGAAGATGGAGCTGAGGGCTTTTGATGAGCTTGTCCTGGGCTCTGGATAAGGTGACTGGAGGTGAATGCGGTGGAGGAGTGGCATGACGATTCCGCCTGAAATGACAGCTGACAGGAGCAGGGAGGAGAACAGATTTAAAGTTTGGCAGCAGCGACATGAATGGCTGAAGGAGATTGTGGCAAAGTTTGGTTGGCTAACCGGGAAAGGGAGCACCCATAGTCAGCTGATTGGTGGAAGTGTGGGAGTGGGATAGAGAGAGAATTGCGAATGGATATAGCATTAAGAAAGTCTTCCTGACTGAACTTTCACTGAGCTTCATTACTTCAAACCCCCTTTTAAGAAATATGACATTAACAATTCCCTATGTGGCGGCAAGAATATATAACTCTAGAAACTCAAGATAAAAGGTGTCATTTGTCGACAGTGTTCTTAATTTGGCATCAATATAATTAAGATGAACTGTATTTGCGTACAAATTTACATTTTGGATTTTGTCGCCTCAACTTGCTACCAACTCATGGTTTAGCTGTGCTATTTTAGTGGGAGGGGGACTGGGAATCAGAGGAGAACCATCTAGATCAGATATATACACAATACTCTACAACTCCACCAGTTTCTCCTCCTTTTCCACAGTACAAGAGAACCTAGACTTGTTCACGTTCATGCACCTCCCAGCAATCCTCTCCATGTTTACTGTCTCCTTGCTTTGCTGCTCTCTGTTTGGTGCTGGTTGTTGACAGTATTCATGTCACAGAACTTCAGTATTTGTATGAGCCAAGACTAAAAACTCCCGATAAAATAAAAGGTTTGAGTTTGTCGGAACGTCAAAATGAGAAAACGACTGAATTAAGACAGCTCTGACTGAGATTTATGATCACCTCACACCAAATGATTGAGATCACAGGGTGCGCACCAACTGAAGTAAAACTCTTGTGATTTTTGGAAATCTGTCCGCAGTTGATTAAAAGGTTGTTTGGTGTAAGGCCAGCATTAGAAGAAGGTGATGTGTTGCCAGAAATCTGTAATTACCGTAAGGACATCTGTGGTCTGTCCTTAGCCTGTCCACCATACTGTAGTTTACTCAGAATTTGTAGAAAGTACTAATTTCAAACATTTTGGCATTGGATGTAAAAAGTATATTTGAATGTAATCCATACTTCAGCAGATTTGACCATTTTCGATGTTCTTGTCTGGCGATAGAGTGTCCTCTCTCTTGATCCTTTAACTACAATTCTATAAAAGTTCCCAGGTTATCAAACCATTAAATAGCTGTGTTACACTTGGGTGCCACATCAAATTTGCTTCATTGAAAGAACTGAAGCTGCGTTAGTCCCCTGTGCTGGATGATTCCCATCTTTTTACCTGCAATCGATTGAGGTAAGATTGCCAGAATTCTCACAATTTCTGACCCTTAAGAATTGATTTTCATTATCTCCTTCTGTGCCCGCTCCCTTTTCCTTAAGTGCGCACACTAGCAGAGGACTGAATTGGACCTGTAACAGTGATTTATCTCCAGCGTACATTTAAATTGTCAGCCACAGCTGGCGCCAGCCTATATGTATAGAACAGAAATGTCAAGGCTCTATCCTTGCCCCTTTTCTATTTCCTCTCAGGTTTGACACTTAGCGAACAGCCGCGGATTGTCTGAAATGGAGCGCTAATTGGATTGCCATATTTCCACACAGGGGAATACAAGTGAACGAGAAAAGGGCTTCACACAGTGGCCTTGTTTGACTCCCTTTTTCTCCTCCTCAATCCCCTTCTTGGCCCGCTGAGATTTTTTTTCCATGCGACCAGCCGGAGCTTAAGCCCTAATCTCCTCCGCAGTACATGAAAAGAAACCGGCTATCGCTCCTTTGGTTTTCTTCCCTCTCCAATTCCTAGCAGATCAATTCAGTCCTTCATCGCAAAACACCACACCCCCTCCACTTTCCACTATCGGGAGAAGCTACTGTTGCATCTGGAACACCATGGTGCCATAAGTCATCTTTTACAGCTGTCTGGAGGGCTGTATAATCTCCGCCACCGCCCTTCTCTCGCAAACACACACACATAGACAAATGGACAGTGGAAGGTCAGGTCAGCAAAGCAAGAGCAAAAGAGAGAGGGGGGCGTGCTGCCATGATAACAAACATCGGAGTCCTCTGGGACACGGGCCAGCGCTGGTGTAAATGCTCTGTTAAAGGGACAGGAAGAGACGAGGGAGAGGATGAAAGTGGCTACACAGATTTAGTTGTTGCTTTTACAGTAATTCTACATGACACAGAAGAACCCTAGCCTGCTGTGAAATGAAGTGATCATACCCAGTGTAAGTGACTGGCAGGAATCTTGTCGCAAATTAAACCAACTATGAACGTGTGGTCTCATTATCTGATTTTGACAAAGCTTGAGGTTTACACCCTGAGTCAGCAGCTTGAAAGGACCTTGGAGTTTGCTTCTATTTGTTTTGCAGCTGAAAGTTGGCACTCATGTTCCCCATTAAGGACGGTACTCAGCAAAATATCTTGTGAGGGTAAAAAGGCTTTTTTGTTTGACAAGTACACCTTTCTGGTCATGTGCAGTCGGAGGAGGGTGACCAACATGCTGTGCAGGCGGAGAGCACCTCCGAGGCTACATTTCTGCTCACTGAGAAAGTCCTCACCACATATTGTGCCTTTTACCTTTTGAGGATTATCGCGCATCCCCTCTCAGCAGCAGCAGCACTGTAGGTGGGAGTGTAGTGGGAGGACACGGCATTACAGGGAAGATAGCCGCGGTGAATCTCATCCTATGTCAGCGAAAGGACTCCTGGTAAGTCAGACTTGACAGTGACTGCCAGAGGAGGTTCATGGGGGGGCGATGGTGGGCGCAGGAAAACGGAGCGATTATGAGGTCTGGAGTGGACAGAGGTAGGGGGTGTTTTGCCTGCCTCTCCACAGGGGCTGTTATCAGTCAGGAGCATGGCTGCTTCGAGTGCTGGAAGATGAAGATTAGGCCACATGCTGAAAGTGAGGAGGACCACTGCCTGGAGCTGAAGTGTCCTTGAGCACAATACTAAAAGGTCCTCAGTGTCATTGTCGGTCTCATTGTTTTGACCCTGACCTCTATGACGGTATCAAACCTGAGGCTGCCATTTTATATCTAAATCCTGTCTGCAAATATATCTTTGAAGTGAGTCAGACCCATGACCATCTAGTCCATTTAAATGTATCCTGTTGGAGTAGCATCAGCACTAAGTGCTCAGTGTGTTGAAGTATGGCAGTATATATCGAACACGCCAGGCCTAAACAAGTTAAGTTATCAAATATTGTAAAACTGTACTGTATATCATGTATGTGGGAAAGATTAGCTGAAATTTGTGTGTTCTTTTGATTTATTTATTTTTTTTTTTTTGGGAGTAATCCTGGAAAAAAAGAACTTTAAATGTTACAATCTTTACTACAGCCAAAGCCTAGTGTGCTTTACACAGCCACATGGATATGCTGTGTGCATCAAAAGCTAGTTCTTCCTAACTAAGCAACTTGTGAGAATTGATTGAAAAACCCACAAATGTGGTAGGTAACATAATCATCTGCCCGAAGCCCCCTCCACCAGATGTCCATGGGTATATGCAAGTATTTCATACAGTCAATAACCCTCATACATTGATTTATTTAATCTTATTTCATTGTAGAGTTGCCTGCAGCGCATTCCCTCTAGCTAGCCACCCCACTGTCCCTCTGCCTCACTCCCTACCACTGTGGATTCATTGCCACGAGGGAGGTGGGCAGCAGCTTAACATATGGACCTTTGGTCAGGGACTGTAGCGGCTTAAATTTACCCAGCGCAAATCCCCTAGGAGCTGGATGTCAAAGTGGGCTGGTGGCCAGCGGCAACGCCGGCTTTAACCTGTGTAACAGCAGCAACAGAAAGTTTGCTGATCTGGCAGGGAGTCAGGGCTGTCCAGTCTCCTGGAGCTAGGGTTTGCTCTGGCTGGATTTAGGTTGCTTTGGTGGCTGACTGGGGGCCCTTCCTTGGAGCTGCTGCCTGCTCTCCTACCAGCAAGGTGGTCAGTAGAGGCGGGAAGTTAGGCGGAGGATACCTTGTGATTCAAGGCTCTAGCTAACATTCAACGCTCTTTACCAAACTTCCGGGTCACGTAAACCCGACCAATTAAATATTAAAATCAAATTGAGTCCAGTGGCCCGTTTTTCTATTTCATATTTTTGATCTCAGCCTAAAATTGAAATATGAAAAACCAGGCTTTTTTCTTTTTTTGTGTGTTAGATTCAAAAACAAATAACAATATAATCTGTCACCTTTTACATTTTTTGATTTTTGATTGCCAATTAAAAATGGAAAGAACGAATGATACATGGATTAAAGTCTCCTGTCACTGCCAAGATTTTCTAAACCCTGAAACAGAGCCAGGAGGAGGTGCAGGAATCTAGTGTTCTCTGACACTTTGAATAACAATTTGCTCAAGTTTATCATGGGATTTTTGCCCAGTGACGCCAAAATGAAACTGCCTACCCCAGCATTAAGTAGGTACCAAACATTTGCAGGTTACAACACCACTGTTGCTACATTAATTTAGATTGCTTGTTTATAAGGAAACTGTAGGGCACCTTTATTTAGAGAGAATGTTAACCACCGAAGTTAAGATTCAGGTAACTGCAGAGTTACTCATAGGCCAAACAGAGTCAATAGCCTGATGCAATGCAAAACACAAACTTAAAAATCAAAGATATTTAAAGTTCATGGCAGCTTATGGGACCACATTAATACATGTGCAAATTAAGGAAGCTAATTTAAGCAAATGAGTCCCAGTTCTTCCTTTAAGTTTAGGGCACACTTTGGAGCAGCAAAAGAGAGACCTCACTTTCACTATGATGAATGAATAAAACAATATCACATATCAGACACTCTAAAGGGTTTGTGTTACAGCAGTAAGCCTGCAGAGTGGATGTTAATCTTTGTGATCTGCATCAGTCGAGTTTCTTGGTTCAAACCTCTGGTTGCTTCTTTGCGTTAATGTCTGATAATATATCCGGGCTATGTATTTGTGTGTGTCTTCAGTGATGAATCAGGTAAACATGCAGTTTTGGCAGTTCTGTGTGAGAGATACAGCGGTTCTCTAATGTCCACAGGCCGCAGACATGGGTCCTGGCGCTGCACACAGACCTAATCAATGTGCTCATGGCTCCCTGCCTGCTGGCTAATGAACAGCTAATGCGCTCCTCTCCCGCTGTTCGGAAAAGCACCCACTTTGAAATTGCCACAGTGATGATTACCTCCTCCATATTGCATGAGTTTGGATGTAAACGAATTTGCTTCACCCGTTGTGCATCCGTCTCTCTCTCCTCCTGATGTGCCCATGCCTAATTTCTTCACACGATCATGATACTTTAGGGTAGCGGATGTAATTCTTCTTCCCTGCAGACTTATGGAAACTGTCATGCTGCGCTTGGTGCAGTTTATGTTCGTAGCTGTATCTCCATTTTCCTCCACTGAGGCTGTCCTTGGAAGACATGGGCCCGGAGCGTGAGCCTCCATGTTCAATTTCTTGAAACAAGCTCTTCGGCTGTTTTGACACGTACGTCGGGGCTGTTTTCCAGCTGCTGCACTTGTTTTAGCATCACTGCAAACAGACTTAACACTGACTCAGCAGCAGCATCAGCGCACTGCTTTTAAATGTCTTCGCCTGCGAACATCCCCTGAATAAACATATACAACCACATTGTTTATCCAGTAGGCTAATTAGCTAATTGTTTAACCCCATGCAACTCTGACTGGTGTACTCAGCAATTCCAGTTGTTCATTAAGTCTGCCTTTGTGCTTTTTTCCCCTCTCTGTAATCCACATTTCCATGTCACTGCCAGCGCTGCAATAATTGTAGAGCGAGATAATTGTTTACATACTGCAGGACACATGAGTTGACAATAGAGCAGGGCTTGGAGCCTGTGTCACGGAGGAAATAGTCTCTTTCTTGTGGAAGCCTGGTCCTCAGGCGACCTCAGAGGAAAGTAAAGAGTTCAGAAGGGCTGCACAGTTTATTGGATTGATGACAGATGATGTATTAATGACTGCAGCATGTGATTGTTTCCTCTGTCTCTCTGCGTGCTCTGTGCTCCGGCCTTATGTAACAGTGGCAGCAGCCTCAGTCAACAAAGGCAAAGTTACAAGGTTTGCTTTCTGGACAAATTGGCACACTGGTACGATGCTGCTGTGTTTGTGTAACAGGGTTTGTCATGACTGCTGTGTGTCGAAGAGCTTATGTCCTGCTAGATAAAAAAGCGGTGAGCATTTTGACTGATTGGAGATGCAATCTGTGACTCTGAAACTGCCCACAGTGTGTCAGTTTTGTGATTTTGACCAAGTAAATCATCTGTTTTTCACTACTTTGGTATTTCCTGAATATTTGTCCAGATGAATTGACGTGGCCTGCTAGCAAGCACGAAGACTTAACATTTACTAAGCATTGATCAAGTTTTTGATACTTGGAGTCAGCCATAGGTGTAGATTTTAGGGGAAGGAGTGGACAGGACCCCCTCAATATTTAGCACAAGTGCATTTGTCAATAAAAAAAAATTAAAGGAGCAGAGGATTTTTATTTTAACAAAATCAGAGACATGTAGAACATAAATGTACGCAGAGCAATTCACCAGAATGCAGAAAATGAAGGGTTGCTCAAAGTTTTCTAGCAGGGGACCCCACCCATGTCATAGGTGTCCCCCACTCCCTGAATTGTAAATACTGTTATGTTGAACATGCTGGCAAACGGCCTATTTACACATGCAGAAGACATCAAGCAACATTATCGTTCATTTGAAGTCATATTTCTGGCCACCTGAGCAGTGCTTACTGGGTACTACAGACTATAAACTACAACCGGAATACTACGTGATTGTGTTGGGCTGGCATAAACATTTTCAAACCAGTTTGATATGGTGTCAGACTCAGCATCCGCTCCCGAGTGGAACATAATGACACTGTGGCGTAATGTGTAACATCTAAGCTCTGTGTCCTCATTACATCCATTAAATGTGCACCACTGTTACACTGGAGATGTAACCACTTGAAAAGATGGGTGAGTAGTCTACTTGCTATCGCCCTACATTTGTACTTCTTAAACAAAAAATACATGTTTTGTATTGTGATATTTACTGGAAATGAGGTACAATGTAACCAACAAGTCGCCTAGTTTATTTAACAAACATTCAGCTTCCTGGCAATCTCACTCCAACCAGATGCCTCCATATTTTAGTTTTTGTAGCAAAATATGGAGCTTCATGAATCAGCTGTTCCTTGTCCACTGTGATGAATTCAAAGCAAGCAAAAGAATGAATTAGAATCAGGGCATCCAACAGAAGTTCAGCTCAAAATGGCACCTGTCAGATACTAGTGGTTTGTTACGGTTTATAAATACATTATGTTAATGACATCATATTGCTATAACTAATGCAATACAATTTGGATTTAGTGCTGATGTAGGCTACTTTTTAATTTGCCAGGTTCCATAATAAGCAATGCCAGTTCACCCGGTTTGCATAAAATCAAACTGGTTTAAGCTTGTACACAGGACTGGACCAGCAAAACTGGAAATTGACCCAACTCTCCTCAGAACACTCTTAAGAATTAAAAGTTCATTGTTCTTTGAAAGGGTGTACTAGCATTATTATGCTGTTATATTATCATTACATCAGAGGTCTCAAATTGACTAATTTTTTAAAGCAGTTATTTCTGGGAGAATATATTGTTCAACAGAAGTCATTACAGGCTTACCAACAGTAACTGAATATCTTCACAATACACAAATAAAACTTCCACATGGTCAAGGACACACATGTGACACAATCCAGTACAAAACTGGGACTCACTTGCAGAGAAAAACACCAATAACAGTTTATCAAAACAGGATACACTTGAAGGTAGTCAGCGAGGCCAAAGAAATCTGATCTGGGAAAGCACACAGAGTCAAAAACCAAGGAATGAAATATGAGGAAAAGGCTGGAGAGCATGAACACACTAAGGTGACAATGACAATCTGGCAACTGAATGGGGGAAACACTTGGCTTTACATACACAAGGGCTGGGTGCTAACTACACACAGGTTAGTGGAACGTGACACAGGTGAAACACAAGGTAATCAACAAAGGCAGGAAAACTCACTAAACGCAATGGGAACACATTTCAAAATAAAACAGGAACTGGACACAAACACACAAACATAAACCTGACAGGATATCACAACATGAACTGAGAGAATCAAACACAAAAAGGTGTTGCTTGGTAACGGGTTAAACCTCACTGTACATATGTTTTTTGAGCCTTATGCACTATGGCTATGAATATTTGAATTGCTGCAATAAATTCAGCATACATTTATCAGGTGGAAGCATTGCTCATAGGACGAAAGTGCACATAAGTAGAAAATCTGATTTGATGGCTGTCAACAGCAAACATTCAAATGTGGCTAATTCCATAACTGGTTGAATTTCAAGTGTTCTGTAGTTGGTTTTAAAGGAATAATTTGACTGAGGGATGTCCTGATCATTTAGCACTGAGGTTGTTCCTGATATTCAGAGTTTAGCAAAAGTCAAACCATTACTTTAGAGACAATAGGGGTGGTGGTGAGAGACTGGTTTTACTTGCAGTGTGGCAGCAGGATAACATGTCTCATGATCTAAAAGGTAGGTAAAAAGAATTTACTTCAGGAAACAATCCTGAATGTGAAGCTAAACATTTAGTCTTTCAGGGTTTTGGTATATAGCCTAATACAAATAAAATGTTGATTGTTAATAATGCATAATCTTTATTATACAGACTGTACTCGCAGTCATTTGTTGTGGTAACTAAAATCACTGCACAGGCCAACCTGAGTGATAATGTGGCCCCACTTTAGCGTAATAACCCTGCTAATTCAAATGGCTGCACACTGAGTGTTTATTAGTGTTAATGTTTTTCAGCACTCATAACCAAATGTGAGGATGGACCAGTATGAATTTGGGCAAATTAGGCTGAAGGCAGCATGCGCGCCTGGGATCATGGGATTCCTAAATGGTGTTTCCATAGCAACAGTGATTTCCCCTCACTGCAGGTGATTATTCTGTGGTGGTCCACCCGGCCGTGGCCTACCTGTGGTGGTGGTGGGGGGGGAGGGTTTGGAAGGGACGGCGAGGTAGTGTGTAGTCATTCATTCTTCCATTAACCTTTGTTTATACAAGGTGGTCCAGTGAGAATTAGCAGCTCTCATTTACACACAGTAATAAAGGCAGAGATGATGCATATTGAGTAAATTAAAACCAGACAATAAGAAGACGATACAAAGCTGTAAAAGTACTTCCAGGTGAAAACCAGACATCAGTACAGAAGTTGCAAATTTAAAGATTTTAATGCAAATAAAGACAAAGATTAGTATTTAAAATTGCAAGTCTGGTTCAGCTTCATGGAGCTTTAATTAAAGCTAACATAAGCATCCATCCGAAGCAAAACATTCACAAGCTTTTTAGTTTCAAATCAATGAGAATGTGTGATCAGAGACTGTTCAAACATCAGTGAACAGCGCTGAAGGTGGAATTCACCTAAACGACGGAGACACCCCCTTTTGTTTTTATTGACCCGATGGCGGGCAGAAGCGTGTCTATGGATTAGACTGTTCATTATACTTTGGCTCGGAGCCACAGCAGATAAATTACTCCCAAACAAGGACGTTTAGGGGACCAGCTCTGGACTTGATTGGAGGAAGTGTGCAAGACACCTGAAATACCACACACAGCGTGTAGTTATTAGACTGCCAATGACTGTCACGAGCAGCAGAGTGATTGGCTGTGGTTCCTAGTAAACAACACCGTAGGTTGGCCCAGTATCTGATCGCAGACCAGTGGGATTGCCAGCAGGAGGGAGTAAATTTCCATCATCCTGCTGGACATCTCCCTTCTCTGGGCTGAATCCAAACAGGCATATGAACAACAAGCTATGAGTGCTAAATGAGACCTATAGACCATAGATAAGCAGATTGTGGAAATTAATTCCTCCTTAGTGATTCTACTTATCACCATACAGAAATACACTGAACTGAATTACACAGTATTTTTACTGAATATAAACTGAGCACATTATAGAATAATCTACTTTAATTCATAGTGAGTCTTTGGACCAACATTCATAGGAATACAGATTTTTGTAAGAGGACAAAATATCAAGAACACAAACTGTCACCTCAGATGTGATTATAGAGCCTAATCAACACCTTTTATTACAGTCTCAACAAAAACACACAGGTGCTTTCACTTATTCTGGCTAATTAGGCTCCTGCCCACACTGAAGCTGGATGGAGCCAATAAGAATGATAAAGGTGTAAATTCTCCCACTTTAACAGGTGCAACAAAAACGCTAAAGAGGGATGTCAGTCAAATACAAGCTGTATCCAGGCTGTAGTCATATACTGTGGGGTGGGGGGATCCTGCCCAATATATTGACAAAAAATATGCTATGCCATGAGAAGCAACTATGCATTATTGTCCGGAATAATCATTATCATATGGTATAATAACCATACATAAACGTAACAAATTGCCATTATTATTACGCTTCTACCGGTTATAATATTACGATGTACTGTAATTCTGCATGTAGTGGCGTTGCCGTACCCTAGTAGAAGCTGTTGCTTGACTACTGTTGCTAGGTACAATTATTTTAAACATTGTATTGGGTGCCAGGTAGCATTGTGGATAGAGCAGGTGTCCTGTATATGAAAGCAATGTTCTTGCTGCAGCAGCCACAGGTTCAAGTCCAGCCTGCAGCCCCTTGCTGCATGCCATCCCCCCTCTTTAAGAGTGATTAAAGTTGAGACAGAGGCTGTCATAGTGACATGCTTACAATAGCATTAATAACATGCTCATGTTTAGCAGGTTATGTCCAATGTGGTCACCATTAGTTTAGGGTGTTAGTATGCTCATATTTGCTGACATGCAAATGGATGCCAACAGGATTTGTCCCCTGGGGACCATGAATATTTGTTTCAAATACATTGTTATCATCACGTAACCCAAGTATGGGACTTTGGTTACATGATAACGGGTCAAAACCCCTGTTTCCCATATGAATTTCTAACCAGGCTCATTTGTTTAAGTCAGTGTTTTATTCTTAATCTGAATGGGCTGAATGTTATGTTGATTAGAGTGGCAAATTTCCAAAGTCAAAAAGGAACTTTTATCCACTACATTGTAGGGCTGTCACATTTGATAACATGATGTGGAAAAATGTTTCTATTAGGCTGTTAGTCTTTTGGTATATCACGATTCGATTCCAGTAATGTAAATACACAAAGATAAATGTAATACAAACGATAACATTTATCCATGCTATACTTGTATCAATAAATTTTTGTACTGAAAAGTTTTTAATATTACTGTATGTGCAACCTCAGGAATAACAAGTTTTGCAAAAACAAAAAAATGTGGTTACATAAGTAGAACTGGTAGGCTTAGATAAGCTGCCTTATTTCTCAGAAACTTGTAAGCGCTGTAAAACTAGTATTTTGGCATTTTTCAACAAATCAAACAATAATGCTTGAGACGACTTTAACTTGGGAAGTTGTATTACTGTCCATCAGAACCAATATCAGGTTTCTTTTGTAGGGTAAAAAAAAAAAGAAAATCACATGTGAAATGAAAACAGCAATACAGTTTGTAATAAACTTTCAAACAGTAGTGCTACCTGTAGAGTAACATGCAACTTATAGTAATCAACAATTGATTCAATATCAACTGATTGTAATTATGTAAACACAGAGGCAAATAAGTGATCAATTATTCGTGTTTAACAAACAAATAAAAACTTTAATTTTGCATATCTTACATATTGAATGATTAAAGTCAAACTCCCTCTTTCCCAGGAGAATGTAGAATCCAAAATTTGCCCAAATGCGTGCCTTCGATGAAGATGGAAGTGGCTGACTTTCCTGCTGCTCTGTGGTCAATTTTAGATAAGCTACTGACTCCAAGAGCTAACATTAGCAGTGACTGACTAGGCAGTAGACATACTGCGATCTCACAGAAATATCTGAAATAACTACAACCTCTTACTAATTGCATTATGAGGTGGTGGCACATAATGTGTTAAATTGTGTGGCGGCAGCACGTTGGAACTGCTTGGTTAGATTTAGAAAAAGACTGTATTTCCGTCTACATTTGTTACATACATGAGGTAAGTACGTTGTTAAGTGACTTTCACTTTCACATGGGAGTATCCTAGACCAAAGTCTTGTGTTAGATTGACCATCTACCACCCTGGCCTCCTTTGTGCGAAGACTGTCTCACTCTTTATATGATCTGTGGGGTCGTAACATTGGCCACTGCCCATTGCAAGACGTCATCAGTCCAGGGAATTTCTGTGTCCACCATGACAAAAGACTGTAAATGACTTTCCTTTGGCATTGTTTCCGTTGTGCCAGCACAGAATTTTTACACATTGCCACCACCACCTGATGCAGTGTGAATTATTACAGAATATGGAAAGGCCTTGTGGCAAGTCAACATTGCTAGATAGAAAGGAAAGAGTTTTTAAAAACTGATGTTTGGAAATTGTGAATCAGTTTAGAATTGTAGATAAGAATCAAGATTCTTATGTGAATCAATTTTGTCCCCCGCCCCTTGTTCCTTTTGTTAAGTCTCCCTCCTGTGGTGCAAAAAACAGCAGTCAGTTAAAGTTCCTTAACATATGAGATTCAGCCAACTCAATACTGAAGATCATAAAGTGCATCATGCATGTTTGTCTAACATTACTCTTGCAGACAACTCAAGCTACTGTATATAAATATACATTGTGAATCAAAGCTTGGAGTTCCCCGTAGCTGGCTACTTCACAGCCCATCCCTCACACTGTCAGACAGCTGAGAAGAGAGCTAAATTAGATGTTACCCTTCTATTCCTCTTGAGGATGGAGTCCTGCAGTTTTTTCAGTAAGCAGACATTACAAAGTAGGACTCATGCAGGGGGCTTCATCTGCACCCCTATGTTGCTAACAGTATGCTGCCAGGAGATGTATTTAAAGTTCACATGCTGCCTTTAGGAGTTGCTGAGAGATTCTGCTCACGGATATCTATTCATCACATCTGCAGTGTCTGTCACTGCCTGTTTGTTATTGTGGCCCTCTACGTCCTGTATGGGGAAACTTAGCTGCTTGTACTCTCACTGCACCACACACTCATTCATCACGGACCTCCTTTGTGCCTTCCTGTGTCTAGGTGATCTCTTTAAAAAAAGAAGGCCGGAAATGGTTAACAGTGTTGTTGTAGGAGTTGGTTCCATTCAGGTGAACAGGTGATGGCACAGAATGATAGTAGATTATGTTGAGTATTTTGGGCTCTTTGAAGTAGGCCAGCCTTCTCTGTAATTGATGGACTGGCCTCTTTTCTTATGTTCATCCTCAATGGAAGTGAAGGATACATTACTACTACCACTGTCACAACTATCCCTGCTGCTACTACTACTACCAAATACTACTCGTGGTGCTGCTTGTACAAAATGTTTTTTACTGCTACAACTTAAACTGTTACAACTACTACCAATAAAAACTTTATTGGTAAATAAATTAAAGCTGGGAGCAAACCTTAAGATTACTGGAACCTGGTAAGCGTAGTCACCCTGCATATTACTATTTCCACCACATACCAAGGTCTTGTAAAATCTTTTTTTGGCTTGAAAGTCAGAACGGAGCACACAGTGATGACTCAACAGAATGACTCTCAAAATCTCAGCAGGACACAAATTCTTGCATGCTTCTCTTCTAAATGGAAATGGATGTCCATCAACAACAGCTTTCCCTGCTAATTTATGCTGAAATGTGCATAAATAAGGCAAAGAAACATAAATTTGGATGAGACACTGAATGGATATCTCACATGATGATGACACGGGCAACAAGGGCTGTAAACTCTTCAGATACCCCTTTTCCACCATATCAGCTCTGGTTCTTGAACCGGTTCTGTTCAGGATTCTTCGACCTTTGGTGCTGTCTAGTTAACCAGCCCATGTTTTCACCAGTTTGAAGTGAATCATTGTAATCAAGGCTAGGACATCAGTGGAGGATGTTGCACAATGCACTTTGGGTCAAGGAACACCTGCTATTTTTAGATTCCAGCTGAGAATCTACTTTTGGGGTTTATTTGTTGGTCGAAATTCTCCAAACAGTTCAAAATTAGTTGCAGGAAATGGGATGGAACTTATTCTATGTTAGTGGTAAAAGGGGTAAGAGAGGGCTGGGGGTGAACTTTAGGTGAGCTATGAAACTCCACATAAATCCAATGGATTGATTCAAAACATTTTTTTCCTTGAAGCTGATATAATAAGTTTAATAACAATGTCAGGCAGTGACTGGATCAGAAAGCAAATGTTCAGAATTGAACATGACAAATTGTCTGATTTTATCTCCCAAATGCCAACCCTAACTGGCCCAGTCAGAAATGGACCTGGTCCAACTGGGTCCAATCCACTGTGATGCCCAAACATAACTATAATCAAGTTGGCAGTTGTAGTGTGTATCCTCCCCTTAAGCAATTGACACAGTAATTACAGTTGGTATTTGTCCAGATTGAAATATTTCAACAGCTATCAAATGGATTGCCATATAATTTTTGGCCCAGATGTTTGCCAGGTGATCCCCAGAGGACGGAGATCCCTTGACTTTTCCTTCAGTGCCCCTATCAGGTTGATATTTTTGTTTTTTAATGATGTGTCTCAACCAAGCCCCCAGGAACAGCGCTGGGCTTGGAAGCCAATTGTACATAGTGACAACATGTGGAACTACAACTCCCAGGTTGGTCACATGATATCTTGGGGCCCAAAATTACTTTTCCCCAAAGACTTAAATTGTCAGAGAGACAATGAGTAGTTCCTCTTTTATCTGAGATTCACAACCCCTGCACAATGACTTACTTCACTAGCTACATTCGGTCAAACAACATTTGAAGTCTTGAAGAGTCGCACGATTATATCATTCGAGTGCTGAACTGGAAGTTAGCTGCTCTGCTGGTGGAAGTTAGCAGCTCAGCCGTACTTGACTGTTGTAAGTCTCTACTGCGCTCGCTCTATGTACCCCACAATGCAGAAGATCCATGAAATTTCGTACTGTGGAAATCAAGGTTTTTTGGCTTTATGCGCCACTGAGCAACTTTCCTTGGAATGAATAGTGTCCCTCCTGAAATGCTTTATCTAGTTCTCTTTATACATCCATGGTCTCAACAAATATTTGATGGACTGCTATGAAATTTGGTACAAACATTCATGTTCACCTCAAGATGAAGTGAAATAACTTTTCTGACCTTCTCACCAGCCTCTGCTGTACTGTACTGCAGTGTTTAATCCTAAAAAGCAAATGATAGCATGCTAACACACTAAACTAGTGTGGTTAACATTGTCAATATTACACATGCTAAACTTAAGTACGTTAGCGTCATTCATTCATCCAATTTCTTAACTGCCTGTCCTGCTGAGAGTTTTGACCCGGGCTTAAGTGGACCCTTGAGAAATCTACACGTACATACATACATGAATTCCTTTTTTAAAGTAACCCAAGGATAATTTGACCTGATCCAAAATGCAGTCAACCAACAATTAACAAGCAGTTGCAGTTAATGCCATTTTCCCCTGCACTGAATGGTTTATACCCCCTCATCTTTCCTTAAAATAACTTTTTGTTGTCAGTGCTGATCGTATGTAATACCCAGGTGGAAGACATATTGACACAAAGACCTGAGACTGGACTGAATTTGGATCAGGACCCATGAAGACCTCTTTCTCAGGGTGATAGGAAAGTAGGTGCTCATCTCAGCATGCATCAAGGGGGAATCAGGATACACCCTTGACACCCTGCCAGTAATAATGGTAATTATCACATTATATTATATTCTGCTTTGTGTACATGAGCCTTTCTTTTACTCATACTAACACACGCACACACGCACAAATAAAACAAAGCTAAAAGAGAAATGTTAATTACAATAATTTAAGGTCATAAAATGACACAAGTCCATAAAAGTGAAGGCTGGCACGTAAACATAATCAGACATGCTCTTTTTCTTCAGTGAGAGCAGCTACTTTAAGATGCTCCTCAGAGGAGTTGCGTTTCCATCTGGGACTGCGGCCGTTTTCAGTGTGTGAAGTCAAGAGTTCACGTTGCGCCCAACCTGTCCCAATTAGTTTAGTCTCCCAACCAGTAATGGCAACGATCTCTCATCACCTGCCCGTCAAAGCCACTCACTTCCTCCCCTCTCCTCCACATGATTCGCTGTCGGGCAGAGCGATGACGGCTCCCTAGCCTTCTAATTGGTCATTTGCCTGCCAACATCCCGGAATGGCTGACTTCATCACTTGGCACGCCTCGATGTGACTTCTCCTCTTCCACTTGTGGTGAGTTCTGAGACTGACCACATCTTTGCAACTTTGATCTTTATTTTTTTCATTGTTGTTGTTTTTCTCCCACCAATCCAAAGACTTTAAATTGCCTTCTGGTCTCATTTTCAGGCAGAGAGCTCGGGAATGCTCTGAGGGCAGAAGGACTCTGTCAGCACGTCTAAAATTGAGTGCTAACTTAGTGTAATACAAAATATAGGGCAGTCCTTTGTAAAGTCTGTGGAAGGAAAGTCTGGTTCACCTTTGCAAATCAGTCATCCTTTCTCTAAAGTACCAAAAACTATTTGTCATCAAGCACTTGTATTTTGTTGGCAGCTTCAAGTTTGTTCAGGACAAATAGAGGAAGGATCTTTATTTGAATCACTGTCTCAGACGTGTACACAGTTCAGAGAAGACTGCAGCCCTTCCCATCTTTGATTTGCTTTGTGAGAAAGTTCAGTAGGTCCCATATTTCTTCCTGTGCCTTTTACCTCAGAACAAACACTCCAGAGAGGAAGCTGGATATTAATGCGCTCTGCAGTTTTACATGCTGTTGACATTAGGCTGGGATTGTCAGGAAGGAATTGATTGAATTGTTTCACGTCTTTGACGACTTCATTGTCACTGTTTAAAAGCCGAAGTATAGATGTGCAAGGCTTCTGTTTGAATTTATGTCCGGTGAAAGCTCTTTTTGTGGCCTCTTTTTACTGCACCGCTTGGGTTTATGTGAGCAGCTGTGTTTACAGCTATAATCAGCTTGTAAACTTTGGCAAGATCGTGAGGTTGATTTACAGACAAATGTCTAACACCTTTGGTCATTATTGCATGTAATTTAATGAAAACAGCTGAATGAATAAAGTCTGTGGTTTGATTTTCTTTGTGAGGGCGTGCATGTGTGCAGGAGTATGCTTACTCTTCACATTTGTGCCTAGGCCTAAATGTGTTCTTACAGATCTTATTTTTGCTATGTCCTTACCACAGTTTCATCAATAAAAAGAAAAATGCATGACCTTTTCTCTGGATGAATATAAGGCTTAAACCATTGTGACATCCTTTCGTTAGGGCTGCCAGCATGCACAGTGAAGCCTCCGCAGATAGTCCAGAATGCAACAGCACTTCTGGTCTTCAACCAGCCACAGACAGCTCATGTCACTCCACTTTTCATTACTCTGCAGTGGCTCCCTGTTGCTGCTTGCCTTTTATTAGTTTTCATTTCATTAGTTCAAGTCACTAATGCTCCACAGAGTGGTCACTGGCACAGCTTCCACCTACCTGAATTCTGTCATTCAGGTATATGAGCTTTCTTAATCACCTCGATCTGCAAATGAAAAATAATTAGTCCTGCTGTCACTGCAAAGCAGAAAGACATCAACTTGATGGCCTAGAATAAATGTTGGCATTGTACGTTGCTACAAACCATGGATGCGTTCCATTTGTTCGTTATTATGTAACAGCTATGTTCAAACTTTCTTTACATTTCAACAATGCTGTGGTTGAAGTGTGGTTTGATTGGAAAAAGATGATGTTTTAACTTATGATACCTGGTTTTCCTGATGGAAACACAGCCATGTTTGGAAAAACAACATTTGGTGACTAAATAGCTACTGATAATGCAAAGATGACTCACTAAAAGTCAACTGTTTATGTAGTTTGTCGATGTCAAACAGTGGTTTACAGCTTGGCAGGCATCTTGCCAAGGTGTTACGCCATCCACCATCCCCTCTACCTCTCGATAACAAAGTCAGCTCCTATAGCCTACTACAACACCACTTTAAAAACTGACACGATACCATACACTGCATAAAATAATGGATGTAGCTACCATGACATCGCCCATTGGTTGTGGACTCTCATTTTGAAGCCTTGAGTTCAGTATTTCGGCCGTCACAATCTTGTTTTTTTTGGAGCCAGTAGGGGCCATATTTGGAAAAGCTATCTGTTCTCATTCCGAAGTTTTCAAATACTGTGGCTTTGTCAGTGATTTCAGCATCAGACACCTGACGCCAAAGCCACCTTTTGCGGCAGTATGATATGCCACTGGGTGGTGTCAGTCGGTAACATGGCCAAACCGCACCTATCACAGCAGTATGATATGTGACTTGACAGCGCCAGGTTGAAGCCTGTAACAGTGTTACATAAGGACCAGGAAAGTCCGTATAGGTTGAGCAGAAGGGGTGGTGGATGGGTCCAGCAAACCCCTGGCTTTTACCAGGGAGGCCGGTATTCACTTCCCATAGAGCCAAACCATGATGTTTTCTTCTCAACCTAACCACGTACTTTTGTTGCCTAAGCCTAACTATGTGTGTTGACATCCTGGCATTGGTTGCAGCATTCGGAATGTCCACAGCAGATGCAGAAGGGTACTTAGTGTGTTATATGTAGATGTGAAAGGCCACTGACAAAGTGGCAACATGTGACTACTTGGGATGAGAACGTGTTGGGACAAGAGGTGGGAGCTGTGGAGAGAGGGGTGAATCTGACTGATAAGCTGTAGCGTCGTCTGGCAGACAGCCTGTTACTCAAGCGGCCTCATCTTTAAAATTGCATGTTTTAAGCCTTAATAAAATGGAAATGGATGAGTTAAATAAAAATTAACCCCCTCTTACAGTTGTCATGAATGTTAAAATCAGCTTTGAAACCAAAATTGTTTTTTGTACCAGGGTGTAAAAATGTTGTCTTCGGCTGTAAAGTTGGACATTTTGACATGAGAGGCTTTGGGGATTGACTTTCTCCTGGAGCCAGCCTCAAGTGGTCTTTCAAGGAGCTGCAGTTTTTGGCATTTCGGCGTTGCTGCTTGTATGCTATGTACTTAATGTACAAATGTGATGTATCCATAGTTTGCATAAAGTACAATGCCCACATTTTCCTCTAGCAACTGGGCTGAAAGTCTCATTTCAAACTCTTCTCTTGTGTGATCCCTCTTTGGTGGAATGAGTTACCGAAATCAATTTAGTCTGTAGAATCCCTTTCTACCTTCAAAAACCGCTTGAGGACCTACTTCTTCCACGAGTAACTAATATGCTCTTTTTCTTTATATTCTCAAGCTTGTTCTCAAGAAAAAAGAAAAAAAACTTCTTGCACTTGCAGCCTTGTGCGGTGAAACTGACCATTGAGACACTTCTTCTTCAAGGTTTTTTCTCTAAGATTTTTCCTTGATCTACTGTGGCTTTAATTGCTCTTCATTTATACGTTGCTTTGAACAAAATATGAATGAGTGAATGAAGATAAATGACTAAAACTAGCCTAAAACTGAAATATGACTAAAAATAGTATTTTTCTTAAATTGTTGTTAAAAGACAAAGACAAAAGCTAAATCCAAATTACGTTCCCACATGAATTCTGTCTCTCACACATTTATATTTAAAATTTATGCTACATAGTCAGATGAGTATCAAATCAAGCGATGCAGATTGAGAGGAAATCTCATGCATAAACAAATTGGATGTATTTATTTTCCACCTTATTTCCGACATTCCTATTCAGTTCACAGATATTCCCTGGTCAATCCTTCAAAAATGCGGCCTACTATCATCCTTTTTTGAAGCTGGGTACTTACAAATTGAGATGTTTTCTCCTCACCGCAGGTCCTTGATGGGATCAATAAGCGGCGCCCCACTCTGTGACTGGCACAGCATCAGGCATTGTATTCACTTTGGTTTGATGTACTGTACAGGGATGCTGCTCTCTGGACTCTTCTGATGGTCCTTTTGTTGTTGGTTGAGGATGAGCCCCTTTGCAGCAAAGGGTTGACGCCGGCGCATGCAATATGCATGAAGCTGTCGGACAACGGAGGAGTAGGGTGAACAAGCGTAGTGCATTTTGAATACAAATGCTCAGTGAGAGTATCAGCTGGATGTGGAGCACTTAGCAGACCACCCAGGGCTATTGGAGGTGTTTCCTGGTGACTAACTGATTGTATGAAATGATGATCTCGGATTCTGAGCGCCAGCAGTGTGTATAGAATAGATAATACCTACTGGAGTGGAACTGTGGGCTTTTAAATAAAGATATGTCCATTTCCATTACACAAAGCTGCCTTATATTTTCATTTCAACATCTTATTAATAGGTATACACGAACTTAATGTGTCTAAGTATCCTCGTACAATGGTTCATATGCTATCTAATGAATTAGCACCCAATGAATCAATATCTACCTATTAGGTTAGGTTTATAAAAAAGAATCATGGTTGGCATCATCACGTTATGTACTTAACTTCAGGTTACATATGTAATGTTCAGTTATGTAGGTTAGATTTCGGAAGGTAAAGTTACATAGGTTAGGTTTAGGAATTTCAAGTCATGTTGGTTCTGTTTCAGAAAGAAAACTTACGTAGGTTGGATTTAGGAAAGTAAAGTTATGTAGGTTAGGTTTTGGAAAGTTAAAATAGGTAGGTTAGGTTTAGGAAAGTAACATTACATAGGTGAGGTTTCGAAAAGAAAAGTTATATGTTAGGTTTCAGAAAGAAAAGTTACATAGGTTAGGTTTAGGAATTTTAATTCATGTTGGTTCTGTTTCAGAAAGAAAACTTGCATAGGTTAGATTTAGGAAAGTAAAGTTACCTAGGTTAGGTTTCAGAAAGTAAAGTTACCTAGGTTAGGTTTAGAAATGGAAAGTTATATAGGTTAGGTTTTAGGAAGTAAAGTTATGTAGATTAGATTTAGGAAAGAAAAGTTACTTAGGTTTTGCAAAGAAAAGTTCTGTAGGTTAGTTTTGGGAAAACAATCATGATTGAGCGGCGTCATGTTATGCACTGAACTAGAGGTTATGTGGTTTTAGGAAAGTAAAGTTATGTGGGTTGGGTTTAGAAAAAGACAACGCACCTAAATTAACTCATAGTTCACTTGGTTTCACACGGTGCTAAACACTGTTCCCCTGTGAAAAGTCCTGTGTTTGTTTGACCCATGCACCACCCCAATCTGCCTCCTTACTCAGACTTTCACTCTTTACACTACCTCCTCCTTTATTCCCGTCAGCACATTCTTCACGTGATTGCAGCTGTGTCAATTACTCGGATTTGATACAGATTACTAGTTCATGATTATGTGGGTTTAATACACCAATCAGCCCAAAAGTTAAAACCACTGACAAGTGAAAGTAATAAAATTGATGGTCTTATTACAATGCAATGTTCTGCTGGGAAACATTTAGTCCTGGCATTCATGTGGATGCCACTTGACACACACCACCCACCCAATCTGGGAAATTTGGAGGCCAGGTTGCAGCCTTCAGCTCTTTGTCACTTTCCTCGGGCCATTCTAGAGTTTCCACTTTCCAGTTTTTGTGGTGTGGTATGGGGGCACTGCCATGGAGGAGTGCTGTTGCCAAGGAAGGGGGGGGTTTGGTCTGTAATAGTGTTTGGGTGTGTGGTGCATGTGAAGTGGCATCCGCATGAATGCCAGGACCCAAGGTTTCCCAGCAGAACATTGCATTGTAACAGAATGATCAATGTTATTCACTTCATCTGTCCATGGTTTTAATTGTTTGGCTGATTGGTGTTACAAATTCTGGTGCATTACTTTTCATGGGTATGCATACAAACAGTGCATGAGATCAGCCTGAATTTGTAACTGGCATTTAGACCTACTTTGTCTGAGTAAATTACATCAAAAAAATATTTGTTGTTGGAATTTAAAACATTTTTAAGCTCTACCAGTAGATGTACAGCACTGCACACCTTTAGACGAACAGGGACGTCCCTGAATCATTACGCTAATTTCAAATCATTGACACGATAACTTTGATTATTGCTTCTTGGTGCTGTGCATGCCTGTTAGTTGTGTGATAGCAGTGAGATGTATCAACAGGGATGTGGGTCAGAAACCTCCTTTTAATTAGCCTGTGTTCCTCTCTTCATATTTTCCCTCACGAAAAGAGTGTATCTCTTGACCCCTCTGCTCGATACTAAAGCTCCGCTCATTTCCTCGTCTGCAAAAGTCCACAGGCACTGAAGGACTGTGAAAACAACATTGCATTGTGCCTGTGGGCTGTTGGAGATATTGGATTACAAGGGTGTGTGTGTGTGTGTGTGTGTGTACACACATATGTGTGCATGATAAACAATAATCTGTCAGTGACGTGACTCTTTACTGTGATTTGAGAATAATTTCTGATGTATTTGTGTAACGGCTAAATGCAAGATTTATATGTAAATATTAATTCCTTACAAACTGACTCACTGTATTCTTGGAGGAATGAGACCTTTGTCCACCTAACTCCAGTTCCTCAGTAGCAGCTTCCTTCCTGCTGCACTGTATGATCTAATTGGACATCAGGCCTCCAGGGTGAGTGTGAAGCAAGTAGCACCCAGACAGGAAGGCATGACCCAGAACCAAAGGGACTGCTGATGGACATATTTGTGTGTCTGTGTGTGGGCTCTTAGGAAAAGGTTGCAGCATCTAGATTTCTTTCCATTTAAACGGTGCCTCAACTCTTCCAAGGCTCCAACCCCGGTAGTCTCAAGGGACTCTCTCTTTTTCCTCTCACTTGTCCTCCATACCACCACCACCACCACGACTATTACCGCCGCCGCTGTCAACCCTTCGATTTATTGCTTTGTCTGCTTGGGGAATCTTGGCTGACCCACCCCCTCAACAAATCAAGCAGGCGTCCCCCCTGCAGGCAGGTGCAGAGGTCAAACAATGCAGAGCCTCATGTTTTTTATGAGGGAGGTGGAGAGACACCGGGCGCACTGACGCTGTGGAAGTGACTGGGATGTGATAACGTCTGCTGAGGTGCCTCCGGCTATATGACTTTGTACAGCAATACTGGTGAGATGAGAAATTTCACACGATGAGATAAGATGCACTTTATTGATCCCTCAGGGGAAACTGGGTCATTTCAGCAACAAATGATGAGGGGTAGAATTCAGAGTACACGGTCAAGAAGTAATAAGTAATTTTGAACCAAAATTTATAAATTATGACGTTCCAAATGTACTTAATGTTCAAAATATTCAAATGTCTTGGATTCCTTTGATTAAATGTAGCCTGACCCTTATATCAGTGTGTGTGCAGCTTTTAATGAGTTAGCTGTGTACTTTGGTGTAACTTTAACATTGAGCAGGGCAGACATTTGCCCAGCTGGTTTATTTTCTTCACGTTTAATATCACTGTGCATGGGAGTTTTCAATAGTCACTCCTCTATTAGGAAGAAAGACGTCCGTACTGTTTCAGTACCTTTATGCTAAGCCATGTTCACCAAAGTTGGGTAACAAGAAGGCTTCAAGCTCTGAACAAACTAATAAGTGTCATATCTCATTAAAGCTGCTCTAATAAACCTTTTTGTATTAATAATGATCAAACAACTTTGTGAAATTTGGAAAAAGAGAGCTTGTAGTAACAAACCCTAGAGCTACAACAATTATTGGATTAGCTGTTAGCTATTAAATCAATCACCAACTAATTTGTTAATCGATTCATTTGTTGGGGTAATTTTTTAGAAAAAAGGTTCTTCTTTTTAATTCTTTGATTCCACCTCCTTAAATGTAAATATTTTCTGGTTTCTTTACTCCTCCATGACAGTAAACTGGCTATCTCTTTCATAGTGGACAAGACATTTGAGGATGTCATCTCGGGCTTTGGGAAACACTGATCGACATTTTTTTTAGTATTTTCTGACATTTTTTCGACCAAACAACTAATTAATAATGAAGAAAATAATCAACAGATTAACTGACAATAAAGATTAATTTCAGACTTAAAACCTTCAGAGAATAATCACCAAACTTTGCAATTCCCCTCAGCTCTGGACAGCTTTTTAGTGTCTTTCAGCCCATAGTTTTGGTTTTGTGGCCAACTACTGAACTTTCAGCAAAAAGAATTAGCGGCTAGCTGGTGAACATAGTAAAGCATTTAGAAGCTTAAGAGCAAGCTTTCCCTCAGGTGTTGGTTGAGACCAAAGCAGAGCTAAAAGGAGAGTAAATATTGAACTTACATTTATCAGGTTAACACAACTCCCAAATGAATGACAATACATTAAGTGTAAAGTGTAAATAAGCCACTGTTTGCTGACGAATTTGTGCACTTGTGTATGGAAGAGACTGTCCTCTGCCAAACTATGACCTTATTGGTTGGGCTTTCATCTAGTAGAGTGGTGTTTGTGTCAAGGGTGAAACCAAAGGTCAGTGTTGAGTTATTTTAACAACATAAAATAGAAAGTCCTATAATGTCACGCGAGATATGTCATGTAACGTTACACAAGAAACAAACCTACTTATTTTAAGCCAATTTTGTTTTTTCTATACTCACTGTATAGTTTTGGTGCAACTGTGTTTCACAGCATTAGCCACGTGTTTAATACTGCAACCGATAATGGTGATATACAAGCTGTTCTGTTGTCCATAGGTAGGGGAGCCATGGGAAATACTCTGTGGGTTCAGTTCAGAGGGTAGGAACATAGGGAGTGGTCTTATGGGTTGGAGGGCTTGTTGGGATGGATGGATGCTAGGAAACTTTTAATACTCTTGAGTGGCACAAAAATCTTTTTATTATCAACAACAATAGACAAAGCAGAATATGCATTTTAGATAATATCTTTAATTGTGTATATGTATCACTGAGATCTATCCATACCTTGAGAGTTAAAACCACATGCACATCATCATCTTTATGTTCCTGCATCTGATAAAGTGAGCCTGTTCTCCTGTGTTCACTCCTACACAATGAGGTGATCATGAAATCCAGCCCTGCTGGTGCAGAAATGCTGTGAGCACAGGGTTTTGGCTTCATGAAGGACTGCTGGCTGAAATGTCACATCCTCAGAGAAATAGAAGGGTTTTACAAAGGAGGCTTGAATGCACACAGGGCTCTATGTCTGCCTGTTGTATTTCCTTTCCTTCTCACTGCTTCCTGCATTCAGGCCTTGTTGTCTCTCTTTGTGTGTTCTGCCTGGTGGTGGTGGTGGTGGTGGTGCAGAGGGGGGAACGGTACAGTCTGAATGGGACACACGCACAGCTCCAATATGCTCGTGTTGGCAAACTGTGCAAAAACTGTCGCCTTTGTCCCCTCTAATTCCCTTATCTTGTGGGCAAGGTGTTGGTGATGTGCCTCTCAGCGCGGCTGGCAGCAGCAGCAGTGATCTCTGCTTATCTGAGCTGTGAGTTAATAACTCGACAGCCAATTCTCTCTTAGCTCTGTCCACTATTGTCTTAATCCTCGTGAGGACCAAACTATTTTAGGAATGGCAAGAGCACAAAAACCATGATTCACCAAGTCTCTTCTGGATTGTATCTGCATGTACCACCTTCAGGTATATACCACTGTACACCTGGTACATAACTGGAGGTGGACAAGATAACAGAAAACACCTTACAGCAAAACACAATAGAATTCGGGCATTGACTCTTTGGTATCTTTATACCAGTGTATGTCTTTTTAAGTCATATGCTAAATGATTTGGCAGACTTGGAATCTTGTGGAGTCATTTTTTTAAGACTACAACTAGATTCCTTTTGAGATCATTTCCCATCCTTCTCCTGGCGAAGATTTTGTGCCAAACTTTCTATAACTTTCTAATATGACATTAACAGTTCCTGACATGTCTGCAAAAATACATAACTCTAGAAACACAAGATTATAAGATGTCATATCTTGACAATATTCTCATCATTCAGCATTAAAATCATCTGCATGGATGAACTGTATTTGTTTACAAACGTTACAATTTGGATTTCGTCACTTCAACTCACTACCAGCTTCCATTGGTTATCTGCACTATTTTAGTGGGAGGAGACTGTGTGAATGAGAGGCGAACTGTTTCAAAAGTTAAGATTTCCTACTAATATTAGTTCCAGTTGGTGGATCAGATACATGCCGAATTAAACATGACATGGACTCTTGTTCACGCCAAAGCTCCACCAGTTTCTCCTCCCTTTCAACAATACTGTACAAGAGAACCGAGACTTCACGTTTTTGCCTCTTGGGAGTCCCCTCCATGCTTCTTGTTTGGTGCTGGGGATAGAAAACGCACCACTTCTTCATTATTTGCCTAAGCCAATTAAAAAGTTTTGATACCGCTAAACATGTTTGATTTTCTCAGAATGTCAAGGGGGAAAAAAAAGATTGACATAAGACAGCTGGGACTGAGTTGTATGACCACCTTCCCCCAATTAGTGGTTAAACTCTCCTGATTTCATTCTGACATTGAAAATTTTGTCAGCGCCTATAAAATTGCTTGAAAAATCATTTGGTGTGAGGCCAACATCTCAAAGAATATTGAAGTTTTTTTTTTTTCTCCAAAAGTTGTGATTTTTTATTGTTAATTTACCACTGTAATCTCAGAGAATCTCAGAATTTCTTTCTCTGAAATTTACGTCTTTAATATCCAAAATTCTGTTTTTTTTCTCTGAATATAACCTCTCTTCCCCGACTCTTTTTTTTTTTTTTATTTTTTAATTTACAACAGCTATCATAGTAAATTATTAAGTGATAGGTTTACATTTTTTAAGTTCGTCTCAAAACAATACTTACGTGAGTTTTGGTGTCTATAATTACTCCTCCAGTCCATACTGGCTGTTGAGAAATCCCTTCCTGTAGGTGATGTAGGTGATGTTAGACAAAATCTACAGTCTTTATTTTGTATAAAAGAATTTCAAAGCTTATATAAAGTCTAACAGTCTGAGTGATACAGCCCAGCTTGTAATCCTACAAAGTTAAACATTTGTACCAACATTCCACTCTGAAGTACCAAGAACGAATTTCAGTAGCAGTGGTAACTCATAATCACTCAAGTCACTACTCGATGTGTCTAACACAGACTGCTGCTGAAGCCTCATATTATCTGCACTGATGATGAACTGCTGAATTTTACACACAGCAAGGACTGTGTCTAACTTACAATGACAGCACTTAAAGAAGGGAAGTCTTTGCAGCCTGAGTGAATAGGAGGAACAACCCCACCAACCAATAACCCTTCTAATGTACATATGGGCATATCAGTGATGTTTTAAGATAAACATAAAAATGTGAACCTATCTTAAAACCAAAATATCGTCAGTGATTAATATTTAATTTGTCTTGTTTAAAAAAACATGCATTTTAAGAAAGAAGGCAAGAGAGAAAATGAGTTGAGGGAGCAAAATATGGGAGATAGAGAGTACTAAAATGAAGTCATCCTACCTGATGGGAAAGTGAAGTCACCTTCCTCACATGGGAGATATCAGGCTATGAAGAGATGCTCGTCTGTGTGTGTGTGTGTGTGTGTAGTTGCTCGTGTGTGTGCGTGCACCTAGTGGAGAAAACGTGAGGAAATGGTGAAGTCATCCAGCTTCTCCAGTGAAGCATGAACACTGCTTGCCTGCAGATGCAGTGCACCAACTGAGCCCCCACCTCAGTACCCCTCCTCCTCTTCCTCCTCTGCAACACAGCATTGTCTGATCACAATGACCATGGCAGAAAATCAGCCCAGTTTCTATCCTGTGTCTTTTACTTTGTCTTTTGTCCTATTTCACCAATTTTCAGTTACTGCTCATTAATATATTGGACCAGTTGCAGGTATTAGCCTTTTATGGAGTATCTGAGCCAGTGTTTTATCTGTATTTTATATTTGTTTTATTTTTCAATTAAGTTTTCCTAAATTTTGTTCTTTCATGGATTACACCCTCATTAACTGTTACAGTATCCATCTGTGTTGTAGAGAGTTGTAAAATGCACAAACCAGACAGACATTTGTTGTGGTTGGATGGACTCTCCTCAATTAACTATTGATAAATGTTGATTGGCTTGTCAAGTTTCACCTGTCCTGTTTGGCAAAGCCAGTAATCTGTTGAGAACAGAGCCAAGGCACTGAAAGTGGCTCATTTCACTTTATGTTGGTCTTTATGGAAACTGCACAGTGAGCTAGAAAAAATGAGGCAAGACACGACTTTGGTTACACATACATTATGCAGAGGTTGGCTAAATGTAACCGGAAAAACACTTGTAAACAGAATGATGCAGCATTTACAAAAAATAGGGCTTTTTGCATGTATTGTTGAGGTTCAGTTGGTTCAGTTTTCCCAGTTATTATCTTGTACGCTCTGTTGTTTCCTAGGGCATTTTCAGACCTATAGTTTGATTGCTTTGGTCTGAATCTGTGGATGAGTTGGTAAACTTGTTGTTTTGCCCTCGATGTTAGCTTTTTTTTTTTACACACACACACACACACACACACACACACACACACACACACACACAAAAACAAAATGTAAGACTAAAAGCCATGCAAGAACATTCACTCTGCAGAGTGTTGGACTTGAGAGTCACCATGACTTGTCTTGTACCGGAGTCAGACCCGAGTCATAAATTTGATCAGTTTGGACTCAGAAAAGACTTGGAACTTGACTTGGACTCTTGACTTCTCCTAGATTTGAGCCATTTGACTATACTATACTATACTATACTATACACCTTTTCCCAAGGATTAAAAAGTATGTTATTTAAAAAGTGTACCATGAATTAATTAATTTCCCCCCACTTCCTGAATCAACTAACATTCATTTCCAGCAAGTCGACACTTAATTCCCCTGACTGTACACTTTGTTTGAACCAATCTGACAGCATCCAGTAAAGCTGCAAGAGTGAACCACAAAGAACTAACACTGTGTTACTGAGTGCCAGTTGGAGAAAATGATACCAAAGGTTATTTTGTTTGTGTACAAAAACTACACAGTGATCAACACCAAAAGATATTGCAGCATGCAAAATGGATGGGTCAGAAATTCTGGAAACGAAGTTGCTTCCTACCTCGTTCAACATTAAGTTGCACAAAGAACAGTAAATCAAGACTAATATTAATAATAATCAGTAAGCTAATAGCTAATGTTAGCTTAACAGCTAAGTAACTTTTTAACAAACTGGTTTACATACCAATGTTTAAAAGCATTTACGAATTTTGTAAATTTGATGTATTATTGCTCTGTTGTGTAGGTGCCATACATTTGGTGTAGACCGCATTCTTATTAGCCTGGTAAGATCATCCTGATGATGTGAGTTCAACATTCTGTTTCACTCTCTGTATCAGTCTGGATTCGCTGCCGCCACAAACACCTTCAGTGGGTGGCAGTACTCACCTTGTAAGACAAACTCCATCAGCCAATCAGGTTTTTTTCAGAGTTTTCCCAAATCTAATTGTAACAACAACGAAAACAACCTGGTTTTACTTGGAAGTCCTCAAATACCAGCACTTGGTCAGTGGCTGCCAGTGTCAGACACTGATGAAAAACGCTGTTCTCTCAAGTTGGTATGATACATGACCAGTTGCCAGTATTGTTTAAGGGCGCCTGGTGGCGTCAGGGGGAAATGCAGTGGAACAACAACTAAAGTTAAGGAGGAGGAAGTCTGGGTAGGGCACATGAGAGGGGTGGTGGATGGGTCCAACAGCCACTGACTTTCCTAAACCCAACCACGTGCTTCTGTTGCTTAAACCTAACCACATGTGTGTGTTGTTAAGGGGAAAAAAAACATCAATTTGTGGTGTTGTGCCAACGAAGTACATTTATTTTGAAAAAGACTGTTTGCAAACTGTACATTTGTCTATGATACAGAGGTGTATTTTGAAAAAAGACAATGCATGTAACAGGCTGAAGTTGACACGGTGCCCCAGAACATGAACAACCAACACACCCAGGGTATCTTGCACATCATATTTCAATGTAGAAAGTCCATGATGCAACATTGATATGTGAGTTGGAGTAAGAATGTGTTGGCAAAAATGGCTTTTCCTCCAAGACACTCAAGTTTTAGGACTTGTGACTACACTTGGGACTTGCCTGTCTTGACCTCGGACCTGACTTGGACTTGAATGCAAAGACTTGAGACTTACTTGTGACTTGCAAAACAATGCCTTGTCCCATGTCTGTTAGTTAGATGTGTCTGAAGAAAGTAAATCCTGTTTACCTAGATATCAAGGGGGCAGCATATTTGTTCCTAGTTCAGGTCAGACCTCAAGCTCCAGTCAGGCTTTATCTCCTGTCTCTCTTGGGTGCTGTTGTTTTCCCAGCATGCACTTTCCATTGTTCCTTGCAGTTAAGGTTGGCCATGATGGACTGTAACAGTTACATTACCATGCTTTTAGAGCTTTAAAACATGTAAGCTTTTCCTTTACTGCTCACATCAATGAGAGACACCAGCTTTGAACACCTTCCCGAGCAGCACAGCCTCAAAGTTAATCTAAAACAACACCTCATGTTGGCGGCTGTTAATTAACCTGGGCTGCCTGTCTAAGTATGAATATTATATGGGAAAAGCAGTGGAACAGCCACAGGCTAGAACCTCCTTCTCCTGCTGTCTAGGAAGCCTGAATGGTCATTTCGCTGTAGATAACACAATATGTCGCTGTGCTCCTCGCTTTCCTTGCTGCGGGCGTTTTCCATCACAGCTGGTTGCTCAGACGCTTCACCTCCCGCTTGTTTGAATGTTGGCTGGACAATTCTGACCCTGCAGCCTTTTTCCTTCCTGTCATCCTCCTCCCCATCATCCTCTGGCTGGTCAGTCTGGACAGAGGAAATGAGGACTGTCTCATTATCGCCTCAGCTTCCTCCTGGATCCCTTCCAAACTGGAGCCGGTTTGGTTTGTCTGGATACAAGCTGGAAACAGTCAGCTGTCACCTCCGGCTGCATCTGGCTGTCTCTGGCTCTCTGTTTTAACATCCTTGTGTCCTCTCTATAGTCTGAGCCCTGTCTGACTTTGCATGCTCTGCTATGTAAATTTGTCTTTTCCCAATTTCCTTGTTTGCTTGAGTTATTGAGCTTGAGGAAAGTCCACTCAGCACTTCTGCTTTTTTTTTCTGCAGTGCCCTACTTTACATTCACATCGTATCACACGTTCACACTGGGAGCTGCCCAGTGCAGACCAGTATGTGTGACTGCCTTAAACCAGTGACCTTCTGGTTACTGACATCCTCTGAGGGTTTGTCTGATTCACTCACCTCTCTCTGATCCTGTTTTCTGATTTTGTTTTCTACGCCTGAACTTACAGTTGCCTTCTGTCTTTCTTGTTTTTCACCCTTTGCTCTTTCTCTCGTTGCCGCCGTCTGTCCTGTTTTTCTCCTTTTCCGTCTCATTTTCTCTCCCTCTGCGTGGCTCTTCCTCATGGTCTCTATCTCTGTCAGACTCTATAACCTTCTCGTCTCTCCCCTACCCTTTTTGTCTCTCAAACCTTCCTTTATAATTGGCTTTGTTTTTCTTTTGGCCTGTCTGGCTTCCTCTGTCCCCGTCTCTCTCTGTCTGGGTTTTCTCTCTCCCTCTCTGTGCAGCGCTCTCAGGCAGAGTCAGATATCTCCTTTTAAACCGTGTTATCCCTCTGTACCCATGTGCTGGCCATCTACCACGACACTACAAAGGAAGATGCTTTCCGTCTCCTTGATCCTGGATCGCAGCGCATCATTAAAGCGTTAAAACCCAGGATGATAATTCTGACAGTGATCTTGTTAGTTCAGTTCTATGAATTAAAGGTTTCTTTAAAGTAAGCACCCATGCTGATAAATTGATCTGCAGGTGGGTAACGTTGGTCCACATAGTATTAAACAAGATGTGTTGAAACAAAGTTCTCTGTGCAACTAAATCAGGTGCCTGTCAGCTCAAGGTAAGCAAACTTCCAAAGGGAAGAAGGGACTACAGCACAGTGACTGATTTGCAGCCTTTAATTGTGCAAAGAGACAATACTAAACAGGACACATTGTTACCCAGAAAATCCCATTGAAAGGAGCTGTATGGCAGTCAGAACATTAATACAGTAGCAAACCATTATTTGCTATAGATATAGTGGAATATTGGCAGAGAATGTAGTCTGTATGTGCATGTTAGTGCATGTGAGTCACTTGTGTGTCCCTATGCCTAGCTTATTGCTGCTGTTGTATGCTGCACTCACACAGTGATTATAGCACAGTTAGCACTGTTGTTAGCACTGTTTATTGAGTTAGCATTGTTAGCTGCTAGCCGCTGGCTCAGGCACCTCCATGTTGAGAACCGTCCGCACACTATCCCGCTCCAGATTCTGAATCCCAGCTCTGAATGTTGTGTACAAATCCTGTAAAAATTCTAATAAAATGATGCAGCTGCTGAGATTTTTTAATAAAACCTGCCAACTGGAGAAAAACGACATGTAAAGTAAGCGATTTTTCTAGAATAAACATCACCAATTCAAGTTAGCTGACATTTAGCACTATTATGTTGGTGTTACAACTGAACATTACTCTTTTGTTTTCAAAAATAATCACAACATTAAAATTGGCTTTAGATTTACTGATAAACTGCTGATGAATCATGTTTGGCAAAATTTTGATATCTGGCCAGCAGCCGCAAAGACTACTGTAGCTGCATGAGCTAATGTTAGCTTTAGCAGACAAGAGTGAGCTGCTAGAACATTTAAATAGATAATAGATAGATAAACTTATCAATAATATGATGTTCTAAAAGGAAGATCTGGAATACTGTTTCTATCAACCACCTATCTGTCATGCTTGACATTTAGCAAGCTAGTTAATAACTACTTGTCTGAAAATTGGTCGTTTCAAAGAGCAGATATCAAAATGACAGATTGGAGTTCATTTGTGAAACTATCATGAGACCAGCGTAAAAACTGTACAGACAGACTGAGAGCATATTAACCTCATAACAGCAAAGTATTTGTAGTTTGGCTAGCTGGAGGAATGTGAATTAGCTACACCTGCTCTGGGAACAGTTGTCATATCAACCAGAAAAGTCAGTGGTTACAGAATAAATTTTCATTTAACATGTTTACATGGCTTGTAAAGATATTGTTAGTAGTAGTAAGTAAAACTGTGCATTTTCCTTTTTTCAAATATTTTCTTGTATTTTATTATCAGTATATATTGTTGTTTATTTCCAGAACTAATTACCTCCGATGAATCAAGAGTTTCTCATTTGGAGAAATGACGGTACCTTGAATAAATAAGCAGTAGCCGTGTTAGAAAATTAAGATGTATTAACATAAGTTAGCTTCTTCCTTCTCCTTTTTTGAACATGTAGAGACCTTTAATTTATTTATTTCCTGTGAGAAATTTCATGTGAAAAATGCTTCATTGTTGATTCTCATGTTCAAAATAAATTTCATTTCATTTCATCTAGTAATTAGAAAATTACAGTCTTTCAGATCATGGCTATACTTTAGAAAAGACATCTGAGGTTCTTCACATCTGTAAAAAGCAAAAAAAAAAAAAGAGGTCCCATTCCTAGCATTTCAAGCCTTTCAGCCTTTCAGCTGCTCCTCAGGGTGATTTTAACAAAATCTCATGGACTTCTTCAGCAAATGGGGTGGCCTAGATGTTAGGGGATTCAAGTGTGGAACTTTGTCATGTAAAAACAGGTGGTTGCATATATGAGAGGAAAAGACTGTAACCCCTGTCTTGGTTAGATGTTTTTTTTAGCTTACATACTAGCCTGTATTTCAGTGACCTGGGTGGGTGTCTGTGACTGTAATGTCAGTAGCTGGAAAAAATTGAACCCACATGACCTACTAATTCTCCCCTTTCTCTGCAACCATTACTTAAGTTGCCCTTAAGCAAGGCACCAAACTCTGCAACCACTTCAGTGGAGCTAAATTGCAGTGGGCAGTAGTTGTAAATGTGAGTGTGTGAATACAAAACAGGCTGGTGAAAGAGAGCATACGTGCTGAGTCGATTATTGGCTGAATGAGCTCCGACCAAACAGACAGATCTGATCTGCCTTTAGCAGACTGCTCCTGATTAATTGAGGCGGTGGCTCATGTTGGTGAATAGTAAACAAAACCTCACTGCTGTTCTGCTTTAGCTGGGCTTGGCTGCTAACCAGAGCTGTGGATTCATTCTGTGAATCTAAGTGTGCTTTCTACAAAGTGTTGCTCTCATGAGGGGAGGAGAGTGACTCTGAGAAGTGTATCACTTGTATCTGTCATCAGAGGCTGTGAGGTGTGGTAACAAAGATGACACCCGAGCTTCTTCTCCTTGACTTTCTATTTCTCACTCTTGTTGTTTTCCAGCCTCCTTCATTTCTTCTCTCCATGCCTCCAAGTTAGCATCCATCTCTTTTGTCACACTTTCATCATCTCTTATCCTCTCTGTTTCTGTCTTTGACACCCTCTAACTTTTTTCTCCCTCTCTTATTCATTCTGTGACTCGCTCCCTCAGGCCCTAAACCATGTTGGTAGCTGTGTGCATGAAGACAAAAGCGTGCGCTGCATTCCCAGCTGCAGCCAACAGCCACCTCGCACCAACAAAGCTTATCTGCTTCTTTGGCCGTCCTTGGAGAATAAGTGAATAGACGTTTATATTTTGCCCGGGAGAATTTTTTTTCTCTCTCTCCTGTATGGAGGGCAGTTGAGCCGGAGATCGTCCTCGGTGATTTGCTGCCTGTGAAGAATGAAGATGTGCGAGGTCGGGCGTGTTCAAGGACGACTCCGGAGTCCAGCTGCTAACAGTGGAGAAGACTGTATACACAATTGTAGAAAATAAAAAATAAAATAGCTCTTGTACCTACAGTACAATTAGGAAAAAGGTAAGAAAGATCCGATGAAAATACTAGAAAATAATAATAATGAAAGGAACAAAGTTCTAAGATTTAAAAAAGAGAAAAGAAAAATCAAGAAAGCATTTTGCAAAAATGAAAAAATATATGTTTTCTTCTTCAGCTTGGCTCGCCAATTCACTTTTTCTCCAAATGAACATGCAAGTAGAAGCTGAATGAAGAGGTATATCATGCTCCTCTACAGGCTGGAATGGTGCTTTCAGAAAGTGTGAGTGTGTGTGAGAGAGTGCATTGAGGAGAACCAGCAGTACATCACAGCCTGGCTAATGGAACACTGCGCTCCTGAAGGGTCCTCAGCTCTGTCTCGTCCATCACGGCTCCCCCATCCCTCCACAGAGGATTCGAGGTAGACTGTGACACCTGAGCACACCCGCAGGACTTAAGTGCTATTTGTGCCTGTGAAGTGCCCCTGCCTCTCATGCTTGGAATTGGCAAATCTTAAGTATTTTCTCTACAACATAAAATATTCATGCCTAAATAAGCAGCAATCAAAGTTAAAGTTTGGGGAAAAAAACATCCATACAGTAGTTATTTATTATATTGAATTTAAAGTTAAAAACTCGACTAGCCTCCTTTGCCAGAACTATGTGCAACCCTGTCTTCTAAACCATATATACTTCACTCATATACTTATTTGTTTTGTACTGGGAAACATAACTGGTGCCATCATCAGTGAATGGATACCTTTTTGACTGCTCACATGTTGTACGGAGGTATTGGGGTGGATGGTGGACTTGGACTTAGTGGACCTTTTTTTCAGCTGAGCCCTTAAAACAGGCCAATCACCAGAATAAATATTGGCATTGTACAGTATGTTTCTGCAAAGAACAGATGTGTTAAATCTGAACGTTTCATATAAAACACGTCTCATAAAAAGCAGATGTGTTGAAACTTCATGCCCCCATCACCAAGGTCCTGATGTCTCAGTAAAAAAGCAAAACAAACCTGGTTTGGTTGCCACAAACACAGCTGGAAATGTACCGATGTCTCAATAAAAAAATACCCGGTTTGGTCGCGACAATCACAACTAGAAATGTCTTGACGTCTGCTTAAAAATACCCAGTTTAGTCGCCACAAACATGGCTGGAAATATCCCATTGTCTTGTTAAAAAATATTGGGTTGGTTGAAACAAACTTCACATCTCGTTACAAAGTTCCCTGCATGGTTGCCCCAAACACAGCTGGAAATGTCCCAGTTTCTCAGTTTAAAAAAATACCCAGTTTGGTCGCCACAAACACATCTAGAAATGTTGTGAAAATACCTGTTTTAGGTGTCACAAACACAGATGGAAATGTAGCATTGTCCTGTAAAAAATACTGGGCTGGTTGCTGCAAACACAGGTGAAAATGTCATGGCTCTGGCAACTGGGCTGGTCACAAACCAGTGAAAAAAGCAAGGAGAAAAACAGAAATGCCAGTCTCACATGAAATAGACTGTGTGTTCATTGAGGACCACATTGCTCATAGTGAGAAGCTGATTAAGAAAATGTGTTTTCAGTTTGCCCTGTTCTTAAAGAAATTGCATCCAAAGCCTCTTAATTCACTTCAAACCAAATCCCCGCTGAGCCAAGGTGCAGTACAACATGCTATTGATCACACTAGGTCACCTCTGTGGTGCTGACGAGCACCATTGAACACGGTAGTGTTTGCATGTGTACAGGCTTTAGATTATCGTCGCCACGTGATGAGGACATCTGCATGCCGATCAGTAGATGCCTCTAAGCCTCCATTGATTACCAATGGAGCTCCGCACTGTAACGGCTTTAAAATCTGATCTCTGGCGTCTGATGGTGTTTGTTCACAGGATTGCCTCTGTTTGCTGTAATTGCCAATTATGCAGGAAAAATGACAGCATTACATGGAGATCTGTACTGATTTCAGCATTACCGCTGCAGGTGTATTTAGATAATGTCTTCACCTAGCAGTTGTGGGTATTGATGCATAGTGATTTGCTGCTCTTCTTGGATTTACACTGTGCATTCACAGTCCTTTATTTACCCAGGAAAGACTTACAGTAGCCAAGCCCTCAGTATGGATTTATCATCCATCTGTGGTACAGTTTCTATCTTGTATGTTTCAATGAAATCAAGCCATAATAGTATAAATAGTGCTGCAGCTGACTGCTGTTTTATAGATTAATATGTTGACCTTTTTTCGATTTAACTGAGCCCAACCATTGGTTGTCTATAAATACTGATAAGAGGGTTAAAAAATCTAACAACAAACATGATTATTACTATTTATTTATTTCTACTCCTCCTCCTCGCACATATCTGAGTATTCCTCTGGTTACAGTTATTAATATATAAATACATGACACACATACACAACACATTTTTAGACATGCACACAAACACTAACATACTCCCACTAAGAAAAACAACTTGATATATGTAAGATATTCAAGTCTGTTTCATACGCCTTGTGTGTGTTTATTTCATTACACCTTTGTCTAATGTGTGACCTGTATTATGTCACACTGACAAAAAAAAAATTAAATAAGTAATTCTGATAACATTAAAGACATTTTCATACCTTTATTAGATAGTAGTGGAGAGATGAGAGGAAATATGGAGAGAAAGAGAGATTGCGAATAACGTGCAACAAAGGTCTCTGGCTGGAAGTGAACGACAGCAGCAAGAAAGAACTACGGCAGAGAAAGAGCCATATTTAAAATGAGGAGCAGTAAGGTGATAGGCTGACAGAGAAGGTGTGTCGCTGTGCTTCAGGTTGATTGTGAATCAGCTGAGGACTCAACTGACCTACCCAGATAATGACACCTAGAGATAGTAAGTGAGCATTTGTGCAAGGAGTGAATGGCAGGGTGAGAAAGAAAAATTACAGCCTGAGCATGAAAACTATTGTCTTCCTGACTGAACTTTTGCTAGAGCTTCATGAATTTAACAATCTATTTAAATATGCCCACTTCGGATTAAGAAAGTCTAAGTCTTAACGGCCATTTTTAACTATGGTCTGACCTTTACATAAACCAATCAATTGATTAACTGGGGGGGGGGGGTTAATCAATACTGAAAAAATACATCTGAAGCACTAATTGACATTTTAAACTGTCTCACACATTACTTTGGCATTCCTGCACTGCAATTTCTCTTAAGTAATAAGCAATTATCAGGTCTAATAAAATCTGTCGTGAAATACAATCCAATAGTCACTTGGCCGGGTGTAAAAAGTAAAAAATGGCCATCACATTTCTCAGAGTCCGATGTGTCATCCGCAGACTGTTTTGAAGGCTTAAACAATAAATTTCCAAAAGTCTATTGACGGTGGAGTAAAAGTGCAACAGAAGGTCAATAACCATCCAGAGAAAAGGAATGACACCTACATCAGAACATTTATCACCTCTGCTGTGATGGCTCTCAAAGCTGTCAGATAATCCTGATGGGTCGCATTTGGGCACATGCTGAAACCTAACCAGGCAGAACTGGTACATTTCCAAACCGACCTGCTAGCACCTTTCTTTTAGCTGCCAGCGACAGGTGAAAGATCCTGCTCAAAGTCAACAGATTGCAGCAGGTGCGCGGCCGCGGATGGATGAGTGTTTATGTGCTCATAGCTGATTACCCAGGAGAGCAGGGGAGATGAGCAGACAGAGGGCAGGGAGGGGACATAGAGGAAATCACGCTTGTGTCCTTCAGTGTGTGTGTGTGTTTGAGAGAGACCGGGGAGCAGAGAGCAAGAATAGGTGAGGAAAAAGCATTCTGGTGTGTATCAATGTGAGCAAGCAAGGGAATTCAATTGGTTTTTACCGTATAAAATTGATTTTCTGACAGATTGTTTGTTGCCCGTGTGTGTTGTTCATCATTATCATCACTATTATTTTTTATATTATTTTTAAAATATATTTTTAATTTATTTAAAATGTAGTTATACACTGTATTTTATTTTTTGGTAGTATCTTTTTTTTTTTTTTTTTTTTACATTTTGAGAAAATAACATTCACTCAAGGTCCACTACCTCTTTCCCTGTGCTTTCAGCTGTGTCATCATTAAAAACATCTGCAGATTAAATTTGCTCAGTTGTCAGGGAGTTATTGTCATGGAAGTCACAAGTTCTTCATCTCCTCACAAAGACCAAGGGATGTGATTGAAACCCTAGATGAACCTAGTAAGTGGATTTAACTCAAGATTATTTAGTCAAACCATAATCTCCAAGGTTAAGAAAAAAAACTTTTTTCCATAATCTCTTGATTTCCTCAGTTCCAGAGCGTCCTGATCGGCTCATATGATGTGCACAGCCTTTAGTATTCAAATAAATAGCACATGTAGGAGTCACACTTTCAGCTGCACAAGAAAAAAAAAGTTTTCTCCACTGCTCTTGGCTGTCACTGCTGCTATCTCTCACTTCACCTTGCCCTTTCCTGCCCGGTCTATCACACAGTAACAGCCTCTCTACCTGCTCCCTGAACCTGTCTACCCCCACATTTTCCTTGACGCTATATCACTGCAAGATTCTCATTCATGTCACAACCGCAGCGACCTTGGATTCATGGCTTCACAATACACTTAATCGTCTATAAATTACCTGCATGGCAATAAGGTGAGAAATAATGGCGAACAAAGATATTTTTCTTACTTTTAAGTGGTGCTTTCTTTCTTGTACTTTGATGAAGTTACACACTCTCCCATCAAGGAGCCGCTTTGTACAACCACAACCTTGGAGGTGTGGAAGGGGCAGCCCCCAAATTAAAAATACATATTTTGCCTCTTACCTATCATGCTATATATAAATCTAGATTGTTTTGGCGTGAGTTGCCGAGTGTTGGAAAAATCATCTGTAGAGATATCTGCCTTCACTCCAATATAATTGAACCAGATGACACTCTTGTAATTCTCAAAGCGTCAAAAAAAAAAAAAAAATCCACAGACCTTGTTTTAGCAGTTTTACATAGAAACTATTTTCTTCTGATCAAACTACACCCACCATGCTATCACTGCACAGAAGGAAGTTTGCATCTACTAATCATCATGTACTACTCATGGACGAGAGGCTCGTGTTTGTGACAGCCAGAAAAATGTAAACATTATTGGCATTTTCAGCTGAGCTGTAATGTTAGCTAGCTGAGTGGCGCTAGCCGAGCTAGAAGTAGCAGCTTCCTTCTGTGCCGTGATGCTGCTGGCTGGTGTAGTTCGGTGGAAGGAAAATAGTTCCGACCTGAAACTGCTCAGAACAAGGTCTGTGGATTATCTTGAGTAACTGCATCATGATTTCTGGTAAGAGATATTGCTGTTGAGTTTATCAAATGTAATTTTTTGGAACTTTAAGCACCACAAAGCCAAGTGCCATTGAGTGTAACTATATTCAAGAGAAGGCAGACATCTTTACTGCAGATATCCCCAACACTCATCGACTCACACCAAAACAATCTAAAGGGATAAATAGCACTACAGGTAAGAGCCAAAATATGTACTTTTGATTTTTGGGTGAACTGTCCCTTTAATGCCTTGCTCTGTGGACCCTCAGTAGTACAACAGACTTGTCCTGAAGTCTTTAGTTCTCAGTCACACTGCACTTGGTTTTAATGTCTGAAACCACCAGTTACACTCACTTTCCTTGATTTTGAGAGGCCTGCACATGCAGAAGCATCACTTTGCTGTCTCTAGGCAACAACAGATTCAGCTGCTGTCAGTCACCTAACTTGCATAGGTAATAACATTAGCAGTGTTGTCGATAACCAGATGAGAAATAAACAGCCTTTGCAGCTGTAACACAGCAAGCAGGTTGCTGGAAATAATTATGAGCAACTGCTTCCTTCAGTTTCATTGTTTACAGGCAGAAGAAAAGACCGCCTCTGCTCTCATTTGATTGGACAACAGAGAAATATAATATGACATAAGGCATTTTTTCAGCCTCAACTCAAAATGATTAAGTACTAATTCGAGCCAGTAACGTATATCGTTATGGAACTATGTTCAGCAGTAGTGTCACTTCATTCTCACTGGCACAGGCACCTTAGTATATAACTGTTCACTCTTATCTTAACACTTGATGTTTAGATTACCTGTTCATCATCCACCTTTTTCTGTTTATTATGTTTAGTGAGTTCAGTATTGCATCCGATCTGTGTTGTTTGATGGCACATTGTTGTTCCATATCCATGTAAACAGCAGAGCTATCCTATTACTTTCCTTCATGCCGTACTGAAAGCAATTTCCCCCGTCATATTGAAGTACAGACTGTGTTCCGCTCTGTTCCTCAGTGGACATATTTTTGGCTTTGTTGGCATGACAAGATGATGTGCAAAGTAAAATCAATTGTCTGTCTTTTCAGCAACTCGCTATTCAACTGAGGATGTTTACTTTTATTCACAATGAGCTCAGTCAAAAAAAGATAATAAAAAAAAATATCATACTGTGTATCAGTCTGAGATTAGAGTATCAGAGTGCAGCTTCATGACTACTGACAAAATCCAGATATTAAGTTATGACAGTTAACTGTGTTGGATGTTAGGGAAATTTAACAATCCTCTTTGAACATATTTACCATCTGTAAGTGTATTTTTAATTGACTTTTCATGCAAAGTGATAATTTTATTCCCAATGTAATTACACAATCATTCTTTCATTTAATATAGCCGTCTGACACCATGTCTGACTCACTGTTATTGTACCACCAACCTAATTAGGAAAGGAGGAAACCTATTAAATTTTATTTGCTTAAGTGAGAAGAGTAATAATACATAAAAATAGCAATTGAAAAATACATCGAGATATATCATAGAGATAACCCAAAAACACATGCACACACTCACACATGACCCCATATTAAAGGCTCAGTAATTTCTTAAAGAAGCTGGGCATTGTAGTTTTCAACAAACGTAACTTAAAGGAGAAGTCCAGTATTTTGCACTTTGAGCCCCATTCCTGGGTTGTTTATGATGACATAGAGTGGTTAAGACCAAAGTCTTGACGATTGCTCCTTCTCTGAGAATTTGAGAGAATTTGGCTTTCCCCTGCCTGGCTTAACAATGCTGTCTATGGCCATGTGTAAATCTGTCCTAAAACTACCCTAAAAGTTAATTTTCAAAGCCATAAAACTCACCGAGTCGTCAGTTGTGTTCGTTGATGTTCCGACATAAAAATCTTAGCAAACTTAACCACTCTTAATCACTCTATTTCATCATAAACAACCCAGTAATGGGGCTCAAAGTGCAAAATACTGGACTTCTCCTTTAAGCAGGAGTAAATAGTGCATTTGCTGGGGACTATTTTCAGCTGTGGTTGAATACACATTTGCGGCGTTAATGAGAATTTACAGCACCAGGACAAAGTTTGTGAGATTGTCTTTAAATAAACTTGTGTATTGTGTTCACGTAATGGCAGGGCATTTTGCAGAGGGAAACAGTGAGGCTCGTTGATGTTTTTAGAATAGAATAGAACAGAATAGAATAGAGTAGAAAGAACTTTACTTATCCCCAAGGGGAAATTCAGCTGTCCAGCAGCTCATAAAAGACAAAAAACAAATAAAATACATTAAAATGAGTGCACAAATAGAAATTAAATTAAGATAAAATTTGTCCATTTCACAATCCAGCCAGTTGTGGCTAATCTAATGTGTGTAAGTGTGTGTGTGTGTAACTGATTCAGGAGGTTTTAAACAGTCTTATTGCCGTGGGGACGAAGGATCTTCTGAAGTGCTCTGTTCTGCAACGCAGTGAGATGAGCCGACTGCTGTAGCTGCTCCTCTCCAGGAGGCTATAGAGAGGGTGTCTGCTATGGTCCATTATAGCTTTCAGTTTGTTCAATTGATTGATTGCAATGATTTTTTTTAGACATTCATGATCCCCAGGGGATGAACCCTACACACTTTGGTGCCACCATTGGACATTTGTGGTTTTGAGTGAAACGTCTCAGCAACTACTGGACTGATTGCAATTAACAGTCATGTTCCCCTCTTGGTGAAGTGTATCTTTGGTAACCCTCTGACGTTTTATCTAGCAGCATCATCCAGTCAAAATTTTAATTTGTTCAGTACTTTGATTTTTGACCAAATACCTACAAAACACTCCCAACAGCCTCAGGTGTACTACTTTGAGTTTAGGGCTAATTAGCAAATGTTAGCATGCTAACAAGCTAGGCTACATTGGTGAACATGGTAAACATTACAACTGCAACACTTTAGCTTGTTAACATTGTCATTTTCATACATTTGAAAGTAGAATAGAGTATTTCCTACTTCCTGCCTCTCTAAGGAGGTGGTGACTCAGACACACGTGTTGCTATACAGTTCCTCCTGAGAGTACACCTTTGTTGATTATGGATGTCACTTCCATTCCTCACTGTATTGTTTTCTCTTGGCCAGCACATTCTCGACTCTGCCAGCCAGCCATGTTGTGTCAAGGTGAATTGATCATAAGCGATGCTGAGCGGTACAATTATTTTCCCATTTTGCTGCGGTTATTGATCTTTTCCTCTGTACAGCCAGCCAGTCAAAATGGATTAGCCATCAGATTAAGCCCAAAAATTCAGTGGGAGGGTCATTCAAATAGATGAAGGGTACGCAATTTGTGTTCCTGTGGAGTTCGTTTATTTGATCTTCCTCCTCCCTCCAGAGAGCAGAGAGTCTAAAATAATTTCAGATATCGGTCTGGCAGCTCTGGATACTTCATAGTATCCATCATGATCTAATCACCACCAGTGGTATGGTGTCAGTCAACAGGGGACTCCACAGAAAGGCTGCCAGGCACAGTCCCCAAACATTAAGGCCTGAGTATAGAGGATCCTCTTCTTTGAGAATAAATGATTAAATTTCATTGCTAGAATTGCAGATTATCATTTGGGGAAATCACGCATGTATGCAACACCCTTTGGATTCTTCAAGAGCTTGATAGGGTGAGAAAATGAAAATAAAATTCTCTTGAGAAGCAGAACTTTTGATCACAAAAAATTATTCGGCAGATGATTTTGGAGCTTATGGAGCGCTTAATTAATAACAGCAGGTAATACTCAGTGGCACCCCAAGGGGTGAGGAGAGGCAGGAGGGGTGCATGGCCACCCTGATGGATAATTAGAGGCAGATATTACTGTATTTAAAGGGCTGTGGTTTGCTCATTTTTCAAGCTAGGTAGAAGGTAGGGGTATTTTATTACACTGGACAATCAATTCTGGTCTTAGTTGTTGAACATAATTAGTGTTTTAACTGTAAAATTAGGAAACCAAAGTATATGAGTATGCAGTTGCTTAATTCTCTATATTGACATAGTTTTCAACCAACATGCTCAAATCCCTGTAATTCAGTTATGGCTTTTGGTTTTGGTGTGTCACCCCAAGATTTTCAGTGGCCTCATCTGGCCACCCAAAATTTCTAGGGCCACCCCTATTGCTACATCTTTTTTAAACATAATAAATAAGTAAATATGATAACATTGATAGTACCACCACAAGACAAGACTGCATGCTATGAAACAACTACTGCTACTAAATGATCACAATTGTTTACATGTGCTAAATGAAAAGGCTAACTTCTTGGTCACATCAACACCTGAAATCAATGTAAAGGAAAGTGGACTCACAGCACTGAAGAGAACAATAACCTTGTTTGTGGTTCACAGCACAGGTCAAATATACAATGTGCAGTCCAGTGGAACAACACATTGATCCATCCAATAGTAAACTGATTGAGATTTAAAATGTAAATTTAGTACAGCTTTAGATAGACTTGGGCGGTATCTGTTTTTATTTTATACCACCATAGCAAAATGGCAAGCTCTTAGCTTTTTCAGCCTAATGAATAAACAATATGAAAGATTTTTACAGGTATGTTCCTTATTAAACAGAGAAATACAACGTACACTCAGTACAATGGTATCTCTTTCCAAGAACCAAATCCAACATTAGCTTAATTGCCTTGTCACAAACATCATAAAACCTCCTACAACAGACAGAAACAAAATAAAACTCACCAAAGCTGTCTTAGTTATCCCCACTACTTACAGTCACCATGTTTGTCATCTGTGCTACTTGTTCCACCAGAAGAAAATGACCCCTGGTGGCATGTGATGTGCACTACATACAATACATCCTTAATACAGCATCTCCATTTCAGTTTAATAGCAAGAGGAGCGTCTGTTTTTTAAGAGAAATGCAGGTCATACTGTCTTATATCCTGGTACACTGTAATACTGTGACACAGTCCAAGCCTAGATTTTGCATGAAATAATGCATAAATTGTTGTTGCTCTCTTACCTTTTATAAGTTTGAAATGGCAAGGTAAAATAATATCCTGAAATGGATAGATTATAGAGCAGTAACACTATTGCTTATATATGAAAAATGTCACATATCATCTTTGTCAACAATTCAATTTAAAGTGCAAGTAGTTTAAAACGGATTTTTGTGCGTGACAATGAAAAGGCAGTGTTGGTGAAACAGAAACAAAAGGGTCTCATCAAGTTCATTATAGGAAGTAAAACACTTTTAAGGCTTTCATACAGCAAACAACTGCCACCGCCGCTTTCATTGTTTTCACTGCAAACACGGAGGCTGCCATGCTGCCCAGGGTCGCTGTGTGACCATGGCAACCACAGAAGCTACATAGAGGGAAACTATATAGGAGCTGATTTTACTGTATCCGAGTCCCCTGAATGGTTCATCTCTTCAGCTGCAGGGATGTGTGGTTTTAAAATACAGAGCATCAACATTGCTGGGCGGCAAATGCTTACAAAGGAAGTAACATTCACTCCACTTACTCGCTCATCTAATCAAAACTAAACACCAGAATGCTGATGATATGACTGTGTCTTGATTATAAACATTTTAACAAAAAAAAAAAAAGCTGGAGAAGAAATGGGATGTCTAGTAGGAAGATAAAGTAGGGTTTATCTTTTAAAGTAGGAGTGGATAAAAGAGGAAAATGTGTGCAGAGGATGTTTCAGTCCGCACTGCGCCCAGTAAGGTGTGACACATTACTGCTGGTGTATTTCTGGTATTATTCCTGATTAAGCATGAAGCTGCCCTAATGACCTGACATGTTTGTCAGCTGCAGCCAGAACATCGCACAGCTGTCGGCGTGCTTTAGCTTACGCTGCATACTCTCATGCTGAACGGGCTTTACTGTCTCCCTCCATCCCACTTCCTGCTGGGCAAGTCAGAGACACCTGGGATCTAACACCACTGACCTCCACATGATGGTCAATATTTATGTCTGCAAAACTGGAATCAGATTTTTAGCGCAAGTTGTCTTGCACGCCCCTGCAGACAGGGTCCTGCATCTGTAGTGGGCTCTGCAGTGCACTGGGCTGAGTAGTTTGCCTGGATGGAAATGGGAATGGACAGAATCATTACCCAGCACTTTATACTTCATTCCCATTCCCAGTTGTACCCGCTGACCATCCTCTCAAGGACAAAATGAAGCTTACAGTATAGAGACCCCCCTCTTCACAGCCACCTCCAAGCTGCTGCTGAGATCAATGGCTGTCAATCTGGACATCACTCCTCAAGCTATGATGTTTGCTCCCTCAGCAGGAATATAAAGGGTGTTCTTGTGAAAGGCAGTTTCTAACTGTCCCTCCCCCAGCCTCAGCGAAGAACATTACAGCAAATGTTCAGCATAATAGGAGCAGGAAAAGGCTTTTATAAGTATACTGCAACCAAAGAGCTGCACAAGTTGACAACTTCCATTAAACGTCTCCAGAGTGAGTTGATGTATGACAGTAGAATTGTACAGTACCTGTTATCGTAATATTTGAGTGCAATGTAGCACTCTAAGCCGGGTGTTTGGCAACATCTGCAATATTTTTCTAACCATAACCAAAGTATTTTTGTTGCCTAAACCTAACCACCAACCCCTTTTTATCACTGCGCTTGTACCACTTAAAACCAGGTGTCCTTTTAGCAGCATCCGCTATCTTTGACCAACCTAATGCACATGCTGTAAATAAAGCACCTTGCTGCATATTTAGCCCTGCAGTTGGCATAAATGAACATTTAAAATAAAGGGAGAGACTGTGTGTGTCTGATTATTACTGTGGTGTTACAAGGCTTCTAACTCTGAGGGGAAAACCATTTTTATAGACTGATCTGATGAGAAGGAGATCCTCAACTTTAATGTTGCTCTCTCTCAGTATTTCATAATCTGATTTTATTTTCTGTCAGTGATGTTCAGAGGTGGTATAAGAAAAATACAATTAATTTTCTCTCTCTGCATGTTTGTGGTGCTGCTGCGGCCTTTCCGTTAATCTGACGGCATTCAACGTTTCTTGGTCCAGACCAGTAAGATTATCAATATCAATATCACCAAAAGACTGGTGCCACAATTAACACTGATTACCAAAAACAAACAACAAAACCATCACCATATGTATCAATTCAGATAGTGTAGTTTGAGTTCAGTTTGGGTTTTGGGATTTGTGATGTGGCTAAAATTACTGCAACGCAAAATGCAAATAATAGTATTCAGAGGGACTACATCTTAAGTCCCAGGATAATGTTTCTGTAGAGTTGCTATTGAATGATGTCATTGTTCAGTGCTGTGAGCACCCAAACAAGATTCCATTAAACAGGACTTGTCTATGCTCGTTTTCAGCTTCGTACATGGATTTAAGGTTTCTCCTAGAACATCTTTACATGCTTTACTGGTAAAAAACGAAACAAAACAAAACTACTTTATTTTCCCCATGCTGTATGTGCCGGAAAATCTGTATACACCCTCTGTTTGAGATGCTCCATTTCAGCACCTGTCTCTTTTAACCCCGTCCTGAAAACGCCCAGTCTGCTCTGACTAATCAGAGATTCCTGGTCTTCCAATCATCTGCATCTCTGCACCGTCTTTGCAGCCTGGGAATGACTCTAATGGAGAATAGCGACACTTCCTCCCATAAAAAAATAAAACACAAGTAAAAGCTTCTAAACACAACAAGACATGTTCCGACAAGAATCTGATCCAAAGTCGGGGAAAAATTTACAACATTGGCGACCAAGTTTAAAGGTTTCCTGATGTTAGCATGTAGCTACATGCATGTTGGCAGTTTACCTGCAGTGAGGGGATGACTGTAATGGAGAATAGCAGGATTTTCTACTATGAAAATCACCAATAAAAGCTTCTTAACACAACTGGACACGTTCCAGTGGGAATATGATCCAAAATTGGGGAGAAATTTACAACATCGGCAACTAAGTTTACATGTTTTTCTGTTGTTAGCATGAAGCTTAATTTAGCAGTGCAGGCTACGTAATGTAAACATTTGCTTCATTATTACTAACAACACGTACACTTAACACGCACTATATCATCTGAAACAAAATATGGGAAAACAGCTCCCCTCTTTAACCACAAGTATATTGGAGTACTGGCCTCAGTCAGTTTCTTTAAATCTCAGCAAATTAAACCAAAACAATTTGCATTTAGGATGACTCAAGGACACTTGCACAGGAAGGTGTATCTGTTAATGTCCATAGTTAATGTCCACAATTAATGGCTAATTTAAAAAAAGTCAGCTAAACCTGCCCAAAAGTCCAAAAAGAAACCATGCAATTCTAATTTAATGTAATTGTAACTGCGCTGCCAAGGAAATAGTATCTCAGTGCTCCTGTGCTGTTTGCAGGTAGGCCTATTTCAGTCAGGTAATATGCATGTATTTGCTGCAAAATTGGCCCCTTTCTATGCAAATGTGCCTCATTGTAAAAACAGTTCATTTCAGAAAGATCAGCGCTGATAGCCCCATGCAGTTACAGTGATATTATTAGCATCTCAGAGTTGGTAGTAATTGAGGTGCATTTAGAAGGGTGTCACACCCAGCACCCAGATCCAAATACAGTTTCTCTTTCACATTTAAATTCCTTGCCTGAATTTTTGAGAAATGCCTTATTGAAAATTTCATTTTTCTTTTTCTCTGTGCCATTATTCTGCCTAATGTTTTTTTTGGCGCAGATGCAACATTTATACTTTGTCACGAGGACACAAAAAAGGGCCAGTTGCACTCAGCTGCAAATTTTTTGGACACTGTAATATTATTAGCACAATCAAAAAATCAAACATGAATCAAACACTGACACGGGGCAGCTAGTATTTGCAAGTGATGTGTCATAGGTGGTGCCATTAGCAGGCCGCAATCCATTCTTCATGAATTTGTCCCTAAATCTTAAGGGATGCCCTCTCTAATGCCCAGGTCATCTTCACTTCTTTCGATTACCCTTGACATATTATAATCTCTGCCCACAGGATATGTGTTTATGGATATGTCAAATAGAGCGGTCTGACGGTGATGTCCATTAGGACAAAGCCACCTGGGCCTAATGAAAGACCTGATAGGGAGGCGGCAAGTCTTAATGCGCCCTTGTAGGATTAAGAAGCATCAAATAAGGAGCTTAATGTGTTGTCAGACTAAGGATCATAACACTACCACATGTCAGCTTTTTAATAAATTGCCATCTAATGAAAGATTATTGCATTTTCGCTCGACTTGTTCAGCACCAGTGACCTTGAAATAGTTTAATGAACAGATATTTGTTTGGAGACATTATCTCACCCTCACAAACACTCGTCGTTTGAGAAAATCGCAGCAAAAGCTTCTTCCATATTTAGCCTGCGAGCCGTGACATTTCTCCGGCGCCGATATTGATGCTCATGTCCATTAATTTGCTCATTTGGAGGCAATTACGCTTGATGCCATTTGTCAGTTTGCAGGCGTGTGCATTTCAGTGAGCGCGCTGCTGATTTGCACTGCTGTCTGTCAGAGTAATTAAACCACAACGAGATGTGGAGCACCTGATTGATTTCTTTAACCTATTTTGTGTAGAAAATGGCTCAAATGGATTTTGCAATGACATCAGTAAAGCTCATATGTGGGCATTCAACACATACACACACAAACCAGCTGCTCTCTGACCAGTCAGGAGGCTGTCACACTGTCAAGCCATTAGCGACTCTTGAGCTGATAGATTGTTGCAATCACAGACAAAGGCAAGAAAATCTGCTCAAATGTGTGAAAGCGTGGACAAAGTGTTTCATTTTGCAAATGCTTTTAATGCACGCTTCTGCTATCCTGTCTTTCTGGGTCCTACAAGCCTTCTGTGGTGTCTGCTTGGCTTTATTTTTGGTGGAATTTGAAGTGGTGCAAGGCGGTCACCAGGGAACCAATTACTCTTTCAAAGATTGCCTGGTTTCATCTATTTTTTATGGGAGGTACGGCATGGAGGGGCTTTCTCATACCAAAGCCCCCTGTCGTTCTCCCAGACCATCCATTCACAGGCAGCCTTCCTCACTATGAGGAGTGCCACCTCTCATGACACAGGTAATGATAATAAGGTCTTGTAGAACATTGTGCTTAGGCTCAGGGATCTGTCAGCTGCCGTACCTTACCTTTCATTTCTCTTTTCTACAGACTAGGATCATTGTAAATATTTGAATTACAGCTCTTGTATTTGTTTTGAGGAGTGCTGGTTGTCTAGCAACTGAATCTTTTCTGCTGTTACTCTCAATATTGCTTTGAAAAAGAATTAAAGGCACATTCCCCCAAATATACTTCAATTCAAACAGTGCTGACTGGGTCCATCACTTCCCGTAATTCGAACTGATAAATTGTAAATGCTCATGTCTTTGTCGCAACCTCTGTTTGTAACTAAAGACTGTATAAAATAATGGACGCAGCTTCCGTGACATCACCCATTGACTTGTGGGCTGCAGTTTTGCAGCCTTGAGTTTGGCATTTTGGCTTTCTCCATCTTAGTTTTTTTGGGGCCAGAAGTGACCATATTCAGGGTGAGAAGCTGTCGCTGTGGAAGAGCAATGGGTGGAGCTGACTGAGAAGCCGAGGACACTATTGGCAGCCCCGCTCTTTATTATGTGTAACTTTAAGCTTTGATAAAAACGTGAATGGTTGAGTTATATAAAAATTCAACTCCTGTACAGTTGTCATGAATGGGGGACTTATCTATAGAGACCGAAACTGTTTTTTTGCACCAGGCTGTAAACACGTTTATTTCTGCTGTAAAGTTTTGCATTTTAACATGACTGTCTATGGGGATTGACCTTGTTTTGGAGTCAGCCTCGAATGGCCATTTCAGGAACTGCAGTTCTGTGCTGGCTTCATTTTTCAGCGCTGAGGGTTACCGCTTGTTTTTAACTCAAGCTTTGTGTGAAAACTTGTAGTTTTCAAGCTCAGTTCAATTTAAAGGTACGCTGTGTAGCTGTTGACCACTAGTAGCGCTATGGAGCAGTGTTTTTATGAGTGTCCCTGTTAGTTTTATGTACACATGGGGGTAATGCAATACATGCACATGGTTTCAAGCTGTTCCACAGATTGAATGTTAGTGGTGTAACTGAACTAAAGTGCGTTTGGCTCAAATACTTCCAGAAAATTTGCTCTGTAAATGTTTTATAAAAATGGACATGTTTGTATCAGCTATCTGCAATTAGCATACTGCCACACCCCCATTTCTCTATATTAGGAAATCCGTTTGCTTGGAAGTGAATCATTGACAAAGTGGTGAAGTTGTTTCTATACACATATGAAGTCCCAGACACACCAGTGTCAGGGCGTCAGTGAGCATCTTTGAATGTCTTGGCAGTCGGAAACAGCTGGCAAGGTGTTTGTCACTCTCTCCAAACATGTTGGTCTCTGAGGACACACTCTCTCCTGAGAGGGGCTGCAATATCTTCCAGCAAGGCTAATGTCATCTTAGCACCTGCTAGGAGGTAAATCAGAATGTTTTGTATACCCTGGATGCCCTGAATTATAATGATAATAATAATAATAATGATTTCATGGTACTAGAAATTGGTGGGAGCTGATCTTTACAGGCAGATTCAATAAAAACAATGAAAACCAAAACTGTTAAATTTCATTATGGACATTCGCATGTAGCCCATTGTAGGCAGGACTTGGACACTCATTTTTGTTATGGTTTAAAATTTCAACTATAGCAGAAATTGAATCAACAAATTAATGGTTTTAAATATTGTTGTCTGTACCTTTTGTGTGTACGTATGGTCTGAGGCATTTACAAAATTGTTTTTGCACAGTACGAACAATTCAGTTTAGCAAATCCCGTTGAAGCCCAGATTACACAGTGATTTAAGCACAGATTTGTGTGTGCACTCCATTTGTGAATGAGGCCTGGTGTGTTTTGGTGAGATACATTAAATGTAAACGTGACTTTGTTTACAAAAAAAAAAAAAAAAAAAGAAATGGGATACCTTAACCCTGATAAAATAACATTAAGGTTACTCTGACCTCCAGAGCAAAAGAGGACATGATAATGATTTATAATTAATCAATTAAATGAAAAAATTAAATAAAATAAGATTAAATAAGGTTGCAAATAAGTAGTTGCAGCATTAAATGGAAATATGATCATAAATTACACATCAGAATATTTTTTGTGCCATGGCAGGACATTCCCCTGCCATTAGGAAATCAAGAGTATTGGGTGTGTAATGCTTGACTTATAGTACAATGAAATACTGCACACCAACAACACCACGCTGCAAACTGGAAACTAATGCCCAACGAGGGAGGGGGAAGAAACACGTGTCAGCAAAATGTTAATGTTGTTCCTCATTACTGCTGTGCCGTTGGAAATGGCACATGAAATAAACCATCTCCCTCTATTGTCAACGCATTATGGCTGAAGCACCATGTTGCAGAGCACGGGGGGGGGGGGGGGGCTGCTGGGGAAAAGGGGTGAGGTGTTGAATTATGGGAATGATCCGGTGGTACCATAGGTGCGCTCAAGGCTCATGTCCCTCCGCTATATATTTCTGCCTCTTTCATCACAGCTCCACTGTGCGCACCTCATACATGTAAAGCAGCTTTTTGATGGAGCGGAGGGCAAAGAGGAAAAAGAGTGTCAGAAGGGAAGATGAGTGGAGAGGGCAGTGAAACGGAAAGATTGTTTTCATTAATCTTTATTTATTCAGAGAACGTTGACTGAGCGCACATGCTCTTTCTCTGCTACACCCTGTTTTGTATTCACATTTGCACCCATTTACACCTGGGACCTGCCCAGCCTCTCAATGTCTGGCCACTGAGCAGCTCACTAGAACAATTGGGGGTTAAGTGCTTTGCACAGGGGCACCTTGACAACAGTAATTAAGGCTGCAAGGAGTTTGTTTGTCACTTTCCCTGCCCAGATTTTCCAGTAATGTTTATGTCACAGAGCAGCTTGTCTAAACTACAGAATAGTGCCACCTCAGGAGTCGGAATCTGTTTGCATCAAGCAGTTAGTTTGACCTCTGCTGTGTTTTCTCTTCAGATGATTTTACATTTAAACCTGTATTTTAGTCTTTATTATTTTGACCATATGTTTTTGTAGGGGCCTGTGATAACATTTCACTCACTGAATTAATTACTGAAATTAGTGGATGTGCTGACAGGGCTATAAAAGTACAAAGGGGCACATTTGGTCATCACAAACCTCCATTTTAGGCATTTCATCTTGCTATGAGTATATGCACCCAACATGATGACATGGTTATAATCAGTTTTCATTTAGAAAATCTGTGTAAGCACCTGGGCATCTTAAGTACAAGCTGAACCAAAATGTAATGGATTTGTTTTAAAACCTTGTTTGTATAGTTGACTTATGTGAACCAAAAACTAATACAGAAAGACAGTGAAGCAAACCGTCCTTCTCAGGCACACAGAGAACATGCATGAATGGATTTTCACCAATGCATAAGGGGCTTTCCAGCACCTTATATTACAGTGCTACAGACAGTATTTCAAACTGATGCCATCTGGCGATGTTATAAAGTGACGCCACCCTGTGTCATATCATACTGATGATGTTACCACCAGTGTTTCATACTGATCCTGCCAGGCAGCATGTACCACCACGAAAGGTGCCGTTTTGCATTAGTGTCTGATACCGAAGCCACTGACAAAAGTCAACTTGAAAACAGGCTGTTTTTATTCTTACAATACTACACTCTTGAAGTCATAAAGAACTTTGGTAGAACCACAGCTTGTGTAGTCTCCTGGCATCGATGTACTGTTGACATCTTGACACACTGAAATGGGACTGCAGAGAATAACATTTTGCCCCCATTTCTTTTTTCACCCAATTTCTTATTAAATGAACAGGTCACACAACTAACAACAAAAGTTTGTTTTTTTTAGGAAGTTGTTCGTGGCTCCCAGGTGTCCATAGCCAAAAATGCTAATTGCACCTGGGGCGGAATAGCCAATGTGATGATATACACCAGGGTATATACGTATATTCTTGGGTGGCCTGACATTGAAACATCGAAATATGATGTTAACACGAAGTGGTCTATTCAGCTATTCTGCCAAAGTTTACACACACAGTGTACATTCAGCAGCCTTTTACATCCTAAAAACTGAAAATAACTCAATTAAGTTTAAAAATGATAAGCCAGCATTGACACACACAGGATTCAAACCCCAGTCTCCTGTGTAAAAATCCTGTGCTTGACCCATTCATTCACCCCATCTTACCTCCTCCATGGACTGTGTCCCTCTTTATACTACATCACCTGACTTTCTGGGTGTACATTAGGGAGTGTTTTCTCGCAAACTTACCAATTTAATCTCTGAAAATGTACAAGCCAACCATGTACTCAATCACAAGCACACAGTGGGACCCCTAATAACGCATTGTAGGGATGGGTTTAAATAGCCTAATAGCTGTAGTGTGACTATTTTCACTCAGGTGCAAATAGACAGTAATTTCCAGCTATGTTTGTGGCAACTAAACCGAGTATTTTAAGCCACAACATGATCTTTTCCCATCCCTAACCAAGTGGTTTTTGTGCTAAAGCCTATCCACATGTTGGACTTGTATGATGGCATCAAGTGGTACCGCCCACTGTTTTAGCAAATTTCAGCATTTGTTTATCTATGTGAGTAATTTCATCTAGTGTTAGGATAGTGGAGGTAATGAGGATTTTGGCAGCTTTAGAGGTGGAGGAGGGGCGGAAAGTGGTCAGCAGTGTGAGAGGAAGTGTGTTGGGGTTCAAGGTTGTGTTTCTGAATTACAGAGGAGGGGCAGAGTAATGCCTCAAACAAAGGTCACAGCACATATCTGCCTGCTCTTAATCTGAGTGAAGGTGTGTAATTGGGATGTTAATGGAGAGGATAATGATCCAGTGCGACCCCTGTTGCCACCGTGGGGCCCCTCCACACACCAGTGCTCTCCAGCGCCGCTGCTACCATCCTTTCTGTTAACAGACACTGAAAAGCGAGACCATTATTACATGCAGAGTTAACAGGACCCCAAGCATATCATTATGGTGTGATTGTAGAGAGTTATTACTGTTTGCAGGAGTGCAGCTGACAAGGCTCCTGGCCCGCGCTTTCAGACCGCCAATTTACATTTCTGGTCAGCGCTGGCCGCCCGCTCCCGCTGGCACTGTTCTCAATTCCACGCTCTGTTGCACATGGATTTCCAGAAAAGTATTGACAAATGAAATTTTTCTTGCCAAAATGCAATGTATCCATTTTGGAAAAACAGGTTTTTTTTCTTGCTTAATATTTAAAGAAAAACACAGATGATAGCAAAATGTTTATATTATCCAAAAGGAGGGTTAAGATTCCTGAAACCTTAAAGGATATTGAAGCCAGCAATCATTTTCTCTTTGAACGGTTCCAGTTTTTGAAACAGTGGATGTCATTTTGGAATGAGACCTGCATTATTGATTACTGTGTTTCCAGTCAGTGAGAATCTGCAAGGGTTTTTGTAGATGCATCTGTGATTCAGACCAACAGATTCAGCCTTTTATTCTTTTCTATCCAAAATCTGAAGCCAGGCATCCAATAAAAGATTCAATTTCAGCTGTCTAAATCTTATCAGCACATCATAAAGACTTGATTCTGCATTTCATCTAAATACTCAGTGTAGATACTGTTAGTTTTGAATATAGCTGGCAGGTTTGGTTCTTTATTTGGCGAGTGAAGGCAGGGGATGATCCATAAAAACTTGGATCCAGCAGCCACTGTGGCCTGCAGTTTCCTGGCATGATATTAGTGTTGGCCTCGGAGATCAACTAACACAGGGTGTTGTTGGATTTTATTTCTCCTCATTTAAACGGCAGGTTAGTTCAGAGTAATGGCATGTCCACAGCAAGCATGTTCGGAGCAGATTATTGGCTTGGTGAGATCTGTTGTGTGACACAAAAAGAGAACAAAGAGATGCCCGAAAGTCCTCTTCAAAGGGGACTACAATGTAGTTTAGGAATAAAGGGTTCAGTATGCTTCAAAGGAATGAGGTGGTACAATGTGTCATCCATCCATGTCTACAGGCGCAAGTATTGTGAATGGCCATATTCAGAGGCGGAGCAGAAACCCTGCTGTCACAGCCGCACAATGGTGTTGTGCACACAAAAAGTGATGGAAGTAGTTCTGAGAAAAATGAAAAAATGAGCACTTGCGGGAAACCCTGGCTACTCATACACGTCTGCGCACTTGTTGCATATAGCCCCTACCAATTGTGCCATCAGAAAAGGGATTCAGTCAGGGCCACTTTAGTCAAAGAAAACTTTATTTCCATTTGCAGTATTATACTATATTGGCAGTTTGGCTCCATTCTGGGGCCTTTCTGCCTTTCCTTGGCCTACACGGAAAGCCTAAGATGGAGAGAGCACGACCCTTGGCCCTGTCACGTACCTACATGGAAAGCTTAATGCAGAGAAACCAGAAATGGTATTTAATATTTCTAACTACATTTTCATTAGTTTATAATCACCTGAAGAAAGAATTGTTTCTTCAGTGGCCCAGAATGGACAAACCAAACATTGGCTTTAGATAAAGCCATTTGCCTTTGCACCTTTTTGCGTTGGCAGCTGTTGTTCTACACCCTTTGCACATGAGAGTTTCAGTTCTGCAACCTCACCACTAGGTGTCACTAAATCCTACACACTGGACCTTTAAGAGTTTAAAGAAGACTAATTCAAAAGCTGGTGTGTTTTGATTGTCTTGTGGAAATTTTTGATGTACATTTTCTGGCGTTCTGGTTAAGCTTTGGTTGGTCCACTGGTTCCCAAACTTGGGATCAGATGCCTATAGGGTCATAAGATGAATCTGAGCTGTTATTATGGTGAAAGACAGAAGGGAAAACAAAGCTTTGCCAGCCATAGAAATTTGTTTTTGAATTTCTAATTTGACCACTTTGAACCTTAAAAAAACAGGTGAAGAATTTTGAGTGGAAATGCCTCTTTGGTCGAACGACTAACAATTCATACACATCTGAAAATGACAAATCGTAATCTGAAAAACAGCATAGAGCAGCATAAAATTGAAATTCTCATTTGAAATAAATTTGAAACACTCAAGTATAAGTGCTTTTTAAAAATTTTACTTAAGAACAGAACTTCAGTAAATGTACTTAGTTGCCTTCCAACGCTGCTTTCTTGTTCTGTTCAGTTTTAGCAGTGTTGCTGTTTCCCTATCCAAATAATCAACATGTTGTGTTTTTTGCTGATATTTGTATTTCCTTAGATGAAATATATGATTGTCTCCTCTCATATTAACCACTGTGCATCAGAATAATAGCTCAGAAACACAAAACTCCAACATGAATTTGCTTCAGCAGCCTGTGGTCGCAGTTCAGACGGACCACCAAAGTAGTGAAGACATGACAGATGATGAGGAGCTTTGACAGCCTCCCTCCAGTCAGAGTGATCTCATTCTTTACTGGGACTACTGGCACCTTGATCCACAATATGAGAGAGAAGAGTACGCCACACACTGCTCAATCACCAACCCCCCTCCGATCCTCCGGAGACCTGCTCCGCATGACGGCATGTCACTATTTTTAAAACATGCCGTCATCGAGATCGCTTGCGTGCATGCGACCCCCCCTCCTCAGGCACCGGTGCTGTGAATCCCAGCCCCACCCAGCTCAACTCAGTGGGGTGTCTGACTACGCTTGCATTGAAAAAACCAACTCCCCATGAATAATGAAAAGGGTTTTTTAGCATGCAGTGTGTGTGTTGCTGGGTTTGTCTAGAGATTTAGAGTGTGGTGAGAAACGGCCTCCATTCTGCTGGTAGAGCAGTTAACACGACAACATGCACCTGACCGGCTGCTTAAACTGCAAATTCTATAAGGTGCTGTGAACATTATACAGAGGTGAACGGAAATGACTAGTGTTACATGTGAGTCACCTTAAGGCACTGACATATGTCGGATGTGTCAGTGCATGTGTAGGGTGATAATGAGCTGTGTGTTTGGAGAATGCTGTGAATGAATGTGGAGTTGTACATCTGCAAGTGTCTTAATGCAGATTCCTAGGCTCTAACTTTAACTATTGCTAAATCCACAAGAGAAATTATTCAGAAACAGTCCAAATGTAGCTCTTGTTTCAGCTGCTGAAAGTTAAAAGAAACCGCATAATCACAAATAGTTATTCAGCTCCCCTATTAGCAGGATGAATGCACAGAGGGCAGCTAATGCAGTGATTTGAGCGTGTAATCCAGGATTAAAAAGTGAAGACCGGCTGATATCCAAAATGCAAATAAATCCTTGCAGTGGCATAAAGTTTGCTAGAGAACTGTGGCAAGTAAACAAGAATCTTTTTATTAGTTTTTTTTTCCAGCTCAACACATGTGGATCTCCTTTAAGTGGCCGACTGTTGAGTTCTCTTTCTTCTGATCTCTCTTCCAGTCTCAAAGCCCTCCATCTGTATGAGAACCAACAATGGTAATCGCTGTAGCTAACAAACTATGCTAATGGTGGATAAACAGCTTTGCATGGTTTGTTCTGTAGATTTAAATGTTAGTTCAAAACTTTTGTTCTTCAAGAGTTGTTCTCACATTGTTTATGAGAGGTTTTATCACCATTGCGGGGTTAACTGCGAAGTAGCCTATTTGTGGGGTGGGTAATGCTTTTGTCTCACAGTTTTACATTGTGCTGTTATGATAATGGCAGCTGTAATTCCTAAAAGTCAATTGTTGATCTAAAACCATACTTCAGTAGTGCTACTGAAATTGTCACATACAAAGTATAACACACAAAACATATTTAAGTGCATGAAAACTGCTTTCACAGAAGCACAGTTAGCCTGCTAGCATGTAATTTGAAACGGCCTCTAAAGCTCTGAAAATTTGCATTGCATTACTCGCATGACTTTGAACTATTTTGTATTGACTTGCTTTATACGTGTGAATAACTGAAATCGCTAATTTGATGAATTAACTTCTGCCAGTATGTCCTCTGCATCATATGTCCCTGGAGAATCTCATTGTTGATTGGCTACTGGCTATAATGTCTAATTGCATCTTTACATTGACTTTGGGCTACATGTAATTCACTAGTGCTAAATGTTTTGTTCATGCCAGGTGTGAAAACAACATTATGCTGTCTTCAAACCATAGTGCGTATATAGCTACAGATGGACTATGCGTCTCCACTAACTCCTTCTGAACAAAAGTGAAGCCAAAATATCCCAGATACAACTGCTGCCATCTTGCCCAGGTGATGTCATTTGGAGCCAGAAGTTTCTGCCCATCCGACCAGTCGTAAGCAGTGCCATTGCAAACCAAACTTATCAGAAAAACACTTGAACACACATCAGTGTGATAAAATGAGAGAAACCATCTTTGGGAAAAAAATATTTGACGTGTACACTGATTTGTTTTAATTTGGCCTATGTCAATTTGCAAACATGGTGGTGGTGAGTGTTATGACCTATACTGCCGCCAGCCTCAAGGAGGCAATCAGGATATTCTGGCTTCACTTATAGAGAGCTGTCATGTCATCCATCTTGTACTTGGTACTGTGTTATTTAGCTACATTAGCTGATGATATCTAACTTTATATGCATTTTGGTGCACAGAGATGCAATGGGGCAGCAAAATGTGACTTTAAAATGGGGCTCAGACACTATCAAATGCATAGATCATATACAAACTTGAAATGAAGGTGTTTTGTTGCAAGAGGCAGACAAACGCAAGCTCATGACAATGTAATCTAACTACGTCAACAAGCACTTGGTCAGTAACTATGTAGCTGGTCATGCTGTTGCATTGTGGCTTATAGTGTGGGATAATTGCTCGTTCACTTTCTTGTTAAGAGTTTCACAAGAAGACTGATACCAAAATTGTTTACGCTGTATGGAGCTGGAGCCAGGAGAATATTTTCTTACAGTAGGGTTGCATGAAGACTGAAAGCAGGGAAGGCCTGACTCAAAATCAAAATTCATCAATTGTCATTTTAATGTTCATTTATGTTATGGATGTATTTTTAAAAGATTAGTCATGTGTTGGCTACCGAGTTTTAGAGGTATTTGTAGATATATTTTTGTACTTTGGAGGGAGGAAGGCTAGTTTTTTTCCCTGCTTCCAGTCTTTATGCTAGCTAATTGCCTTTTGGTGCTAGCTTTAGCTTTTTTTTTTTCAGTACAGCCTTAAAAGTGGTATTAAGTGATGCAGGAATGAATCCTAAAATGAGGAAATGAGTTGGCATTTTTGCGCTTCTGGTCCCATTGTTTTAAAATCAGTGGTTTGGGTTTTTGGTTAGATGCCTGAAACAAGGTCTGTGGTTAATGCAAGCTTTAGAAGTGTTTACTATTTGTTCTATAGGATAAAATATATCAGTAAATATTCCACTTGTGAATTTTAAAGCTTTTAGGTGTCTTTAAAAAGGCAGTCGCTAACAAGTGGCTAAATAATGTCAGAACACCGTCACACCGAACGCGGCTTGACAGCCTCGTTATGGTGGGGACTTAAGTCATACAACTGTGGTGTAGTTTATAGCCTAACTTTAGCTTTTTACTTCTAGTGATTGCATTTACACTTCAAAAATCATAAAAGTCGTATTCATTAATGAAGATTCTATTAATCCGTTGGAAAAATCCCATTGGCTTTTCATCGAGGGAACCAGAGCGATGCCAACTTCCGGGTCAGCCTCCAGAAAAAAACAAAACAAAACATCATCCCTGCAGCACTCCATTGAGATTCTTATCTTAAAAAAAAGGTAAATAAGTGTATGAAGCTGATATTGCAGACTGGCAAAGAATTGTGTCTTATTTCCAAGGCAATACAAGTGGGAGAAGGAGAAAAGTTGCAACCACAGAAAAGCAATCTGCCTCCTAGTGTAGCATTAGCTTGGCTTTATTACAGACTGAAGGGCTCCCAGCATGTAATATAGTTGTTGGTCTTAAAGCAGCTGATTTATGTTTCTCCTGTTGAGTCTCACACGTTGCTCATCTCAGAGCTGCTGTTTGTTTCTGTTGTCACTTAATTCATTCAGTTGTAGTGCCAGGGGAGATCTGTATTTGCTTTGAAATTCTTTTTAGTAACCAAACTGTGTGAACTTCAAGAGGTGTTTTCTGAGGTGCTGCAGAGGAATAACTGGATACCTCTTGGAAGCAGCAATTTTCTTGGATTATTTGTTTATTTAAAGTCATTAAAACTTGAAACGATTTAATCAAAATTGGAAGAGAAGTCATGAAATTCCTGGAGCACACACTGTAAAATCACCCAATGTAAAATCACCTCTTTACCCTGCAGCACCTGACACTGATACACACATGTACACACACACATACATCTTACAATAGCTGGTGTTCCCTCCACGGCAGGTGTGTAGGAGCTTGTAATGATGCCCTGGGAGGCTGGCTGCTTTTATGAGTGAACCCTGGCACTGAGCACGCACCGCGCCAGGCATCACACCTCTGTCTCAGACTGGACCTCATTAATTCACACCCAGTGACTTCTTTTCCTTTCTCGCTCACCCACCTAATAGCCCCGACACAGCTGGTTCACAGGTGAGCTGTTGCCTCGTACACCTCACAAGAGGAGAGCTGGATGTTGCTACATGTTGAAATCTTAGCGCAGATGGGAAGCTTGCACAGAATTACTTTTTCAGTCACCACTGACCAACTGAGCAATATCCACAAAATTTATCATTCTGATATTTTTGGCACAGTAGGCCAACTTCAACTTCTAATAGCCTGATATTATCAGGACTAGATTTAATGAAAACCAGGGGTGATTGATACAGTCTCAATTAAGTCATTTACAGTTATCATGCAGATGTGAATGCCAAGCAGAGAGATTCACTGTTCATTTCCTGAAGAAATGGTGACATTTTGAACAATCTCTGAGCCTATTGGCTATCAGTCAGATGATGATAAGCCTCTGGGCACAACAGCCAATTTTTCAGAGGATCCAGTGCTACAAGAGGATAGCTGGGCCAAGATTTCCTCTTCAGAATGTGAGCATGACTGGTTGTCCATCTCTATGTTTCAGTTCTTTGATTGTCTGGCGACCTGTCTCTCTGCCTGCAGCCCCCCGCGACCCTTACGACAATAAGCACTTACAGAAAATGGATGGATTCATGGACTTTTTCTTCTGTGTGTCAGTCATTTTGCTGAATCTCCATTAACAGATATCTGCAAATAAATGAACAAAAAAAGCTAATATAAATCTATCTTGTCATTAGATGATAGCTGATGGGTTCAGAGATTGCATTTCGGCCTGTGCACGGACTGTCTATTTGTAGGCAACCAAAGCCTGCTCAAACAAGACTGGTCAATACTACGCTGACTACAAATGGACCAAAAATCTTTTCCTGTAATCTACAGATTTTGCATTCATATGCAGATATCTGATTTTATACATTGCATTTTGAGAAGCAGGCTCATTTTGCTATTCATTAGATGGGAAGATGGATACCATTCTCAAGATGAGCAGGGATGTGATTAGCTTAGCTTAGCTTAAAGGCTGGAGGCATGGGGGGAAACGGCTATAGGTTAAGAGATACATCATGTTATTTTGGATGTTCTAGAGGTGCTTGTAGTCCCATTTTTTAACTATGGAAAGAGCCATGTTTTCTGTTTCCCCTTGCCCTCATTATTATGCTAAGCTAATCGACTCCTGCCTCTAAGCACATAATCAGCAAGAAAATGCTTATGGATATATTCAAAATGTTGAACTATTGCATCAAGACCAATGAGACACATTTTGCTACAGTAACCACAATTGACAATGGTTCTTCCATGAGTAATGACAGTGATTTAAGGTAACAGGCTATATTTTCTGACTTTTTATGAATTCTTTTTTGTGTGAAATATTGGATACGTTTACGTCTTTGAGCCTCTGAGAGTATTTCAAATAAAGCTATGTGAAAATAAATAGTCATTCAATGATTGACCTATTTACAACTCTGTCAAGGGGCCACAAGTGCTTCATTTCACACAGACTCAAAAGGTGAAGTGCTATATAGTAGTGCGTGTGTATATAGACAGTATTTGTAACTTACAGGTCAAGAGAACCTGGTCATGCTCGTATTATGCTTTCTTGTTCTTCATAGAGAAGGGAATCTCCAATGTTGGTGCTGTTTGGCTGCATTTAAGATCAGTACTGTTTGGAGTAGTTATTTATTTGGAACTCAAGTATTTTTTTACTTTATATTTGTTGCTGCTTATGGATGGTGACTTTAGTTTATCAGCATGGTAGTAGTATCAACTGGTGTTTTGACTAGAAAGGTATCAAAGCAAATATAAAACAAGCCAAATTTTCTACCTGCAGTGCTGCGTCCTTTGCCTTTTTCTATCTTCCTGACCATGTCTCCTTCCCTCCCTCCCTTGGTGAAAACTCATTCCTTGACTCTTGGTTTTCAGTGTTCTGTCCACGTGCCTTTGTTGTCTCTTTCCATCTTCTCTGCGAGTCAGATTTAAAACGCTCAGCGGCTGCATCTGATGGGAACACTCATCCTCCCCCTCAGACCTGAACATAATGCCCCCCCTGCTTTGTCCCTCCTCACCTTCACCTCAGCACTGACCTGCTTCCCCCAACATCAATGCTGTGTGCACAAGGTGGCCTCTCATAAATTCAATTCAATATTAGCCCTGATCCTGCACATCAACAAGTTCACAGCTTCTGATTGCCGTTCATTCAACTCTTGAAATGCTCCCCCCCTCCTTCCCCTTTCTTCCTGAGGTTAAGGTAAATTTGATCTCCTTCTTTGTGCTGAAAGGAACCACAATGCTGGATGTGGAAATTGCCAGAGAAATTAGATTTTGTGTTGTATCATCTGGGCAGGTGGGGTTTGGGGTTACAATTCAATACACGCAAAATGCTAAACTAGTTTCAATCAAAGACAAAGCCGTGAAAATGAAATTACTTTTCTGGAATTTTGCTTTAATCTCATCCTGTATAAACATGTTCATGGGGTTTCTCTGTCAAACACCCCAGCAGCCATGTGCTTAGAGTCGGCGTCTGGTGTTAGTTTTTCTGCATTTGCATGGTGTTGGCATGTAATTTAAGATACATGACCGTGCATGGCAATTTAATTAGATTGCTTTTTTAAAAATGTGAATTCACCCCTCGTTGGAATTTGATTTGCACCAAACAACCCCTGGGCTGTTCATTTTGCGTGACAGGCAGACTGACACACATTAGGTGCCGTTCCATGTAGTGCTGAGATAGACGTCTGGCATTACCCATTTTGTAGCGGCATCCTGATTTAATTTACTGCCACGCTGTACTGGAGTTGCCTTTTTTTAAGCCCAGCATTAAATCCTCATTTTTTATCCCAACTGCTGTCGCAGAACGCTGTTTCTGTGGCTATTGTTTACAGTCCACAAAGATGTCTATCACAAGCTGTTGTTCGTTCTGTCAACTTACAGCGTCTGGATATTAAATAGGGCTAAAGCAGCCCTTTGATAAGGTTTCATAGAACCTACAACAGCTGCCTATTTAGTCTCACCTACAGATATTTTTGGCTCAGTGACCAGGGTCTCCCATGGGAGCCGAAGATGTTTTGCTCTGGAATATTGATTTCTCTGTGGTAGGTCAGGCCCCAGCTCCTGCTGCCTTGTGATGGGGGTGATGCCACATGGAAAACATCAGATTCTGTCCTGCCTCGTGTCAGCATAGGCCCTCTGGCATGAGGCAATTGATAATAAAAGGATGCTGTCCCATGAAAGCCAGTCTCACATTTTTGGGGTGACATTTCTTCTTATAAATCACAACAAAATTACACCTAAAGTCACAGCAAGACTAAAGTCTACAGTCTGAGCTAGTGGCTCTGTTTAGCTGTACCAACCAGGTCTCTCTCCCATCTTGTCTCATTATCCCTTGACCTCGGATGCCTACGTTTTTTTTTCTAAACCACATGTGTTTGTTGCCTGAACCCAAGGAAATCAACTCAAAAATGAAGGGTTTTAACTTTGTTGTAAGATTATTTTGAAAAAGAGTGTATGCATGTAACGAGCAAAAACTGTACATTTCCTGTGAAAGCGGAAGTGTACTTTGAAAAGACAGACTGCATGTAACAAGCGTAAACTAACATGCTGTCAGAGAATATCCAAAACTGAGAATATCCAATTTGATGAGTTAGGAATAAGAATGTGTTCAGTGAGAGAATTGCCAAAATGATTAGGACTTATTCTCTGCGTACCATGTTACCAAACTGTCATGGCATTTTATCAAATAGTTGTTAAGAAATATCTGTCTGGACTGAAGTGGTGGACTGACACACTGACATTGCCATTCCTCATGCTGTGCCTCTAAACACACAAAAAAAATCCCCCTAAAGGCAAAGAGGAAAAAAAGGCACGGTGTTTGAAAAACTACTTTTCATTTTTTTCTTCCATTTCTGGCACCAGACACGCCAACCTGGCCTCGTTTGCACAGGAGCCTCCATCCAATCTTCCCCTTATCCAGCCTGGCTGTCATGAAACATATCATACAGCTTCCACACAGCCTGGCTGTCCTTTATTGATTGGCTGTTGTGTCTTGAGTGACAGCCAATGTGGTAATGCTCCACAATCTCCCAAGACAAGTGGCTCTCTGTGTTGATAATAAAGGATGTCAAAGGGCCTTGGAGCCCTAAATTGAAATGGATCCGTTGGTAGTGTATGTCAGAATAATGCAATTGATGTGACTTGGCAGTTAATGCTTGCTGTTGCTTCGACGCAAGCTGCTCAGCCACGTACACGTGTTGGGTAACAGTTTTATGCTTGTGGTGCAACATTGGGGAAAGATTGCCTGCAGTAGTATTGTGGTATATAGACAGGTTAAGTAACGGAGGATTAACAGGAGCTACTGCTGTAAGCTTTCATTGTGTTTGTGGTAACGAAGGGATTCCATGAGTGGGTCATTACAGCAAAATAAGCCTTCAGCAGGGTGATTGATTGCTTTGAAGAAGTTCATTTTCCAATTACAGCAGCCTCAGCATGCTTTACAGTATCCTGCCTATCGCAAAGCTGAGACATTCAACATTTGACAGGAAATATTGATTTAAAATTGTGTTACAAGCTCGCAGGTAAATTACAAGCTCCCAGTAAAATAGTCTAGAAGGAACACAAACATTTGAAGGCATGGCTAAGTAGGGTGAAATTGAATATCTATGTGTGTAACTTGAGGCCAGAGGTCAAAATGTCTCCTTCTGTGTCACAGTGACTTTGCAAATGCACACAAATGAATTAAGATGTAATGGTTCTGTTTGTTCTGTAAGAGAGCCACATACGCCTGCATGGCTGGGAGAGAGGCCAAGATCCCCTCCTCCAGAAGGTATTTAAGCTGTGCCTTAAATTGTTCATAATAGCTCTAATCCTCTTCGTGTAGCTTTTATTAGCTTGTCTTATTTATTGTTGTTTCTCTGTGACTCCAGGGGAGAACTGAAAAAGGCCCCCTCTGCGTTATGTCTATGATTGGTCGTGTGTAATTAATTTCTTTGTCAACATTTTGTCTTTCTTGACTTTATTCCATGTTCCAACGCCAGGCTAATTAACTAGCAGTTTCATCCCGCCCTGTCATTAAAGGCAAGTTTTCAGATACATGGCTCAATTTGGTGTTACAGGAAATTGCTTGTTGTTTTTTTCCCCCCTATTGCGTTCTGATGCATTCAGCCAAGGCTCTCTGGTATGTAACCCAACCCAGCTTTCATTACCAGTTAACCGTAGAAGCGATCTCTTTAACGCACAGGCAGTTTTCCATTTTCCTCTTCATTAACTAACGGGAGTGCATAATCTGGCTCATAATTTAATCTCTTTGCTTAATGTTTTACACAGGCGTTGAAGGAATTAGGACAAATAATATGATTTCCACTGCCTCAGTGTCGCATCATCTTAACCCTGCATTCCACTGAAGAATTGCTCACCAAGGGAGCCAATTTACCTCATGTGTATGCATTTATGCAGAGGGATACTTTTCCATGCATAATGGTGGTATGAAGACCTTTAGAGATGGAAGGTATGGGATGCAGGTCTCACTGGGAATTGGCCCTCCTGCAGCAAAGCGGCAGATCAACCATTTAATTCATTGTAGTGGTCCTCACTGTTACTGAACATCCCCCTTCCTCTATGAATCACATCCCCCCCATCACATATTTTCCTCTATTACGCAGTGGTGCTGGAAAAGAATAAGAGGAGACAAATCACCCCTTTTACCTCAGTGGACAGTCCCTGTTAATCTTGTTTCTTTGCACTTCTTTATCCCTTATTCTTTAATCCTATCATTGCCCATATTGTCAGCACACAATGCTTCTGATTACTGTGCTTCTTACTGCTGCTCTCTTTCACTCTCTTAGTCTAGTTGCACTCATTGTAAGAAAATAAACCATGATAATGTTGGCTGAAATGTCAGACAGTTTAATGTATTTTATCTCACTGTGAACATTTTATCTTCAACACAGAAGCATGTAAAAGAAACCATTTCAGCACTGTCCCCTAGCTCCAGCCCTCACAGCCAGTGGAAATCCTCTGAGCAGTCACTTAGCTGCCAGGCACAGGTGTAAATGTGCATTAAGGACCCTGTGTTATGCAGTTTTGGTGGTTTAATTTTCAGATATACTGCAGCTTAAACACTAAACTCAACCCCACTTAGCTGACTACTCAATCACCTGAAATTCAAATGAGATGATCCTCTTGAGGGAAGTCAATGTTGTTTAAATGCTGTGCAGTGGCCAGGGCATGGATTTCAGGTACTCCTCAGTTGGGAGAGCCAGTTGGGGTCAAGCTGCGATGCGTTTTCTGATCGCACGCTTACTCTTAACTTTTGTTCGACAATAATGCGCTTTGTCTCCCTATCAGTTTAGTTGAAATTTCCACAATGGACAACTTTAAGTATCTTGTCCCCGGTTTTGTGCTATCTCCAGCAGATGATCAACTTCACACCACTCGACTTAAAAGAATATTTTGGACCACCATTGGGGTTTTTGGTCTAAATATTCTGGATCTTGAGCAGAATCATGAATATCTTGGGCTGTACCTGACTCAGAATTATGTAAGTCAAATCAGACTTGGCTATTCAATTTGAATATGCGACAATTTGTTTCTTTTTCCATATAAAATTTGAAGTTTGAATGTGTTAAGCGGGACATTCAGTGTAATAACAGTGTTTAGGTAATATGATAAAAAAGCTAACTGTTCTAACGATGGGTCGGAAATGTGCAACATCTTTTGCCGACGCTCGATATCAAACAAAAGTTAGATACATACTATGCATACATACTATACTTCATCTTTCCAGGGGCAGCCTTACGAATGTCTGTGCCAAGTTTCATAACAATCCATCCAATCGTTTATAAGTATTTCATTCAAACCCACAATCTCTTGGTGCCATCACAGGAAAAGTTAGGGAATCATCAGAGTCATTAGAATACAGCATCTGGAAACCATGAATGTCTGTTTTAAAACTTGTGCCAATCAATTGAGAAGATGTTGAGATATCTTCCTGAATAAGTAAAAACTTTGACTTGCTGGTGGCACTAAATGAAATATTAGGGGATCACAAAAAATGAGTCTGTTCAACTTCAAGGGATCATAAATGTCTGTTTCGTAGCAATCCATGCAAGAGTTGAGATAGAGATAGGTCTGTCTTGACCAAAGTGGTGGACGGATTGCTATCCATTGAGCCATGCAGATAACTGTATATTGTAGGTTTACCATTTAAACAAAATCAACATTCTGATTCATTTAATACAGCCTCTAGTAACCTGTTTACCAACCCTCCACCCCAACACTGTTGACAGTAAGTGGAGTAATCCATTGTCCTCAGGACGCTAATTCTATCATGCGCCCCTGACCTCGACCTGAGCGTATGCTCACCAATGTCACCAAGATGGATCGGTAGAAGATGAGATGTAACAAAACAGGCAGACAGGGAGGGGTGATGGAGGGCAGGGGCTTTAGTGGGAGTGTTTGGGGGATGGGGTGAGTTCAGTCGTCAATCTCTTCCTCCTAGCTTGCTGCTCATGCCTGTCCATTATTGGGGTGGCTGGCCTTCATCATGCAAGCCATTTCTACATGATGTGGTTATTAATACGCTTGGTTAACACACCATTCCGCCTGTCTGCAGCCTGTCTTCATTATGACAGCAGAGGAGCGGTGAATCCTGCATGTTTGGGAAGTCTCCATGTAACAGTGTGGCAATTCTTTTGAGGAAACATTCTTGGTCTGAGAAACTGAGGGTATAAAAGAAATATTTGCACCAGATACACTAATAAACAAGTGAACAATTTAAATGTTATTAAAAACTCTATTAAAAAGTGTTGGAGCCCTGAGTTGCCTCGATGGCACAGAGGATATCCGCTCAGCTAGCCAGGAATGTTGAGACAAGCTGTCACTCTCAGCTCCACTTTCCCCAGAGAGCCTCTCTGGATGTTCATGCTTGCCCAGAAACAGCTGGGGCCTGGATGAAGCATGTTAATGGTAGTTAATTAACAACACCAGAGGTTAGTCATGTCCCAGCCATGTTCTCATTCAAAAGGGATGAACGGACATTACCAGCGGGTGATGACTTCCTCTGAGGCCCCTTGCTCTACAGCCATAACTCCCATGAGGCCACTCTGTACTGTCACTATGAGACTAAGTAAGAAAGAGGACCTTCAGTTACTGAGACTATAGTCTACTTGTAGTGTATTGTTGAGGATAGGGATGTTCTGTTGATTTTGTTTTTGATTGCCTGACACCCATTAACCAGTGACTTTTTAGGAAAAAAAAAAGGCAAGTGTTCCACTGACTCTGAAGCTTTAGCACCACAGTTCAAAGAATTATCCAATTTGTTATGTGAATATGTGAATGTCCCTCTTTTCATTTTATTTTCTGTTGAATACACTGACAGACAGTCATCTAGCTGCTTTAACATAGTGCTTACTCTGGTCTTTAAAGGTTAGCTAATGCTAGCCTTGGCCACTCAGCACTCTGCATCACCCACAGATGTATTAGGACACCAGGATACAGCGTTGACAGCGAGGCCCCATTCATTCCTGTAAAAGTTGCTCAGTAATGCATGAGGCCAAAATCGCTCTATTTCCGCAGCATGAAATTACCCAGATAATCGGTGCTGCTTCTGTTATTGGGCCAATAGACCAGGAGCACTAAAAACTTACAGCCGCTACGCACAGCCGAACATGGCTGAGCATGGCCGTGCACAACCAAGCATGGCAGGGTGGCCAATTTCCGCCAAACCTAGCGGCTGACTTCTGGTTTATCCACCCAAATATATCCACCCAATATAAGCCTATGAAAAAAAGTCTATTTGACCACTCCAAAAATTGACTTCAAAGTCCAGCACGCTTCCTGTCCCCTTAGGTAGCCGTGGTGAGCAAGCAGCTTCATTTTAAGCCACAAAACCCCTTTGGCATTGTTAGCTATGTTAGCACCATTAGACATGCTGACACTGCTAATGGTGCTATCTGGGATAGTTACCAGTGTTAAAGGGGGTTTGTGGCTCAATTGAGCTGCTTACTCACCAGGGAGACCTTGAGGGAGATTGGAGGGTGGGCACAATGCTTCCACAGCAATGCTATCACAGAATGAGCAGCGCCACTAGAGAGCTCCCAGCAGACCTGGTATGCAGTGCAGTAAACTGAAGAGTAGCAAAATTAACCCATAGACTGACATGCATTACTTGTCAAAAAATGATCTCAACAGTTAACTGATTAAGGATTAACAGGTAACATCCTTAGGAAGAATCAAGCACATGGAATGTCAATGAATAAACAATGTGCATGTCTTCCTTGAAAGAAGAAAACTGTGTTATGAATGAAATCATGGGTGTAATTTCATGTCAGATTGAATGGATAAAAGCTTAATTTCAAAGGAATCTGTTGTCATTTCTCAAGTTGCTCTAGTTTCAGTCCTCCCATACTCCAGAGAGATCCCTGAGACAAGCCTGTGGTGTGTGTATCATGTTTTGAATACTAAAATGACACAAGTACACATACTGGCACACACACTCTACATTTGCATGGCATCTGTTTCATCTGTAAAATCTAATGTCGATGTTAACCTGGAGATTGTTGGAGGATGAAATCTGTCCTCAGCTGCTGTCCCACTCCGACGAGTGTTAATGGAAAGCTGTGAAGATGCCAGTGCCTGTCGTTTTCCAGGCAGTATACTGTACTCAGTTTATCTAGAATGCTGTGTTAAACTGCCTGGAGTTATAGTCCTACCTGTTTTATGCCATAGCCATATGGAGCATCTTGGCTTCACTTATATAGCACATCTCCACCTGGGGAAAGATTCATAGGGAAATTATTAAGCCCTTTTACACATTTTTGTTCTTGTCAGAGATTTCATTATTGTAAAAATGTCTCGGTTTAACTGTTTTTGCAGTAAAGTCAATTAATTCTTTTTGGAGCTCAGTTTGTAATTGTTTCCTTCTTTCTTTTATTAGTTTGTAAAACCTAATTTCTCACAGAGAAATTTTGCTTTTTGATTTCAAGGTCGGATATGAAAAGGTTCTGTGTCAAACGAACTTCAACAGAAAGAACACACAAAGAACAGCCCTCATACTCGCAACACCATTTAGCTGCCATAATGAGTGCCTTGCCATTGCACTGAAAATCTGTATAATTCTTTTTGTGTGCTTGACAGCAAAATAACTCTAATATTATCACTAATATTCACTTTCCTTTTAGATTTGGTTTGGTTTACATATTCTTTTGAGAAAAAAATATTTGTAACCTAAGCTAGCTCACTAGCTTGTGGCTAACGTTTGACTGTCCCTGGCAAGGGTGTAGTGCTGCTGCAGAACATCGGAATGACGCTCCACCATTTTTTTTCCCTCAAAGTAAGAAAATAGAATATGTGCAGTTAACAAAATCTGGTTGAAATTTATATAGGTTTTTAAAGCACTTGAAGATCCAATCATCACTAAAGCATACGATATGCAAGACAGGCAAGAAAAATGGAATGGTCAAAGTTGTAAAATTACGGGGCCCCTGAAGTCCTGAATGGTGATCGTTTTTACTGTTGTGTGCACAAAATAATAACTTGTTCCCACAAGATAAAAATGTCCTTACCACCTTTCAGGACTTTTTAGGGAATCTGTATCATATTGACATTAAAAGTGTGTTGATTTATACATGACATCAACTCATGCACTGAGTAACATGCAAGAAAACATTCCATCTCAAAAGTTGCTGGTATCTGCCTACCGGCAACTTTGAGTAGCACAGTGACTTAAATGATTTTTTCTTAGTTTATTGCTTATTATTTAGCATTGATAAAACATTTAAGAAAACATCCTTTCATTATGTACTTATAGCTGACTAATGTACAGTCTGTAACCCTCTTTTCTGGATTGTTGGTGTTCCCCACTTCTTCCGGGCTGTGGGTAATAAGCGGGCCACAACATTTGTTTCTCTTCTTCGTTTAATTTTTACCAAAAATTCCAACTTAGGGGGTACAACAACTTCTCTTCATACTGTTAAGCACGAGGCACTCACTCTCTCTTGTGTATAACTCATACCTGTCCCCACAAAACAAATGCAGGTAGGAACCAATTAGCTCATAACCAAGGGAGTACAATGACTCTTCTTAAATACTGCCCATGAAAATACAAATGAAACAATATACAAAGTACTATAAATGTACCAGTAACTCAACAGTGCTGAAGTTACTGTATCACTACTTAAGTTAAATAATGTACCCATGAATAAATTGCACAGTAACTTAATAAAAATAACCCAGAAATATAACGTGTGCAGTAATTATGGTTACAATTATGTAAATCTGCCATGTAGGAACTGTGATTAAATAACCTTTGAAATGAGCCACACCTTGACTATACACATGCACATCAAGAAACAAATAGCTATAGACCCGTGATTGCTGGGCAGATCACATAAAGTCAGTTGATCATAGCTTTTTCACCATGCTAGTGGCATCATTGTAGGGTTAGCAGTTGTTATTGAATAAACTGTCATGATAATTGGTGCATACATCGATGGTCCAGACTTGTATTTGACTTGTAATAACTTTGGTAATCCTATCACTTTCCCTATAGTTCCATTACGAGGTCAGTATTTCAGTTTGTTCAATACTTTGGTTTATGACCACATACCTGCAAACTAATGATATTCCCATCAACCTCAGCGGTATCCTGTGTTAAGTGTTATTTTGCAAATAGCATTAAGGTAACAGAGTTGCCTCTCAGAGCCTCATAGAGACACTAGGATTACTGTAGACTCTGTCTTGTTTAGCTGAGATCAACTCCCTGTTGCTGCAGAAACAAGGTTGATGAGAGTTGATCTATACATTAAATCTGCTGTAAACAATTAGAGACAAGAGGCTGTAAAGCATTGTAGAGTTGGATGATAGTACTTCTTGGGCTCTTCACAGCAAGTGAATTCTGTTATATTTCACATTGTCATTAATTTATTGTTTTATTGTTATTGCAGGATTGTTTTATTGCAGTATTGGATTTGTATATCATTATCACAGTATGAAATTGGCTGGATTAGCCACTATCAATCAGCTCTTTATAAAAAGAGAGTGTACAAATATTTTTTCAGCAAATTTACTAATGTGATGCACATTAATATTCCAAAATAAATGTACATATACCAGTATATTATCAACATCACTCATCGAATTTTTTTTTAACTAAAACTAAAAAAAAAAAAGCCTTGTTTGCATTCAGGAAATAATATCCAGTGTTCCTCTTCTGAGAGCTGTGTATAAAACGAGTTGTTGGCCCTGTTATTGGCGGCCTGCCCGGGAAGCCCTTACATTTAATTGGCCTCCCGTTTGTTTTGAGCTGCACCCACCCATTACGATCCCTCATAAACGTGGTGGTATAAAACCAAACTGCACCTGGGCAGAGAGAGAGGGGGAGAGCCAGACGGAGTGAGAAGAGCTCCGCTGCTAATGCCATTAATCGCCCTGCAGGAAGGACCCCACATATTTCTCTTAGCTGTTGAAACCCTTATCTTTGAACACACACCTCAGCTCACCCGTAACCGATTTCAATTTGGCGTCTCTTCAAATGTCCTCCATCATGGTCACTAAACCAGGAAGCCAGGGGACGGGCAGTAGTGATAGTAAAGGAAAAGGTCACTTCCTGCAGCAACTTGTTCATTGGATCTGCTTCCTTTCTCACCAGTTAAACACTGTCCATCAGGGATGGTGGGGCTGGTGTAAGGGGTTGTGTTTGCCATCATGACTTGAATTTCTTTTAGGACGATACCTATTGTTTTGCATTTAAGAACTCATTGACTATAACTTTTATATTCTTTCCGTTAATGCTGACCAGTTCCAAAGCATACCGTTTTTAGATTTATCTCCTCCCTTCCAAACAGCGATTCCTTTCGGTATGCTTTGAAAGTAACATTTTTGAGAGGGGTAATTTATCACTGAGAACACTTAGTTTGTTTTCTCTCTGTCGGCTGCCAAACAGCATCTTGTTCAATGCAAGAAATTACCCAATTTGCATGAGAATTTTTCACACATTTTACTGTCTTAACACATCTCATGAATTCAATGCTTGTTGACATCTGGGCAGAGCATCCACCAAGGAGAGTATTACCTGTTGTTTACGATATTACCTGATTGTGACACATTAAGATGTGTTGTTGTGCTTTTGCATCCCAGGAGGAACAGAAATGCTTATATGTCAGACAGTACATCATGAAGGTTCCAATCAGACCTCTCCACAACCTACCTACAACCTTAATGTAGCATGTTGTTTTTAATATTGAGCTGTATCGTATTTTCAAGAGTAGGCATTGTTTCTTTTTCAAATATCTTTGCACAAAACTCCTCTAGTGGGGCACATCCAGTCTCTAGACAGCTTTAACCTTGTAAGCTGTTGTTTTTGTATCCCAGGATAGAGGACGACTCACATGTCACACATCGTGGCTGTTCCCATCAAACCCCTGCTTGGCTCTTAAGTGCCTTTCAAGCCTTCTCTCCTCGGTATACCCATCATTATTGACAGACCTCAAACAGCCTCCTTAAAGACTCGACTGGCTTGTTTTCTCCCGGATTCTCAAGTGTGGTGTTGTTTCAGTAAAAAAAAAACTTTAAAGTGGCTCTGCGTGTTTGTGAGACCAAGAGGCACATTCTGAACACTCCGTCTCCCTGACATTGTGTGTAAACTCGACCTCGGCCTCTCGAGAGTTGCTGTGTTGGATGGGAATGAAAGTGGCCTTTAAAACTGAAGATTTAAATTATCATTCTCCGTTTTCACCACTGTTTTCGGGGGATAGAGGTGTATAATCCTCACAGGTAATTGATTTTTCGGGAACGCTTGAGAAGTAGGATGCTGCACCTTGGTGGGGAATATGAGGGATGAGAACAATTTCCACAGCCGAAGAGAGTTGACTCAGAGTTTATTGGATTTTTTTTCACGTGGGGAAAACTTTCCAGAAAACAGTTTTTGCGCTCAAAGTCTCTTTAATGTCCTGCTGCAGCGGGTAAACTTTCGGTCACACTGTGTTACATTCCCGCTGGGAATTTTGGGGGGACCGCTCTGAGCTGCAGGAGGTAGCAGTCAGCATTAAAGTGGATGTGGCTGAACAAATCACTTCCAGAATCTGCAGTTTTAAACATCTTAAGCTATCCATATATGAGGACTTAAAACCACTTTCCCCTGATAGCCACACTGTTCTTTATTCTCTCCAGAATGAGAAACTTGACTGTGACTTCACTGAGATGATGATCACATTTGTATTTTTGATCTAAGATGAAACTAAAACAAATCTCTTTTTGTCTCCTCTCTTTGCAGGATCGTTTTTGCTCTGCTGACTGCTGTGAGGAATACTGATATGTGGTCAGTGGAGGAGCAGTGAAGGAGCCAGAGGAATCCTGGTTTGATGTAAGTTTAACCAGCTTTCACCCATTTTTATGTCTCCTGGCTTTTTAGATCTGTGACCTGACTCTTGACTTCTTGTCTCGTTATATGCCAGAGGTTCTCAGGAACGTTTGTGTTGCTGGTCAGATTTAGATTGGAGGTGTGACTTTGAAGTCAGTATCATCTTTAAACTACTCAGGTTTAGGATGGGCCTGGGTCTGTGCCTATTTTAGCTGATATAATTTTGCAATGCCCTTAAAAAACACTAAATGTAGAATAACAGGCTTACATTGCAACCTGGTGAAGGTTTTCATTCAAGGCATTCATTTTGAATGTTATCAGCCCATTCAATGGCCACTATCAGTTGTTATCACTACATTTACAAAGACTTCAGACACGGCACAGTGCACCTACCAGTAGGCCAGAAGGTGCATCTCACATTGTGAAAGGTTTGACTTTCACTTTGGTGAGGTTTAGGTGCCAAAACTGTGTTGTTAGATTAAGGGAATGATTGTGGTTTGGGTTAAAATAAGTTTGTTTATTATGTTATGTATCGTGACATGGTGTGAAAAATAGACCAGATGCCTTAACTATTGCTGCAGATCGTGAGCCAGCAGTGAAGCTTGATGCTGTAGTGTGTGCAGTATGAACGACCCAACTGCTTAACATGGGAAACGAAAGGTAGTGGTAGTGCTCTTTGGAAAATCAGTGTGCTTCGTGAAGCTTCATCGTCTAGTGTAAACCTGGCATAAGTCTACAATGTCTTGCATGGAATCTGTATGAGATCTACTAGTGTTATCAGCCCATTCAGTGGCCGCTATTGGTTATTATCACTACCATTATAATGCTTCAGATGGGGCAAACTGCAGCTACCAGTAGGCCAGAGGGTGCATATCACATCGTGAAACAGTCCCAGTTTCGCTTCAGTTTTACTTTGACTTTTATTGTTAGGTTAAGGGAAAGGTTGTGGTTTAGGTTAAAATAAGTAAGTTATGTCAACGTTGCCTTTTGGCTTTACATGGGACACAAACAGCGGTCTCTTAGATGAAAGTCCTGTGTTTGTTTTACCCATCTACCAGCATGACCTCCTCTCTACACGGAATTTGTCGCTCTTTTTTCTAAGTCACCTGACTTTCTCCTCTGCCCCTGTAATATTTACAACAGCCACCATAGAGGTTGCTGCCTAATAATGAATCTAAATGTAGGAGGTAGAGTAGGGCCATACTAACTCAAATCTATGCTCCTAATGACAACTAATAACAGCCTTTCACTGGGCTGATTATGGCCTTCTTTAACCTGTATGTTTGAGGCTGATATCGCCCATTCAATTGAGTCATGACACTCGCAGCCGGGGAAGGATGTGTAGAATCCCTCTGTTTTTGTTGATCAGCCACTGCAAATCTCAAATGTGCCAGCCAGCTAATTGTCAGACTGTTGGCTTAATGCTTGATTATGATGCATGGAAATGTAAACATAGTATAAAAAGTGTTGCCTCCACTTTGCTGGCTCTGTTTTTAACAGACTTTATTATCACTGTCAGCCAGAACAGCTGCAGCCCAATAAGCTAATCAACATTTCTTAATAGTAGATTATAAAAGCATTGCAGCAACCGATGATTGAGTGTTTTATTATACTACACCACACAGATGGCAATATTACCAACCCATTAATATAAAAAGCAAGGGACTGCAAACCCTGATCCAAACTTTTTTGTCCTGAATTGCACCTTACAGGTCATGCTTAGTCACAGACTGTGACTGCTCCACCAGTCTGTCACTCCTAACACCTGTGAGAAACACTTGAGAAGCTCAATTTAGGGCGAGACAGTCTCCCTTCCAGTCATTAGTCTGGCTGCTAGTTTGATTGTGTTGCCTCTCTGTAGCTTAGATATGGAAGAAGTGAAAGCTGGATCAACAGGATAGAGGCTTAATCTTAAAAGCCCTGAACACACATTCTCATAATCAGTTTTTTATGAGCACTTTCTGCTACAGTCAGAACAGTTTTGCTTGCTTCCCCTGATTGATTTCTATATTTGTGTTTTTTCTGTCACATACTTCCACACACAAAACACAATGTAGCATTTGACATCTGATGTGTTGTTTGTTTTATGCTGCCAGGATACTGTCAATCAAATCTGATCAAAGCACACCGACACAGTCATGAAGAGGCAGATCAGCTGAGTTTATGAGCTTAAGCTCCTATTACGTAATATCTAGGGACTTTTTTCTTATTTAGTCACAAATATTTAAGGTTATGAGAAACCACCTTTTTAAAGGCTTTCATTGTAGATCATGGAGAGCAACTTGAAACATTGGTGGAGTTTTATAATACCTCAGTGCACAGATAGATATATCACAGATTATTGATTCAACATAAAAAGTACAACAGCTCTAATAAGTCAATAACACATGCAGCATTGTAATCCAGTTTGATCCTGAAGAATTTAAGGAGGATTTTTTCCATTTTAAATGCAATGTCAGGTGGTGCTCGCTCCCAAATTGGGACAGCATCACCAGTTGGACAAAATATAGAAGATGGGATGGGTATGCAGCCAGAGGCTTAAGTTAGGCAGCTATTTTTAAAAAAAAATTATTGGTTGGTTTTGTTATCTTTCAAGCAGAAACTCAGCATAACCAGACAGATTTTCTGCTTTCTGTGTTTTATGTAGTTGAATTTTAGGTTTGTACTGTTGGTTAGTCAAAAACAAAGCAATGTGAAGACGCCACCTTGGGCTCTGGGAAACTGCACTTGAGATTTTTCATCACTTTCTGACATTTTATAGAGTTAACAATTAATTAGAAATGTTCAGATACCATTTTTCCCTCCTAATACCGACTCCAATACCTGAACTTGCATAATGGTTGATACCAAGTGCGATACAATACCATTACGGTTAGGAATAAAACAAAATAACACTTATATGCCACCAACCCTGAATGGAAGTGAAATGACAAATATCATTGTTGTATGGCATGGCTCAGGTTAAACCCTAAACTGGTGGGACTTTGCATTGTAAAATATTGCCATATTTGTGACATTTTTAGTGTTAGAGTATTCAAAAACTAAAAACAGCCAGCTTATGCAGGTATGAAACTACTCTTAAGTGTCTTGATAGAAAATGATGGTATTCGATTGGTGCATAGACTCACATACTCGCTATTACCTGATATAGCATTTTAGGCAGTATCAGAGGCATTTCCAATACTGGTATCTGAACCAGATCAACCAGATCTGAACCTGATCCTCTAATTAAAGGCGAGAGCAGATAGTTAAAAATGTATTCATATGAGTTACATTTGCAAAAAATGTTATAGCAGGCCTTTTTTTTTTTTAAATTTAAACTGATTTAAACACATGGAATTCAGGGTTTTTTAACCAAATCGCAACAGTTTTAGTAATTTAAGTTAATACATCTCAGTTTATGGCTGTTTCTGTGTGTTTATTGGGCCTAGAAACTAACTGGGCAGTTAGAAAGAAGTTGCGCAAGAGTTGAATTTGAGTATCCTTTTATGTTAATAAAATTTTACTGCTTTAATTTTCACTCAAAGTTTATTACAGGAAATATTCGTAAAGTATAACTGTGTGATTAATTGATGATACATACATACAATTAAAATTAAACTGTCTTTATTTTCTTTTGACTTTGATTAGTTTTATTATTTATTTCATCCTACACTACTGCACTCTACTCTACTACACTGTACTGTAGTAGACTGAAGGTACTTTGAAGATAGTGTGTTTTCTGGCGCACTTCACTCCTCTCCTCCCATCATGGTGTTCCTACTGGTGCCTCCACATGCTGCCTCGGCGCTCTTTGTTCCACTTCATTGGGGTGTGTACTCATGTGTGCCTCTGTGTGTGTGATGGTGTGTGTGTGTGATGGTGTGTGATGGTGTGTGTGTTTGTATGTGTGGATGCAAGTGTGCACCAAGAGAGCATTTTGAGGATGGGTTGGATCTCTCTGTTTACTCCCCCACCCCGTCTTCCCTGTGCGACGGGAGCGTGCGTGTGTCAGTAGCAGTGTTTGATGTTGCTGAGTGTGAGCCTGCATGGCATGTGTATGTCTGTGTGTGTTTCAGTATGTGGTGTGCAAATGAAGAAAGGGGGGAGCGTGTAAGTGAATCTGTGCAGGATTGGGGTGTGTGAGTGGGAGTATGCTCTGGTGAACGTGCGTTAAAAAGAGGGAACAAGATAGGGAGAAAAACACACTTGTATGCTGTGTATGCACATGTTTGTTGCATGCCTCTGTAGGTGTGTGTAGTGTAAAGCCCCCTCCTCTCCCTTACACACACATACACACAACTCCAGGGACTAGCATGTTCATTATTCTTCCTAAAAGAACCATTAAAATTTCATCAGTGCAATGCAATCTGTATCAGGGCGGGGGGTAGGAGTGTGTGCATGAGTGTGTGTGTAGGAGAGAGAGAGAGACTCAGCAGTGTGAGGGGAGGGAGGGAGCATCCTCCGCTCATTCACCACTGCCTGCCTTCATGCCTCTCTCCTCCTCCTCCTTTCCTTCTTCCTTATCATCTTCTTCTTCTCTGGTGGCTCTATTCCCTCGCTGAGAGCACGCCGATGCGCAGATTACGACTTCTCTCATGATGTGAGCCGCCAGCCAGCACCCCTCCCCTCCTACTCCCCGCATCCATCCCACCTCATTCTGCTACTACTACTACTACTACTACTGCTGCACCTCCTCTCTTGCACACACAGGCACTGGAGGGGGCTTTCCTCGGGCTACAGGAGGAAAGGGTTAACAAGGTGCAGTTGGATTCTCAGGGAGGATTTTTTTCTCCTGGCTGCAGGCAGGTTTGGATATGTGATGCACAGAGTGCTGGATGGGACACATTCACAAGATTAAGAGCTGGATCCCAATTGGAATATGTTTTTGAGCGGAATCTTCCTTTAAAGTACTGGAAATTTAAAGGTGAGCAACAAGCTTTTGATTCCTGTTCCCGCCTTGTTCTTTGGCGCCTAACTTGTTGATTAGCATGGCAAGAACCCATGTGCTTGATGTGCTTCCTTTATACACAACTTTTCAGAGTTCCCAGTCTCGACCCTTCCTCCTTTTTTCTCTAATTAGCCTGATCCAGCGTGTTGTACTGCTGTTGGTTGCAAAGGAACGAGGCTAATTAGTGCTACTCTTTTTCAGCATTGATCAGAAACGTGGGGAAATTAACGGCAGCCTTTAAAGACCGCGGGAAGTGAGCGAGCGGCGGTTTTCCTCCAAAGACCCCCACACACCCCGCCACTGCCACATCCCGTATGTCGCTTTGTTTTGCCAGCACGAGCGTGAGGCGCCGTCTCTCAGGTAGATCTGATGGCGCTAATTGCGTCCTAATTGGGTTTCCCCTCAGCCGTGGAGGTTTTTGGTTTCTGAGCTGCTCAGAGCCACAGATGAAAGAGTTTGTGGGGTGGAGTGTGTGTATGAGTGAGCAAGAGAGAGAGTGTTAAGCTGAGAGCTGTTGTGAGTATGCGAGTATGTGTGTGTGTGTGTGTCTGGCCAAACCTGCGAGTGTCTGTACGAGTGAGGGTGTCTAGAGCCTTTGTGTGTATGTGCGTGTTATTGGTGACTGTGCCTGTGTGAGTGTGTGTGTGTTATTCTGAGGCCCATCTGTGGAGGTCTTGTGTGATGGATGGTGACTGACGGAGGGTGTGAGGTGTGTGAAGGAGGAGGATGAAGAGGAGAGGCAGAGGGTTGGGGGAGGGTGTTGGGAAGAGACGGGGAAACTGGTCTCCCATCTGTGTGTGTGTGTGTGTGGATCTATGTGGTGGAGCAGTACATCACAGACCGGCTAATGGAATACCGGAGACTTGAAGGGTCCTCTCCTGCTTCTCCTCCATCACCACACCTCACTCCACCCTCCACGTGTGATTCTGGGTGGGGTGTTACACACCAGAGGGCATGCTGTGGTTTCTGACCATGTTGAGATTCCACGTGTGCACCAGACAAGTCAGGGACTGAACTGTATGAGCAACACTGTTTCTACAGTATATAGACAGATGCAGTGCTAGTGCTACTGCCATTTCAAAATCTGATGTTTAATATTCTGTCCTGCTATAATACATATCCCAGAATTCTAAAAATGGCACAGGTATCTGATCTACATGTACTTACATGTACTTAGCACTTACTTGTTTGTCCTGGACTGTCCTGGTTTCAAGCTGGGTGTCCCGAGTCCCAACAAATATCTGTAAAATACTGAAATGTCCCACTTTTCAACGTTCACTACCAAATCGACATGTTTTTCAAAAAGGGTTTTGGGTATGTATGTATAACTATTGCTTAGTTGTCACTTTTATGATCTTTGAAGCCTAAATGCAATCAGCAGAAGTAAAAAGATAATGTTGGGTTACAAACGATCTATACCACAGATGTATGAGTTTAACGTCACCACCACAACGAGGCTTTAAAGCCGGCCATGATGACGTCCTGTAGTCTCATTTAGCCACTTGTTAGCAGCCGCCTTTTTTCACGTAAAAGCCTCATTATGTATAAGTGGGGTATTTACTGACGTATTTTATGTCATAGACCAAAAAGAGAAAGTCCCTTAAGCTTGTGTTAACAACAGACCTTTTTTCTAACCAAAAAGCCTCTAACTAAAACCCATTTGACTTTGAGACAAGAGAGCCAGGAGTGCTAAAATGCTAACTCATCTCTGGGATTTAGGACTCATTCCTGGCACACTATATGGCAAGAGAGTACACAACACACACACTGACACGCACACACAGCAAGAAGATGAACTGCAGCTGTCAAGCCATTAACAATGGTGTCCTAACAGGTAAAATGTACCACGGAGGACACAGAAGACAAACTCCAACCATGCTGCCTGTCTCAATTGCTCTCTGTGTGTCTGTCCCTGTGTCTCTACGCTATGGGCTATACATCACTTTTAATTATGGAAATAACATTTTACTGTATAAAAACAGTCATTTTATTATTGGGATGGCCAGTGGCCCTCCTACCTCCTATCTACCTACAAGTGTTCTTTTGGATTATTTCAGACAAATAAAGATCAGTGTAGTGAGAGAGAGAAAAGAGCATTTTAAGATCTTGAATCAAAATTGAGCTAAGACAGCAGGAAGGCTGTTTCTCAGGTGCTGAATTTAAAAAGAATGAGTAAATGGTCAAAATCTTATACTGGTTCTGTATTGAGCTCAGTTATGTAGGATAATGTGGGAGACATAGGCAGGACAAAGAAGAGGTCTTATTTTGAATTTTCCTTTCCTCTGGGATGTGACAGGATGATGATCTATCTCCTGGCTGCTTATTAATACAAACAGTGGAGTTAAATCTGGCTACTGTTAGTAGCTCTCTGACTTCTGTATGGCTCCAGATCATGTGCTGAATGTACCTAATTATAACTGATGACCAAACAGTTGGTGGATCATTTTCTGATATTATGAAAGCAAATGGAACAATCTTTGCTGCTTCCAGTGGTTGCTTATATCTGATACATGTGCTGGCTCAGAGGTCCACATAGGGGCACATAAACTTTTGGTCTCCTGCGCCTATTTGAGTAGCAGACAACGCAGTCACACACGGATGCAGGCTTTATATACAAAGCCTGGAAATTTTGATGTTGCGCTAAGAATGATCAAGATTATCCCAGTCTGTGTCTTTACATCATCTTATTCATGTCATCGTTTCTTGCCTGCGAAAACACCCCCGATGGAATTTGATTGCCCGTACAAAAACAGATTTTTCCAACCGCTGCCTGCATGTACAGAAAGTCCCTGTTGAGGTTTCCCTCCCCTCAACACTCCCCCACCCTGTTGTGAATATAAAAAGATGATGCATTCGGCAATCAATGGTTGTAACGCTGCTGCGCTGTTATCCCTTATTTCTGCTGGGGGCCTCAGTGTGATTTAGTGAGGCTCCTGAGGCTCTATAGCCAGCACGGTGCACGGCTGGGGGAAGGGTGTGTGTGTGAGTGAGTGAGTGTGTGCATTTGTTTTTGTTTAAATGTATGTTTGTTTTCATACTGTGTGTGTGTTTAGCATATTCAGAATGCAGGGCATGGGAATTAAGCGTGCGTGTCAGCATGAAAGAAAATGTTTGAATATGTGTGAGTGTGTGCACAGTGCCCCCTCTGTCCCTCAATTCTCTCCATCAACCAGCCCCTCTGGGAATTGGGGTGTATGTGTTGAAATGTAATTTTGGCCCCCGTTATTTAGCCTGACAATCTGTTTTATTTAACAGGACGTGGCGCTCCCCTCAACACCACTTTGGCGTGGCGGCCTTTTAAATGGAGAGAAATTGAGCCGCGTGCCGTTGTCGGCTATATATCACTTAGGCAATTACAACCTTCACGGATCTATTGGTAATAAAAAAGAGGTTTATGAAGCGCGAGCATGCCAGACTGGAGGAAAAATGCTAACAGAGTAGAGGTGTTTGGTGTGGAGGGGCGAGGCGTGGTGAGCTGACGGAGGAGGGCTCGGCTCTTTGATTTGTGTCGTATTTCGCTGCGACACATCTCATTTTGACCTCTGCTGGGTTCCTGGTCGACTGTGTGTGTGCTTGTGTGTGTTCAACAGGCCCACATGGCAAATTAGCCAACAGACTCTTGTGTGTAATAAATCAACATCCCAAATGCCATCATGTGTAATTGAGATTTCACAGCCCTGATCTCATCTCTTTTTTTCCCTCTTTCTTTATTTCTTGCTCGGCTTTAAAAACCTCTAAAAAAAAAAGTAAAGATGTAACCCCCTCCTTCCATCCTCCACCATCCTTCCCTCTCCCATGATCCACCACAGCCATAATGAGATTTGATGTTAATCCCGACACAATATCACAAGATTACGCGCCTCCATAATGCTCCACGCAGGCAGCGCCGACGGTGGAGAATGGGTTTGGCGCATGCAGAGGAGGCTTGGCTTGGTGAAAGCACATTAATGTAATCTAAGTGTAATTGGGTGGTAATGCAGCTTGTATGTAGATGAATGGAGGAGCAGGAAGGTGGGGTTTTTTTTCCCTGTTTCATCCTCCCTGTCAGATGAACCCAGGGAGGCTGAGCAGGCACAACGTAACACAGAGAGAGGAGAGAGAGAGAGAGACGCTGGAGGTGCCTCGGCTAGACAGAGAAAGAGACTGATAGAGTGAGGGCGACAGATTGCCTGGAGAGGGCAAAGGGAGGGGCAGAGATAGATTTATTTTTCTCCAAACTGATGTCAAATTCTTGTAGCAGGAGTGGATTGATCAAAGAATGTGATTAATAAAAGGTGAGAGTTAGGAGAGGGGAGTTGGCTTAAAGGAGGCTTTTTGGATTTCTAAACTGAGAAGGTTGTATAAAGAACTAGAAGCCACTGTAGTTCAGTGAATTACATTTAATTTTAAAAAGTGAATTTCAGTCAATAGCGAAATGTGTTGAGGTCAACTTTCGATTGCCTCAGGCATTAGAGTTATTCAGGCCTAAGTGATGGAAACAATTTGAGTAGATATACTGCCTTTCAAAAAACTAGATAGACAAATATTTGCTATGTTGTATTAGAAAATTGAGATTCTGCCTGCATGATTTAAAATGAAAAGTTGTATTTTGTGGGGAAAAAACATATTGAAAATCATTTTTAAAATTGTATTCCGGAAGAAATGTATTTTAAAAAGATTGATTGTAACGCTGTCTGGGATACCTTATATGTATGGTGACTTATTGTGATTTATGAAACATATGACTGATAAACTGTATGTATGTGAGATAGCAGGGAAACAGGAAAGTAAAACATGGTTTACGGAAAAAAGAGTTAAAGTCTCCTCTGTACGGTGCATTGCATGAAATGTTTCTATTTCTTAACCAATTCTAATTAGTCGTTTTTATAGTCAAGGGCTTCTGATCTTCGTGTAGTAGGAAAACAAAGTTTTGCCACCAGTTACATATAATCTCAATATTTATTGGCTGCTAACTGGATGCTCAATAGAGAGTTAGGCTCACATAGACTGAATTATTTACATGTTGGAGAAAAATTAACTGTCACAAGGAGTGATAAAAACTCACATTTGTCAAGCATAGATTTGGCTTACCCCATCTCCTCCTTGTGTGAGGGAGCTTTGTAACATCTGGATGTAAATTCCATCACAGAGGACAGCAAAGAGTTAAAATACTTCAACTCCAAACGTCTACCTTTGCAGGTATATTGTGCTGGCTCTCCTACTTTAACCATCCTGCTCTTGTCCACTAAAATGAAATAATTTTTTGCTGCCTGCCGTTTCCCTGAATCCAAGTTAACACAGTATAATTCAGTTCATGTAAGCGTTACATACACTCTTCTCTTGAGCATCCCGCAGCAATTAATCTTAATATTGAAATTCTAATTAACTGGAAACACAACTCTTTTTTAGTGTGTTTTATCCAGAAAAAACACAGCTCCTCCATTTACATGCACTTGTTTACAGGCAAGTCTTACCTTCTCCAATAAGCTGATAATGCTGACTTATAAAGAAACGACCAATGGGATATCTACATTTCTCTATCTATGGTTACACTACAATTGGACCATTTTGCATTACACAAGCAGGTAGTATAAATGTAGGCCTACTTAGATGCTATGTTCCATCAAGTGCAACTAATTTGTTGGTCAACAGATTAAACTTTCCACACAAATTTAGCAAGATTTATTAACTCCTTTTAAGAAATGACATCAACAAGAGGCTCTGAAAATTCAATGTACATTATTCAGTCAGGATGGCTTTAGTCAAAGAAAACTTAACTGCCATTTGCAGCATTATATTTGGCGCTATGGCTCTGTTCTGGGGTCTCTCTGCCTTTCCTAGGCCTAGGCAGAAAGCCTAGGGTGGAAAGAGCACACCTCTCTGCCCTTCCTTGCGTTAACAAGGAAAACCTGAGGCAGAGAGAGCATACATCTCTGCCCTTCCCTGCGCCTGCATGGAAAGTTTAGGGCAGGGAGAGCAGCAGCAAACTTATCTCCATGTCCTGCATCTGCAGACCTTTATAAGGCACACAAGACAGAGACTAATCTAAAACATAATAAGATATAAACATTGACATATTTCTGTTTTTTAGTTCTGTTATTAGTTAGCTTTACACACTTAAAATAGGCATTATGTTGCATTTCTGGAATCCAGTGGTGGTTTACAGGTTTCTGTTGATGTTGCAAAGTCCTGAACGCTTACCATTTTATTCTCAGTACATTTGTTGTAAATGCTTTGATATTTTTGTTTAATATGTTGTTTTGTTTAATTGAGGAATCTGACTGCTGGTGCGAGATATCAAATCCCCAGTGAGCAGGGGTGCTTGGCAGGTACTGTTTTAGCTGTGAGGGTCCTGATATCATTCCTGAGTCATTTTGCCGTCACTACCAAACACTGTGTCATCTCTGGAAACAATAAACAGCAAGGTGCCAGCAAAATGTCAGGCTCGGGCAAGTGTGTGGAACAAAACAAACAGCGCAACATTGACACTGCAGCATGCATTCCTCAAGCTAATGAGCTGCTGCTTCTCGTGTCAGTCTTCACCTTCGCAATAGTGATTACCCTGTTAAAGAGAGCCAGGGTACCTGCAGCGACACAAACACACACACTGCCGCCTTCTCTCTGCAGTTACCCTGACAACAGAAAAAGCCAGGGTCGCATTTGGTGCAGGTTGTTGCTTCCATACCAATTAAAGATGTTGCTTAAACATATTACTACCTGCAGCCCATCGTTTATCACCCCATGATCGTTGGTATGTAAAATCAGGACGCATTTGCATAAACACAGGCAGGACTTTGTGTTTGCATTGCTTTTATTTACTTGTTCATAAATGTGAACCAGCCTACCAGGGTTTTCCTTTCATGATGCATTTCCAGCCGTTTTTGTTGCTCGCTTGCTGTCACACTCTGAGGTCCCTGGGCTTTCAAGTTTTCTCACCTGCATTACTCTCTCTGTCTCCCCTCTCTTGTTTCTTCTTTTTCTCTGTCACTTTCTGCCTCCCACTAGTCTCAATTCTCCTCTGTACGTCTCGCTCTAAACTGCGATATGAGGCTGGTGAGGGATCAAAGGTGTTGCTGCCATTCAGCCGCGTGGATGTTTACCTGTGCCTGTCCTTATACTCAGTCAAAGTCAGGAACTCTAGCCGTAGGGCCTTTGGCACCTTATTTTCCAAATTGGTCCTGCAGGGAGGTGTGCGACGTAGCATCTTTGCATCCATTAAAGCCCAGTGAGCATCATGGAACACCTGGAGTAGATCTAAACTTAAGTTTTGGTATTGAAAACCAGGGAAAATAACAGGAACTTACATAAAAGAATAGTGCTGGAGCGCAGTCATGTTTTATTGCATGTTGTGTCTCGCATACTAATTCCTTCCTCGCACTTAATGGCCTTTCCCAGTCTTAGAGGAAGACGCATCCTCTTCACCAGCCACAACAGCAGGCTCGGTTCACTTTAGCTGATGCAGCAAACTGAAAAGTAAACACACTCCTCTTGTTCGGTGCCTAACTGTCCGGAGCCTGGAAAAATTCCCAGTGGTTGCTATTGTGGAAGACCCCCATCATACATGTATCCTAAATCAGGCCTGCATACACACACCTACACACTTTCTATTCACACGTACGGCCTCTGCAGGCTTGTTTATGTTAATACAACAATACACATTTTGCTCTTCATTAATATTTTCAGTAGCATCTGGTTTCTTTGTTCTCCCATATGGTCCCCATCGCTATGCTGTGCTGTAAATATATCGTAGTGTGGTAATTGTTATTCCATAAAGCTTTCAGTTCTTTTGTGATTAAAATGTGAGTGTATTTTTATATTTTGAATGAATCTTTTGTATATTTTGCTGCAGCCTTTTTCCCTTACACTATAATAGCCCCGTCAGACAACTTTTTGACCATAATTTCTGCTTACCTGCCATACTCACACGTGTTAAGTTATTTTCTGATAAATGTTACTGGTCTAGAATACTAAATGGCATACATTAGAATCACATTAGTGTAGTGTAAAATAAAACTCTGGTGTCCACTCCTTCATAAGTAATTTGTGAAAGTGTGTTTTAACTGTACTGTGGTTTCTACAGGGGAAGTGCCGAGTGGTCAGTTCAGTCTCTTTAATGCTATAATGTGTAGCAAGGGATCCCTGTTGGTTTTATTAGATTTATCAGTATTATTAATGGCCCATTGTGGAGCCAAGTGAAGTATGGCAAGGCTATTACAAATGTCCTAATTGCTGAGAATATTCCCATTACTCTACTTCAAGTCAAGTGGACGCTGGCTCTGTGCTTCCACACACATATGTATATGAGAATCATGCCTTCCACTTGAATATGTAAATTTTTAAAAGCAACAACATATATGTTATATTTTTGGTTATTTTTGCGTGTAGGAATCTGCATTGTACTGTACTGTGCTGTTGTAATTTTAATTGTATTAATCATGCTACAATTGCAGATAAAAAGCGTTGTGATGTATATCTACTTCAAAATGTAAAGTAGTCTTAGCGACCATATCAGGTATGTTTTGATCAGCCGTGACTCACTGATGCTGATAAAATGAGGTTTATATTGAAGGAACGTCATTAGTGCATTATAGTATTTTAATGTGATGGCAAGGCGTTCTTTATGTTTGACCTCTGACCTATTGGGGTGATGATTTACGGTACATGTCCCCCCATCCCTCCTGCTCTCCCCGAGGAAATCAGCCTGGATCTATGGCCATCATTTACATCTCCTCGAATTAAAGCAGCAGTGTGTAGTTACGGCCCCAGGCCTCATGAATCAAACTTTATTGACCACTTGGAGAGTTACAGACACCCGTTGAATACCAAGTGCCGGTGAAAGGCCACTGGGTGGGGGGAAATGTCGACCAGCTGTAGAGATTGAAGGTGGGATCACCGGCACTTTACACCAGGCTGTGATGAAACTGCAGCGGCTGCTGCTCATAAATATGGAGATTGTGCTTCCAATAAGATTCTTTACAGCCGAAGGGGGTTAAAGCACACATTAATATTCTCTTAAACAATAAATATGAGAACGTGTTTGTCAAAGATACTGAAAGCATCCTGATTAATTCTTTTTATGATCTTTTCAGAATGTTGATTTGGAACTTTTTCTGTTGGACTAAATGAATGTTTCTGGTCCCCATATGGATAATACTTGGATAATTAGTTTATAATTATAACACACAGCCATAGCAATTATTATAAACCAATTTGTTTTAAGCTTTGTAAAAATGATGTTAATTGCAATTAATCAGAAACTGAATTGTACATCTGTAAAAATGTCTTTTTACTTACTTGTAAAACACATCTCAGTTGTCAGCTGTCACAATTCAACATTTAAAATCTTTATACTTGTCTTTCAGTCTTTTTTTTTTTCTTTTTCTTTTTTTGTCTTTCAGTCAATATAAAATGTTATAAGACTGAGAGACAGTGACAGGAAAATCAGTTATATCTAGTTGAATGAATTGCCTTGATTTACATGACTGTAAAATGAATAGCTTTTGTATCTGCATCACAATTTTAAATGGTGCAGTTTTCAAAATTGCAAATGCCAGTATTTTAATTTTGACATAATCTACAAAATTGGTATCTTGACAAATTGTAGAAGGTTAGTTTTAGGTGGCTGGCAATTGTTAATTTCACCAGCTTTGATTGTCAATGACAGATTAACTCAGCTGTAGCTAATCAACATTTATTCTGTGTGTTGGCCAAACAATGAAGAGAAAAAACTCTTGGCTATTTAGATAGCATGCTGCTGTTTCTGCTGTTTAGGCTAGGGATGGTTTATATATTTATTTATAAATTTTTTCAAGAGTGAGTTTTGTTGTTTTGCCTTTTTGTTCAAAAACACCAAGAGAGCGGTGAGTATGTTTTTTCTTGCTAGTGTTAAATGTTGTAGGCGATAGCTTGAAGTCAATTTCAGGCAGGTAAGCCCGCAAGCTAGCAAGCTACTTTGTTAGCTGTTAAGTTGTCAAGTAAAGAAAAACAGCTTTGGGATAGAGTTGTTAAAGTTTCACCTCTCATAATTTTGTTTCAGGTTTATCACATTTAAAGCTCTGAATTAGGACCTCTGTGTTTTTTAAGCCTGAGAAACAGTCTGTCATTTAAGCTAGCATTAGCTGTATAAGCTATAGTACAGAGCTAGCAATAACATCGGCTAATCAAAACCTCTCAGGTGTCACTTGCAGTACATAAATAAGTATGATACAATTTTTCAAATGATATTATTATGTTAGATATTCATTTTAGTTAAGTATACCACTAATAGAATTTTTTTTAAAACCTTTTTTTTTTCTGTAAAACTTTCTATAAGACTAAAAGGTTGAAAGAACTCTTGTGCAACTGCATTATTTTATTTATTAATGTATAAAAAGTTTGTAGTTATGGTCATATTGTTTAATACCACATGTTGCACAAATAGAAGCCTGGAGTTTAATTCGACACCTTAACAGAAGAGAGCCATGGTTAATGTCATGCTTTTCCAGCCTGTCCTTATTCAAACCTATCAAATATCCTGCTTTGTCAGTAGTCTGGCTGTTAGATATTGGTGCACAAAGGCACCCTTTGTAGCGGTTTAATATGCGCCGGGTGGCAGCAGTTGCTGACACAGCAGCCACCACCCGAAGTCGTCAAATACCTGCACCATATCATCCATGCCTGTGTAAGATACTGATGCACAAAGCTACCTTTGTGTATCCTTCTTTGCATCCTGGAACATCAACAACAAATGCAGGAGGATACCTAGCATGTTTAGATGTGAAAATTCACTGAGAAAGCAGCATGCATTTCTTGCTACAGTATGTGACATCAAAATGACTACCAGACATCTCCTCAAAGAGTTAATTCTTATTTAAACATTAACACATAGTATTGCCTCTGTTGCCACACAATGCGGTCAGTGTTTAGGTCAGTCTTCCTTAAAAGTTTATCAATATAGTTTTCATGACATTGATGTAAGTAAAGCATGTTAAACTGAAACTGCAACACTGAACTGCATCACTGATGCTCACAAAGAAAGAGTAAATAAGTGAGATAGGACATTTGGTGTAGTTATTGGAATAACAGCGGCCCTTGTATTCCTTCAAACTTTTGACAAACCAAGGATTAAGTGAATTGCCAGGTTATATACTTGTAGGATAAGTATGAATTTGGAAATGTAAGAATTGTTTACAAATGTTGGCTTGTTTGAGATCCTGTTAAAGACACTGCAAACAGTATGCAGTGGAGCAATGTCTTGTCTGGCACTTTTTTTTTTTTTTTTTCCTGGAGAGTCTGTCCTTGTTTCCTTGAAAAGGGTGCTCTTTAACTGCTGTTGGTTGTCAGGAAAGCAGATGGAGAGTGGCCTCTGACCCCAGTGGCCTACATCGGAGGCCATCTTGTCACTCTGACAGGGATTGCCAGCTAGCCTGTTCCTTGCAGCAAACAGAAAGTATGCCATGCCCTTCCCAGTGAGGTTCCTTTGTTTCTTTTGTAATATTCAAGAAGAAAAAGGAGGCAAATTAGAACTCATGCAGTATGCATGATTTTAGAAAGCCCCCCATATAATTCTACGGCTGAGGGAAATGGGGAAGTCTAGGAGCAATACAGCTGTGCTTTCAGCAAGTTTAGCATTTGTGGGATGCCGTGTTCTTGCCTACACCAAAATGTGTGGCGTGTTTAGTCTTAGGAGAGTATGCTTAATTTTCCTCATCACCTATTACTGCAAATATTCCCTGTGCATTGCTTGTTGTTTGAGGCTACTACATAATGTAATGGCACAGCATCCCATGGTATTTGAAAGGAATGCTTTTCACAGCTTATTGCTAGCAGCTAACACTCAGGGTTTCAGTGGAAAATGTCGTTGGGCTTCAGCGCTCGAATCATGATGTCCCCAAAGAACCAATTCTGAGTTGGCAGCACTTGACATGATTGCCCTTAAGTAACTGACAGGGTTGCGGTGTTACATGGCACTCTGGAGCTGGGTAAGTGTTCAGTGGCAAAGAAAACTGTTAAGATCTGGCTGGTGTTCAGAGAGGAGACGAAGGCGAACACAAGTCAGATTCCCTAATGGCCTGGGGGTGGTCGGCTAGGAGGCTGTTTTCTGTGATGGCTTGTCTCACAGCGCGTTACCTTGAGGGATTATTGGAGCGTTTGATTGGCCAACTTCTGTGGATGGACAGTGGCTGAATTGCAGTGCAGAGAGTATCGATTTCAGTGACAGTGCAATTGTGTTTCTGTGTGTGGGGAAACTATATATGGGACTGTATAGTGTATTTCTGCTAGCGTGGCTGATTGTTCCTTCTCTGTGTTCGGCCCTCGGAACAAATACGGTATCAGCTTGCAGGAGGGATACTGTGCACACAATATCATGCACCAATATGTCATTGTCAAATTAAGTGGAACACCTTGGAGTTAGGCGTGTAAACAAATTAAATCATGTTTTAAATGAGCAAAAGCCTCTGTAATGTTACTAGTGGTGGCTTTCATTCAAATGAAGACCATTTTTCTCATTAACCTCACATCTCCCTGTCTCAAACCACTCAGTTTGCTCTACATAAGAGACAGTGGCAAATATTAAATCTCTTTGACTATTTGCCAATGCAAGAAAGAGAAAACATTCGCCTTTTGCGGAAAAATATCAGTCTCTTTCCGTTTTTTTTGTGCTGTAAAACAACATTAGACTGTGCCATAAAGCATTAAGCAGATTTTACACCAAAACCAACCTCATAGCACAAATATATTGAGATTAGCACAAAAAGTGGAGGCAGAGAGCCTGTCTCTGTCTGAAAGTAAAACATGTGATAGAACAGTGCAGCCAGGTGTGGTGTCGTCCAATGCTAAGCTAAGAGCCTCCTGGCTGTAGCTTTATATTTAACAAACAGATACGTGTCAAGAAAGTCAATCTTTCCCAAAATGTTGAACTATTACTTTTTAAACGTAATTTTTTTTTGCCAGCAGAGGCATCAGTTTCAGTTAAATTTTGCGCAAGCGAACAAGCAGAGCTCGAAGCTAACGGCACCCCTTAGTTAATAGAAAATGTGATCTTCCTTGGCATGTCTGTAAGATGAAGTGCTGTCTTATTTGAGTTGTCTGGGCAACATAGAGTTGGCTGAGATGGTGGCTAGCAGCTCATGGTGCTAACTCTATAAACAGTGCTAAACAATGGCAACGGTGCTGACAGAGCTAACACAATTCATCAGGTGGAAACAAGAGTCTATGTTTAACACTTCTACATTCTTATCAGTGGTAACTGCTGTATGAGTGCAGTGCAAAGTGGCAGCAATGAGCTGGCCAGCGAGATACACACATGCACTAGTAAGCATTCACAGCTGTACCAGCTCACCACAACAAACCATGGAGAAGCTTGGAGTACAACACACACAGAGGGAGAGTTCTAACATTCTCTGCTCAGAACGCAATTACTTTACTATATCTTTACATAGAAAATAGTGGTTTGCTGTTAAGTAATGCTCTGAATGTTACATAAAGAACCTTAAATAAAAAATAACAAAATACAAGCATATGGCTACACTTTACTTAAGTGAACTTAAACCAACCTTCAACAGCAACTAATACTGTGAAGGCCAATGATGAGAGTCAACAGGGAAATAATACTGTAAACTCACATTTACTCAATCTGTCCATATAGAATAAGTCCTACATAGCTCAATAAGTTAAGTATGACACTGGTGCTTTTGGGGTTTCATTCACAAATCATGCTATAAATGCTGTACAGCATAAGACCCTTTGAATGGCAGATGTTCTGTTGCAGGATGCCAGTAAACCAAAAAGACAAGTTGAACCCTAGTAGAGTCCACGGAGGGGCCAGCCACCGATCCTGTGGTTATCTTTCCATGCTTGGACCCTTCCCAGGGTGCGAGTTTACCCGACCTCAGCATGACTCAATCCTTCCCCTTCTTTTTGGTGGAAAATAGGTTTCGGAGGAAAAAAAGACAACAATCAAAAACAATCACTCAGCGTAGAACAAACAGCATGTAGTAGAAGCTTCTCCTTCTCTCTCCCTCTCTGAGCACCATGGCAACATTCACTTTGATATGCAGATACTCCCGCCATTTGTACAGTGCAGCACCGAGGGGAATATTGACTTTTCGCATTAATTGTTAAGCTAAAACTGTGCTTCTCCTTTTTTTGCTTTTTGTGCATTTGAATCATAGCATGTCTTATCTTTCTTTCCCCAGATGTGGAGGGAAGACTGTGTGCCGGAGCCAGGGATTGCACTCTGAGGAAGAAGCTAGCATAACTGTTATCTACATGTAAAACAACACAACCTGCAGGCTGAAAGTCCTCTCTGGTGTTCTCTTTGCTCCAGTCATCATAATGACGCTCTCTCGGTAGCCTTTCGCTACCTGATTGGTATTCATCCTGCTCTCTGAAACCTTCTCAGCGCTGATATCACTCAGAGACACATTTTACTTTTACCGTACAAACCACCACCTGCCATGGATCGCCTGTGTCCGGGTGAAGGCGTGAGCCGGACACAGGCCCTCGTTGGGAAACTGTAGCCACCTGGATTCTCTTCAACTTATTTCCTGTGATTTTACTCTGGAGTTATTCTTTATTTGGACCAGGGATGGATGTACCGGAAGCCAGCAAGCATGGCAAGAAGTCGACAAGTCAAAAGCTGGAGGACCAGAAAAAGGTAAGCAAAACTTTCCTGTTCATCCCTTTTCTGCTACGCAATGCTCTTGATCTTCTCCTGCTGTGTGCGTACTGCTTTTTTCAATCAGCTTTGGCTTTTGCTGTATTCTAGTTGTATGTATGTGGAAGCCAAGGGATGAAAGTTTGTTTATCGCCTGGTTTGTTGTTCTCTTTACAAAAAGAGAACATGTTGGTCCAATTGCCGCTGTTGTCTGAATTCCCAGTAGCTCCTTCGCTCCATATCTCCTAATAGCTATTTATAAAGACGAGAGGGGGGGGAAAGGTGGAGTTTCTGCTCCCCCTCAGCGCCTCCAGTCTTTCATCTCGGCTTGTGTGGCGTGGCGGTGGGCAGGGCCCGCCCCAGCCTCCCCGTTGGGAATACATATTTACTCTCTGTTTGAGATGCTTTTTATGTTAACCACTCTGGGAATAGGAAGGAAATAATACCCGTAAAAATGAGACAAATAGTTTTTCTGTAAAGAGATATTGTGTGCGCTAATGGTCCGCTGTTCTGCTATGGAGGGCAAGAGCTTGGATAGATAATGGTAAGCTTAGCGGTGGCTAGTTAGGATTCTGACTCTGAACGCAGTGACCTCGACAGGGTCAGATTCATCTGTGGTGGCGGTGGGTGGATCGATGGAGAGAACTCAGGCGTCAGGCCAAGTTCACACTGTCTGCAGAATGTGGGATTTAAGGACAACAGCACTAGCCTCTGTCTTTCTGAAATACAGTAAAGCACATACCCACACATATACACACATAGTGTACACTTAGGTGCACTCAATGCAAAAATGCCCATAGATGCAAAGAATTGGTACTTACTGGACTAGAAAAACAAGAACACACACACACACACAGGAACTATTTCTGTTCCTTTAGTCACCTGCATATACACTGAGACCTGCACACTTAATAAAATGCATACACAGACTGAAACAAATAATAGATACACACACAAACACACAGCATCTCTATCTCTCTTTGCCTCTGACCTGATTCCTCTAATGAAGTGCTTTTGATAAGCGTAATGATTGTCCAGGCGAAGCCCAGGGAACATCTGAGCGCAGCGAAAGCGCAGTAATACATCAGGTCTGACATTTGTAGCACTATTAAGATCCCATAAAAAAAGATGATTGTACTTTATTATTTTTTTCTCCTTTTAGACCTGAGTGCCATCTGGGAGTGCTCTTTTTTTTGTACTCTTTAAAGCCACACAGAGATGTGTTGCTGCTCGTGCTGCCAGGCAACAACATTTTATACCCTTTCAGAGAAGCGCAGGAAGGAAGGTGTGCTCCTGCTCTTGGATTTGTGATACGTTGTGAATGATTGCAAAGCTCTGCAATAACTCTAACAAAAATATCCATGTGGCCACTCAAAAAATCAGAGGGTAATTCCTTATGGCTCACTTAGATTAGATAGATATGCTCACTCTGTGTCCAATATTGGTTATTGGTCTCTTTTTTAAACACCCGCTGTCAAATGTCATACAACAAAACAAGGCCATGTTTGGATCAGCATACTCTTTGTTGGGGCTTCAAAATGGAAGCTGATTTCTAGGTGAGGGGACCCTCCCTTGAAGCTGAGATTGGAACTGAGCAAAGAGTGACATCAAATATTCATCTGGTAAGGGAATTGATTTGGCTCACTTTGGCTACCATTTTGGTTTGAAGATGTGTGTCATGCCAAAAGATAAGCTCTCCCTCTCCATCTCAACTGTTGCCTTCAGCTACGGCAGGAGACAAATGTTTCTGAGCAGAAAGAGCTTCTTGGAAGGTTTTTAATATTCCTGGCGATGTTTCTGTGGTTACAGTGGGATGTGTGCTGTAATTGCCTGACTTGATGGGTTATGTCTCGTCCCCAAAGTCTCATACTGACTCCACTCTGTCAGCCTTGATAGTTGAACCCAGCAGAAGAAATTGCTGTACTTACAACACACATTTTTAAAGACAGAGAAAGTGTAATGCTCTGTCTTTTTGCAGCGATTTATAATGCAACCTGGTTGTTACCTTTCACTTTTTATTAGATGGATGTAAGGTGGATTGTCTGTAATGAAAGCCAGACTTGTGGCACAGAGAAAATGATGGCACACAAGTTGAATTCCAGTCAAATTTAATCATTTCAAGAAATAGTGTGATACATTGGGAAATAGGTTTTATTTGCTTCCTTGCCCAGAGTTAGATGACAAGATAACTGATGACTCTAACGTCTGAACGGCAAATGTGAAGCTGAAGCCAGTGGTCCTGTTAGGGTAGCTTAGCAGCAGAAACTCTAGACCAAGAAATAGTATGGCTTATTACCTTGCAAAGCCTTAATCTATCATTTTTATGCTTTTTTCTGTACAGATAAAATAAATGACATACAATATGCATTTTCGGACCAGAGGAAATTTTTCAAAGCTCTAAGATTATGGTTTTAAGAACCCCCCTTTTGCTGTGTCTGCACAAGAGTGGGACACAGGAGTGGATTTTCACTCTTGTCCCATCCCACTCCCACAAAAAAACACCTGTCCCATCCCTAAGCCATGACAGAGTAAAATAAAAAGCCTTTTTACAGGTTAATTGTAATTTTTCTATTCTATGATTATGTTCTACACTGTTACAGTACCTTTAATTTTATTTCCTCTTAATATGCTTATTGTATGCACTAAATACCAAGGCAATTCCTTGTAAGTTTAAACCTCGGTAAAAAACTCACTTTGATTCTAATTGCTACAACCATGTGGCAAATAGTTAGTGCTGAGTCTGTTAGCTCAATGCTAACACATGATAGGAACTATCATTAATGTGCTAACAGAAATGAGCATCATTATTACAATAATGTATTCTTAACAAACGATCTACTTTACCTGACATACTTAACCTAAAATAAGGTGCTAATACTCACAGGCATAGATTTCCTATGGTCTGTGAGAATAAACTAATAGCTGCCGACTTCCATTGCTAGCTTGATATTGTCATTACAATTCCTGGTCCGTCCTCTCCTGTTGACTTTTTTCCTGTATCGTCTCAATCAGGAGATGAATGATGAAATTGACTTCCATCCTGTGGGACTCCCACAGTAATCTTGAAAAGAATGTCAGCCTGTAGTCTACCACATATGAACTAGGAAAGATCATAGTTATTAGAATGCCATTTTGAGCGACTTTATTAGCTCCCTTTTTAATGTAGGTACTCTCCCAACACAAGGTAAGGTTGAAGGTATTTAGTTCTTGAGGGAGCTCCTCAGTGGGCAGTTCCTCCTTAGTTCCTCACACCCCTTTATCACCAAAGTAGCTCTGGTTCTTGAACTGGTTGTTATTCAGGACTCTTGAAAACCTTGGTGCTTTCGAGTGTACAAGCCTGCATTTCCACCACTTTTGATCAGAACCATTGTGATCAAAGATGCATCATCAGTAGAGGGTGTTGAACAATGCACAGCGCACAGCGGAACTAAACAGTCGCACTGATTACCTTCGAACCTTTGTTTTGCTATTACAGGTATTTGTTTTTATCCAAAAAGAAACATGGACAGATTATTAATGAAACCATTACATGCTCTTTATTTCTGATGATCTCTCACTTAACATCTCTATTGTTGCCTTCTTCATGACACATCCACTCATATCATCAGCACTTCAGGCTAAGAAAAACCTGTTATCTTTTAATTACAGCTGGGAACCAACTTTTGTGGTTCCGAACCAATTTACGTTTGGTCAAAATGCTCCGAATGGTTCAAAACTATGAGCGGGAACTAGGACAGAAGCTGCTGCATGTTGGAATATAAAGTTGTTCTGGTGGTCTGGAACATGTCAGGGGTATCAGGGAGTGCCGAGAACTGTTTGGTCTGAAAATGGTGAATATATTAATTGGTGAGCTTTAGTGATGCTGATAGGGAGATTTCTTTACCTTTGGACGGAGCAAGGCTAGCTGTTTCCCCCTGTTTGCCGTCTTTGTGTTAAACTAAGGTAACCCACTGTTGGCTGTAGCTTCATATTAAATGGACAGACATAAGTGATATAAATCAACATCTATCAACATATTCTCCAGAGTGTCTAATGATTTATTTCAAGGGCCTTTTGCAGTGTTCAGCTGTTAAGATTATGTTTATTCAATAGGCTCTTGTTAAACTTCTGTTTAATTTTGTCTCACAAGTTTGTCACACCCCCAGCTGACCAACTTGGCAGGGCTGAAATGTTGTAAACATAAAGTCTGATTTTCGTGGAGTTTGCAGTCTATCCCTGTGATTACCAGAGGGAGATTATCTGTAGAATTTTTGTGTCAAATGTCCAAAAGTTAAGAATCCAAAAGTTGTAAACTGAAGCAGGAGAAAAGCTGTGTTTGGCCAGCGCTCCTCCTCCCATCACCCTGGGAGTCTTTATCTTCCCCTCCCTCCTTCTCTCTCCTCTTCTCTCCCTCCCACGCCTCTCTCTCTCTCTTCCTCCTCCTCTTATTCGTTGTCTTTTTCCCAGATGGATGGTGCTTCTCATTTTCACGCTCATCCCTGTGAATGAAGAAGCAGTGATTACGATGGAACTGCTCACCTGACCCTGAGGGAAAAATTGCTCTCTGTGATTGGTTGTGTATGGTCAGGCAGGGGCGGCAGCAGTGTTGCTAAGGGATCTCCAGGAAGTCTCCCCATCAGCCAATCACCTCAGAGCTTTTTCTGTGCTCTGGCAAACCTCTAATGAAGTTTCTCTGAACCATTTAAACCAGTACATCCCTACAAAGCTCTTGTTCTGCATATGCATCGTTTTCATGCTTTACCCATGCATTAAAGCCGGCCCACTGGGAGAGAGCTATCACTGAATTGTGTAAGAATTAACTGGCTCGCCCCCCTGTGGACCCTCCTATGTGATGGACTTTCCTCAAACTCCCGAGGGCTGACTGGTAAAAGATGAGTGAATAATTTAATACCGGATTGGTTTTTGTTACTGGGATGTGATGCCTACTATGGTATCATAGCGCTGATGTCAGAACAGAAGATACAATGGCAGTTGGTGAGAACACACAGCATATGTTGACTAAATAATTTACCTCGCAGGTTGATATGCAGATGCGCCCCATGCTGTGCAGAGATGTGAGAGGACATGTTAGCAACATATAGATTATCATGAAAGCATGTAATGCTGGAATGCTAAATAAATCAGTAGGACTTTGTCCATCTGTCCTTTTGTTCTCTTCATTGTTGATGGAAAATGCGATCTACATATGTGTGCCAATTTTGTCATCATCAGCCTGAGAGGCAATGTTTGATAGCTCTCTTGTAATCATTGTTTGTTCAGCTGGTTAGTTACATGTACATGCATTCATGATAATCACTAGCTTGGTACATTCAGTATGGTATAATTTCTGTGTATGTTGGGCGAGCATTGCTCTGTGTTCTGTCTGTCTGTGAAGGATGTTGGATATAGGCTATGTCATTGGAGGGTTGCAGTGTAGATGTGGAGGCTCTTTTCATTAGGTGTGTTTAAATGGACTCTAATGTCACACTAAAAATCAGAATAATAGCCCAATCAGAATATAAAGGGGCTGACGTAACCACCTCAATGGGAAAAGACTGGCCCGATCTGGCCTGATCAGAGGGAATTGCAATTAGGTTGAGAGAAGTGGTGTAAACCTTTGGTACAATAGGAAAATATTAGCACCTAACTGATTGTTTCTCTCTGGTTGGAATACATACATTTTTTTCTGCGCATGTTTTCCCCACATGGGGGTGACATGAGGTGACGTTTTGTTGGCCGATGTTTCCATGCATCTCCCCCTGCTGACTTAAACTGAAATGTTCATGAATTTAAAAAAAAAATACCTAGCCCTTTGCTAGTGCTACTTTATTATGTGAGTGATCTGATTCTTTTTTTTTCTTTGATTTTGAAAGAATAGCCTTCTGTAACTTTGTCGCTAGGCTAAATTGTGAATTTACTGGACATAACAATCATCTGTCGCTGCCAGTGGCAGTAGCCTGAGACGTTTAAGGAACATCAGTAAATTGTAGCACCTACTGATAGTGTGCATGTGAGCTGTTTAAGAGACATCTGTAATTTGTAGTTACAGAAAATAACCTGAGTTACACTTACATTTCTTAGTACACATTTGTATTAATCAGCGGGAACTCTTCTTCTTCTGTTGTACTTGAATGAAATTGATTTTTCTCAAATAGTTGGGGAAAAAGAGTCAAAAGAAATCTTGATTAAATGCTTTGGGGCAGGTAAGAGCACATCCTTTCAGATCACTTTATCAAGCGTCTATATAAACACTTAAGTTGAATCTCTAATTGGAATGACTGAGGACAGTCATGCTCCCAAGATGATAAACCCTTTTCATTTAAGGGACCCAATGGCTTTTACTTTAACACAGCCGTCAGACTGCATAGCTTGTCATTACATTGTATTTGATACATATATTGTGTTGTGAAATGAACACAGAGGCCTCCTGGGGCTGCTGACAGAGCTTCTAACTTTTACTTTTGACTTGTTAGATAAAATCTTGCTTGGTTTGGCAGGAGATGATAGTAGCCAGAAAGGTTTCTTGTGAGATTGACATTTCTTCATACAGATCTTTCTACATATCAGTACTTTTGGTAATGGTGTGGTGAGAACTCCCCCACCCCAGCCCTCACGTACATGCACGCACACACGCACGCACGTACGCACACACTTGGCTCGAGATGGTACATCAGCAGCTCATTCCATGAGGAATTAGTGGGTTCAGACCACTGAAGAAAATCGGAGGGAAAACATGTCAAAACAGGACAGCGTCATAAGCGCGGCATTCACGGAAACAAGCCTCAGAGGCAAAGCGATGAGAGTGGTGATGTGCAGGTCAGACAGAGCGTCAGGGGGAGAAAGATAAAGACAGAGAAAGGGGAGAGAGACAGAGATGCCAGAGAGAGTTAGACAGAGAGGGGAGAACAAAATGACACCAAGGGAAGACTGAGGGAGACAGAGAGGGGAACGAGATGGGCAAGAGTGGAAAAACTTAGTCTGCTGAAAGGGTGAGAGTCCAGGCAGGGAGAGAGCTGAACCCTGTGACACTGCTGGGAAGTATCTGCACCCCGCATCGCCACAGTGACACAGATACAGTCTGTGCGCTGGGCAAAGTTATCTTGACACTGAATCACAGCTGGGTGGGGAAGTCACATATCCTCATTTGTCCTTATAGCCAGCTGTTTGATGGGCTCTGAAGCACTGAATCAATTCTGACATGATCGCATGCAGAATTTGTGATCGCTCACCTGCCGAAGCACAAAGACACAAAGCAGTTTTTAAAGCTGTATACCTCTGAGAGAGTCAGCTTGTGTTTGTGATGCTCTGTTTTAGTTTTAGTTTTTTCAAGATTATTTTCATGGCTTTTATTTGATAGGATGGGTTGAACATAAAGATGGAGGGAGAGGGAATGACATGCAGCAAAGTGCCGCAACTTGGAATCGAGCCCAAGGCCATAGCCTTTGTCCATGGGGTACCTGCTCTACCAGGGGAGCTACTGGGTGCCCCAGGTTCAGACTTAAACCATTAATTCTAGTTTCCAGACCACCATGACAACTTCATCATGTCCATTTGTTTAAATGAAGGTGTTGGATTGTAGAATTCCCACAGATACATCTACATCTCAACTGCTATTTTTACTTTTGAAAAGAAATGTACACTGTTTACTTTCGAATTTTGTTTTGTATACAATTTGGTGAAAATGACTTTGACCACAAATTTCTTTGATTGTGGCCTCATGCTGAAAAGCAAATAAACAGAGTAGGAATTAAAGACATATATTTCTAAATATGCTAAACAAGGATTCCGTAGTTTACTTTAAAACTGCTCAACTTGCCTCAGAATTTCCCCAAGTTACCAAAACTTCTGCAATCCTACATAGATCACACATAAAATACATAATTCAGAGGTTAGAACACTAACACACATTAGTAATAGATGTAGAATCTGGTGTTCATTCCTAAAGCACACCCTGGAGCTATTTTTTCACTCGTCTGTATCGCTGTGTGTTCATGCCACATTGGTGGCATTTTAGGGTATAATTAAAGAGTCTGTCATCAGCTCAGCAAACCAGAAACCTACTGTACAAGTCTACCACAAATCCTGTGTCAGAGGGAATTCATTTCCAACAGAGTGGATCCCAGCTCTTGTAGTTCAGTTTAAAATGCAACCCTCAAATGAAATCCTTTTACATGAAACATTACAAATCACAATATCTAACCAGCTATAACCAATTCATTTGCTGCTAGATTTGTCCTTGTATCACTATCAGCCAGGCCTTCAACATTAACACACTCTGTCAAAACTTGGCCTAGCTCTCTGGGTACAAAATAAAGGAAAAATCTGTTACATTTCAAATGGATGTATTTTCCATAACTATGGCTATTGACTCTATGGCTAGGTTCACATTACGGGGTTTAATGTTCAATGCCCTTATTTCCCCAAATCTGATCTTCCTGCGTAGACTTAACACATTCATGTTTGAAGAGACTTATGTCAGATATTGGTGTGAAGGTTTATCTGCCCTTTAAACACTTCACATGCAACCATAACGTTAGTGGCTATTGCTGGTAGTTCTGTGGAGGTAGAGGTGTGGGTGCGGTTGGGAGAGGAGTCAGGAGTGGTGGGGTTGCAGTGTGCAGGGTTTCATGGAGGAACAGTTCTACCAAACCTTAGGATGTCCAGGGCCTCATTCCAGTATCTCTGTGGGTGCCTCAGGACAACGGTGTCTTGGCATGTAGGCAAGCTGTCTCCGTCAGAAGGCGTCTGGCTGTCAGGGCTCTGTTTGCTGGTGACTGGGGCAGCTTACTGCAGCAGCGGTTGCAGCAGCCTTCTGTAGTTTCAAAGAACTGCTCGAACACTGTATGGTGAGTGATCTGCACCTGTGCAGTGAGGTATGACATGGAAAAACCATGGGTGTGTGGAAGAAACACACAAGTTCTGATATGACCGTTATCATAGTGGCCTGCATGGCCAGTGTGCGGATGTGTATCATATTTAGGACAACATATGAAAGTGGCGTAGATCTAAATAGAAACTATCTGACTTATGTGTCCACACTACTCTGAAAATTTCACAAGAGACAAGTGTTTTATATAATTCATGTAAATATCGTTTTATTTGGAAAGCTCCTGCAGCTCACTGTTTTGCATAAATCCTTGTTCCCCAAATCCTTACAACAAAGACACTGAGTACAAAGTTAGCATGACCCATACCTTACTGGGATATAGCTCAGGTTTAACACTGTCCCCCGGCCGTCCGCATGATCCTATTTGAATAGACTTGAAAATAAGGACCATAATAGCTAGAGCATTCATTCTTTTTGCAGCAGAAAGCCTTCAGTCTCCCTACCTTACATTATGTGCTGTACAAATGAGGTATTTTCCAGTAATTACGCCAGTATTTCCCCGAAATGGTCCCAGGAGATGTTGTTTGCATAATCCTGTATATATATGTTGACCTTAAATACAAACCATAATAGCTAAGAGCATTTTTTTGGAGCTACAGAAAGCTAAAGTCTCTGTCTTCCATGTCATCACATTATACATTAATAACGACGTCATTGTTGCACATTCTGTGTGGTGCAGAACCATGCGAAAATACGCAGTGGTGCCAGAAGAATGAATGATGAATCTGTCACGACACAAATGAGCATATCTTAAAAACTAAATAATGAACATAGTTCAGATAACTGATAGAGTGTTATAAATGGTTTGTATCAGTATGTTTTGTGTGTTTATTTTGAATAATCCAATGAAAAAAATAATTTTTTTTCAAGACACAATTTCCATACTTTTATCAGTTATTGTGGTTTATTGACTGACTTAATCTTTTATCTTAGCATGTACAGATTTTAGAGATATGAAGCATTTGATGTAACTCTAAGATTTAACATCACGACAAGCAAAAATGCCAATGTAGGCACTGGTGGACCATCTCTAATGCAGAGTTCAATGGGTTACATTTTCTCATTTCTCACCATGGTGACTCATACCACCCTCAAGCAGGCTGAGCCAAGTACCACCAAACCGTAATCACAGATATCCTGGGATACCATAAAGAGCGTGATTCCCTGCGGTGTAGTTAAAAGCATGCTCTCTTTATCATGTGTTGCATGTTACTGAGATGAGATTGCTGCTCCTGGTGACTTAAGTTTACACATTGATCGTACAGGCACGGACATCGAGCTGCATTACACCTATTAGGACCCCTTCTTAAATCACACAGCTTTCGGACATGGTTACAGTCAGATGGGGAATTCAGATGGATTGCCCTCACCTATATGTGAGTGTGTGCATGTGAATGTCTGCCATAAACCACTGCTGAAACCCTTTCTACACAAGGTCTGTCGCAGTCTTATGTCCTGAAATATCACCTTGTCGTAAAAAGGCGACGAGGCCACAAACAGGGTGCAAGGTGTTTAAATAGAATCCCATCATCCCTGTGAATAAGGGGTCTACTTTGTAACAGATAGTTTGAGCTATATAAATGGTAATCATCTCGTGACTTGAGAGCTGTGATGTGACTCTGACTGCGAAACAATCATGAAGCAAAGGTAATGTTACAGTGTCTAAGGCTTCAACTGAACAAAAAACTTTGAATATCAAATACAGCATTTGATCAATGCTTTTATTCGTAACTTGCTTAAAAGTACCCTTGATGGATCTGTATTCAGCAGTTGTGGCACCAGCAGGAACTGTGCTCTTAATAGTGGCAGTGTTTGAGCTACAAAGGAAACACTTGACATCACAGTGAGTTTTGTCTCTGCAGTGTGCTCTACTGCTAGATGATTTGATTTTCTATTGAGTGGGTATTGTTCTCAGCCTTTGCGCATGGGTGAGTTCCGCATGCATACGTTGATTCTAGATGTTTCATACATTATGCATGCGCAATTCACGGCATGTTGGCATGTAATGATGTTCCCCTTGAGCATGGAGTAGGATCTCATGAAGAAGCAGGCTGTCAGCGATAACAATGCCTGTGCGAGCGCACCTGTATACATGTGAGTGTGTCTGGATCGCAACCAGACGGATTTGCTTAGATCTAGTCTGGAGCTGTGAGGGTTAACCTGACACACATGGAGGCAGGTGAGGTGTGCTGGATTATTCTGCTGCTCTGGCGTGTCTGCATCAACATTCAGGCTGTAAGACCCCCCTTCCTTCACCTCTGTACCTTTAATGGCAGATAACAGGATTATCACAACAGCTGGGTTCCTCAGAGGGGCCACAGCGCCGCAGGGGTTGCGAGACACGGGCGCTCACTCATGACTGATGCAGGCTTGTACAAGCCACATGATGGAACATGGGATCAGTGTTACATTTATTCCGCTGGTGTCCTGTGCATCAAGTCGTACAGGGTACATTCTCTGGGTGCTACTTGTAAGTGCTAGAATTCAAAAGCAAAAGAACCAGAGACTGATTTATGCCCACTGCAGTTAGCCTGTTTGATTTGCACATGGTATGAGGAAGCGGCTCTGTATTCTGCACTGCATCAAGCTTTTTGCTCTTTCTCTGGTCTTATTAAAACTGTTTTTCCTGTTTAATGCATCTTACAATAAGAACTGAATCAACTGAGATTATTGCTTGTCCTCCAAATGATATCATACTGACAGAAATGTAGTAAAGTGAGGATGATGTGTATTTAGTGAGGCAGAACTGAGATACAAGTGGAGATTTTCTGCAGTGTGACTTCCTCCACTCTGTTGAATGGATAATTTGATCTCATCTAAGATTTATCTGTAGAAATGCATGTCCTTCCCACACATTAAAATAGCAGGTCAGTTTCGGTTCATTTTGCTTTTGCAAGGCTGACAGTAATCTGTAACTAACCGGTTAATTTTTAAGGGTAAAAAAAAAAGACAATGTGTAATACAAGAGCCCTGCCTTTTTAGACCAATGATCCATTGCCAGGGCTGCCAACTCTCACGCATTGGCCGTGAGACTCACGCATTTGATTGGCTTCACACGCTCTCACGCCACACCTCCGATTTCTCACGCTGAAATGCACATCAAGAGCCTTTTTATATGTTTAAGGTTAAAAACAGTTACCTGACAGCTGAGTTTATCTGTGATCTATCTGTTGAGCCTGAGAGAAGCCACTCATGATCGATTAGTTATGCTTGCAGAGACTGTGAGGGCGTTGAGTTTGCACAAAGCATATCGCGCAAAGATCCTCCACTAGTCTGATTCATTCCCATTAGAGTGCCTTCTAAACTGTTTTTAGCTAGCGTCATCATGCGCGTCATGGGCTCGCGCCCGCGATACCACGACAGTTCACGGCCAGGTCATTACATCATCCTGGACTGGGCGGCAAGAGAGGTGTCCGACCGTCAATGATTGATTTACTCCTTTGCAGCAGAGGCGATTTCTCTAAGAATGCAAGGGAAGCTCAGCTTCCCCTAAAATGTCAAAAATTACATGGTCAAATATGTACGGCTGTGTTAACATTTCATTGACTACAGATGCGTAAGAACACGTTCATCTTGAAGACGAGTTCGTTCAGAATCAGCTACTTATCGATGTTGTTAACTTCTCATACAATCCTGTAGCGCAGTTTTCTTATATGGTCTATGGCATTTGGCTGTAGAAGCTGAGCGTCCATGCACAGTTTTTTTCATTGCCTCGAAACTCGACGGTCATTGGATAAATGCCACGATTTTGTCCCGCCCCCGGACGCTCAGCGTCTCTGGGGGTGAATGGAGCTGTGGGCGGGCCTCGGCCGGGCTGGACGCTGAGCTTCCGCATGATGATTGGAGGATCAGTCGAAAGGCTGAATCCCGTTTTGATTGACAGCTATTTGGAGATTTGACAGCTCAGCAGTCACATCGCGGATTTTGCAGGTGAAGCATAGCTGTCAAGTCTCCCGTTTTGGCCTGGAAACTACCGTATTTTACCCCTCTTTCCCGCCGTCCTCCCATATTAGTATTCTCCTGTAAATGTCCCGTATTATAATAATAAAAAACAACATTCCTCTGCCTCTCCAAACTGAACTCTCTCACTAGCCTCGCGAGAACTGCCACATGCAGTAGCCTGGGTGGTTAGTGCCGACAACGGGAACAAACAAAAGAGAGAGATGGATGGATGTGACGAAGGAGAAGGCATTCCTGCCAAAAAAACAAAGAAGTCCTGTAAATATCTCGAACAATGGGACAGCGAATTTACTTTCCTACAGAGGAGCAGGATGGGGCACATTATGAACTGAAAATATGTTTAAGCAATAAGCCCCGAGAAGCCGTGAGTTACAGTGATGTTACAACGGCTGAGGGGCGTTCAGGGCCCCTCAGCCGTTGTAAAATCACTGTAACTCACGGCTTCAAGGGCTTATTGCTTTAATAAAACGGTTACCCTACATATAGCCCATAAAATAAACACACACGAAAAAAAAATCAACAATTTATTGGTAATAATGCAACAATAAAACTGAGAACTATTCATTCTTCCACCAAGCAAGATCGAGTGGACAGAATGGTTGCCAAGCAACACAGACGCTGCGGTCTACCAGTGGGTTACACTGATTTTACAACGGCATGGAACGAGGCTCAGCCAATCACATTTAAGGATGGGAAGCACCCGTTTTATAAACAATAAATAAATGTGCTTCATATACCCTTTGTGTTTTCATTTAGGCTGTATTATAACGTAGGAATGTTCACAGCATTTCAGTGTCAACAAAGGTTGGCCTATCAGATTCTGATCACCTAATTGTAGTTAGTAAGCGGTTGACAAGTTGTTTTTAGATATCTTGTACACCTGTCTTAAAACCTAAGGGATACTGGAGCTTGGTTGGGGTGGTGGGACGGCTCGCAGCAAGCGCCGGAAAATTTCCCTTATTTTCAAATCCAAAACTTGACAGGTATGAGGTGAAGTCGAAAGACAAACTGAAACCCATTTGTTGGTATTTGCTTGGCGAAATTACTTGTTCATTTCCTACACTGTAAATAAAACACACTCATAGTATTTCCTTGTTTCAGTTTAACATAATTTCAACATTTCCTTGTTGGAGTTTAATATCGTTTTGGAGGGCAGAATTTACATATAAATAAATTGACAAATTTTATGATGTAAGCGGACAATGAGGTTCCCCTCTCTGAAAGACCAGCAGCCGCCACTGCTTTGCAGGTATGTATTTTTGAGTATTTATACCCTTAAACTTTAAATAACATTTTGTGATTTGTTGTGTGTGTGCTGGGAAAACATTTTAAGGCATTTCGAGCGTTTCGTGAACGTTATTTTGAGGATTAAATGGTTAGTATATTGCCAAACCAGCTAGCTTAATTTTGTCCTCTCAGCAAGCGGCACTGGATAGCACCTCCTATTTTGATATGTTGATCAGTCAGGGACGACAGTAAAACCTTTGAATAAAGATGGCGGGCCTGGAGCCCTGCTTCAAGTGGGAGCCCTCCCCAGCAATCATCAAGGCCTCAAAAAAGGCCACAAGCCAGTACAACAAGGAACACAGATCTTGAGCACAATGATCTCCTCTCTGTGGCTCTTTGTTAATGTTCATTTCTGTCTCCCATCACCTGAGGAGACAGAGTCATGGAGTTTGTGCATGTGTGTAATGTATGTGTGGTGGAGTGTATTTCCCCCTTACATTATTATAAAGTGTTAGGTTTTTTTGCTGTATACTTGTGACTCCACTTCTGATGTTTTAACACAATTTGAATGAGAATAATCATCTGTATTATATTGTTTGATTAAACATGCACAAAATGAGCTATGCTGTGTCTCATGTCTTCCGGTCCTGTGTGCGGCAAAATTTTGGTTTGCTCAACCAAATCTCACTCCAAGGTTTTTTGAAAAGTTGGCAGCCCTGCATTGCCTCAGTGAGCTTTAGCGCCTTAGCATGTAAATATCTTGCCTTTTTATTTTCTGTTGGCTTTGCTAACACACAGCTAGCATAGTGCCCATCGCCAATCCCCCAGTCTGCACTGTTCTCCTGTCTGCTCTGCACTGCACACCATCAAGGTTGGGTGGCAGCTAACGCTAGCTAGCTAGCAGCGCAGCTCACTCAGAAATTGCTGCTGGTAACGCCATCCTGGTAGCTCCAAGAAAGCGCCAATTCATTCCAGTGGAGTTGCTCTGCTGGTGCATAACCCAAAAAAGTTTTTTAGTTTGTGGGTTTACCTCAGAGGTATGAGGCCCACAGTAGTGTTTCTCCTGCTGGCCCTACCTGCAAGTTCCCACTTATAGACTTTACATTGTGGTGGCGTCACAGATCTTTTATTTGCTTTTCTCGGCTCGAGGAAAGTTTTACATATATAAAACCACCATGGCTCAAAAATTCAGAAAGAAAGATTTATAATTGACCTTGTTTGCTCACAGACATCTCTTTTACAATGGTTGCTTATGGGAAAAATGCTTTCTGGCCTGCAGGGGATTTTTTTGCTGCAATTTTGTGCATGTGGAGACTGGGAAAAAATTGCTGCAAGGCTGAGTGGCTTTCCTGGGGACCTGGCTGACACTGCTAATGGTGCTAACAGAGCTAACAGCAATATCATAGTCAACAATGCTAAAGGGGCGCTACTAGCTAGCTCTTGGCAGTATTGGGTGGTGCAGTAAACTGAAGAGTAGCAATATTAACTTATAGACCAATTCGTGTAACCGGTAAAAAATATTCTCAGTTGTTAACCAATTAACGGTTAGCTGTTGACATCCCTACCTTCAACTTAATTCAAGTCTTAAATTACTGATACTCAACCTCCATTTTGGCTTAATTAGCCAAGTAATTCATGTGCGATAGTGCAGACAGGGTGCATAAATGCTCCCAAATACTTTAAACTGAAACAGATCAGGGGATGATGTTTACATGATTCCTCTTGTGCACTGTAGTAGCACTGCTGTCCTTGTATGCCTCAGGCTTTGTTGTGTTTGGAGTTCATGGCAGTAATTGAATATGACTCATTGGCTTTGGCCAGTCTTCAGCAAGGAGAGTCCTGAGAAGACGTCTGTAGATTTATTATGTCTGAAAGGAGGAAGGTGGCTAGTACAACTCAATAAAATCAGCCTGATAAGGATGGTGAAGGCATCTAACTGTGCCAAACATCCTCACACTCCCTTACATCTTCAGCCATCTCTAATTAACCATGATGAAGTACAGGTAACCTGGTGAAAGCAGCTGATGCTGATCAACTCATACCTTTGTCAGCTTTTAATTCACTTCTTGAAAGACATTGTTGATGTTTTTGACCTTCTTTAATGGTTGTTGGCTGACTTTTTATGTTTATTTTTCAGTCAGTCTGATCTTGTATAATGTGATGTGGCCATTAGTTACAACACGTCATTCTTTGAAAGCTCTTAAAAAATTGCCTGTAGACGAGGATGTCCTCTGTGGGAGGAAATCAGCATAAACATACAAGGCCTGGACTCAGGGACAGGCCCCACCTTGTAGGGTCCAGTTCAGTTCAAGGACCTGATTGCTGTGAGAGGAGGGTCAAAGCATGCAGTAAATTGTTAAACTACTACAATCACTGCCTCTGTATCCCCTGGTGAACTCTGAACAAGTCACCAACGAAACCTTTTTTCTTTAGAAATCCTTAATTCCTGTGTCAACATTTTGATGAAACAGAAATCAGAAGTCAGGCATAGAGGAAACCACTTTCACCTTTCTGACAGACATGAGAATCTCTTTATTCCCCTCATCTGCTAAACATGTATAGACCTGCATGTTGAATAAACATGGTAAGAAGGTAAAGAAATGCATCGACTCCATCTGACAGGCTGAAGAATGGCTCAAATATTGACTTTGACTGGCTCATTGTGAGAAGTGAAGGCAACAGATTACTCTTCATGTTATAAAAGCAGAGCCCTTCTTCTGCTACACCTTTTGTGTCATGACATTTCAGGTAATGGTATTTTTTGTGTTACTTTATGTCATGTAAAAATTTGTTGTGTTATGTGGCGGAGCTTAACTGTATTGTCAAATTATATCAGCTGTATATTGTTTTTTCTTGTCTTGATTCAATGTTTGGACTTTTTTCATGGTACAGTGTCTTTGCTAATCAAACCACTACAATTCTCCAACATCTTATTTACTTTAATAACATTGGTTGGTTGTCAGTCATCAGGGTGGGCTGCTTGGTTTCAGGTGGATGACTTTAACATGTTTGCATAAACAACACGGCTGCTGGTCCATGACAAGCTGCTGCAGGGAGTCTTGGCTATAATAAACTGCACATCTGAAGCTCTCGGCCTCTCTTAGCACACTTCACGCAGCGGCAGTGTGACGAGCTCCTCTCGCCCTCAGATTGATGGGGTATTTCTGGTCCATCTTCTGATTGTAGTGAAGCACTCCATTCCAAACTACGACTGCCTGTTTGCTTGCAAGGAGGAAGTGTGTGGGTCCTTGTGTTGAGTATGTATGGATTTTACAGAGTCCACTATGTGCACATACACTACATGAGACTCAAGTATTGATGATATAGCTCGCATAAGCTCCCTTGCCTTTGTAATGCTTTGTGGTAACATGCATAAAGAAAGCAAATGGAAATCTTGTGGTTTAGTGGCAGAGAGAGCAGAATAAAGATGAGCAGGAAGGAATAAAAAGGAAAGATTAAGACATACCCAGACAGATGGAGACATGGTGTAATATGTGTCAAAATCCTGTGACATTGGGAAAGTGTTTGTATAGGCGAGATCAGAAGATGGGAGAGAAAATGAACAGTTTGACAATGTTTGGGTCACTTTTTTTCCCTTCTCAGGGCGGTTCCTGTGGTCACTCGTCTCATTTCGCAGAGCCCCATTGCGCCATGGGAAGAGCCCTCAAGGTCACAACAAACAAGGCCCGCGCACAACCACATAATAAGCATTTCCTCCGCAACATGGCCGACTGATCACAGAGAGCAGAGCTTGGCCTTGGATGAAAACGGTCTCTCTGCCCCTTCAGATAAACATGCTGTCTGGAAGAAAGCGATGTATCTCATCTCTAATTCTGGTGTTATTTGTGGGCCTCTTGGCTGAGGGATTGTGCGGTTCTGTTCGAGTCAGTCTGACAAGATGATGCTGGGGATTGTTTCTGCGATGAAACGAGTCAAAGCAAAGCGTTTAGTGTTGTAATCATTTATTTGATAATGAATAAGAAATCCAGTAAGTGAAGCAAAGATCGTTAAAGTAGCGCAAATGAGTTTTCAAATCTGATTTATAACCTGATTCTTATTGAGTCAGTTTAAGCTGCTCTTTGGGAGTTCCTGTATGGATTTAGAGAGATTAGGGTGGAGAAAGCAGATACCTCACTCCCCTTAGTCTGTCTTTTGTTCAGTTTTATGGAGTCATGAATAAAGCTGGGAGGGATACAGAGCATGAAAGACATACAGTAGTATAAGGTTTTGATTTAATCTTCAGCTACCTCGGAGACAGAAGTGAAGTGGGCGTGCTAACCAGGGGCCCTGCTAGAAATATGGGCCTCCTGAAAACAGTTCAGCAACAGCTCTGTCACAGTTAATATCTATAATCTGTGGCACTTCCAGGACCCCTATTCAGATATTCACCTCCTGGTGCACCTATTTGGAAGCAGTGCTCTCTCTCATGCTGCTTTTCTTGATTAGGGATGAAGTTGTCTTATAAGGTGACGATTAAGCATCAGAGTCTCTGACCCCAAGGATGAACTCTTTATATTATAGTTTTTGCCACAACAGTCCATTACTCCGTTTAATTTGCATATAAATACCTTTAGTGGAGAAAAAAGCGATTTTTACTCCTGGCTGAGGTGGAAAAGTTAGTGTATTGATAAAACTTAAACAAATCACAATGGAAACAGACTTACAGTAGTGAATAATCACTTAAGCTTTCTCTTCTTTAGTGAAATGAAAACTGATGAGAGAAAAATGCATAAAAAATCTATGTGACAGATGAGGAGAATGTAACCTTCCTCAAATGAATATATGAAATAAACATACATGCAGTTTTCAACTGTCTGATGTTTGACTGGCGTTCTTCTTCTTTAATGGTTTAATGGCACCTGACTTGAGAATTGGCACCACCAACTGTCTATCTAAATGTGCCCATCTCTTAATAGTAACATGAGAGTAGTAGATGGAAACATGCATTCATTTGCATTTTCTTTTTTCTCAGATTTTCTGAAATTTTGGTTAAAATTTGTGCTACATTTGGAAGGGAGCCCGACTAATCTGCAATTTCTCAAGCCTTATTAGTGTTTGATATGGCCGGAAGTTACATGTTAGGGTATCTTCATTTATGTATGTATCTTGTCCATAACCACATAAAACTTTGATCATCATTGGTAGCTTTATTGTATGCTAGTAGCTTTGATACTGCAATCTGATTTTATACATTTTAGACCACTTTTTCCATAAACCCATTCATGTTAACAAGAGGATGTTGTTACTGTGTTGTCAGAGAATGCAGTGTTTAAAGGTGGCATCCTATTTATTCCAATGAAAGTTGCTCAGGGCAATGCCCAAATGTTATTAAGGCTTTCTTAAGTTTCAGTATTTTGGGTCCCAAAGAGCATGTGCTTTTCTTTGACAGAGCTGGGCAGGATTCCCACAGATCCTTAGAGTCTTTAAAGGTATTAAAATCATTAATCTAAAAATAAGGCCTTACTTGGCAATAAAATGTCCAATTCTTGAAAAGTCATAAAAATGCTAACACATGGAAAGTGGGATTTTATGAATCTTTTTTTATGGTGTTGCATTATTTGTTTCCAAATAATTTAGAACATCTGTCAGGGTTCTGTTGGTCATGAAATTCATGGAAAGGTTATGAAATTAGAAAAACTGTTTTCCAGGCCTGGAAACTGGAATTAACTAAATGTTTTGGAAATGTTTTGAATGTACATGGTTTGGACCACTGTTTAAAATATGTTGATAAAAATCCCAAAACATGTCTAAAGTTACGCAAAATACATTCCTGTATTACTAATTTAAAATCTAGTGCTGCACTGTGTGACCATTGAAACGTCACTGGTATGATGTGATACACACTGGTGTATGCAGATAGTTGGCGGCAAGAATGTCTGATGAATGATTGAAGTTAGTAATTTACTTATCTGCAATTGCCTGGGAAGTGCGTGTTTAATAATATGTATTTACATGTATGGCTTTTAAATGATGACAAATATAATACATGGCTCAAGAGCTGGGCTAGATGTAGTCTCTGCACCAACATGTTTGATGTTTGCAACATGCCGTAGACGATTCTGCTTAAAATAGTTAAGTAGTACATGGGTTACACAGCACTTCTTCAGAGAGGATGCACATCTTGGAAGTCAGTTCTCTATTAGTCTTCTTGCACTGTCTGCCATTGCAAAAATCTGTGAGATCTTGTCTCCTTTTGCTCTTGAAGAGGAGCACCCACATCCTGATTTGTGCTAAAATAATCAAATTTCCTGCAAAATCTGACCTGATGGCTCACACTGTAAAATGTAGTATACAAGCTGCCAGAGGCTGCATGTTTTCTTGATGATGGTCTTGTTTGATTATGGTAATCACCCTAATGTCCCACATGAATATGGAGATTTGCTTATTTGAATATGAATAATAGTAGTGAGCATATGAAACGAATGAGTCCATGTGCTGCTGTTTTGATTTCGTTTTCAGTGAGGAACGAGATGAAAATAAAGGTCTGCGGTGCTTTGAATGTACTGTAATAGCCTTTCCGGCATGAAATTTTTCTCTGTCATCCCGGGTTTCCAGTCTTTTTTCTGAAGATGTGTTTGAATATCAAAATATTGCAATTTGAGTATTTCACTTGTTCATGGCTCTTGTAGAATTCACCAAACTTATCACACTCTGAGGCCAAGAGGTGCACAGTGTGGTTTGACGGATAATTTCCTGAAACACTTAGAACAAGACCCAAAACTATTTTGCTTCAAGCACACAGAAAAAGCAATGTTATAAAGGAGCTTAGATCAATTAAATGTACAATACTTGTATAATTAAGAGCAGAGAAGTCATGTTTTTAGTTTGTCTTTGGTGAATACAGGAGATGTCATCTGTTTTTCATAGCACAAATAATCAGATCCACTGCCCTGTTTTGTGTTTATTCTTTATTCTGTGATATTTTCATTTTGATCTCATCACCTCAATACCCTGGGGAACCTGACGCCTCTGTTGGAGGTCTTAATTGAATGTGATTTTCCAATTTAGCCCCTGCACTGTGTTGGCTGACTCTCAACATCATTATTATTTTCATAGTGTGTGGACGGCCTGTGAACTGGCTCTTTGGCCTCACTTCATGATGACTTAATGAGGTGGACCATTGTCGCTTTCACTATCCAACACATGATTAAATGTTGATCATGTCAGGGGTAACTATTCTAACCCTGCAAATGACTAAACAAAGGGAAATTTGCCTCCCATCTAACTAAACTAAACTCTCTCTGTCTGTCTTTCTCTGTGTCCTTCATATTACTCAAGAACTGGTCTTCTGATCTACTTCACACTTGGCAGGTGTATTGTTGGGAATTATGCTACATGGTCAATACTGCTCCATTCAGCACTCCCTGTATCTTCAATGGTGACAGAAAGAGAAGTGTTTTTAGTCCCACCATCTAATATTAGAACAGTGTGCTAGGTATCCCAAAAGAGGGGTGACCAAAAATGGGGATGGTAAGGATGGTAAGGAATGGTTCTATTGGTACCATCTTTTCACAATGGAAACAGAAAAAATATGTACAGAACTGATCTGAACTGATCCAGACTGCTTGGTGGAAACAGGGCTTTAGTGATTTGGGGGTCTTGCTTTGCTTTGCAGCCTTTCTCTAACTGGGAATGTGTGTAGGCTATTTCTAGTACCTGTAGAAGTACTCAAATTTTTTTTTTCTAAATTGAAACTATAAACTATTAATAGTAAAACTATTAATACCACACAGTAAGTCCTGCATTCAAATTTTAATTAAAATAAAGAGTGAAAGAGAGGCATCATCAGCACAGTGTTCCTACATTTGATTAAATAAATAGTAATGCATCATATTCAATAGTTACTCTTAGTTACGTACTTGTCTCTGTCAGGTAAACATAGTAGTGCACTGTTTTCTCCTGAAGAAGTAGTATGCAGTTGAATTACTTAGTACTTTGGAGGCCTTTTGCATGTTATTTTGGAGTACACTGAGTTAGAATTGCAACATCATTGAGTATCTTTTAATATCTAAATATCATAATAAATCTAGATCTGTTCAGGGCCCATGTGTAATGCTCAGGACCCAAGGAAGTGTCGAGTCTAAAGGTTTTCATAGAAGCAGTTTTTGAGAAAGCTCCCAACAGCATTAGGCGTGATTGAAATAGGCACTGCACTAGTTTATATTAAGAAAGAAAAGTAATGTCCGTCCTCCATGCTCTCGTTATTTGCATGTTCTCATGTGACTATAAAATATCCACATCCAGCATGTAGGTGTTGGATGCCGTAGGTGCACTATGGCAAGGAATCCTGGTTACAAATCTAATGTGATGTTCAAATATAAAGTAAATGTAGAGGTTTGGTTCTACACTGTTGACAGGCTGTAGGCAGAAATATGAGGCTTTTAAAGATTTTTATTGTTTTAAACTTGGAATAAAGAAGAACCGCCCACCATAATTATCTTTTTCAAAAGAATGATGCTGCTTCTCAGAAAAATGAAAAGCCTCCAAGAAATATTTGATCTACTTCCTAATGTTTTAGACTCTGAGACTCTGCACTGTCAGTTTTTTAGGGTCCATGCTTTCATCCACTCACACTCAGCAAAGTTTGTTATGGCAACGCATCCTTCTATGGGTCACTGGGGGCCCCTTGATTTCTGCTGGAGTTGATCCCTTGCCCTTCGTCTCTTGCTGAGGACCAAAGTGGCTCCCGTCTTTAACTTCACACATGTCATCAGTAGGGGGCTCACTAGGGAAGACATGAAGGGAGGACACAGTGTAGAACTTATTGAACCCCTGGCTCTGTGTCTTGAGGATCAGAACCAAGAACTGCTTACTAGTGAATAGATCTGCCAGTCTGACAGGTAGTCCACAGCAACAGATGTGTGTACAGTAATTGCTCTGTGTATTGGCAACCCTGGAGATTGCTCCACCGCTGCTCATCTACCACTAAAGCCTGGTTATTCAGACTAAATTGAACCACTTCCCTCTAACACGGTCTGCCAGTTGGCTTGGGCTAGAGTTTTGCCTCAGTCAAGCGAGAATGGTACCTCAGACACATCCAACATCTGGCTGCATTTTAGTAATCGCTCGTTTCTCAAAGAGATGTGAAAGGAGAGGCAAAGAAAAGAGAAAGTCCTGGGCTGCAGTTTTTAAAGGAAACCACCGCTGCATTACGCTGACAACACAGACAGGGTGAGATTAATAAGTGAGCATGATTAAGTGTCATTGAAAGTTCAACAGAGTAGCAACTTTTCGTAAGGCAGACACCGAAGGGACTGTGGAAGATGGATGCTCTTTGGAGAATACTTTGAGAAATGACTGGAGAAAGCTTTTTGTGAAACCAAAAATGAGGAGATGTGACAATGGGATGGGGAAAAAAGGTGAAAAGTAAGAAGGAGATGTTTGGAAATGATATGAATGACTTTTTGTTTCTGTCTCTGACAAAAGATGGCAGCAAGGCTTGGAAGTCTATCCCACAAATGTCTTTCCACTCCTCTCTGCTAACAATGTTAATAAACTCTGTCATGATTTCTGGCAAACAAGAAAAATGAAAGTGAAATAAAACGGTGCACTAACTTTATTATCAAATGGTTTCCACAACAGATGTGCTTTAAGAGATGTAGAGCATCCATATTGGAAATGACAATGGGCAGCTGTTGTATGGAAAACAGATCCTCTGTCAGTTTTCTTTGTATCTTTCCCAGGTCGATATGCAGATACCAGACTGCGATGCTTGACAGACTGTAAAATGGGAAACACAGGAGGAAGAGCATATTTCAGAAGCTTTCCAGCAGTAGCTTCAGAGCAGCAGAGGATACATACTGTAGACAACCTGCTGCGAGAAACATTCAGGAAATAGTTTCCATTTTCTGAAGCCTTGTTTGATGAGATTTAATGGATTACTTTCCCTATAAAGGTGGAACACTGAGTGCTAGCCACATCAGAGGGAGCATAGCAGGGGATGAGTTTAACAGAATTATGACTGGGCTCTTTAATTTAACAGATATATACCTTTCACAGCGCTAACAGAAGGCCAATTGTAATGAATCATAAAGCATTAAGCCTGCACAGTGTAGCCCCTATGGTGAATAGTACCAACTCTTACCCAAGAATAATCTCTGAAGTTTCTGAAAGAGTTTTTCCTGACCCATTTTGACTGGTTTCTCAGCAGCACAGAGTACATAGCATAATAAAAACAATGCCTGGCAGTGTAACAAAACCAACCACATGTGGTGACAATAACAACAGAATAATCTCAGCTCAACAACCACAGCGCTGCATTATTCAACAGATCCTGAACAAAATGTGTGCTGAATTGTCCAATTCTCCACGTCTCCGAATGATTCCCATGTGGCCTACCTATGCAAAAAAACTTGTCCACTTTCCATAAAACTATCCATCAAGCATCTGTTTAAAGTGTACTCGTTGAGCACAAAGATGCAAACATAATGGATCTGAGGGAATGCAAAAATGGCCCGACTGATGACGAGGATGTTTTCAAATTCATTTCATCTGCTGCACCATTACCACAGTTTGTTGTCGTGTTATATCAGCCGTGTAAATGGCTCGTGTTCCTGGCTGCGAGAAGAAACAAAAGTGAGGCAATAAGCCATGAAATGACCCCAGTTAGAGGAGAAGACGGTGCTTCCTTACATTCAGATTGCAGGACCCTACTGTTCACCAAAAGAGCACAGGTAGCTCATGTGCCCTTTAGCACAATAACTAGCCGATGTTGGCTCTCTATTTGTATGTTGCACTGCGTGAAAGTGTCAGCCAGCTGCCTAAAAGCTAAATGTTATTTGCTAAGGGCACAAGGTTAAAGTGTCAAACACAACTGCAGCTGTTCCTTATAGCCAGGAGTTCACAAAAATGTTGCCAGGTTGCTGATTACCATCGATTTACCAGCCCTGTGCTCAGTTCCAATGGTCGTGCTCAAGCTAGACCAGACTGTCACCTTTAATCCAGCACGTTCTCTCTGCAGCCATGTGGGTAAACCAGACCTCCCAGCAGAGAACACACACATTGATCCTAGGAGGAGTTTTTTCATCTTGGAAATTGCCCTGATTGCTTCCAACAGAGTACCCTGGTCTCGCTTCATCTCCCGAGTATTGACTTTGCCGGGAGAGCCGTCATCCGGCCGGCCTCAGTCACCAGCCTCTGGATCATCACAAATGTTTCCACTTGCTGCCGGAGCAGTCTATCATGGGAAAGCATGACAACGGTGAAGTGGCACACGCGTCATCTCGCTGCACCTCCGCTCTGCAAAACAACTGCAGAGATTTTGTAGTGAGGTTGCACACTTTGACATTGTCTCCTTAGTTCTTTGTTGAGGTGTCATGTATTTCCTGGGGGTAGACACAGTGCTGGTGGAGCATATGTGGGGGAGGCAGACGGTGTTGACAGTGACCCACTTCCCAGCATGCTCTCCTGTGGCGGGTGACAGACCTGCAGTCAGCTGGAAGAATGAATAATGCTCACCTGCTGTCAGTGAGTGTTGTGACTGACACATGCCAAGACAAACGCTAATGCGAAAGATTTGCTTAGCTGTTCTATGCTGCTTTTTGTCATTATTTTAAATTTTCATTTGCCTTTATTCGCCAGTAATCATTGATTTGGTGAGTTACAGGTCAAAAGACATCTAGATTGAGATATATTTGGTTAAAGTGTGAAAGTTTTTTAGGCTTTTGTCAAACCAGCTGTCACACCATGTCAAACTGTTGGGCATTTTCTGCACCTGTCAGCAGCATCTTCATCAGCGGATGAAGTTTGCTAAGCTGTCATGGAGAAACCGACAGCTCCTCTTGCACTACCCTTTCAGGCAAAAAATATCATCTCCATGACAACTGAGCAAACTACATCAGTTGATTAAAGCAACAACTTGCTGCTGGAAGCTCCAGTAAATTTAGACCTAGTGCCAATGTTTTTTGTCAGACTTCTGTTACCAATGATAATACTGAACTTTGAGGATCTTTTTTTACATCTAGATATTTAGATTATATAAAAGCATTGTTTAACACCATTGCACTACTATATTTCCATATATACAGTGAGTTGCAGCTTCACATTGAGAAGTTTTTGAAACAGTGCCTACCAAGACACCCAAACTTTCACATTTTAACCAAATTTGACCTAACTTTAACTCAGACGTCTAAGGGGTTGTGATGCACCAAGCCAATGGTCAGCTGTTGGTAAGCGTCTGTCATCCTAATTTTTATGGTGTGTCTAGCACCATTGGCACTGGTCGATCCATGTCGCCTTTCGGCCGATTCAGCATGTTGACATGGGAACTGCAGAGCTTGCTGGTGAATGAAATAACTGATTGGCAGTTCAGCTCAGCACATGAGAGGGAAAATTTAAGTGAGGAAGGCAAAAAAGGAGCATGAAATCTAAACAAAGTTGTTATATTAAGTAAGATTTCTTTTTTTTAGCCATTGAGCTAATTAGTGTTTTGAATTTGTCCTGTAAGTCTTCTGGTTTCCCTTTTTAATGACAAATACAGACTACCAGCGTCTGCTGGTGTGAAGAGTTATTTCCTCTCATGCAAGTGCACACTGTACGTGCTGGTTGGCCAATGGCTGTAGTCTTCGTGGTGTGTTCAAGTAAAACTTTCTAGCTGAGAGGCAGACAATGTGAGGCAACCCAGCAGTTGACCGTCTTTGTCACTAGCATTGTTCGTTGATATTGAGTTATTGTGTCTCAAGCTTTAGATGTCTTTTGGCATCTCTCAAGTCACCAAATCAGTGTGCACTGGGATTAGGGTTGGGTTATGTAATTTTCCAACAGGCCACCATCAGCTTCTCTCCTTCACCAAACTAAGACTTGTTTCATTGCGTTGTTAAAATATCATAGAACACACTTCATTCAAACTTGACAGAAACAAAATAAAACTCATAGAAACCATCTTTGTTAGTGTTCTACCATCCCAACAATCACCAACCAAAAGTTACAGTTACATTTGCATATATGCAGACTAGTCTTGGTACTAAAAACATCACCTATAATAATTACTATTCATAAATGAAAAGTATTAATAGAAAAGAATAAGACAGTTAAGAAATTCAGTAATACCTGGTGACTAAAAGTTAACTTCATACGATGGTTTGTTTGATATCTTTTGAAATTGCACATGCAACAGTTCGGATGATATCTTAACATATTAGCGCCCCACTTATGACGTCACATACTAAACATGCATTTATGTACTTAATGTAAAGTTATGCAGGTTAGGTTTAGGAAAACAAACATGGCGACGACATATTGAAATGACCAAAGTTCACTTTGTTTCACAAGGTTCCAAGCACCAGTCTTCTGGGGGGAGGTCATGTGTTTCATGACCCATCACCGCCCCAACCTGCCTCCTATTGGGGATTACTTCCTTTTTTACTTCAGTCAGCTTTGGTCACATGATCTCAGCCTTCTTACGTGGGTCATACACAAATTACTGGTTCATGATTACATGGGATATATGCAAATTTTAGTGCATTACTTTTGATAGATGAACTTACAATGCATGATACCAGCCTGTTGGAGTACAGCCCTAGTGCTCTCACACTGGGACTTAAGTCCAAATCTTTCAAATGTTTTGCCTAAAAAAAAACTGGCCACATAAAGGTTTTCTTTGCACCTGGATGCAGAACAAGAAATCAAACCAGAGTCCATCTGAACAAGGTGAACTGAACTGTGAGAAAATTATCATAGCATAACATTACTATTGACACTCTTGTACTTACAAGGAACTATGTTTGCTTAAAAGGATGTCACTTGTTGACTGACATCCATTGATACTTAGTTGAAAAAAAGACTAAATAATAGGACTGTAGTTTGGAACACGACTAATCAAGTCTGAATGCAGATCAGTTATTATCTGATCTGATCATACATCATAATATTTAGGACTGTTGCAAGCATAAGAAAATATAAGTCACTCAGGTTTGGTTAGTGTCACTTGTTTATGCATTAAGACTTGTCAATCAATTGGACAGTAATAGTAGGGTCCATTCCATATGCCTGCTAGAGCCATAAAAATATGCAGTCTGTTTCAGGTTGCAGTTGTCACAAAAGTGCAGCAGTAGTTTACCGACACAGTCTACAATAAAAAACTGACTTCCACAGGGGCTTTTGTATCACTAGCCTACTGTTGCATGTGTAGATGGCAGTAGTTGGTGACAGGTGCAATGGTCCTTTTCCTTCTCTGCAGTCCCCTGCTGTAGAGGCCAGATGAGGAGCCAGGCTTTGGACTGGCAGGGCACCTCATTAGCCTTCCCCTGCAGGCGTCCACTGTGTCACCTGTGTTTTGGCACAAAAAGCCACTCGACTTCTGCAAGGACGAATGCAAAGGCAGCTCAGGAAAAGAAAGAGCAAATGATATAGTATAGGAAAATAAAAATGTAAAATACAGACTGGGGAAGTAAACAGACCTTCAAGAGAATCAGCTACAGTGGCTGCTGGGTTACAAAGTTCAATCTGATTTGCTGCTTTTCAACAGTGAATACATTTGGAAGATGCACTCACACCTGCAAACAGTTTTACTCGGTCTGAACAACAGAGACTGGAAAAGTTTACTTTGTGCATTTTTTCCTTTTCTTTTGTTTAGGCTCAAACTGTCCACTTACAAGTGAACCACACTGTGTAAACAAAACCCTCATCTACTCATGAGAGTCAAAGACCGTGTGTTTCCATGTGATGGACACATGTTGAAATTGCCTGCTTCTTCTGCCATAGCTAGTTGAGTCTGGAGACATTGTTCCATTTTGTTAAACATGAGTAGCTGCATATGAAATGTCCACATCTGTCTCCACATCAAAGCTTGTTTGTCAGAGTCATTTCCTCTAGTCATTTCACATAACTTTCTCACTGGAAACAATTCACACCAGAGGCCTTTTCAAAGAGGAGACATTTTCTGGCATTGCAGTGCTGCTATGTGGAGCCCCTTCGATTTAAATGGCTGTGTCTCTTGCCATAAAAGCTGTATTAAATAAAGTGGAGACACTAGAAATACAAATTAAAATCATGTGACCAATAAAGCTGGGTAATGATCCTTTTTTTAGTAAGGTCCTGCCACAGGTGTTTCTATGAAACACAGCAATGACATAGTGACTCTTGTGAGGACTGACTCTTAGGTACGTATGCATCTCAGAAAAATGTGAAGTAATTCATACATAAGGGTGGTATTCATGAGCCAGCAATTCATACATAAGCCATGTCATCATGAGCCAGTATTTGGTATACAACCCACATAATTATGAGACAGTAATTTGTATATAACCCACGTAATCATGAGCCAGTAATTCGTACATAAGAGTGGTATTCATGAGCCAGTGATTCATACATAACCCATGTTATCATGAGCCAGTATTTAGTATACAACCCACATAATTATGAAACAGTAACTTGTATATAACCCACGTAATCATGAGCCAGTAATTCGTATATAACCCACATAATCATGAGCCAGAAATTCGTATACAACCCACGTAATTATGAGCCAGTAATTCGTATATAACCCACATAATCATGAGCCAATAATTTGTATTCAACCCACATAATCATTTGTCAGTATTTGGTATACAATCCCACGTAATCTTGAGCCAGTCATTCATATATAAACCATGTAATCTTGAGCCAGTCATTTATATATAAACCATGTAATCTTGAGCCAGTAATTCGTATATAAACCATGTAATCTTAAGCCAGTAATTCGTATATAATCCATGTAATCATGAACTAGTAAGTCATATAAAACCCACGTAATAATGAGCCAGTAATTCGTAGATAACCCACATAATTATGAGCCAGTACTTCGTATATAACCTATGTAATCATGAGCCAGTAATCTGTATATGACCCACATAATCATTTGCCAGTAATTTGTATATAGCCCACTTGGTCATGAGCATGTAAATTGTATATTACTCAAAAAAATGGGAAGACAGTGAGTAGACAGGAGTACAGGATTAAGTAGTACAAAGAGAGAAAGTCTGCATAAGGAGACAAGATGGGGTGGTGTATGGGTCAAACAAACACAGGACTTTTTCCCAGGACACTGGTGTGCATGTCCCATGGAAAAGCAATTGACCTTTGAGTTATTGTAAGGTATTTTGTCATGTTATATTACGTACCTAACGAGATGACACCCAACAATGTTTCTTTTCATAAACCTAACCTACTAACTTTACTTTCCTAAACCTAACGTACGTAACTTTATGTTAAGTACATTACGTGAGAGCACCCAATCATGATTCTTTTCCTAAACATAAGCTAACCTAACCTAACCTAACCTACCTAACCTAACCAGTAGGGGCACTAATTCATTAGCCGGTCCATCCAAGCATGCTTACTAGTGCATGTGTGTATCTTCTGGCTGTCTTAGTGTCACGGTTTGCACTGTACTCATATGCCGGTTACTGCATCAGGACAGGCAGAGGCGCCCTGCCTCCAGTTCCCCTTGGCTAACACCATTAGCTCTAGACGCTGGCTCAGCCACCTTAATGTTAAGAAACTCATACACTTATAACTCATACACTCTGAATTTCAGATAGAGCCCCTTTAACTAATAAATGTGGTTGATGTGACATTGTGACTTCCTTCATTGGTTCACATTACGTTAATTAATAGTAAAGACTAAAAATTTCAATAGCTCGAAACATTCAGTGCACTCTGATGGAAAAGATCCAGTGAAATAAAGTGGCAAGCCACTGCGCAAATCTTTATCTGGTATCAGGTGAAAATTTCACACCCCGGAGGAGGCGGCCAGACAGCAGTGAAAATTACAGTGACACACCTTTGCAATTTTACACTGATCCCTTGACTGTGGAGAGATGTTAATCCTCGCTCTATATAATCCAAGGCTGTACTCCTCACACTTCTAATGGAGACACACACACACACACACACACACACACACACACACACACACACACACACACACACACACGCACATCTCACCTTCTCTGTTTCAGCTCTCGTTCAATCATTCGTAACCTCTGTCTCAGATTCTTTGAGAATTATCCCTCTGTGCTCGATCTTCTCTTCCACATTCAACCTTCTATGTCCTTTGCATTTCTTCACACTTGCAGTCAATGAATAAATTTGGAACTTAATTACATTTAAAAAGGCCACCGAGGTGCGCAGGAACTGTGTGTGTTCAGACTATTAAAACAAGTCGGTCATGCTCAAGTTCATCGAGCGTTCCACCTGACTTTCATGTCAGTAATGTCAGTGCTTCGACTCGTGGTGACTGCTTAATGTGTCTCAGGTCATGAGGTTTTAGACTGTGTTCATATTTAAAATCCCAAGGTTGTCTGTCAATGCACCAGATTAATTTCTGACTTAAGTTTATGTGTGGGGTCTCTGCTAATGTATGCAAATAGCTCCGCTCTCCAGGAGATTACACTGTAGAGATAAATACATTACAATAAAGTGAATGTGCACAGTGATACATAGCCCTGCAGTGCAGTTATTCTTGGCTTAAATACACAAAACATTGGCAAGTTTGTGTTGCCTCGTAAACCCCTCATCCTTGAGAAATATCCAGCTGCTCGTACTGTGCTCGATCATGAATTTTTCAGACTACATGAACTGAAAACTCAAGCTTGTCAGAGTTTAAACTTCTTGACGTTGTGGGGGGTACAAAAAGTTGTGGAAAGTTTTGTGTCCGTCATGATGTTATTATCTTGAAAACTTTTCCTGAGGCTTACTCAGAACACATATTTGAACAAGAAGCTGTATTTTACAGGTTGTTTTCGATCTCTCTGCAGCTTTCTGCTCCTTTCCTCACTGGTGATGTAACCTTTGCCCTGTTTCTTACAGTTTGGGGGTTTTGCGTTGTATCAGTAACTTCATGGGAAATGTGTGAGGAATTATTAAAAATACTCTGCAGGAGTTAAAACATTTCTGGTCTGTGTTAGTGTGTATCCTACCTGCCTTGTTGTAGGAAATATAGGAAAGGTTTACCTCACTGGTAACTGTGGCTCATTTTAACATGAATGCATTCTTATTGTATTAGGCAATTATGGCAAGTGTTGATTTTGATGACATTTTCTCTGCGAGAACAAAAGACAAAAGAAGAATTGCCTTCCAGCTTCTCAGACCATCACTGGAAAAAATAGCTCTTGTTTGCTTTTGGGATTGGTTGCTAAGAGAGATTATTTTTATGACAAGTGCTGCTCTTAGACAGCTCTCTCTCTGTCGGTTTGTGAGACGGGTACAGCGAAGAGGAAACAGATAAAGAATAGGAGATTTGACATGTCGAGCAGCTCTCCAACATCAGTCAACATGAGGAGTGAGCCCGGTGCTGGGTTTTGGCATCTCGTCAACAGGTTAGAAGGCTCAGCAGGACAAAGAGCCAGTGAGAGATGTGGTGTCACCTTGGCAGCGGGGTTCAGTGTTGTTTGTGCAGCCATCTCAACGAGCACTCCTTCCTCCTCTTTGTACTCAGCTCTGCACCTCGTCTTTTAGAGCTACCGGCTCTACTTCCTCTCATCCAAACGTTTCCCTAGTCTGCAGTACAAGCCGCCTAGAGGTTATGTAATACCACAAGAAGAACTGCAGCAATCTTGATTTAGTTGTTTGTGTGTGAGCGGGATCATGCAGGTTCAAACTCTGGAACACACACAGTCGGGGAGAGATATTAATATCTAGCCAAGTCATTTTTAGAGGGATACTTGCACTGCTCTGTCCTTGACCTTTCCCATTGATTTAGTCTTTAATGAGCATCCAATTTACTCCACACGATGCCGTCCTGTTCACCATATGAGAGGCCATTCTTGATCTTTTCCGTGTCCTTCTGCAGTTTGTTCTCATTTGTCCAGCAAAATGCTGCACCCCCACCCTCCTGCCCCACTGTTTGCAGAATGATTGGAAGGGTTCAGTGAGGTCTTTGCTACAGCCGCTGTTCACAAAATGGCTCTTAAATGCCACTTTGTATTATCTTGAATGGATGCTGCCCTACAATGGCAAAAAAAAAAAACAGCTACAGCATTGGTGTTGTAAAGGTTAAAGGTCATTAAATATTCTTTAGATTTCATATTGGAATAGGTAACCTAGTTTATCCCGACAAAATCTCCGATCAGCTTTAGCATGCCATCACATGGTTTTAATATGCAAATAAATTTTTACATACAACAGTGTTGAGTTGTAGCTTTCCACTGAATTTCACACTTATAGAGTGATATTTCTCCTTACACAGAAAAACCTTACACATTTTTTAAATGATTTTATTTGATTCTGGTGTATTATGCCTCCAGGCATTATGTTTTGTGTTACCACCCAGCCATATTTACATACATACATAGGTCCATCCATCCTGTTCTTGTCAACTGGATATCTATGGAATTCCGTAAGGAAATTTCTTCAAATTTGGCACAGGAATCTACTTCAACTCAAAGATGAAATGATTAGATTTTGGTGGTCAAAGGTCATGGTAACTGTGACCTCGTCTGTGTTATTGTTTTGAACCGGATGTAAAAAGAACCTTGAAGGATTTTTTTTTTTTTTTTCAATTTTAGCACAAACATCCACTTGGACTCAACAATGACCTGGTTAGAATTTGGTGGTTAAAGGTCAAGGTCACTGTGACCTGGTGTCAGTCTTATTCTCATGATTGTGATATCTCAAGGAGGCCTAGAGGGAATTTACTTAAATTTGGCACAAACATCCACTTGAACTCAAGAATGAACAGATTACAATTTGGTAGTCAAAGGTCAAAGTGAACTTATAAAGATGTTTTTGGCCACAACTCAATTTATATGCTTATTATGACAACATTTCACACTGATATCTCATAGGATCAAAAAATGGAGTGATGACATTTTTTATCCAAAAGTTAAGAGGTCAGCTTCACAGTGACATCATGATGTTCTGCCAAAACATTCTTCTGGCCATTTTTCAATCATATCTCAGTAACAGAGGGGGAGACATTTCGTCAGATACTGAATTGGTGGCACTAATCCTGGGTGTCCACCTTAAAGGGGAACTGGATTGGTGGAAAGATGTGTGTGAAGCATCCATTCACTCCTTTTCATTTATTTTTTCGTAGGCATGGATGTAAACTTTAAGTAAATCTTGACTAGTTTGTGGGGGCATACATTCACGAGGAGACAATTCTAGTTACAATGTTGGTCTCACCTTCATAGTTTGGTCATTATTTATTTTAGTTACGACAAAAATCTACTCACCAAAATAACTGCTTGAGATCTCAGAACACAATGAAATTGCTCCAAGGAGTCAGTAGGTAAGACAAATGAGTGGTCAGATGATCAAGCCAATTGTTAAGAAGCTAGCAGTCCAGCCAGATTATGTAAAACATACTTGCCTGGGTTCAAACTTTTGAATCCATCCACTTTGAGTTGACTGATTCGTCTGGCATCATGACATGAAACAGCTGTGTCAGCAATTGATCAAATTAGCGCTGCACGGGGATTAAGGATAAGCTAATCAACGCTACAGGTGGGACTAACACCATTGTCAAGTTGTGTGCCGAACCAATGAGAAATAATAACAGCAATGGCAAGCGGAGATAGACGCTGCGATCAAGGCTGTTGTAAATTAACATTTCTCCTCAATATCGCCCGACATTGCAGTTTGTTTTATTTCACCCCGCTCTACTCTTAAAACCCCGGCAAAACCATTTTGTTGGCATTGCTACACATCAGTGTTGGCTATTCACCCCGCTCTACTCTTAAAACCCCGGCAAAACCATTTTGTTGGCATTGCTACACATCAGTGTTGGCTTTTAAAATGTTAATAATCAATAAGTTGACAAATTATTGATTAATCCATTTGTTGCGCAGCTCCGGTACCAATCCACAGTCCATGCTTCAGTCACTTGCAGAAGGGCAACCTCAGCTTACTCAACACTTTTTATCAGTAGCTATAAAACACTCACTTGTCTTTAGAAGGGTCCATATTGTTCGTCCTCTGTGGCCAACATAGATGATAACATTAATACTCTACATTTAAAGTATATCCATCATAGATAATGGATGGATGGATTAACTATCCAATTCAAATGATCAAAGTTAAATCTAGTCAGAGATTTCATTAAGCCAAGCAGCATGACATGAATTTTTCATAACTATTTTATCAACAGCAAGCCATTTTCTTGACATATTACATCACTTTCTCTTTACAGCACTCTCATTAGGGATGAGTCTTTTTCATATCCCCTGGATATAAAACACAGGTATTTGGCTCACACTGCTGTGCATGCCAAATGACTTTGCTTTAAAAAGTAATTGGTTAAAGTTTAGCCTGTACAGTCAGTGAGCATTTAAAGCCATTAATGACATTGGAGCTTTGCGGGACTCTTTCTTTTGTCATTTGTTGGCCTCTTTGTGATAAAACTCCCAAAAAGAGGGATAATTAATTTGAGTATTGTATTGAGTCCTGGTGTCGCCTCTGATTTTGTATCATAGAGGTCTCTCAGAGTAAGCATTTTCTATCAGGCTTCCTCAGCTATAGAAATGCCTCCGAGATAAATGCTGCGATGATGTAATTTCAATTTTCCCCTAATTCCTCTCCGTTTGCAATCAATTTTATAGTGTGACTAAGAACAGACTAATGGTTTGAACATCTCTGCCTCCCACCCATCGAGTGCAGAGGGAAGATGAGCCGCGGGTGAAGACGAAGACAGAAAAAGAAAGTGAGACAGAGCTACAGTATCTTTCTGCTGATCTCTGCTGCTGTGGATGTGCTCATTTGCCAGAGTAGTGGGAGGAGAGATGTAGAAAGCACATATTTCAGAAAGATGAGAAATATTCAAATGCACTGTCACCTCTGCCAGCCAGCAGAATCACAGCTTTAGACATGCTTCATCAGAGCTTCACAGTGCGAACAGAGGGCATACGTACACAAATGACATGATGATTGTGTGAAAATATAAAGCTGAACAAGATCGTTCTAAAAGGTAAATTTTTCCTTTTTTTTTCTTTTGGTCTACCCATTTTTATTACTTGTCAGAGTTGTGGGTTGCAGGAAAAGCCAAAGAGCCTTGGAAATGGTTATAAGGCAGCACATTAATTGAAACTTTACTGGACAAAAGAGACATTAAAAACGATTAAAGACGATTAAAAAACAAATTAGTCCGTTAATAAAAAGATCAAATTAAAAAAGGCTTATAGATAGAAAATCTAGATAAAAGCTCAACAAAGGAAAACATTAATTGAATTCATGAATAAACTTTAAAAATGCAATTTAATAGAGACATCAAAAGTGGGATTCCTTATTTTTAATTAGCATTTTGATTTATCCAAAATGTCTTCCAAATGAAATAAAAACAAACACCGGCACTCACAGATAAATAGTTTTCTTTATTGTGGGCATTATTTATTTATTTGCTCATAATAAATAAGACTTTTGTTTTCTTTGTTTTGATCCATGCCACAACTGTGCACCCACTACAGCGTTCAAGATTTAGAGCTGTGGGCCCTGCTATTTTTCCACTATATCTCCACATGAAATATGTTATTGTTGTTACAAATATGTTATTCTCTGTGGAACAACATACAAAAGCAGGACATCATTTGTCTGTGTTATTTCAAAACTGTAACAAATCACTGTTTAAAGATACATCTGTTATATGATGTAGCATCATTAACATTTAGTTAGGTTTAGGCACAAAAAATACTTGGTTAGGTCTACGGAAAAGATTTTGGTTTGGTTAAGGTCATTGTTAAGATTAGGGCAAAATGTTTTTTGGGGGGTTAAAATGGAGGCCCTTTGTCATCAACAACACTTCAAGGTTAGAGCAATTTAAAAACAACATTATATGGATGGGAATTATGGCTTTTTGAACAGAGGCAGATCTAATGACTCCCTTTCTTTCCAATCTTTTTTTTTTTTCTTTAGGAAACATATTTGAGAAAGGTCCTCGTGCTGTAGGACCAGGCTGCACTAACATAGCTCTCTGCAGACTACTGTACTCTTGAATGTGCAGATCATTAAGCTCTGAATAGAAACCTGATGCGGAGACCTGACCACCTGTAACAATAGTAGAAGTACTGATGTTCCCATGTTTAAAGATGCATTCGATCTCCATTAACTCAAAAGCATATATGACCTTGACTGTTGGTTCGTGCTTTTGCAGCCACTTTCTGCACACACACCACTCACTGCTAGGCTAACCATACATCCTCACTCTGCCTGAGGCTGCTGCACCACAGGGCTGTGACTGTTAGCCACTTCTGTTGTGCATAGAAAGTGTATTCATCAGTCCACCAGCAGTGTTATTATCTACTACAACACTAATCCCACTGTGTGAACCGCTGAACCTCTTACTTTTTCCAAGTTTTCAACAGAATTATATGACACTTTTGACAGGTAGATGATGGAGCATACGTACAACAAATTGTTTCAATGTTAATAAATTATGGAGTTTTAATGATGGAACCTATGATCATAATATATTACAGTCATTGCCCATTGTATAAACATGGTAGAACTACATCCCATTACAAAGTGTTACAACATTATGTATGTATTTCATGACAACAAAAAGTGGATACAAACACGTCAGTCTCCACAACTAACACTAGGCAAGGCCAAACTACAAGGACTTGTTTATATGTGACTCTCTGACAATGTGTTTTTCCAAGGGAAGTGATGAGTGCATACCCTGTTAAAGCTTGTATTCCTGCATACTCCTGCCTGAGTGTTTACACCCACACACAGTCTACAAGTGTTTTTGTCTAGAGAAGGAATCCATCTCCGTCTTTCTTTGTAATTCTTATGCTGTGTGGCTTTGTTTCTCCGCTGAGCTAACTCAGCTTTTCAACTATGTAGAGAATTAATAAATCTTTCTGTGATTGCAAAGTTAACACGTTTTTTTAAAACATAATAGATTAGAAAAGGAGACAAGCACTTAATTTCACATAACAGATAGATTAGTCGCCTTGTTAGCCAGTCAATATTGATTAATGACGAAAATCATCAAGATAAACAAGGGAGAACGAGCTGCGTTAGTGTTGGTTTCCCCCTCATTATTTTGGGTACAATCTCATGAGCCTGGCTGCTTTGGTACTCTGAGGCTCCACCATTAATGATTTCTAAACAAGCAGGCAATTAAGATTCACACTGAATAAATGGGAGAGATTTCTCATTTCTCCGTGCCTGCACTTTCCCACCCAACCACAGCTAATTAATTGCAGCCTGCACCAGAATGTGGGAGATAAACTGCAAAGTTGCAGCTGTCACTAATGGGATGGTTATCTACTGTGGCCAGGAAGAGCAGACTCACCGTGCTGCATGTTAGGTGTCCATGGGAGAATGCACAGAAGGCCCCAGTCTTAGCAGGGTAAACTCCATATGAGGGATGGCCAACAATGTGCCAAGGGTCTGCAGTTAGCTTTGAAATCCAAACTAAGACGCATTTGTACTGTATTGTACTGAGGTGATTGTTGGGAATTAAACCTGCAGAGGTGGCCATCCACTGCAGCCCTACAAAGTACCAAAGGTCATTTCAGGAGCTAATAACATCACTATGATCTATTTAGCAAAATGGAAGTCTTGAAAGTCCTAGACATTGAATCTAAAATTGTACTTCAGCCATTAATGCCTACCATACACTGGAAGACTTTAAAAATACTTTTAGGTCTGACACCGTCTTACATCTAAGGGCAATGTGAGTCTTTAGTCACACATGAGATTTTGCAATGGGACTTTTCAGGGTTGCTAGCCAACACACACACGTAATTAGGTTTAGGCAACAAAAGCATGTAGTTAGGTTTGAAACAAAATAACAGGGTTTGGCTTTACAATCATACAGGAAGTGAACACCGGACTCCTGGGTGAAAGCCTGTGACTGTTGGATCCATCTACTACTACTCCAACCCGACCTACTCGGACCTGTCGCCCCCTTAACTCGCATTGTTTTCCAGCTGATGCCGACAGGCACTGCTACGCACTGATGGCACACAGCCCAGTATCATGCCAACGTGAAAGGACAGCTCTTTTCGTCAGTGGCTGACAAGGAAGTCACTGCCCAGGCGCCAGTATTTGACAACTTTGGGATGTGACTGTGACTCTCATTATTTTATTCTATCATTGGAAATTTGTCCAGGACAGGGAAATCGCTCAAAAAAATGTTTGGTGTGAGGGCGACATTACTGTTACCCCTTTCAAGGAAGAGATTTTCCAAACATTGTCAAAATCTGTGAATACGTCAATGTATCCTCACTTTTATGTTGCACTTCTGTAATGCTGGCAAGCAAATGGTGTATAGCTCCTTTTGATTAACTGAATTTATTTCTTTAGTTTTTACATTATTTAGAGGTGACCACCAGTAATTCCTCTTACATCTAGGACGTGATCTTTTTTCTGAGCAGATTCATCATAATTATGGTCTCGATTATTAGTCCATCATCAACCTCTACAACCACTTAATCCCACATTTCCCATAAAGCAACTAAATGTCAAACAGTCCCTGCCCAGTAAATGCCCTTGTCTTACCATTATCCATGCCCTCAGTGCTTTGGAACTCTAAACCACTTTATTTGTGGATGTTTTGTTGAAACAGGCAGTAATATAAACTACAAGTAAAATTAGGAAGCATGTGAAATAGCAGAAATAAGAGATATCTACTTATGAATTACAATAACTTTTGGACAAGTCAAAAAAATTAACACCCTTGACTTACATCAAATAACAGTACTTTTACTAGAGTAAAATGTTTACCACTCCTCCCATCCTCTTCCTTCAGGGTCTGTAATAAGGCTAGATCCAACATGACAATCACACAACTAGCTCTGACACTAGGACAGGATCACCTGTAGGTCACAGGGGTGCCACAGTGACATCGTGCCTCGTTCACAGACTGACAGGCAGGGAAATGGATCTGCGAATAGCTTGTCAGTCAGGTTGTTTCCACAGTTCTGCAGCCCCAAAGTCGAGCTTTACCACGCCTGTCTTCCTCTCCCGCTAAAATCACGCTTGGCACTTGTTCTGTCCAATTAGCATCTACTGCTGGTGGTCTATAGTGGTACACTGCTGTGCCCCTGCTCTCTTATCGTCTCTGCCCTTTTCTCACCTGCAGTCTTCAGCTATATTGTCCTGTCCACGAATCGGCGCTCATTATGCAAATTACCAACCCTCATGAGTCATTGCTTCCCCAGCATGGTGCCCGAGCCCCTGGTCTTTCATTATACGGACACCTGCCAAGCTGGCTTCAATTTAATTAGGGAAGATATCCAATGCTGAGCTGACTGGCATGATAAGGGCCCCTCACAAAGGGCCTTGTAGCTCTGATGAAGGGAGTGCAGAGCAGACTAAAGAAGCTCATTACAGAGAGATGGGAGACAGTCAATGATAGGAAGGGACGGCAATCAACTAGTCAATGACAAATTAGACTGTTGTTTAGGAATGTGGAAAGGATGTTAGTCGTATATGTTTCTCTCCTTATTTAAGTGCCATTCAACTGAGAATTCCATCACCTATAATGGCTCTGTTATCATGAAAATAAAACTCCTTTCCTACTGCACAAAAAACCCACTAATATCTGGCTTTTTTATGTAATGAGAGAGGTTAGAACTGGCATTCACACCCAGGTTAAATGACTCTGCAGTAGTCATAGGTATTGATCTGCTATGGCTCCAATTGGCAGTGACATAAATTTACACCCGGGTGAACACCCCTTTACTGGCGAAATGCAATAAAGCACCTTAAACACTTGTCCAAAACAGTCTGCACCAAGTTTGAAATTGAGACTTAATAAGTAAGATATAAATAAAAAGATGTAACCACCATAACATTTTCACTGGCCTCCATGCTGCTTTCTAATGTTTACTAAACTGTTTTCCGGCTTTTCCATGACTAACAAACAATAAAACTGGTGTGACTGAACGAGTCATTGCTGTGTTTGTGCTTTTTAAGCACCAAATAGGGGTGTTTTGTAGCAACTCATTGCTGTTTTTCCAGCATGAACATTGCCATAAAACATGGTTGTGTTTTACCAAGACATTGCTTCTTTTCCATGCCGATTGTGCCCCCAAAACTCAGGCATTTTTAAGCAACTCATGATCTTTTACTTTCTTTAACCAAGAGTTTTTGGTGCCTTAACCTAACCACACTTGTTGAAATGTACATTTTCAACTTATCCATAACATAATAATGTCCAAATTTAACGTATCCATGGTTTGCATAAACATACAAGGTCACCATTTTTCTGGTGACTGGATTGATTTTCTGCGCTTGCATTGTTTTTCCTCGGCCAAGATATGTATTACCTTAGATTCCATTTTTCCACTTAGTAGGCCATGTTGGTAGTTTTCTGCAGAGCACAGTGGGACAGCAAAAGTGCAGGAGACCAGTGTAAGATGTGATTGAATGATGGACAGGTAGATGTGTCCATTCTTTTGTAATATAAACCTTGCGCAAAAGCAATCAACCTGGTCTTAGACAATAGAACAGAGGTCACTATGAATACATTTTAGAACAGTCAGACAGAGAAAAAAATGGAAAAAGTCAATAAGAAAATAAATTGCAATTGATTTTTTTTTCTAAAACTTCTTTTTACTTTATTTTGTTGTTGACCTGCTTTTGTATTCCCATCATACAGGTGATACAGTCTTCCACTGTTGTAGACTGAGCTGCCTTGCTCAAGGCCACCTAACCTGCAGCTGTTAAATGGGGAAGTTTTTGTTTGTTTCTTTACTTTTGTCAGAGTATTTCTGGTAATGAATCATCATCTATGTTGCTGTTGCTCCAGTGCACATAGAGTTAGAGTGAGTGCCACAGACTTTTAAAATGCCAGTGTCAAACAGCTATTTATCTTGTGCAGTTCATATTAACTGCGCCAGTCAACCCATCCCTGGTGTCTGTGCTGCTTTGTTTTGCTCCTGAAAGGGCATCTGGTGATTAGATCTTTTTGCAATCTGTCACTTGCGTGCTATTGCTTCATGTCACTGGGCACTGACCTTTGAGTGTTGTTTTGTTTCTGTTTGGACTCTATTGTCCCCTGACACAGGCAAGCATGCCTTGTGTTGGAGCAATAAAGTACTGTGTTTTGCTGTTTGATCTGCTTAGTGGAACTGCCGTGCTAAAGTTATAAAACAGAGCCAAGTATTGTTGGCATATATAAAGTATAGCACATATTTTATAGTTGTAATTAATTTTAAAGAATCATTACCAAGGCTCAACAATAAGAATTGCCCGATTGCCTGTAATAAGTTAAATGCCATGTCGGGCCAGTAAATCCTGTAACTCACTTGTGGTAAATGGTAAAGTGGTAAAAAAAAGAATTAAACACATCATTCTTTCTGGAGCTGATGATGGAGATAGCCGAGTTGTGAGCCATCTCAGTTTCCAGTACCGGGCACGAGAAAATGAAGGCAGGTGAAGACAAAGTTTATGAGCTGAAGCCAGGGTTGGACTGGGAAAAAATTCAGCCCCTGGCAAATTTCCTTGGGACTGGCCCCATCGCTACCCGCTACCTGCCACTTAATTTTTTTTAAATTTTTTTTTAAATTTTATATACTTTATTAATCCCTCAAGGGGAAATTCAATGTTTACACTCTGTTGTTGTTTTTTACATATACACACAGGTCCGAAATACACACACACATGCACAAACGGGACCTATACATGCATTAAATGGAGAGATGTCAGAGTGAGGGGGCTGCCCATGGACAGGCGCCCCGAGCGGCTGGGGGGGTTCGGTGCCTTGCTCAAGGGCAGCCTCGGCAGTACCCAGGAGGTGAACTGGCACCTCTCCAGCTACCAGTCCACACTCCTTCTTTTTGGTCCGGGCTGGGACTTGAACCGGCGACCCTCCGGTTCCCAAGCCAAGTCCCTATGGACTGAGCTACTGCCGCACTAGCGGTATTACCTCCTGTTGTTGTGTTGCTCATCCTCAGCAGTAGGCAGCAACCTCCTCTTCTTGCCTCTGGTGTGTAACGTTACTCTGATAGTATCAGGGTTAGCAGGGTTATGCTTGCAGCATCTACCTTGAGTACTTATTTCTGTATGTTTCTGACCATTTCTGCTCCACCTTCTTCTGTCTTAATTTCTTCTTATATGAGGGAATGATTCACTTTAAAAGGTTGGGGGAGGTTACAATGCCTGGTACCAGGTAGTAAAGGAAGGCAGTGTAACCCCCAATCAGATAGGCTGTTCCAACATTAACTGTGTAACTTTTGTCAAATATTGCCACTTTATCACTAGTCGTACATTCAAAATATGACATACTAGGTACCTTTCCGCTTCAGTTTTGGACGTTCACGGATGACATTTCAATGTGCACTTGTTACATGCATTGCATCTTTTCAAAATACAACTGTTTTCACAGGAAATGTACAGTTTCTGCTTGTTACATCTATAAAGACTTTCAATTATCCTTGAAACAGGAGTTTAGTTGGGCAGCGGAGGATGTGCCTTCCGGGGTTTCTTTGGCAGAAAGCCTTTTCTGGCAGAAATCTCCTATTTTAACCCAAATTACAATTTCTTTCCTAACCTTAACCAAGAAATCCCTTTCTGGCTAAAAGACCTGAAGGAAAACCTCTCCCAACAGCACAAAATTCCAACTATGTATTGCACTGTTTGCCACAGATTGAGAGCAAGACTGATAAAATGGGGTCGTTTTTTGAAGTCATGTCAAATTTCCAAAAATCGTAGCTGGAGTACCATAATAAGAGCCGACAGCATCTTGTTTGCGTGGCTGACATCCCATCCTCCAAAGCCTTTGCCAGTCTTTGTACGAACCATTTTAAGTCAGATAATCGCAAAACAGATAACTGCAGCATATCGTGTTTCAAAAAATGCTTATTTGAAACCTGAAATCCACATTAAACATGACAGTCCTTGTTGTTATTTAATAAACACTAACAAACAAAGCAATTTGTTTATTTCAATTTGTTTGCGAGTAAAAATTGACTCTTGGAAAGTACATCTCTGACCCCAAAGTTGTGGTTTCACTTTAGCTCTCTTCATGAGTTAAGCATTGGACATACTGGGAGGAAATTTCAACCTTCATCTCTTCTCATTTCTCTCTTGCCCTGAAGCAAGAAGAGCCAGTCCTCATGTAGCAGCGATTAGAAAAAGAAGAGTAGGACAAACAGATACCCTCTTCCACTTGTGCTAATGCATTTCCAGTGCCTCAGGGTAAAGAATGAAACCATAATTTTAGATTACAGCCACTCACCTGTTGCTATACTCTATCGCCTGCACTCCAAATATGACCCCCATGCATCCATTAGAGGGCAAATGCTCTTTTTGGATGGCTTCCATGTGCATTACAGATTCTGTGAGGGGGAGATGAATTTCAGATTTCAGAAACAACTTGGACAGGTGGTGGTCACTGTGGGGCTCAACCTGGGCTTCTGAGTGACAGATGTTTTGATCACATATCTCTCCTCCTGCTAATACTGCGGGTGGTTTCTATGAAGCACAGTGCTACCCTGTCAGTCCCCAGAGAGAAAAAGAGAGAGAAAGGAAATCTCTCTCAGCCTCCTACCCCTCCTCCTCTTAATAAACACTTACCTGCATCTCCATTACATGTTGGACAAGTTAGAAAGATTCCCAGGGGAGCAAGCCAGGTTTGATAGACTGCTATGGTTTAATAATGCATGATGATGCCTTCGTATTCAATTCCAGGCAACTGCAATGGATGATGCACATGCTGTGTAACTTGTGGGTAAGTGACCTTGTAGAGTGAAAGTAGCAATGGATTTTCTGCACGATATAAAAGGGCTCACATGCTTCTCATAAAATGCTACAGTGCCATGATAGCCAGTGATGTATCGCCGCCGTTCCTGTTCTTTGGCATGCGAGCACGAATCTTGACACTAAAACTTCGGCAGTTTGATCAAAGGTGCAGAGTATTTATGAAGTCATGTCTGCAAGGTCAGTAGGACTCTTTGCTCTGTGCTCATGCAGCAGCTTGAGGGTGACAATATCTTTGGAAGTGATGCAACCTTTCAGGAAACACAGGTTTCCATTAGGCTAAAGGTTATTCACCTTCATCTCTGCTGAACCGCAACAACTGGGCAGTTCCTCTAGGAGTATTTCCGTCTGAGTATTTGTCTCTGCTGTAACAGAACTACAGGTGCACACCTGTGAAAGAGTGGGTTTTTTGTCATTAGATATTCTAAGGCATGGTCTGTTGAGCAGTCTGTCAGTCCACCACTTTGGTTGACACTGACATATCCAAACATGTATTGGATGATTGTTATAGAATTTTGTACAGACAGTGATGATCCCCCTTGTATGAATCATACTGACTTTGGTGATTCTGTACTAACTAGTGCCATTATGATAACTTTTCTTTTTTTAGTTTGTAGCAGAGAACAGCAGAATGATTGTAGTAAATATTAACAATAAGAGAGAGAAAGAAAGCACAGCTACGACCTGTGTATATATAAGATGCAAAATCAGTACTGGAATACTTTGATTTATTCAGAATCAAAATGTATCAATAAGAAGATATTTTTTCAACAAAATGATGTCCCACTGAGCATAACTTGTGATAATTAGGGGTGCAACAGTTCACAAATTACATTTCATTTTTTCAAGTTTTCGATACGGTGGAAACATAGAAATGCCAGAGAAATTTCTTTGATTTCTAAAATGTATAAAAACTAACATAATATGGGCTTTAATATAAAAAGTAGGAATAAAGTCAGGCTGAAAGGCTTTGTTAAAGTCAAGGTAAGAGCTGTCTTAGCTCTTTTAACCAAATAAGAACATGAATAAACATCTCTGTTAAATGCCACAGACATGTCAACACTAAAGCTAAACACCCGTCACCAACACACCTTTTTAAGTCTTTCTTGCCAAATTGCCCACCTGGCCTGCAGGCAGCTGTTGCTCAGTGCTGTGGACGTGTACTTTTTATATCTTACGTGGTGAACTTGGCGCGGTAGCTCTCGTTCTGTGGTTCAGGGGAGTCGTTGCGGCTGGCTTGGCTGCTAATGAGAGTCTGTGGCCATGCAGCGACTCATGCTTCAGTTCAGAGGTTGTGTATGTTACTACTGGGTTAGCTGCTAAGGAGAGTCTTTAAGTGTGCGGCAGCTAGTTCTTTTGCCCGGTGCGTTTTATCCAGCAGTCTTTCACCATCATCCTAGTAACTTACAGCTAAACTGAAGTTGTTCCAAATGCCAGACCTGTAGGTTATTGGAGGATCCTCTATTTTTGGTCTGGAAATTGCATTAATACCCATATTGCAACAAGCTAGCTTAGTGTAGTTGCCAGAGTAGAATGTTTGGTTTGGTGGGAGAGGCAGACAGCACATTGCCTGTTCTGTCCTGTGAGCTGCCTTATTGAGTGCAGTGGCACTGAAAACATTACATGAAACACAGTTGTGTATATCATTTTCCAAATGTAAAAGGTTAGTTCAGCGTTTCATTTAGTTCGTAATGCGTACCAAACCAAAAGCCTCGTACCAAATGGTTCAATATGAACATATGTATTGTTACCCCCTAGTAATTACTATGGTGCCTTTTTATGCGGCATTATCAGGTCATTATCAGGTCATCAGGAATTTTAATTGGTCCAAGATTTTATGACCAATATTCCATCAACTATACTTTATGTTAAGTAATTTGTGAATTTTAGCAAGCTACCATGCTAAACTAAGATAGTGAACATGTTAAATGTACTAGCTTAACATCTCCAAGTCAGCATTGTCATGTTTGCATTTAGTTTAACATATTTTTTTCGTCTATTTTATTTAACATTGTCTTGTGTTTCTTTTGGCCTACATGCAGCTGTAATGCATTTCATGTTTTATGTAAAGCACTTTTACCTTGTTGTTGAAAGGCTCTATACAAATAAACTCACCCTGTCTACAATTAACACCCATGCCTCACAGAGCCATTAGTATGGCTGTAGACTCTTCATCTTGATTTCTTCATCGTGAGAGTCTTTGGGATATTTTGGCAGCTTTGTGTAGGGATTTTAGTAAGCTAAAAATAACACTCTTGCATTGTATACTGCCAAATACTTATTCAAGCTGTGCTATTACATTTTTGTTTCATTCTAAGCCATTATGTAGCACATGTGCCACATTTCTTTCCAATTGTTGGAAGCTGATGGTTTTACAGAAGACAGCAGAGCCCTTTTCTGCTCTCTGTCCCCTTCCACCTTTCTAATAGTTAACATTAATTTGATATTGAAAGTCTTAGTTTTTGTTAGTGCAATGTTCTTGTGTTTCATCAGGCCATGTCCACTTTTTTCTTGATCAAACACTATTTTTTCTGCATAGAATGCTGTGAAAATAACCTACTGATTCACATACAAACCGCTCTGCAAACTAGTGACATTTATCTGTGATTATTTGGCATCTCTCTCTCAAAAAAAGAAGCAGCGTAAATCAATAGAGTACATTCTAATTGTCAGGGGCATTTTAAACTTTTTCGTTTTAAATTTTACGTGCTTTTCTGGGTATTCTTTGCCTCAAGGCCCTAAACTCAGTGCAGATGCATCACACTGGGAATTCTGTTTGTCTTCTGCTCCCCACACGCCATCTTTTTAGACGGATGTAGGGAGCAGCCTGAAGGATCTGCACATGCTGAAAAAGATGAGAATCACATAAGTCCATGCAGAGCAACCACATTTAACATCACTCACAGAGATATCACAAATGATAGTCCATGAGTTTTAACTTGCATGGAGACACCTTGCAGGGAACAAATTCAAGGAAAATGATTGACAAGCAGGTGGGAGGAGGTTAAACACGGCGCCTGCACCAGATGGTCACTACTCGCACAGTTTGCTATCCATATTCAAACTTTGTCCCAGTGAAACTACTCTCTAAAACTGCTCTCTGTATGAGAATAATGAGCATGTACTTGAAGGGCTTTGATACAAGAGATAGATCAGATAAACTACAAAATGTTAACTATTATACTACATCTGACTCCTTGTGAGTTGTTGTTAGTTTCTTGAACCAATGTCAAATAGACAAACTCCTGTTCATTTGCTACACTTGGTGGAAAATCTGATTGTTATTCTGATGAAAGTGAAAAGGCAGAGCAGTTTCTCCAGAGCTCATTATCACCTGCAAACCATTCAGCTTTCACCTCTTTACCTCAGGTCTCTCAAACGGTGATTAATCCACCCCACTGCAGCGCAATTAGTATAATCTGCATTCGATTGGGCTCATCATCACCCACCAGTCGGAATTCGTTTCCCGGGGGCTTTTTGAGCAGCAGTTACTTCCGACCTCTATCGCAGAGCAAGAAAAGTTTAGATGAGTTTTAAAACAGAAAGCAATGAATCGGCTTCCTGGCTTGTTTTCCTCTGAGGGTTCGACTGTTTAAACCCTTAAGGGAGTGACCTTGTTACTCCGCTCCTTGTTTATCATTAAAAACTCTGAAGAAGTACTTCAGTTTGTCCTCACGCACTTCAATTATATCCCCACCTTCAGTGTTGTTGACTTTTACATGCTCTCTATTGTTTTCCTGACTTTGGTTTCTTATGTAATCCTTCTACTTTTGTGTGAATATTGTGAGAGGATTACACATCTGAACCTTTGCACTCCTTGCTGCTGTTGTGATCTTGGAATTGGAGCTTATTCTATCTCCTGGCATTACAATAAATAAGTCGCTCCAGATAAGCTCATTTGCAGAATTTACTTGATGCTCTTGAGGCACACAGTCAAGCCACGCGACTGTGGCTGAGCAGGATGCTACAGTTGTTAGCACGCCACCGATGACGCAATCTACTTCACCGAGGTATTTGGAGCGTAACACAGGTTATGTTATTTCAAGCATGTCAGAGCTAACCTGCTTTCCGTCTGTATTTCGCTTCAGGGTTTAATCTCCAGGTGGGCGCCAAGGGACCTGTCTCACGCCTGGTTGTTCACCCCCACCCCCCAGTAGGGGACCACCCTCTGCCACCCCAAATTAACCACAGGCAGGATAGATCACAGGTCACACATGAGAGGATGTGACGGCTGCTCGCTGTACGAAAAGGTTAATGTCATGCTTGTAAGGTGATTAAAATTCATGACGGGGAGGGAGGGTGTTGGTGAGCGGTGGGTTCGAGAATGGGGTGTATATGTGGGGGGGGGTCGTGGTGCCACGCGTTTGCCTCAGCTGTTTATCCTCAGGTGCTTTTACCGCTTCCTGCTGCTACCACTACTGAACAACAAGAATGCAAATAACACAAGAGATTTAATTCAAGTCATGCAGCAGAGATCAGCAAGAAGGAGTTTTCTGGTTGTAAGGCAGAGTTGGCAGGTGAAACATGTTGATGCTGAACGGGAGGTGAAGGGGTCATGTTTAGCACAGCAGCATGCTGGAGGCAGAAAGTCACCCATGTGAGTAATCAGGAGACCTTTCATGCTGTTCAGTGGAGCTCACCTGGAAAATGGGCCTACTTTGGCACTTGGGGGAAAATGACATGTCCCTAGCAGAAAAGTCAATCCTGTGGCAAGTGTAATGACTGTTTGAGCTCACATGTAATGGTGGTGGACACAATAATAGCAGCCTGTAATACAGTCCGACAAACAGACAGCCCTACAATGTGAAATGAAGCTTATTTATTATTTCTTTGTTGACTGTTTTATTGTGGCCTCAGTCAGCGTGTTATTGTAAAGGACTAGGCCTGTCGTGATAATTACATTATTGACTTATCACATGATGATCATTTTGCTGACCTTGATACTGCCCAGTATGTTTACATGCATATTTGATTATATAACCAACATTTTAGCCAACATGATGCCAGAGTAAACAGCAGGATTTTCCTGTTATTTCATCCCTACCTATTTGCCCGAGTCTGAAGAAAAGTAAAGCACCTTTTCAAAGACAACAGAGTGTAGCTTACTGGTAGCCTGCAGCTGCATTTTTGGAGTGGAAGAGGCACAGTCCTGGTAATCGATAGCTTGCCAACCTCAGACAACAAGCCAAAAAGTCCATTGTTTATAGTTTTACCCTCCAACAACTTCATCCTCCACTTGGTGAATCCACCAACAAACCCCTCAACTCCCAGGCCATCCCCAGGAGATGATAGTAAATGCGTAGTTTTCAACCAGTCACACAACAAGAAAGTCAGGGTTTCTAGACCAGATCACCCATTTAACCCTGGCAAATTCATTTTCTATCAACATTACTATGTAACACTACTAAATAGTTTAACATTTGAAATTACTGTAGTTTATTAGTGTGCCCACACAATACAGAAAGTATTTCTCTGTCTTTTCAGGTCCGCCTCCATGTTCACTAAGGTAAATGTTTTTATCAAGTAGTGATCAATCATTGTAGGTGAAGTAGCAACACCTAGTATTTAAATTAAGAAGTGCAATGGCAGGACTTGCTAGTAGTAGAAGAAGTGAAGATTACAGCGACATCATTTTTAAACTAGGTTGCGCATTGACATGCAGTGCAATTTATTAGAAATATGCTTCAGGCATAGTCTAGTTTGTTTTTAAAAATTTGCTGCGAGCCATTTAAAAACGGGCAGAGGGCCGCAGTTGGCCCACTTGCCAGAGTTTGGCCAGCCCTGCTGTAAGGTGATTCAATTTTTTTTCTCTCGCAACCTTTAGAAAAGAGTTTAAACATTAGAGTCCTGACTTTCACAAAGGTTGTTACCGTGCTATTGTATTTGATTGGGTGTTGCTACTATTGTATTGTTGCCACCCCGTTTACATTAAGATCTTCTTTTGTGAAAGCATAGGTGTCTTTCTAGAGAAGATTAAATTTAAGCCATTGCAGTCATTTGCGTTGACATGCACACTAATAATTTAATTAGAATTGGATTAAGGTAATTTTCCACCCATGAAAATTGTCATGTAAAAACTAGTCTGACTAAATTACTTCATTAAGCTTTTAATCACTATGTGCATAAGCCAATTAACACACCTAGGGTTTTAGCCATTCATGCAGTTTTATTAAGGCATGTAAATGCAAAATCGACTGTCCTTCATTCATCCATCAATTTTCTATACAAACTAATCCTGTGCAGGATTGCAGAGGGCCTGAGCCTATATATCCCACTGTTCTTTGCATGGCCAGGTTGAATGTGTCTTACAGGGCTGACACACAAACTGACCACCACTCAATCTGAGTGAGGTGACAGTACTGACCTCTGAGTCGCTGAGCGGCCCTCATTAATTCAGTGTTTTGGATTTATATATGCAACTGAATGTTTAGAGAGCAAACTGGATGCAAAACAGTATTTCTATGCACAAACACCTTGAGAACTGTCAAATGGCATAATAGTGAAATGATCACTGAAACAATATCCACAACCAACCTTCACCTCTTTTCTCATCTAGGTTTGTGGCACTTAAACTATGTCTCTTATGTAGGGTTGTGAGACATCCTACCAGATTTTCCTGTCCAGTATGTTTGTTTCAAGCAGCAGCTAATTGTTTTTTTTTGCATTGTAAGCTTCTTTACAATATAATAGTATTAAAGTACCCTCAAAGTTTTAGGAATTTGTTTGTCAATCCATCCAGTGACATCCACATTGAACCAGTGAAAGCTTTGGGAAAATACATCTGAACCATGGCTGAACTGTTCTATCGTACCTCTTAAAAGCACCATGATGTAACACCTCTGCCAGGCTGTAGTTCACATGAGCTTGTTTCAAGTTGATCAGGCGGCCTCAGAGGGGCATGTAGCTATATCCTGCTTTCCCTTTATCAGATTTTCCCCAGGTAGCACAAGTTGACCTGGAGCTGAACCTTCCACCAATCAATAAGCATAAATCCTTCTTCTGGCTTCACTGTCCCATCTTCACCAGTCCTAACTTTATCCTCTGCAAGTCAAAGCTCATTAATTACCCTGGGAGAGTCCCCTTGTCCTCTGATGAATTCATCTCTTTTCTTTATCTTGGGAGCCAGCCGTTTGAAAAATTCAATCCCAGATTCTGCCAGTTTAGAGACAAGACCCTGGGTAAGCGGTGTGGTTTGAAAGTGGATTTTTGGCGTGATCCCAAGACTGGTAGTAAAAAGTCGTTAGTCTTCTACTCAGTGCAGTTCATTAGCAACAGAGCTTGTCAAGGTTAAAACGTGCTGTGGCAGTGAATAGACTCCCCCCTTACTCTTAATTACCTTGTCACATATATTAGTAAATCCATAGGAGTAGTTGCTCCTCTGTGAGACATAGGATTAGTGCCACAGTAGTCAGTCACTGTACTGTTGATCTGCCTCTAGGTGCATGTCTCTGGTGGTCAAGTGCTTGTGAGGTCCAAGTGTCTGAAAGACTCAGTAACATAATAATTCAAGAAATAGCCTCAAGAGAGAAAAAGATCAAGGTTGATCTAAGGGTTCATGGAGCAAATTGAGTTCTTGCAAGTACAATAGCTGGTATGTTTGGTTGGTCAATCATTCAGTCTGTCTGCCGGTCATTGGACCTCATACACACAAATAGTGCATATGCACAAATCTATGCTTAACCCACGCATATGAATGTTTTATGAACAATTTTTCTTCCCTGAATTTGTTTGTACTCTTTGAACAAACTTAGGACTGCCTTAGACCATGTGCAGACACAGATGATAAAGGCCTGGCTGCCTTAGAAAATGTAAATACACACCTTTTAACTGGATTAAAAGCATATAAAGACTGCATTCATTTAAAAAAAGGCTTTAAGAGACAACAATAATTATATTGGTTTATTTACCAATGCATGAACAAAATGTAGTAAATAACTATGAAATTGATGCCCTTTCATTCTTAAGACTCATTGTCATAATTAAAATATTGAACAGTTGTGCATATATAAATGTTCATAAAAGATTCTGATTTATCTTCAAGCAAATAATAAGATGGCATATCTAATCTTGCTGGAAGATATTGCAGCCTGTGCCTTCAGGACAGAGCATAGGCATTGCGCATGTATCATGAATCTGACAGTAGTTTTGGGTGCACATTTATTTTGTGTGCAAAGTAAGAACTCTCTACACTTATCTTAAATGAATGGGGCCATTGTGTCCAGCCAGTACTTAAGATAAACCAAACTAAACTGCCAGATTTGAATTGGCGCCAATACTGAATTTATCAGGCAGATTGGGATTTGGCCACAACATGACTCATGCATATTGAACAGTTCCTTTTTCAATGTCATTATAACAATTTAGTGCTTCACCATGGGACACTGACTCAGTTCTAGAACCACGGGAATCCCTGGTCTTACTTACATGAAAATTATTCTTATTAAGTTTTTCAAACTTGGGAAAAACAGAGCAGTGATGCTGGCTCAGGAATCTGAATCACAATCAGAAGAGAAAAAGTGAGATCAGCGCATTTCTAGTCAGCACCTTGGTGTACTGCAGGCATCTCGGTAACTGCAATCCACTTTACCATGACGTACGTCCGTCCGTCCGTTTCCTGGTGTTTCCTCTGGTGCCACCAACAAGACAAAACTTTCCATTTTTAGCCCCACAGCCTGTAAGTTTTGTCTAACACTTTCTTACTGTATATAAATAAGTAAAGAAATTGACAGGCCTTATGTGCAACTGATGTTAAGACTTTAAATTTTGTTAATAGTTGGTAATTAATAGAGGTTAATAGAAGTTAGGAGTTGGATTCAAAACATTGTCAATGACTTCCATATTTGATGGTTATTGTTACAAACAGCCAGTAAGGATAAATCCATCATAGAAGAAGAGATAGCAGCCTCAGCAGACCAGATTGCAAAACCGCATATGGAAATAAATGAAACCACTAAATCTAACAGTGTTTGTGTCTGCTATTCCTCTCAAGTGACACAGAACCAGACAGCAACATGCATCAACCTGCATGATTTAGCATGACCGAGTGTAACATGCCAGCTGACAACCAACACTTTGCAGCCTTTGCTGCAATTACAGTGGAGTGGTGGGCAGACTGACAGTATAGAAAATTGCAATGTGATTCAGCGTGGTGTATCGGATGGTGCGCCGTGGGACTGGCTGCTTCTGTCAGAATGAGTTTACGATGGCTTTCTTCAGCTGTAAGTTTGACAAAATGTCACACGCACATCACCTGTGGGCAGCATGAAGGTGAGCCACCTTGGCATTTATTTTTGTGCATGTGTGTAGTCATGTGTGCAGTGTAGAGGATGTGCATCAGAGCAAAAGAAAAAGACAATAGATAGACGAATGAACAAACAGAAAATAGAGGATCAGACTACAGGAGAGCAGGTAGATGGAAAAAGAAACAATTCTCATCTTCTATGCCCACCAGGCTCCAAATCTTTGTCCTGTACTCAAGGCTGTCTCAGCCATAGGGTGACAGTTGATCCTTATAGGAACTGAAACAGACATTGAAAACATTCTTTAATATTCTGAAATGAAAAAAAAAATGTTTAAGTAGACTCAGTATTGGAGTTGTATTGTCACCATGTAATGAAAGAATTATTCCTGCACAACAAACATCAGCATTTCTGAAGTCATTCTTAAATTTTTAGCAGTTAAATGGCCTTAACTTCAATCCCTCATGGCACTTAACCATGTTAACATGGCTCAAACATGGCTTTTTAAAAGTCAGATACCCTGTGTCACACAGAAGTTCTATTTCCACCTACAAGTGCCCCCCCCCTCCTTTCTCAACCCTTTGACCAGATGAGAGTTAGTGGTTCTGACAGGGTCATTGCTTCCCCTGGCTGCCCCGCTTTCTGCATCTCTTGATGTGGAGAGACAGGGCCAAAGTGAGACAAGCTCCTCACTTCAACCTAACCAACTCTCTTCCAATTTTAGTAGTCCCTCTCGCTCTGTTCCTTTATCTCTCACCCTGCTTCAACATCACATCACACCTAATCTGCCCAGTATGTCAAACAGTGTAGACATTCACATTGTAGACTCAGGAGTAGAGTTTTGGAGTTTGTGTGCACCAGAAGAAAATGTGTTTTTATCAGTGAGTGTGTATGCAAGAGAGACACTGGGTGAAACATTATTTAGATTTAGAGTTCCTCTGTCTTGGTACAGACCCTGACTTTGTACCTATATAGTTCTCACGTACTGTTCGTACAAATACCTATGAACAGTAATGCACCTTAATTGGTATATAAGCCACGTCACGGGGAAGGCTACAATTACATGACCAATGTACTGGCAGGAGTAATGAAGAAAGTAGGATAAAGAGTGAAAAGTCCACTTAAGGAGGGTAGTTAGGTTGGTGAAATGGTCAACAAACACAGTATTTTATCCCAGGAGATCGGTGTTCGGAACCAAATGAACTTAAAGTTATTTTAAAGTACATCGTTACTTTGTGACACCCAACCATGTTTCCTTTCCAAAACCTAGCATATGAAACTTTATGTTAAATATGTAGGGTGACAGCACCTAATCATGACTGTTTTTGTAAATCTAACCCACAAAACTTTAACTCCCTAAACCCAACCTTTGTAACTTTACATTAAGTACGTAAAGTGACAACGTCCAACCACAATTTTTTTCTGAAACCCAACCTACTTATATTTTCTTGCCTACACCTAACGCACATAACTTTGCTTGCCTAAACCTAACCTACGTAACTTTATGTTAAGTACATAACTTTATATTAAGTACATAAGGTAACAGTACTGAACCATGATTGTATTTTCTAAACCAACCCCACGTAACTTTACTTTCCTCAACCTATTCCACGTAACTTTATGTTAAGTACGTAAGGTGACAACATCCAGCCATAATTTTTTCCCAAAAACCAACCTACATATGTTTATTTGCCTAAACCTAACCTACGTAACTCTATGACGACGCCATTCATGGGATGCTAATTTGTTAGTTTTCATATAACCTGGTTTCATGTTTGTGTGTGCATTTTTGTAAGACTTCATACAAACTGTTGTATCAGGATATTTTGTATGTATCAATATGTATTAATCATATTTTGGAGTTATTAATATGTACATGGTAACATTGCTATTTGGGGACAACAGTAGGGTAAACTACTACATTTCAGGGTTAAAACTTAAGTTTAGGGTAAGTTAATGCATTTCAGTGCATTGGCTTACAAAAATAAATGTGTTTGTGTGTGTGAACATCCAGAGAATGATTTTGATGTTCTTTGTAGATAAAATAGCCTGTTGCTACGATGCTTCACACATTCAGGAAGCTGTCCCTTTTTTTATGTCTAATTTTTTATTTTTTTTCTAGACACATTAGTTATTCATCTGTCTCTGTGTCTCAAAATCTAGCCTCTTCTTCTATAATCTCTCATCCTCTTCTTCACCCTCCATCCTTCTTTTTCATCTCCTCCTCTCCAGCCATCTAATAAGTACCAACAGCCCCCACCGACTCCCTGTTCTTTGATCTGATATGAGCACTCTAAAGCCTCTCACTGCTGTGAAAGGTAGATTTGCTTGTTGTGACAAACACAAACATAAAGACAGAGTTGTAATGTTTTTTTTCTACCCTACCCTATTGTAGCGGTCTCATCAGAACAACAGTAAACACCCCTGTTGATTCAGCTGGCTGACATATAAGTCCTATCACACGTGAAACATTGCCTGCACACTATAGCTCTCAGTCTCGTACTATTAGTTGCTTTAAAAGTTGGTGGATTTTTTTTTTTTCCATCCTCAAAACCCATTGAAAGGAGCTCACTCGGCCTGGGTTGGAGGTTTGATTCCCTTTGGGACCCACACATGTTTCCATTGTGTGCTCTTTCAAGCCTCAATGGAGGAATTTATTTTCATTTTTAAACATTCAGATGTCAATCCAAACCAGACATCTGTTATGTGATATCATATACTATATCTTTATGGGTTGTAATTTTATTTCCAATCATTCAACTCGTCTTGTTTTTTTTTTTTTTTCTTAAGATCTTTTGTGGGATTCAATCCCAGGCCTTGAGGCTGACATTTGAGTCCAAGTGTCTGCCAAAGGTTTACAACATGTCTTGGCATGATGGAATGATGTTAAAGTTGCACAAATTGCGAGACTAAAACGCCACTCACCATTGATGGATTGACAGATTCAAATGCTTCAGCTGCAGAGGCCATCAGAGTTATCTGAAGGTGCCAGTCTTTGATTTTTTGGCATCATGTATCAATCCATGTTTTCACACTCTCCATCAACCGCTTCAGCTTCTGCAGGACGTGCTGTTCTGCTCAATGCAGACGGCTGACACACAAAAAGAAACCCCTGAAAAAATGAGTAGAGAAACATGACAAATGTAGATGCTTTCATTCAGGGCACGAGTTCTCCTCATCCTCAGTAGAGTTTAGAGACATGGAGGATCTATGACAATGGGCGCTTGAGCCGTTCTGGAGGCAAGAGGTGGAGCAGCACCTTCAGATGACACTGAATGTTGGTTTTCCCTTTAATTTGTCACCAGTCTTTGGGTACATCGTTGTAATTAAGTCATGTTTACGTCATCACTTGGCTTGATTTTGCTGTGCAGTCAATTTGTACTGATTCCTTACTTCAAGATTAGCTAGTTTTGTATTTCTTTTGCAGTTTTGACATGACTGCACTGATCTAACTTCCCTCCTAATACCGATTCTACAATCTCAACTAGTTAAGTGCTGATATTGACCTATCTGATTCTTGTGTTTTCATATAAACACAATTAAAATGTGTTGTTGTTACGTAAAGATGTATGGAGGGAAGTTTACCACAGTTTATTTACACATACTACCCTTATTGTTTTGATACATATCTGGTTAAAAATCAGCGAATTATCCCTTTAAGTTACATGCAAACCATGCTAACTGATTTCCAAACAAAACTGTCAAATTCCTCCTATTTGAACAGGCTTGGATGATTCTTCCTGAAAGAATCCTGACAATATCCATAACCAGGGCAGGTTTGACTTGTTTTGACTAGCCTACTTGAGAATCACATAATGAAAGTGTCATCTTATCTGCCTGTCATATTGACAGAAATGATCGTGTCGGGATGATGCTGAAATTTCATTTTAAAGCCTTTATCTGCCGATAACAATGACAAGTCGATATTATCATGCATCCTTTAATGGATCCGCCACGTCTGACCAATACCCGTTTCACTTAATCATGTCAGAAAGGGGGCAATTAGTGTGTCCCTAGTCTTTAAAGTACCATGACAAGTGTCACCTTTCAGTCTGTTCTCCACTTTAGCCAGCAAGGTCAAAGTGATCTGAACAGGCACAGGTACAGTTGCCTCATATTAATGTCCATCAGCTAGCAGATGTTGTGTTGAAAATGACGGTCCTCTGTGGCCACAGATTGTTTTGGCCGTGGCACATCAGGATGTTAATTTGTGTGCGTTTGTGTGGATATCCAGAGGCAGCGTGACAAACGAGGAGTGTGTGATTCACGCTGACACGCTCGGTTGACGCTCAGAAAGGCCGAGAACCATTGGCACCCTGTCTGCTTGCAGTGGTTAGGAACGTCTAAACAAAGCTGCTACTGGGAGCATTAAGCCACCCAAGAGTCACACACACACACACACACACACACACACACACACACACACATGCACAGGGCCACATGTGAACAAGCACACTCTGCACAGACAGGCAACAATATACAGTAATGAATTGACACGCAGTGACACAAACAGACGCTCACACTGTAGGTACAAAAACACCCTTTTTTGTAACCTGACACAACACACTCATGGAAAGAAAGACAATATAATTCATTGCTCAGAATCACATTTGGTCGTTTGTCTAAAACACATACACACATACAGTTGCGTGCAGTGTCCCTCTGTGGGGGGGGCACACTCTCTGACAGCTCCATATTTCATCTAATGGAGCTTCAATGGGCCTTTTCAGTCCGGTCAGGGGGCTGTGCAAACTGCCGCTGCAGGTACGCTATAGCCGTCTGGGGAGACAGCAATAAATAAGGCCACATAGTGTTTAATAAAACAATATGAAAATATTGTCTTACCCTTAATGGCCCTGCAGAAAGGAGAAGGGAATAAATCAGGGGGAGGACAGGGCTGCGGTCGGGCGTTTCCTGCAGCTCACTCCCTCTAACCTCCCACTTATTTTTGCCCCCTTTTCCCCCCTCGGGAAGGCGGTGTAAAACGATCAGTCATTTCTCATCTTCTGTCTCGCCGGACAAAGTGGGCGTAGATAATGGATACACTCTAGTGGTGACCACTTGAACCTTTAGCTTTATTTCTTGTCTTTACAAGGATCACGAGTGTATCCCCACCTCAGATTAAATATCTCAAAGTGAACTGCAGTCTATACAGTTTAGGGTTTGTAGTTTATATCAGGAAAACTTAAACAGCAAAATCAAATTAGAGTCAAATGAAATCCTGATACGCCATCCCTCATCCTTGAATACCTGAAATTGAGAAAACCTTGATTTTTCCAGACCTCCTCTCAGGAATGAAGCTGCAGTCTACTGAGGGATATTGATACTGATGGATATTTGCTGTGGGACTACACGGTAGATTCTTTTAAAGCTTACTCTTCAGAGTTTAAACCTAATGTGGCTGCATCATGTATCCCTGTTAGGCTAGATGATGCTCATCCTGAATGTAAATTTCACTTTGATTCATTATTCACCTCATCCTGTGAAAAAAGAGAGCTTTCAGTGGTGTTTAAACAGAAGGTGCTGTGCAAATTGAATCCAAATGCATTTTGGATGTTTGGTAACCGCTGACAGAGGTTCACATGTTGCTGCTGCACAGAGGCCAGCTCTTTGTTTCTGAGCATACTGATGTATTTTTTAGCACTGATTTATCCACAAGGGTTTGACTGAGTGCTATTTTCAGCATCACTCTTCTTCACACTAATGCTGTTATGCTCATTCATACAAAGTAGCTGCCAAGCCTTGTTGCTGCTGGCCACTGATTAGCTCAGGTGGAGCAAGTGCCTTCATCTAGAGTAATGTTTTCTAGTTGGATTTTCTGAATTCAGCCACGTCTTTCTGATGTTTCCTTAAGTTTTGTCTACCACTCGCTGCCGTCTTCAGCCAGCACGTTGTTAGACACTGTCAGGGTAAAATTGGAAATCCTTGTTTCCAGCTCCTCCTTCCTACATCCCATTGTGTTATTACTACAAGCTGAGTCCATCTCTGATTCATAGCTCACCTCTTTGTCAGAATCCGCCCCTGGTATTGCTCCCATCATCTGTTTCTTTTTCGGCATCTGTTTTCTGATAAAGGGAGCTTCATCCTGTTTTGGCTCCCAGCAGCTTTGTGCAATATGAACTCAGGCACCTTGTGTGTGAAACGTCCACATCCCAAAAATAACTGCGTCGGAGGGGAATAAACAACCTCCATCCTGTAAGTGACGTAAGGCAGATCTGGAATCGATTCCCCCCTGCAGCAATAAGAAAGTTGTAGCACAGTAGTTTCTTCAAGTGCATCTGTCCTAAGTTATACTGCATTTATTCTGCATGCAGTTCATAACACAACCAAGGTAGTGTACTCTCAACAGGCCATTTGTTCTGACTCCTGGCAGCAGAAAAGAACTGCAACTTCAGTTTTATGTGCTGTCAATATGAAAGATTACTTGTGAATGAATTATAGCTCCGCTCTGCTTCTATTGTAAAAATATCACGAGGTCAACATGAATCAATGAACTAAAGGAGCATGCCAGCTCAATGGCATCCCATCTGTGCCACACAGCGGGTGGCTTCTCTCTCAAGGTGGGTCCCGTGACGGGGCCCAGATTGGCAGTGCCAGTCGCCAAACGCTGGCGCCAAGCGTCACGTGGGGCGGCAGTCTGTCGCTTTCCCCTTAGGCAGTCTTTTTCCAGAAAAACGGAAGCGAGCAGGTTGGAGCTTGAGCAGAGGGACTGAAGACAAAAATCATATATCTGTCCTTCTGCTTGTGTCTAATTCAAAATGTGGGTGCTGGTGTACAAAGCTGGTAAGGTGGATTTTGCACCATGCCTTAAGGCTGTGGTCAACTCTAAATATCAGGTTGTTTTCTGTGTTCTTTCAACATGCACTCGTCCTTCTTGCGATGTCCTGACGGTTCAGCTGGACTTCACTATTTTTTTTCTTTAGGTCCAGTTCCTGGTGTCAAACCTTTGTGACACTGATCCAGAGCTGGAATGACTAAAATGTAAATTGTGATTGTATTGAATCCCACCAGAATGAGGCAGTACTTGCTAGGGATCACACTTAAGCCTTTGATTTGCAGGCTACCATACGCTTGGTATTTACCACATCTGGATGGTCCAGATGTGTGTCAGGTACAGTGTCAGTGACTGTCAATCACTGTCAGTCTCAACCTAAACAGACAATGAAAAGGGCTAGCGAGCACTAATTGAGAGACACTTGTTGCAAAGCTTTGTTTGGACAGAAAAAAATGTGAATCCGTGTCAGCACTTTGCACATACTCATTTAAAGATACGCAAGCAAACTCAAACTCACACACACCCAGAAACACAAACAAACAGACGGTAAAGCGAGTCTGAGAATAAGCGATGCGGGAAGCGAGGCAGCTCTGCACAAAGTAACCGGAGACGTCAGCGGTCACAAGGACCAAAGGAGAGGATCTCCATGCCTCAGGCCTGATGTGGGCCTCCAGGCCAAACCAGAACAGGCCTCCCTGCACCTCCTCTATCCCAAATAATCACTGGGCCTCCAAAAACCAGAGAAAATAACTTAATTGGTATGCTATTTGAGTTTCTTTTCCAATGGCATGAAGCTGCTATAAATTATACATACTGAATTTCTCTTCTCTCTTACCGGGCAGCTCTCTGCAATCTTAATCAAACTGCACTTTTCACAATTTTCAGCCTTTTTTTCTTAATAGTAGCTGTGAAAGCTTTATAATCTTGACAAGTTAACTACGTGTTTTCTTGGCTCTCCGCTGCAATAGTACTACTGAAATAACAGCAAAAAGAAAAGCTCAACGCGCGGCCAAACAGTAGGGGGAAAATGCAGGGCCTGTCAAATTAGAGGCAACACAAAGAGCCGCTTGTTGAGAAGGGAGGGGGGTCATGAACTCGGGATCCGGACGGAGACCACAGCGTAAATTCAACCCGTGTAAACCCTCCCCTCCCCTTGCTGCTGCTACCACCACCTTCCTAGAACACCAAGACGTCAAAGAAAACCAGAGAAATTCACTCGGGTCTTTCCTCAGCCTGTCAGCGGCCATCCGTCTCTCTTATGTGTCCTTAATAGCATCTGACCACAGCAGCCAGAGGAGGAGCAGCAGCGGTGCAGCCGCAGGCTCACATCTGACCGGACTGGAAAACTCTTTATTACTTCTAACTCTATCTGTCCTTTTCCTCCTCACGCTCCCTCTCTGTAATACCTCCAGGGCAAATGTAGCGTATGAGAATTTAGCCGTCAGTCTCGGGGCAGTTTGTAATGGAGCGATTCTGTAGCTTTTGTAACCTCTGACCTCTTACCCAGCATGCAGTGAGACACTTCGCGATAGGAGGGAAGAGAAAATATGCTGTTTTTCATACCTCACATTCATAACCATGTGCGTCTCCCTGACGACAGCGAGGTCAGCTGGTTGTGACCCTGTTGTTACAGAGCATTTAGAAGTCTCATTAGCAACATGAGTCACATTCGGACGGCGCCGTTACACCAGCTCACCTCTCAGGGTTAATTACATAAAAGGTTCACTTTTAACCCTTTCCACTCATTTTCATTAGTGGGGTGTGTTTGTTTGTGCTAAATTTATGGTACCCTTCATGTGGAGGATTTGTTGTGTGTTGCAGCAAGAAATGATGTATGAGGATGTATGCCAGGGAACTGGTCAAGTGTCACTGTTGTATACATACACACAGTAGTGGAGTCTTCCAGGCATTATCCCGGCGGTGCAGAAGCACTAACCCCATTTCAGACAGCATGAGCTGGGAATAAGTGAGGTCACTGTGAGCCTCCTGAGAGGGGTGTCTGGCTCAGGGGGATCAGCAAAGCTTAATGGCAGGTCTGTGCCCAGTGTACCCCCAATTAAAACAATTCACCAAGTGCTTTCCTCAAGATTTCAAAAGAGATCTATCATTAGGCTTGAAGTTTCTGGGCAGTGTAGGTGGCAACCAGTAAGGCAACAGCCCTGGTTTAGTTTTCCCAGAAGAATTTAATCTCTCTTACCATTCTGCTGAAATTAGGCATTTCCTTTGCTCTTATAAAGAGGTGACTATGTTCTATTCTGTTCACTCCTTCAGCTATAACTGATTTCCAGGCTGGGTCATATAAATACCCACCTTTCTTTCCCAAGTAAAAGGGGAAAACAGAGGCAGAGGAGGAGTAATGAGGGGTTTAATTTAGGGCTGGGCAATATATCAGTATTATATTGATATTGTGATATGAGACTAGATATCAGCTTAGATTTTGGATATCATAGTATCACATTTGTTGTCTTTTCCTGGTTTTAAAGGCTGCATTTCAGTAAAGTGATGTTATTTTCTTAACTTCGAGACTGTTCTAGCTGTTCTATTATTTACCTTTACCCATTGACAGTAGTCTTTATATTCACGTTACTGATTTTAATTCACAAAAATCTCATTGCGTAAATATTTTGTAAAAGCACCAATATTCAACCCAACAATATTGTCGCAGTATTAAGGTATTCAATCAAAAATATTGTGATATTTGATAGTCATCATATCGGCTAGCCTTACTTTGTATTCACTTTGGGAACAGCTGCTTTCTTCAATTTGTTGCTCAATACTTCAAAACCTAGAGAGAGAGACGTAATTAAAAAGAGCATGTGATCTCAGTAACTACTTTTCCCTTTTTAAATAAGCAGCTGTGAATTCAAAGGTGTTCAGATAATCATCATGTTCAATTTTAACAGACATTCAAGGTGCTGTATGTAACTCTATAGTTGATTGTTGTGTCTCATTACCATGTTGTCCAATACCGATGCTTTGGATTGGTAAATTGGACTGAACCACTAATCCAAAAATCAGTATTTGATGACCTGGGAATGACACTCAGCAATTAAATATCTTTTTCTTTTTTTCAGCATGTTACTGTTTTCCTCAATTCCTCTTCCTTCATCCTACAGTCAGTTTGAAGTGAATGTTCAAGGTGAGATTTCTCGATAGTAATGGCTCTCTTAATAATCAGTTCCAATCCAGTTTATGTCCACAGTAACTTAAAATGTAATCGGGTTAGCAAGGTTTTATTGTCAGCCAGGTAAAGGTTAACATCCATACACTACTTGATACACTTACATATACACTTTTTTTTCTTTCCAAAAGAAAAAGCTTATTGCCATATTTATCAAGTCCCAATTTTAGTAAATACTGGATCCAGATTTGTCGGTTACACAAAAATGCATCAGTAGTCACCAAGTGTTTCTATTGGGTGCAGTGGTGTAAAGTCACAAAGCAGTAGTACTTTGCTACAATACTAAAGTATTTTTTGGAAGAATCTGTACTTTACTTGAGTATTTATATTTCAGTCAACTTGCACTTTTACTCTACTATATTTCCTAAATAATATGTATACTTTTACTTTCTTACATTTCTTTGTATTGGAATAAAAGTATTCTACTCCATTTTCACTCCAGTATGTATGTATTTCTATGCCTAAGCATTTCTGTTACTTTGTTACTACAAAATAAAATCGGAGGGTTTGGCAAATTAGTAGACCCAGCTTGCAAGTAGATCACAGGCTAATCACATAAGGGTAGGTGCAAACAAGTGCCTTCAAAGCAGCAGCAGTTAACTTTTGATTTCAAGTCAGGCCCAGGCTGTGTGTCAGATTAGGTGCTACATGCCAGCGTCTACATTCCACCCGACCGTGAGAACGACTTCATGATGGAAGCAGGAGTCTCACAGCGGAGAGGGCGAGAAATGATTCACAGAGATAAAGATTTGTGACAGGTAACTATGTGGTGATGGCTCCTTTCCAGTGTTTCAGCCCTGGAAAGTCAAAGGGTTTTCTTTAAATCCTTTAGGTTGTGAGGAAGACTTAATTTTTCTACAAATTTTTAAGGAGGTATACATGTTGAGAAGAAATAAACTGACTTTTACTTTTATCAAAGTCATTTTCTGGTAAAGTATCTGTCTTAAGTTTGCTTTCAGGTGCTTCACCTACTGACTGGGTAGTTATTTCATTTTTTACACAGTGCACCCTGCAATTAATTGTTCCCATTTTTAGTCTCAGAAGCAAAAGCTTTGCTCTTGTCTTTACTCCTGAGTAATGTTTTCTCATTGAGCCATCATGTTTTTAGTTTAGCATAATTATTGTAATATACAGTAGCACACTTTCAAGATATTCCCAATATTCCCATTTTTACAAACTGCTCATTTGCATCAAGACACTAAACATTTACAGTTAAACCATTTTTAAAAATATAGGCACCTTATTTGAAATCATGTCTTTTTTCCCATTACATTTACTTACTACAAGATATGATGAAGACATCATGTGCCTTATCGCCTGTTTGCGGTCGTGAAAGAAGCAGACATAGGAGAGCTTCGATCAAGGAACTTTTTCCCACTTACTCCCTGTCAATTCACACAACACCCTTAACATACTGATGTAGTAAAACACAGACAGTGTTTTGATTGATGACATTATTTGTTGACCAAGTGAACTCCCCTCCTCATTAACATGCGGTGACAGCAGAGATGAGCAGGAAGTGTCTCCTTCTCAGGCCCTTTCTCACCTTTTATGACAGCTGATAGTTATGAAATTGTTGAGGAATGGAAAGTCAGCAGAAAAGCTTGTCGAAAGCTTAGTGTAAGCCATATTTCTTGTGCCAAGGTTTGAGTATGTGGTTTTGGCAGAGGGCAGCTGAGCCACTAGGAGACCCTATCATAAGCATTTTTCAGCATTATGTTATCATACTGGGGGGGATTGGACTGTGGTTACTGCTGGAATAACCCAAATATTTACTATCAGCTTTCAGTATGTGGTGAGTGGGTGCTGCTGATAGTGGGAGGTAATGTTAGTTTGAGCAGCAGGAGGAGAGGTAGTGAGTCGTGAAGGAGGAGAAGGAAGTGGGGTCTGGTCAGTAATTGAATCAAATGAGCAAAAGAACAAAGACTGTACACTTCTGGTGTACATGGATAATTACTGTTGTTAATTTATAACATGCAAAAAAACTCTACATGTAAAAATGAAGTCCTACACTGTAACTTTTGCAAAACATGTGTGTTATCCTGTAAAGTTTTGTCTTGTCTTGAGAATTCTTATATAAATATATATAAAGATAGACAAAGCATCTTCACTTACTCCCATTGTACAGAAATGAAGCCAAACTATCCTGCATACAGTCGCTGTCATCTTGTGCTGGTGGCATTATTTGCAGCGAGATTCTGCAGTGTCACTGTCTCTGCTGGTACTGAGTTCCCACCCATACACCTGTCCAGCCAATTGCGAGCCACTAATAGCGAGTGGCACACACAACTGTTGATCAGGATCTCAGTTACCCTTTTGTAAAATCCAAATAAATACTTATGAACTAGAGAAAAATGAGAAAAATTAGTTTGACGTGTACTTTGAATATTTAGTTTGGCCCATGTCCCATCCACTGACACTGAGGGGGCGTGGTTTATGACTTATACTGCAGCCAGCCTTCAGGGAGCAATTAAGATGTTTAGGCTTCTCTTTTGGGGAACTGTCATGCTGTCCAGTCTGTCCCAGAACTCCTCCCATTTCAGATGCTAAGTCAAGAGCTGTCTTTGAGCATGTTTGCTCTTTGCAGATGGAAAAAAACCCGGCCCTGTCTCCACTCTTTATTGTTTCCCGGCACCCCAAAACACAAGAAGATTCAACCATTTTCTCCTTCTCAGCTGTTTCTTGCCCCCATTTGCTTGACACAGGGATTCTCTACCTGGAAGTTATTGTAAATAAACACAGCAACACACACAAGTCCAGTTACACAGTTGGGTCTTTTTACACATGGTACAAATCAAACAAACAAGAAATAACATTTTTATTGAGCTTTAGATGTCCTGGTTGGAGGAATTTGTAACCTTTGGACATAGTAGGACTAGCTGTGTAGCGTTATGCTAAGTACCCTAACTACTTTCTTGCTCTAGTTTTATAACACTTTGAAAGAAAGCAAGTACTAATTTCCAATATCAGCTCTATACTAGTAGCTACAACATATTGCCAGCCTATTATCTATAGCCTCTTTAAGTAAAAAGGACACATTAAATATGTATAACAGCGTTGCCACATCCAAGCTCCTATAAGGTATTACAACAAAATACAAAATGACAATACTTTAAAACAATATTTAAATGTCCTAAACTTACCTGCTTTTACTCTGAAGTCCTATGGACTATACCAGACATGAAAGTCCAATGTGCTTGTCACTGTCTGCCACAACCATGAGAAAGTCTGTCACCATGGATATGCCTTGTCTTTTCAGCTGTTTAGTTATATATGCCATATTAGTGTTTAAATTGGTTATAAATTAATCTTAAGAAGATCTAAGGAGATCTACATTTGACAGTCTGACACCTGCAGATAACCCCTTTCTAAAATCTTAGATAGCGACCACTGCAGACGCACAACCTCTCTACACACCACTGTACACCAACTCTATCTGCAGAGTTACTCTGCTGTCTTCACTTCAGCCTGACTGTTTCTGCCCCACAGGAGCCCATTTATAGAGGCAGCGATGAAAAGCAAGACATCTCAGTAAATAAAGACAAAGGAGGATTTATCCAGGCCACCGTTTCCCTCAGTTTATCAAGGAGAAGTGCTGAAGAGGCAGCTGACCTTTTCCGTGGCATTCCCAATCTGCAGCATTCTCCCTCTTGCTTCTCCCTGTTTCTTTCTTTGTCCTCTGCTCCCATTTCCTCCGATTTTTTTTTCTCCTGGCCCTTACCTCTTCATCCTCCCACCTCTCTCCTCTCTGGTTTGTCTTCTCTCTTCCACTAGCAGGATGCAGAGATGTTAAGGAGGTCATTTTTCCAGCCTTTACATTAGAATAGATTAAATATGAGCAATGGACACAAATTATCGAGTTGATGACTTACACAATCTGCTCATCAGCCAACTGTTCACCACTCTCTGAGTGTGCTGGTGCCCACATTTTTCCTCTATTAGTTGGTGAACTAGCAGCTGAAGCTTATCCTACTACACTTGTCACAGAGGATGAAAGCATCTGCTAAACGCCTGTAATATAAATGTAAAATGATGTTAATCTTCAGTTCTGTGGGGAGAAGGCACAGCTCCGCCCAAACTCTACCTCGGCAGCTCATTTGCAGCCTAACAATCGTCTCCCAAGGTTAGATCCATCATTACAGCAGCCTCCCTCTTTGCAGGGGTCTGCTGTGCAGCTGCTGCCTCTCTTCCCCTCACCATCACAGACAGAACACTGCCATCTGTTGATGGGTGGGGCTATTACACGTCTGGGGTTACTCCATAGGTAAGTTTAGGCTGACATTGACAAGGCTTTCATGAGGTTCTGAGCTGTGTTGCTGAGGGTCAGTTGTCCTAAATTTATAAAACACATTTCTAATGTACTCCTATCAATCTGTGGAGTTTTATTTGTGCTGCTTTTTAAAAAAAAAAAAGTCCCCTTTACATGATATATTCCTCAGATCTTATTTAAAACATTTATTTTTGTGAAAGTTGGAACAATGATTGGCTGTACAGAAGAAGTCAGTGGGGGTTTAAAGGGACACTCCACCAATTTTACACATGAAGTTCAGTGTAGGACTGCCCCCCTAAAAGTCAGCGATTCAAGCCATCAGTTGGAGCAACTTAATTCAATACAGTCTCTGCCTTTTATCTGAAATTCAGTGACAGCACAAAATTTTGCAGATTTCCAATCTGTCGTCAGCGTAGTTAGCTTGTTCAATATATTACATGAATGTCATTGGCACACTGAACGTCCCGCTGAACCCTGTTCAAACTCTTAAACTCTGGATGGCAAAAAAGGGACGAATAGTTGAATATTTGTATCAAACAGCCAAATCTGATTCTAATGGCATAATTTTGAGGTGGGTACAGCTCTAACTTGTCATGAGTAGTCCCCATTAGCCTGTGACAAGGGTTGTAATATGCAATCTGTAGCTTTGGAGGGAACTTTTTTACCTTTGAAATAATGACCTGATGTAACCAGGGTTATCTCAGCTTGGATTTTGACACTTCAAATTAATATCAGAAAGCATTTGGTCAAAACTGGGGCAACAAGGACACTATTAAGTTTTATTATGCGAAGCATAAAATCGAATGTTTGGAGCTTGGCCCAATCTAGGGACTAAAAGTCATTATATCTCAACCTCTGCTGCAACGATTTTCACCATTCTTTCCATAATCTGTCTCTTGAGTTCCTCATCTTTGTGGAAAACCAACACTAAATGTTGAAGTGCAGCTTCAAAAGACCAATTTGCACAAAAAATGAAAAAGTGGGCTATCAGGGAACGCTATCAATTCTCAAAAGTGTTCCAATTTTCAACAGTGGATTAGAAGATTTGGAAAAGCGCCTGTGTTAAATTAGTATTTAACAAGAAAGCACTGTAATGTGAGTAATACTTTAATGTGTCACAGCACCATGCTGTGAAACAGGCTCCTACTGTAGTACTGTAGCATTGTTGTAGACAGTAGACAGTTTAGATCTTGAACCATTGGGCAGTAGTTTCACTACAGCAGAATACAGTAGCAGCCATTATTCTGTATCTATACCCTATTTTTAATGGTGTTTGCAGTATTTATTTTACATTAATCTTGTATTAATCCAGCAGTAATTCTTTCTCAAGTGCTACTATATAGAAGGAGTATTAGTACACCTAGGAAAACAAAAGGAAGGAGTCACTAAACTACTCTTTGTAACTTTGGATAAGTAAAGAATGCAAATGAAATTGTAATGCTCTATCGTGGGCTGTAAACTCATCTCTTGAAGTGATTTACAGCTGGATAATAACCAGAAAAGAGTAAATGCAAACGACACGTCTCCCCTGGAGACTGTTGTTGTAAACAGGAAATGTGACAGAAGTAGTTGTGTAACAAATGAAAAAAGAGCTAAAGAAAGAGAGAGAGAGATGCTGTGCTTGTTGTTTTGTGTGTTACAGAAAATTACAAAAATGATTGGACACAGCCTCCCCGATTCTCATCAGAAAGATGTGGGGTTAGGGGGTTTCAGGAGCTGGTTGACAATTTGACAGGCACTTCTGATGAGGCACCTTTAGTGTCATTCTTTCCCCAGTTGGCTCAGTCCATTTCTCCTCCTTGTTCTACTCAGCCCTTTTCTCTAAAATCATATATTACTTTCTGCTTCTCACAGGAAGTGAGTTGCATATGTTCTCAGGCGGTGCGATTCATAACTCCTACTCCCCTTAGTCTAACTTCTCATGCTTCGTCTACTCCAAGACTCTTTGCAAGTTGCTGCGAATAAGCGCGTCAGCGAAATCCTTTCATGTAAAACATGGGCTGTTGATATTAAAAGGCTTTGGCAGGAGACAAATGTTCTAATTCCAGGCCGATAATGGGCTGCGAGCAGCTTTGGCAGGACCGCGGCCTCTGTTTGATGGTCCCTGGTGGTTTGTCCTGGGTGCTGCTCAGGCCACACAGAGGCTGGGCGTATCAGTTTGTGCCGGTGCCGAGCCGATCAGTCAGACACCTCGTTAAAGACCCGGCTTCCGAACCCACACGCCGTCCCCCGCTGAGCTGCTGCTTCAGCTCCTGATCCGGTTTCACTCAGCCTCCACCGCAGCGCAAGCATTCAGGGTATTTTTCATGCCACGACTAGAGGAATAATGCTCCAGAGAGGCTTCACTCACAAGTTTTATTATTCTACTCAAGTTTTTAAATCTGCGAGCTCTAGAGCGATGCCAGCAGTGGCGTACAATCCAGGCTTTTTATTCAGTGGCCCTGACCTCCCTGGTGGTTGCTTTGTGTGCTGACGTATGAATGTGTGCGTGTGTATTTCAGCCTTTTCTTCAGTTAAGCGTTGTATGTTCACACAGACGGAAGATTTGTTTCCCTGTCTGCCTTTGACCTACACTTATTCTGCTCTGGTTCACTTCACCCTCTCTGGACATGGCTCCCAGTCATGCTTCCTCTGTCTCCCTGCCTCTCTATTCATTTCTACCTCGCTCTACAACCCTGCACTCCCTGCTCTTCTGTTTTCCCTCACATGGAGCCCTGATCCGTCTCTCTTCCCCTCGCTGTGGCCTCTTGTGGTCTCTCACTGGTTACCTCCCTACCTCTCTTGCCCCTCCAGCCCTGACGGTGGCCCCGGCTATGTTCAGGGTCGAGTTAGGGTCATCCACAATATAGGCTGGCACTTTGCCAAGTCCATGATTGAGTGCACTATACCTCTGAGTGGCAGGAAATCCAACATCACCTCTGAAAAACTGATTTTTTCTGGCTCATTCTTTTCAAATTAGCTGGCAGTTAGTTGAAGCCTTTGCAAATTTCCAAGCGCATATCTCTGTTTTAAAGTCTGTAGAAGCACAGTATGTCAGAACATCAGTTATCCTGAAATTTCCATGTTGATTTGGTCAGTTTTAAGACATTTGGGAGTCACTTTATTTCCTCCAGCCTTCCTGGTGTTTTCCATCTGGGTAGATAGGAAATTTTGGATTTTATTTTCTGTCACAATAAAAAAATAGTGACACATTTATGTTAAATTTGTCTGACAGTTGGACGGAAACATAGCTTCTGTCTTAGTTTCACTCCGTCTCTGTTCCTCCCTGCCTCTCCTCCTCACGCTTTGTTCTCTGTTATCCTGTCACTCTTCACACAGAACAAAACGCATGCTTGATAATACTCTCGCCTTCCCTCTGTGCATTTCTTCCCTTTGTTCTTTCATTTCAGTCTCCCGCGTTATTTTATTTCGGGTTACACTGGCTGAGAGCTGCAGTATTACAAAGAGGGCAGAGGGGCTTTCGTAATCTTTGGTCATCTGAGAACCCGAGTCATCGCTGTGCTCTTTGATCCCAACTGTTACGACCTTGATGTAATTAGCGGTGATGCATTTGTCATGCAGCGAACGTCGCATCTCAAACACCGGAGACCGGCGTTCTTTGCTGTCATTTCTCACTTTCACAGATAATTCCTACTTTCTTTTGTGCTGCCTCGATTATTTGACAAGTTTTAATGCTCATATTTGATTAATTGACCTTAAAAATAGCAGATCTTACACCTGGTGACCTACTGTATAATTAAATTTTTTGTGGTTTCAGTTTCTAGTGCTATCTCAGGAAGAAAATATTTGAGAAGTCTTGGGGGCAAAGTTAGTCTTTGTTGTTACTGCTTGGTACATTATGCATCAGGAGCAAGATGTGGTGCTGTGAAACATAGAGAATATTAATAAGAAGTATGATGGTTTATAGGCATGTCATGCACAGGTACAATGAATCATTTAAAGGTTTCTCAGATAGCTGCCTCTGTGACTAAATCTTTGTCAAACTGGGGTCTGTGTCTTATACATTTTCACGTGAGACTGGAAAATTTTTTAAGTCCCTGCTTTAGGGAGCCCTGTAGGCTTCACTCAGGTACACAGGTTATTGAGGCTTGTCAGCAAACAGCAGTCTAGCTTAATGTTTACCTCCAGTGTTGGGGTCAAATGCAGGTCTGGAAAAACCTCTCTGCTCCGTTTGAGATGAATTGTTGGATTAACAGGGCCCGTGGCTCAGACAGTTAGAGCGCAGGCATTTTCCACCTGTCTGGGAGTGTTTTGAGAACAGTGAGCATAGGTGACAAGGGACATGGCCACAGGTTGGAGGAGTGACAACCTAAGAATTGACTGCAGTGTTATCACAGTTACCCCTGATCTTTTCGCTCTTTGACAGTATGATTTCAAAAACCTTCCTGGGCAAATGAATCAAAGAACAAGAGGGAGAAATGTCCCCAAATTCACAATTCTTGTCACTCTTCCAAGGAGCTGGCATCTAGTAACCATTGGTAACAGCTCCACAAACAGTCCTAGATAGGCCTAAATCGGCTGCTTGCCATCTGAGAAAGAGGGACGTCCCAGTGGACCCAAACCTGTCGGAAAGAATCTGTCCGCAGATAGCAACAAAATGAAAAACAGCAGCTCTCCTAGAAACGTATCCTGACAGGTATTCCCAGAATGGGAGAAATGTCCAAGAAAGCTTCATTCATAAAGTAATAGCACTTTTACAAGTCCCCTTTCATGCATTTTTCTTGCTTATACCTTACTTTAATACTATTGACATTTTTAATGCCTTCCATTAGAACAAAGTTGTACATCAGACAGAACTGCTGATTTTAAAAATCTAACAGAACAAGATTCCTCTTAGTATTTGATTGTTGCTTATAAAAACGACTGAAAAATAAGGCCACTACAAAATACAGAACATAACAGTGGGGTTCATTGGACTTGGTTCAAAAAGAAGACGAATCACAATTCTGTGGATCTTTGTAGTTTAAACATGGCAGCATAGTCAGAAGTAGGGGCCTTTGTCCCCACTGGTACCACCCATGCAGCTGTCTTGCTCAAAGAGGATTTGGACAGCATCCATGGTTGGACATTAACTTGGGCCTGAAGCAAAAATGCCCCCAAACTTCATTTAATGTGATTCATTAGACATGCCAATTTTTTTTGGTTTCTTCTCTGATCTACATTGAGTCGTCAAACATTCATGACTTCAGGCCTCTGTAGGTAATTTATGCGAGTCTCTGATTCTCATTTTTTCCAGTGTGTTCTGTACAGATTAAATATGTAGGTGGACTGCACAGTGGCACAACTGTACTGTAGACTACGCATACTTGTTTTAGTCCAACCCTATTGCCAGCCAAAACCGTCAGTATTGGACGAATCACGGACACCCATTTGGTTTTGACGTCCAAAGTCAAGGTATTGAAAACTCCTACTTTCTGCAATAACTTCTCATGTGAACAGTATGGTTGAGATTATGGAAAGATTGTCATTATGGTTTATAGAATACTGTCAAAGCTGGTAACTTTTATAAAACTTTTTTGTCATTTTTGCTGAAATTGTCATTACATCAACAAAGTATTATATGAGACAGATAGACTGTGAAAAAAAATGCGTACCTCTTTATTTGTGACTTGGCTGCCATGTTGGACATGGTTCAGCAAAGCACCAAGCTACATCCACCGACCGGAGCATCTTTCTCATTTTACAGCTAAACAGTACACTAAAATATGTTTCTCATGTTTTAAGGCAAGAAATAAGCAATGCAGCAACAGAATCTTGATTCATATTTGATCAGCGCTGCCTGGTTTGACAGTTTGACTGCAGTTCATGAGCAGTGATTGACATGATAGACAGCTGCATCAGAAACTCCTTAGCTCTTATTGGTTGTTTTCGTTCATGTTCTGCAAGGCCATGAGAAGCAATACGGGAAGGCAGAGGATCATGATTTTTCCACATAATCATCTCTCATGTACTGCTGTGTGTGTGCCCATCTATCGCCCCGACCTTCATAGACCTCCCTTACATTCCATCTTGGTACAAACAGGGTACATTCATTTCTGCAGTGGCACTGAACATTGGCGCTGGATGTCAATTGTGCAGAATAGTCCAATATGGACAAAATTACTCGTATCACTGCTCCACACCTGAATACTCGTTGGTCATTGATTATCCTTAATTTGTGTTAAAGCGCAAAATTTGAAAGTGTTCTTATCCAAGCATCAGCCATAATTTGCATGCAAGCTTGCAACTGGAAGAACTGACCATTCTCCAGGTGTTTATAAGTGGGTGACCATTATTCACGACTCTGCATGGCAGAAGGTTGCAGTGCCACGGGAAAATCAAGGATTTCTTCATCTAAAAACGGCAGACTAATAATCTAAAATAGGTATAGATGAAACTATGCAGGCCATAGGATTTAAAAAATGTAAAACCAAGATCCTGAGGGCAAAAGGCTAATTTCTTATGCCTGTTAGCACTTAGCATGGGGCTAACAACTTCCAGGAAGGTGACAGCACAGTGCATCAGGTGCTATCTGTGCATCTTCATTCATGTGTTTTTTTCCACTGCATTTCCTTCACCTGAACGCCGTGTTCTCAGTAGGAACACATGTCAGACCCTCGGGGTGTTCCCTGTCTACACAGGTTACCCTGCCTGCTGCTATTGGATGGTGTCAACAAAACCCTGAAGGTAAACACAGCCCCCGCTGTTTTTCTTCATTCTCACTTTCATTGCCCTATAAGACCCCCTTCCCCTCATCCCAACCCCTTGTCCTTCAATCCTCACCCATGTTCCTCGCTATCTTCTAATTTATGATCTCATCTCAACTAAACGCACACATTCAGGTGTGTGAAAGACTCTTTGTTCACACTCTATGGAGCCATTGTCCTCCATTAAACCAACTCGGTTTGCTCTTCTCTCTCTCAGCTCCGTCTTCAATCTGTATTCCAATCTCAGAGCCGCTCAGAGGAAGGGGGACCTGAGACTCACCTCTCACAAATCTCCACAAATCTTCCACTCATTTTACCAGCAGATGGTTTGGCTCTATTCCGTTCGACTTCTCTCCGTCCTCGCATGCTGGGAATCTTCACGCTTGCAGCTCAGGAGGAAATCCTGTCTTGACTTTTGTCTCACAGTAGGAGTCCACCCATCAATTACGCTGCTGTAAATCCAATCGGCACTGAACTATGCCAGACACGGACGCTATTAATCACAGGGGCTTGGAAAGAAGGCCATGCGCTTCTGTTTTTTCTCGCATAATTACTGCCTTTTTGGAATTGGAGGCAAGGTCAATCTGTAGTATTGCTAAACACATATATTAGACAAATGAAACGTAGCATTAGAGGGCAGGAGCTTCTCGTGTGATGACACTTTTATTTGCCTTCAGGTGAATAACAAAGAAAATTGATGGTGTGTTTTACGAGTTGTTTGTTTTCCTCTTTTGACAGTGACTCACTGAGGTTTTCATTTCAAGGTGCCCTCTGACAAAAGTCGCTGCCTCAGGGTGTGCGTAGCTGTGTATGTGTATGCACTACCGGTACTCGTGTGTACATTTTGGAATGAGTCCATGTGGTCAGATTGGGGAGGACCAACATGCCACCAGTGTGCTGATTTTTATCAGCCTTATGTTGAAATGAGACACAGTGCTGTGTTCAGCCTGTTTGAACTGATGAGATAACACACAGGCTACGCCGCAAACATACGCCTCCCAGTACTCCCCTCCGCTGAGGTTTGTGAGCTCTGATCTCCATCTGATCTGGTCGGAATGAGCAGAATAAAAAATGATGAGCTCGGTTCTATCAAGCGCTTGTTTGTTTTCCATCAAAATCAAATTAGTCATTCTTTTAGCAGCATTTATCAGCATTCACTGCTCGAACTTTCAGTTAGTTAATTGGATTGGAAGCAGGACAAAAAGACAGAGATGCATGGGGGAGCGCAGAACAAAAAGCAAAGATAGGTGGGAAATTAAATTGGAGATTCAGGTTTATTATTTCCAGTGGGATGGGATGAGCCTTGAACTGTAAGCTAATTCAGTGAGGTGTGCCAGAATGAAGTCGCTTGGAGATAAACCTCCCATAACTATTTACACACTGTACGTGTGTGTGGATGCCTGGCACGTGTCACAACCCTTTCCCCATCAGATTTTCTCCCCTCTCACTACATGCACACCACCCAGCAAGCAGCGATCCATGTCCCAAATGATGTCGGCCTGTCAGGTACCCTGGAGAATCGAGGATTATCTCCTCACCAAGACTTGTTACTGATATTTGAGATGTAAGCTGGGGGAAATGCAAGATCTGATTTTGATTTAGAATGGGTCTTTATAGCATAATCCACATGATCCTGGATTGAGCCTGTTGAGAAAATGAGGAGAGTGAAGTACAATTTCTGTCCAGGCTTTAGGTTTGATGAGCATGCTGATATCTTGGATGTGAAATCATCGAAAATACATGCTGTAGTATGAATCGGTTCACAAGTCCATCTCCATGCTTCTTTCAACCATATTATATTGCATGTTTACAAACTGATGCTTTAGATTTAGATGTGTGGGGGACAACACCTCACTGAGACACGTTATTTGGGCTTGTTCCTTTGATTTGTACATGTATATCGAACCCAACTGCCATAAAAAATGTTGCCATCGCATGTCACTGCAGACCATAGATACATTACATTTGCATGTCATTATATAATGTATACATTGAAACTTTTGTTTGGGGCTGAAAGGCAACAGGAAATACAGTGACAAGTCCCTAAAAACACCCATGTTTGGTGACTAAAAAGTTACAAGAAACACAATAATGAGTCCTTAAAAAAACTGACATTTGGGGTGGGTAACGTTGTAGGAAACAAAGCAACAGGTCCCTAAAAAACGCCAACATTTGGGGGCTGAAGAGCGGCAGCAAACATAAAGATGGGGCCATGAAAAACACCCATGTCTGGGGGCTGAAAAGCCACCAAAAAATATAGGGTCATATAAAGCACCCACATCTGGGGGCTGAAAAGCCGCAGGAAACACAGCGACAGGTCCCCAGAAAACACTGGTGTTTGGGGGCTGAAAAGTCATAGGAAACACAGACAGATTCCTAAAAAACGCTGACATTTAGGGGGTGAAGAGCTGCAGGAAAGACAATGATGGGCCCCTAAAAAACAAACATGCTTAGGGGCTAAAAAGCTGTGAAGAAATTATGGAGCCATAAAAAACATTAACATCTGGGGGCTGAAAAGCTGCAGGAAATACAATGACGGGTCCTTAAAAAAACTCTCTTGTTTTGGAGCTGAAAATGTGCTGGAAACACAGTGACAGATTCCTAAAAAAACATCCACATTTGGGGGCAGAAAAATCTGACAGGTAGCACAGTGATTGGCCCTGAAAAAAACACCTATGTTTGGCGGCTGAAAAGCCACATGAGACAAAACGATGGGTCCCCTGAAACATCCATGTTTGTGGGCTGCAATGTCGCAGAAGACACCAATGGGTCCCTAAAAACACCCATGTTTGGGATCTGATAAGTCCCAAGAAAAACAGCAATGGGTCCCTTAAACACAGATGTTTGAGGGCGAAAAACCTGCAGGAAACATTTCGTGGCCATAAAAAACTCCCACATTTGGTGGCTGAAAGGCCACAGGAAACACAATGATGGGTCCCTTAAAAACACCCATGCTTGGTGCCGCTGAAAACACAGCAATGACTTGTCTGCAGTGGACTGCAGCTTGACAGGCGTCTTGCCTGTGTAACACACCATCCACCATACCCTCCAACCCCCAATGACAAATATTAGAAAAAAAATTCTTTGTTTGATACTTCCCTACATTATCTTGAAAACAAGCCACAGTGCAGCAGCAGCTCACCAGCCTTACCTGATGAAAGTGGGACCAACAACCACTGCACTGGTACAATTCACAACCAAGAGCCTGAGCTATAACATTTTCTTCTCTCCTGTATAAAGTTTAAGGTCAAACTTTGAGTCTGCTCCTCATATCTTCTATTATCTCGCCTTTAAGCTTTGGGGTGCAACATTAATTCTGTTTTGACACTTCCTCTTCACCTGCCTCAAGTTAATTTCCCCGACCGTTCCTCTCTGTCGAACAAATATTCTCCCCCTGCACTTCTGGCTGCTTTTTCTTATTTCTTCTTCTTTTTTTATTTGGTCTCTGCTATCTGGCTGTGGAAGAGGGAAGCTGAGCTGGAGCGGGCCAGCAGCCTAGAAGCTATTTTCTCAGGAACAGAGCTGCCTAAGCCCTGTAATCTTTTTTTTTTTTTTCTATAATAGTGTTTGCTGGTTTTCATACGTCTTATCACAAGTGTGTGCAGATAGTGGTAGTTGTTCCCCTCTTTACTTTAATCCATCATGGGTGGTACATATACTTATTTCTTAAATATTAGATCTTGATAGTTTTTTGAAACTTAAGTGGAAAAAAAAGCAACATTTGATTATACAAACGATATGAAATCTATCTGATATTTTACATTTTTCAGCAGCAAAATCACCCAAATGTGATTGTACCAAGACTGAAACACTAGAAAAAGATTACATGACGCATGACAAATGGCTTACAGTAGCTTGAGTGTGTGTAGCTCCATTTGGATTAAACTTGTCACAGCCCTCTCAAGAGCCACGGGACCGGGCTATACGGCAGGTCATGGATCACTTTAATAACTCAGGTTATACCGTGGAGGAGGAAAGCTTATCTCCAGCCAGCACGCACTGCCAAGCTGACCTCAAACATCATGTAACCACAAGAGGGGGGTGTAGAGAGGGGCAGTGGTCAGTCTGGGCGGGAGACAGACAATCATACTGTGTGCGTATAGATCAGAGGGATTAGTGTTGTTTGACGGATGCTGTGATTCCAGTTAACCTTCTGGCACTGAGCTATTAGCAGCAGCAGGATTAGAGCGCAGTATATCTCCACATTCTTTGTTCGTCTTTTGGATGGGTTTTGAAATGGCCAGCATGTGGGAGGACAGAGGTACAATCTTGAAAAATATGGAGAGGCTTTGTTTGTTTTCTGAGTGAAAATATGAAAAATGTCAGCCCTCTGGGAGCTCCATTCATGCTGGTTAAAATGCATAAAGAGAATCATTTTTCCATGCATAAAAAATAAAGTTTATTTTTAATTTCTCCAAAAACTAACAGCCACTGGTGAATACTTTAATAGTAACAGTCCTGAAGATAAAACCCATCTGTGTATTTGGAGTGATGACAGAATTGGTTTCATTGTTTACACAAAACTGTTGAATTCTGGAGCAGAATTCCTCATCTGATATCATCGAGACTTGTTCCAAAAATATGGAGACAAATCAAAGTCTTTGAAATCTGAAAAATATGGGTCAAGATCTAAATGAGTTACAGGCCTCTTTCATTTGGATCACATGTGACAAAAGTCACAGCTGTGTTTCTGGAGACACATTCCAAAAAACAGAGGTGATAAATTTTCTATTAGGCCAATGGTTAAAGTGTTGAAACTGGGATCATTCTTTGGCTTTGTTTAATGTTATTAAAGTGATACTGGTGAACAAGTAGGAATAGAATTAATGTTCTTTAGTTTGTACATTGATCAAAGAACAGTAGTAAAAGAGTTACTTCATTTTAATCAGCCTTAAATGCTTAGCATACGTGTTCTCATTTTCCTTTAAACATTGATAAAACACAAAATTAATGTTATGTGACAGGATTAAAAGCTGTTAAACAAAGGCATTCATATACTGGAAGATTTATTTAATCATTCAAATCTGGCTGGGTGGGTAAAATAAAACATCTTTCTGTGGTGTATTTTCTTTACATTTTTCTTTACTGGAACTTTAAGCTTCCATTCATTTGTCCACACTGCATTAATACAGTGTACGCATGGGCAGATTATGGGACAGTGGGCCCCTGGGCACAGATAAGCGAAGGGCCCCCCACTTCTCCTAGACAGTAGCAAGACACACAGACTATTGGTAGTTGTGCCTCTTTTATTATTGTTTTACTTGTCTCTCTGCATCTCTTTGTAGTAGTTCGTGTCTCTAAGGTAATTATGTATCTTTTTTGACATCATTTTGTGTCTCTTAGCAGTTCCTTTGCATCTCTTTGTGGCCTTTTTGTGCCTCTTTGTGGTCATTTTGAGTCTCTTTCTGGTTAGTTCATGTTAATTTAAGTGACATTTTGCAGGTGAAGACCAGGGGAGGCCCCTGACACTGTGGGCCCCTGTGCCTGGTAGGGCTATTCAGTAATTTATTCATGAGTTTATGAAAACACCATATGATACACAATAGGAACAAATATTATATGGTGCAATGAACCTCTTGCGCTGTTCAACTTTTTTTGATGCAACAAGCATCTAATAGATCTAATAGCTGGACAGAGAGTCGCCATAGATATTACCAAAAAGTTTCTTCATACTTTCTGAGCTGGTTTGATGGCTTTACTCACTGATATAGACACAATTAGGTTAATAACTGATTCTTCAAAAAACAAGCAAATTCCCATTTATAGCTTCTGAATTTGTAGGGATTTGCTGACTTTCTTTGTTTTACTGCGTCATACAGTGTAAGTCTTTGGGTTTTAGGGTGTTGGTCAAACAAAACAAGCAGTTATATGACATCATCTTGCAGTTAAGAAAATTGTGATGGTCATTTTTTCTGACATTTTAGAGATCAAGCTGAGGCTGCAACAACTAATTGATCACACTGATTAGAATCAACTATAAAAGTAGTTGGCAACAAACTTCATCATTGATTAGTTGGGTCTATGTTATGATCCACAGCATATGCTGTGGTATGGGGGCAGTGAGCCAGCCAGTACCATGCTTTGTGTAGCTCCTGTGATGAATTACAGGAAATGATGCCGCCTCCTTTGTCTCTGAAGCAAGAAGTTCGATCAATGTAACCCCCGAGCTGCTGTTAAAGCCATTTTAGAGATAATGCTTGATAAAGCTAACGCCTGGCCACATTGATCCATCTCAAAATGGAGAGGAAGCAGACAGAAGGTATTTTTTAAAAACCTGCCAGAGACTGCAGATGTAGTTGATGCTAATTAGCTGAAATTAGGTGGGAGAGAAACTGGAGTATAACATAATGTTATGGAGTTTTTGAAATATTTCACGCCCTTAGTCAGAGACAGTCTGAAGTGAATCCTCTATTTCCTTACATCAGAAACTCAAGCAATGAAAAGTCATGTTTCCGAACTTCTTCTTGAGGCCGCAGAAAAAGGGTGACAGTGTGTAAAATCGTAGTCTCCAATCCAAATCAAAGCACGTCTTTAACTGGATCTTCGTGTGACACAATCAGGACCAGCTTCTCCTATGCTCCCACATAAAGCAGCTTTAGGTTTCATCTTTGAACTTTCACAGCTAAAAACACACAGTATCGGAGGTGTTGTGAAACTCTTCATGGCCAGAGATGAGTTACACCAAGTGTGTGTCCTATGTGACAGGTGCATCGTCTTTATGAGCTTCACATGAGTGTTTCAGGTAAGGCATGGTGATATTTTTTATGAATGAGACAAGCGAGACTGCTGCAGTGTGAGTTGATTTGGAGCTTCACAGTTTGCTGCTGGCCATGACGAACAAAGAGTGGCCAGTGCAGTATGTAGGTCAGGTCGAGTGTGTGCAAGTGTGTTCGTGTGTGTGTGGTGCAGTGTGTGAGAGGGAGAGACTTTGACTCCTGAAGTTCTTTAATGAAATGTAACAAAACCAATGGGATGGTAACTAAAAATACCTTTAAAACTCTCCCAAGTCCAAATCAGAGTCAGACCACTCTCTCCTGCTGCAGGTACAGTACTGCAGCCTGAAGCTTTGTTATCTTTTGAGAAGAAATAGGCACTGCACCATGACGCTATTGATATGACAGAATTACTTTCCACCTTGTTAAAAGTTTGACTTTGATAGCTTGGGTTGAATAATAGAACAGCCAGCGTGACAGATGCAACTAGGGCAGCCTTCCTGATGTATTTCTGTAAAGTGGCTATAAACAACATTTGTGTAATGACATTTACTCAGAAAGAGTTATCACCTCACTCTGTAGTCGCCCTCAGCTTTTGAATATCTATCAGCTCATTGTTTGGTTTGGTTGTCTGCAGCACTATATCCCATCCCTTATTGATTCTGAACACTGGGAATGGGTAAACCTCACAGCAGCCATTTCTTTTAACATTGTTAAAGTTATACTACTTAAGCATTTTTTTTTTTTTGCATGTCTATTCATTCTGTTTAAACACAATATTTCTGCACAGTTTCAGACAAAGGTTCGGCTACACTGATATTATAAGCATTATACTATTTGCAGAATTAGATTCTAGTGGTGGCTGCACGAGATTGTGTGTATATTCACTTGTGTGTATACAATTAATTCTAATGCAAAACAAATGATGATGCCGAATGTTTCAGCAAAATGTTCACTGACAATATATTTCAGTTATCAATAGAATGTTCACTGACAACGTATCCTAGTAATTTTCCACCAAAATCTGTTATCTGTAATTCAGAATTTATTCCTAAGGACTACAGTATTATGTTTTTATTACCTTTTTCATTAACATTTTACCTTATCCTTCCCTAAACTTAACCAAAGTACTTTTTTTGCCTAAACCTGAGACAGGAGTCTGAATACCACTTTTTACGTCCACAATCCTCCCCAGCTACCTCCTTCTGTAGCCTACATGGTACGTGAATGTAGTGTTTCATTACCTGAAAGAAACAGGCAGCAATTACAGTGCCACATCAGTGTAATTAAGAAAATTGTTAAGTATCATACGGACAAAATTTCTAGGAGGCATGGCTGAAGGGAGGTGCGCACCTGTATTAAGTAAGCAATCTAGCAGCACCATAAAATGCATTTATTCATGAAAGAAAGTTGATTTAATTTTTAATTTAAATAATTCAAGGCTTACTAATTACATTTAGTTAATTACTTTATCCAAATTGACGATTTTGTTCAACTAATTTTTTTCTTTATTAGAGTGATGATGTCATGAAAAATTATGATAAACATTCAATAGAAGCTTGGAATTGAAGAACAAAAAAGGACTTTTGCTTTAGCCCTACTAAACAGTATTGTCAGTGGCAGTGAAAGCCAACCCCAGATTCACTCTCGTATTGGAACGAGCTTTGTTCACTCGGTGTTGCACCTTGCTAGATTTGTGTTTTTCTGGCACTGTGGCCAGTTTCTCTTGGATATTTGCTTTTTATAAAGTCCTGACTTCACCTGCATGCTATGCCCAGGAACGTCTCAAACACAGTAAAATCAGAAGAAATGGTACCTTTAAGAGTTGTATGATAATGGGGCAGGCTTTCCTCCTTTTGCCAGGGCTGCAGGGCTGCATATTACTCTTTCATCTCTGACCAGTCACTAGGTGACTCTCAGGTCTGGATAAGATCAATTCAAAGGGCCTTGGCTATCAATAAATAGACATTTGGACCTCAATGCCAACTCATTTCATAATGCCGGAGACCTCAGGGCAGCTGTAGGCTGGTGGGGGGCTTCACATCCTCCCTTCTGCTGCCCCCCAGGGCTGGCTGCCATTGTTTCCCTGGAAGCATGTGGCAGTCTGGATCTGGCTCCCTTACAGCAGGCTCAGTGCAAACAACTGGTTGAGCCCTGAATGTAAAACAGCCTGGTGTGTATGTGTGTGTGTGTGAGAGAGAGAAAAACAAAGAGAGAGACAGTGACAGGGGCTGGGTTGCATAACTTTATTTACCTGTCTTTGCCTGTAATTTTGTTTTCCATTTTTTTGTACGCGTACCTGCCTGTCTGGGTGCAGACAATGTCAAACTCTTGTTTATTTTGTAAGGTTTCTGTTAGTGAGTGTTCTGTTTATGTGTGTGCATAGTCTCTGCCCCTAAACAAACACCTTGTTCCTCTGATTTGTTTTTGAGACTGAGGCAGCTCGGGGCAATAGCCAGTTGCCCTGAGCGATGATGTGCTAAGAATCTCTCCACTACTTTGCATGTGCAACCACACATACACATTCATACACAAACCTAAAAACTGCATTATCAGATAAGTCTTGGAGTCTTGAACATTGTAAAAAGACAAATTGACTGCCAATGTAGGCTAAATAATGTCAGTGTAATAAATTGTGAATAATTACCTCTAAAACTTCGTCCAAGAAAGCCATAGCCATAATCAAGCAGTTCTACTTTGAAGTGTGGTGCCAAAGCTCTGAACCATGTTTTTTTTTTTTTTTTCAAATCAGTGATCATCCACCTGCAGCAGTTTGTTTGCTCTGCTCTCCTTCATCAAACAGCCTGTTCAGACAGCTCTCACTTCTCCCTCACATCCCTGATCCCGTTAATCTGCCAGTTTTTCTCCCTGAGCTCAGGAGCAAACAGCAGAATCACAGGCTCCTCCTGCGTTGGTCTGAGTAATGTTGCTGCCTAATGATGGTACCACAGAGAACATCGGAGGAAGTGACAGCAGTGAGCATCTTAGTGTCAACAGGCTAACCACAGAGTCTGGAACCTGACAGTTCAAGAGTGTCGCTCCCACCCTGCATCCATCTTGCAACTGTCCTCTCCTTCACAGCAGAGGACATGCTGACAGCTTTAATTAGACTTGAGTGGGGTTCTAGATATACACACACTGTAGTTTGAACTTGGGATCCAAGAACAAGGGTACAGTAAATTGTCAACAACAAGCTCATGTTGACCAACCCTGTACATCTGTGATGCATTAAACCAAATTAGCCTGAGTGTTCTACAGGTTCTGCAGTCCTACAGTTTTTAACCTCCAATAGCACTATGGAGCTGCTTTTCTGGGTGGGACCTTGTTTTGTTTTTGGGTTGTCCGTCCATATGTTCTGTTCTTGTGAATGCAATCTCAAGAATGTCTTTATTGAGAACTTCTTTAAATTTGGCACAAAAACACCCACTTGGACTCAAGAATAACTGATTAAATTTTGGTGGTCAAAGGTCAAGGTCACTGTGACCTCACGAAGCATGTTTTTGGCCATAACTCAAGAGTCTCCCTAAGACTCCCAAAGTTCTTTAGCTGTTAAATGCTCCACTTTCTCCTCTGCTAACTGTATCTGTTGCTGTTCGGTGCTGGGCATGAATTAGGGTTGATGAAAACACTGAGACTGGAAGTAAAGGAAAACCAAGACACTGAACTGGAAGACACTCAAGCATTCAGTAAACTAAGGGGAACTGCAGACATGGCTATACATCTCTGCAGGCCTGTCAGTACACCTTTCACATTACATTCCGTTGTTAACATAAAAGCACTGATTAGAGCAACTTTGATTGTTAAAATTGGAAAACTGACAACATCTTGTTATTTATTGCAGCCTTTCATGGTGATTTAATATCGTAGTCAAAGATTAAAACGGCTGTATTTTCTGTATTTTCACTGCTTTCAGTGGATGTAAATCATTTTTGAAGGGATTCCGCTGAATGCTAAAAAGATTAGTTGCGCTTGAACACATGTATTCGATTTGGAATAGGAAAAAAACAAAACAAAGTGGCAACACTAATGTGAAATTAGAAAGAAAGAATATGCTCCATTCTCTCATTACTCCTTTCACCGCCCACCCTCTTAATAACCTCTTCTACGAAATGTCTTTGGTTTTTCTAATAACGGAGTCTGGCTTTGTTGCCAAATAGGCCTTTGTAACTGTAATTGATTTAATGATGAGCTTAGCTTGTTAGTACATATATTTAACATAATTACTCAGAAGCATTGTTGTTACACAACTGTGGCTCCCTGAGAGTACTGCAGGTAGACAGGTAGTGACACGTTTTAAAAACAGGGCAGTTACACAGTTTTCCCTGAATAGCCAGCATTTGAACACAATTCCCACGCCTGTAAAAGTTTATAGGGATTGTTCTAAGCTCTGGGTCTAAAAGTGCCCAGGAGACTCATGAAAAGGCATCTTTCTTGAACTCAAAGAAAACTAAAACAAAAATAACTTCTTTTATTTGATTTCTCACAACACAATGCTGTTGCACAACCATCCTCAACCAGAAGGACTCTGGTCAGTGTTTAGTTGACGTTTTCACGGCTTCATTAAGACCAAAGGCAGTTTGGTCCAAATGGCACATAAGCAGTCTGGTGACATACAGCCACAAAATGAGCCAGTAACAATCTGTCCTCTCTGAAACACTGAGGAAAGAAACAGAGCAGGGAGAAGAAGGCTGATGTAAGTTGGTCTTCATCAGACAGAGACTCTCATACGTGTGTCAAACCACCAATGGCTTCTAGAGAACTATAAACATTTAGGCTCCCGGATGGCTTTTCCATCTTTGTTTGTGTGTTGCTGAGGAAGTGTTTTGGTGTGTGGGTTCAGAATTTTTGAGGAAATGAGTGTGTGTGGGGGATTTTTGGCAAAAAAAAAGCCCAGCCATGAAAATGGCACCTCATGGTCACAGTCCTCTCTCCCTCTCTGCCAGTACTCCCATTAAACATCACCATAAAAGCATAAAGGAACTGTGGATGCTAAAACACATGGGCAGTGTAGCAGCTGAGTGAGTGAAACACAAGAGTAAATATAGAGAGAAAGAAACTGTTGAATCTCGAAAAGAAGCATGACTAAAGCCCCTTTCAGATGGGCTTAACATTACAGGGCGAGTAAGAGAGAGATAAAGGAGAGTCGCAGGGAGATATAAGGCAAAGATACTGTGTCTGGTGAATTTAACTCAAAAGCAGTTCTCCCTCCCTGAGTCATAACTGTCACAGATCTGTACATACAAACATGACGCACATATATTTAGATTACGTGTGACTCACACTCCCCAAGGATATAGTTCTGTCAATGAATAAATATGAATAAATAAATGAATGCCCATAAATCTGCTCAGGAATCATAGGAAAATAAGATTCCACTATGCACACCAGTCAAGTTTCTCTTACAGTTTACATCCAAATCGTGAAAACATGCATGCTTCACACACATCTCCCCCCAGCAGCACAGAGGATCTGTGCAATCAGCACAGTTTCAAGGTGTACACCCAAGGTAGAAGTCACCAATTCAGTATCTGACCAAATGTCTCCCCTCCTGTTCCTGAGATATGACATTAAATAATGGCCAGAAAAGTGCTTTTTGCAGAACATCATGATGTCACAGTGAAGTTGACCTTTTTCCTTTTTTGGATATAAAATCCAACACTGCATCATTTTATCCTATTAGACATTTGTGTGAAGTTTTGTCAATTAGCGTAACAATTCTTGACATATGGCCAAAAAAACCTTATTTTGTGAAGTTGCACTGACCTTGACCTTTGACCTTTGACCTTTGACCACCACAATCCAGTTATTCCAGTTATATTCCAGTTTAGTGTTCATGCCAAGAGGACATTTGTGCCAAATTTGAAGAAATTCTCTCAAGGTGTTTTTAAGATATCTCCGTCTTGAGAATGAGATGGGTATAAGGTCACAGTGACATTGATCATTGACCAAAATCTAATCAGTTCATTGTTGAGTCCAAGTAGACATTTTTGCCAAATCTGAAGACATTCCCTCAAGGGGTTTTTGAGATATCACGTATACAAGAATGAGATAGACATGGTCACAGTGACCTTGACCTTTGACCTATGATCACCAAAATCTAATCAGTTTATTGATTTGTCCAAGTAGACATTTTTGCCAAATTTGAAGAAATTCCCTCAAGGTGTTCCTAAGATCAGTTCAGTTCAGTTCAGTTCAGTTCTTTATTGTCCCTCAAGGGGAAATTTGGTTTAGATAGTGTGTTCATGAAAATGAGACGGATGCAAGGTTACAGTGACCTTGACCTTTGACCACCAAAATCTAATCAGTTTATTGATGAGTCCAAGTGAATTTTTGTGCCATTTGAAAAAAAAAATCCATCAAGGTTTTTTGAGATATTGCATATATAAGAATAAGACAGACAAGGTCACAGTGACCTTGGCCTTTGACCTATGATCAACAATATCGAATAAGTTAATTGATAAGTCCAAGTAGAAATTTGAGGTAATTCCCTCAGGGTGTTCATGAGATATCGCATTCATAAGAATGACAAGGGTGCAAGGTCACATTGGCCTTGATCTTTGACCACCAAGATCCCAACAGTGTTCGGAGGAGAGTACCAGTACCGATCTGCAGCTGACATTACAACAAACTATATAATGAGCTTTTACAGCGCTGTGTTCATAAAGTGCAGTGAGTAACATAGTCAAAATCAAAAAGATGCAGAACAAAGTTATACAGTGATCCCAAACACTCTAGTCTGACCCTTACATGTGAGAGAATCTCCTGGCCGGCCTGCTCTCACATCTCAGGTGCTCCCTGCAAATAGAACAGCATCAATAATGTGCTTGTTATTCCCCTTCTCCTGCTGCACAGCCCAATAAGATGAATGTTTGTCCTGGTACTTTGCAGGTACCGGCTGTAGCTACTGAATTATTGAACTTGTTTACTGGAGTTATTAGAAAAGGAGACAGAGAGAAGAGGAGGGTTGTAAGCTGCCTCTCAGGTAGGCAGAGACGGTTAGGGGGTTTTCAAAAAAGTGCTCACATGTAGTGTTTTTAAGACTGAATTTGAACTATACGTTTGTGAAATAGCATTCAGCCTCTCCTAGAAATAGTGCTTCATAGCATGGAGGTCAGTGGTTACTTGGCATTCAAGGAAAATCCACTCCCTGGCACTGCTAACAAAATTTAACACAGTCACAGCCAAGAACTCTCTCCACGCCCCAGATGAAAGGTCCACTACATCAGTGGGAGATTAACTTTCATTGAGGCAAATTGATTTGTGGTTGTCAGCTAATCCATACGTTGTGTGTCAGAGTGTATCATACAGCGGTCAGTCACACAGTCTGTGTAGATCAGTGTAGATCAGTGATTACTCCTGGCTTAAGCTCAGTGATACAACACTAGTCCTTCATCCATTAATACCCAAACACAGTCACAGCAGATTTGATAAAATGAGCGAAGGCTTACATAAGCAGACTGCATTTGTAGACATGAATCATGTGACCCCTTATGAAAAGATTTTCTTACAGTCCTGTGATTTAACAGGCATTGTAAAAACTAGTTTGACAGGAAAAGTTGAAAATAGATATTCACTGTAACTTACCAATATGGTGCCTAACCCTGGTACAAAGTAACCCTTATCCCACCTAGAGCCGACTGAAACATACATTTTACCCTATCAGCTGGCATTTATCTAACTACAAGATACACTACAAGTTGTCTTCCTGCTGGATGAGCTTGCAACAGGCAACAGGTACCAAAAAGAGACAAAGCTTTAATTAACGGTCTAGTGTGTAGGATTTAGTGGCATCTAGAGGTGAGGTTACAACGTTGCAACCAACTGAAACTTCTCCCATGTGCCATAGGAGAACTATGGTGGCCAACACAAAAATTTGAATGACTCTGTCTAAAGCTGGTGTTTGGTTTGTCCGTTCTGGGCTACTGTTGGAAAAAAACATGGCAGGCTCCATGGAGGAGGACCCTCTTTGTATGTAGATATCAACGACGCATTCTAAAGTAACAAAAACAGGACTGTTATACAGTAACGAAAACATAGCTATGAATAATTAATTCAATTTCTGCCGTTACATCCCCCTAATCTCCAGACACTGGACCTTTAAGTGACAGTCTTAAGTAGAATTAATGACTGGCAAGGCAACATCAGCTCAATAAGAACACTACCTTGCAATATAAAGCTTCCTTGAATAGGTTTGGAATTAAATTTGGTTTCCACTACTGAAAGTCTACACATTCAATCTGTCAATCTCTATCACAATTTCTTTAAAGGAATTCGTCACCCCAGAAATGATCATTTTTTTACGAGTTACTCAAGCTGTGTTAGCTTAAATCTCTGACAAAAACTTCATGCATATCTCCAAGATGAACAAAGACTCCAAAGAGGAAAGTCCCGGGTGGGTGAGTTACAGCGGAATTCTAGACCAGTGACCGAGAAGGACGGCAGGACTTTGAGAGAATGCACTAGCAGAGTTCAAATGCTTCCGCTTGCCTAAGTTCGTCACTCATATATAGTGCTTTATATAATGAGGTTTCAGCAAAAATGCATTTGGAAGTACTGAGCATATGACTGGATAAATGAGACTTGGATTATCCTGCATGAGTTTTCTGAGAATTTTTAAAAGAAATTTTGATCTAGTTTTGGTGTTGTTGAACTCAGTCCCCTTTCTCCTCAGTTCATCATGACTTTTCTCTGTTTTTGGACTCTTCATTCACCGTGGAGGCAAAGCTTCTACAAGAATTCATGGTAACACACAGTGAGTGGTTGATCCACAAATGATCTGTTTGTGGGTTAAGTATTCCTTTAAGTTCCACAATCTTCTTCAAGTTGTGTTTTTCTCTCTCGTTTGTATTGTTCAGAGCACACACCGTATTTAGTAAGTAAGACACAGTTTCTTGAGTGTTACCATGGATTGGTGTGAAGAGTAACTCTTGGCTACCCACTGCTGTCTCCCTGCAGCTCTTGCAAGTTGCGAGGTCTCTGTAAGGAAACTAACCTAGCGTATAGCCTGCAGAATCACAGTGACACAAGATAACAACAACAGCTCAGCCGAGTGCAGCATTACCATGTCATTCTGGGAGGGAACCGACTGTGGTATCCCATTTTAAGCAGGGATCAGGGATGGAGAGCTGCTCCCACTTGGGGATAGGATTTGCTGCTGCAGGCCTGTTGTTCCCCTAATGCAGCATGAGGATGGAGGCAGCAGCGTGCCGGGATTCAGCTCTGCTTTCCAGCTCTCGGCTTCGCCTGCTGCTCTGCCAAACCAGAGCCTTTTCACGTCGTGCCCTGTCTTAACAAGAGGAGGTGGTGGTAGCTTTCCCAGCGAGGCTGTGAGCTTCTTTTAACTGCCAAACATGATTGTTCGGCAAATTACTAAAGCCTAACTTTTATATGACGCAGCAAATTCTTTGGTCGCACATAATTGCTAGAACTTACTTGTTATGGCATGTACTAATGTATTTTACACACTAGTTATTCTCAACCAAACAATCTGGTCACAGATTAGTTCCAACTGTGTCGGTAATTCCCACGAAGCCCAATTAGTCATGCTTTTTTACTGCTTTTGTTCTCATGTATGCACACCACTTAGAAAAAAAAACATTTCATGCAGTTGTAATTGTTGAAGAAAAGCCTTAGCTTCAGTGAGGATGTTCTCTCCAGTGATTAATGGTGTGAGTTTGCTGCTTTATACTGTCAGCCTTTCAAAATACCACCATACCAATAATGGCAAAGAACATGCACATTTATGTCATATTTTCAATGACATTTAGTACATTTCAGTCTTTCCTCTGTTCTTTATTAATATCGTGACTCCTCTGCTGCAATTTAACTGACTCCAGAGATGTAGAATGTTTTAGGTCTCAGCTGGGGATCAAACTTACAGCCTTCAGGTTAAAAGCAGACCATCTAACCACTAAGAAGTAAACTAATGTCAGCTATGCCTCTTATTAAATGTAAAACTGTCATAACATGCTGAAAATATTTCTACTATTCCAACACAAACTTTCTTGTTCAAGTTGGTTAAAACATGAAATGCAAAGCACCTCCATGAGTCTGCTTTGTGGTGATCCTGACCTTTGACCTCAGAGTGGAGGAATCAGAAAAGCCAATGTATCTTAATACCACGGTTGCATGATATCTAATGAATGAGCGCCTCACTAATGGCATTGTCCCGTTACGTAACTGATGTCAACTTATGTACTTAACATAAAGTTACCTGGATTAGGTCTACGCAAGCACATTTATGTAGGTTAGGTTTGGGGTAAAAAAACATGGCTGGGCGTTGTCGTGTTACGTCCTGAATGTAAAGTTACATACTTAATGTGAAGTTGCATAAGTGAGGTTTAAGCAAGTAAAGTTACGTAGGTTAGGTTAAGGAAGGTAAAGTTAGGTAGCTAAGGTTTAGGAAAAGAAACATGGTTGGGTGTAATCAAATTACCATGCAACAAAAATCGTAAAAACAGTCAAATGACTGGCAGCATTGGCTGCCAAACAAAATCTGTACAATGACAGTAAAATATAAGGTTTTGCACAGAAATACTGTTGTTTTACATTTTTTTCCTACATTTTACGCACTTAATGTTAAGTTTCATGTGTTAGGTTTGGGGAAAAAAAATGGTTGCGTATCAACACATTATGTACATAATGTAAAGTTAAGTACCAAACATAAAGTTACATAAGTTAGATTTAAGCATGTAAAGTTACATAGGCTAGATTAGGTTTAAGCAATATTAATTGCATAGATTATTTTTAGGCAAGTAAGGTTACATAGGTTAGGTATGGGAAAAGAAACATGGTGACAATGTACCATAAAATAACTCTGGTCTCCTGTGGGAAAGTCCTGTGTTTGTTTGACCCATCCATCAACCCAACCTACGTATTACTGACTCATGATTACATGGACTATATACAGATTCTGGTGCTTTACTTTTTGTAGGTATACTTACTAACCGAGTATGAGAACAGCCTGAAAAAGCTGGTAGCAGCTTCATCACCACATCTTAGACACAGCAGAAGAAAGAGTACTGAAGGCCAATGCATATTGTGTGAGGAGATGACTGCTGACGGTGAAAAACGCAGATTGACCACATGTTTCCTGTGAACGTCTTCATCGGGACATGATGGATGGCGCTCGCCTGTTTCCCAGACCTGACCCTGCGAAATGGTGCTTTAATGCCATTCCAATCAGCAGCCCTAAACTATAGTGTTGAGCTGGTGGCTCCAGCCCACAACTGGGAAGCTTCCACAGCAGTTTTGCTGCGATACCAAAATCCCGAGTTTGACCTCAGCGCTGCACTCAGCATCTAAAATTTGATACAATCTCAATACAAATAAGAAAAACCACCAAGCAGTGTCACAAAACAACAGATGCTTGCCTTAGTTACCACATTTGGGAAGCTTTTAGTAACTTTAGCACAGTGGTTTTAATGTAAGTTGTTCGTTCTTGTCAAGTCGGTGACCTCACGACACCAATCTGTCAATTAGCTGAAGCAGACTGGGATCATGGCCGACTGTTGCTGTGTTCTCAGTTATTTGACCCTGATTGCTTAAGTCTCCAAAGAGCCAAACTTTAGTTTTGTCTGTTCCACCCTTTTCTCTCCATATCTAACCTTACTGTTGAACAGATTTATAAAGAAACTGTCTTTTCTAATCATATTGATCCCTCTTACAGGGTGGGTAGCACCATGCCACAGCCTTCCAGTTCTCCTGATAGGCCAAACCCACATCTCCAAGAGAATATCTCATCTTTGGACTTGCTCATTCCGTGATATCTGTCTGACACGTTGGAGCTTTCAAAAGCCAAAAGACTTTAGTCTAGTTTGCATGTTTTCCTTCTTTCCAGAACTGCAGATACGGCAGATATAATGATGGTGTCCAGTTTCCTCTGTTGGAAGAATTCTGCCTTCTACGTTCCCGTGGATTAGCCCCGTCGATAGTTGTCCTCTAGTTGCCTTGGAGCACCGTCGACTTTCCATCTGAGCGTGTTTCTGTACAGCCAGCAGATTTTGTTTACCCAGATTATTATTATGATTTTTTTCCCCCTCTTGTTTTCTATCCCAGCACTGAGTGCGGTCTTTTTATGGTTCTTATAAAAGGTTGGAGTTTGCTTTGAGGCTGCCTTGGTACTCTCTAGCCAAAGCCACAGCAGATGTGCCGCTTTTGTTCTTCATTACCGATTGGCAGCTGCCCGGCGCTCAGAGCTGCCCGAACGTTTCAGAGACACAATGCGTGAGTGAAAGCTCACCCCTCTAATTAAGTAAATGGTGAGGATTTTGTTCCTCATGTCAGCAGGGGAAACAGAAAAATGATGTTTGGAATAAAAATAATATATTTCTGCTGTTCTGGTGATATCAACAGTTGAAAAACCTCAATGTTCAGTCCAGGAACAATGGCTTGATTAAGTCTTGATGCACTCACACACAAATCAAAAGGACGCACACACACACACAGACAGACACACACACACACACACACACACATACCAAAGAGTCACATCCAAAACAAAATGCATGCGCTGACTCAGACACTCTCTCATTCGCTCAAATTCCTGCCGTGTGTGGAGCTCAGTCTGAGGTTTTGGGTGCTGGGACGGGACCTTTGCCGCTTGTTTGTCCCACAAAGTCACCAGAGCCACTTAAAAACTCATTCACTCCTGCGGACGCCTGCTTTACCTCAAAGGAAAACAGCAACACACAAAGGAAGTCAACTCAGGACCACACATGCTTGTGTATGAGGCTATATTGGTGTCTGTTTGTGTCCGTGCCATGAGAAAACCATTATGGCTGCCAGTATGAGACCTGTGCCTTTGTGGTATGATGTTACAAAAGAGGGACCGTGTGATCAAAGATTACTGGTAAAGCCCTCAGGATGGCTGGGACGAAAGGTTGAGAATGTCCCTCAGTCTTGGAATAGTTGCGGATTTAGGCAACCAACCTTAAATTGGTTGTCTGCGGCTGCTTGGTGAACCCAGAAGTGTCCATAGGTAAAAGTAAAAGGTCATACATCCAACTTCAAATGTGGGAATAGGGAATTAGTAGTTTATGGGTTAAAGAGATGGGTCACATCCTTCTGGGGTGGCTGACAAATCTTTTTTGGAAAGAGCTTTTGAGCGAGGCACTTAACTTTAAAACCTTCAAGTAAAGTTTACCATTGTCCATATTATTTGCTGGTGTGGAGGAGGTCATTTATGGTGAGACACTGACTTTGGTTTGCATTTTTGCACCATTTTTGACACTTTCAAGAGCAATAGAATATTACAGTTGCATTGCATTTGGGCAAAAAAAAAACACACACACACAAAACATTGGTATGACTGTCATAAATAATATGCAAAAGGATAAGGAAAATGGTTCTGTTTTCCTTCTTCTGTCTGCAACAACTTATCTTCCACCCATCTGCTATTGGCAAATTTTGTTTTTGACACTGGTTCTTCACTTTTTGGTGATACCCTGGTTTGTATTATGTTGGCATGTTTTTTACTCTTTTGGTGGCTTCTTGCTATATATTTATCTTTATCTGGTCAAAAAAACCACACCGTTTTCTCACCCACAACACAATGGAAAGAGCCTCAGGTCATATGTTTCCATCAAATAACATCTGGTGGTTTGTGGGTGACAAGAGTTTTTTTCATGTGTGAATAAACAGGGCATAGCTGAAAAGAGCATGTCAACATCAAAACAGAGTGCACCTTTTCACAGGAACCAATCAGACAAGGACGCAGGGGCTTCTGGAACAAACAGGAGGGCGAAGAGACAAGCTGAACAATAATTGAATTGTCAGGCTGCACCATGATTAATTATGTTGTAATGCACGGTGGAGGGATAGGTTGTCTAATCCCTGTGCTGTACTATATGGAAAAACTAGTCAAGCATAACAGCATTGAGACACTGTATTCTACCAGAATTAGTTTATATGCAAAGTGTTAAACAACAGATGAGGAGCAGACATGGGACGATATGAAAAGTTTCATGTCATGATTATCCTGGCTAAGATAATTGCAATTCACTGTATTATCCAAGCAATCATCAAAATATGCGGAAAACTCTTAAAATGGCACTAAAACATATTGGAATCACTTAACCTCATATTTTGTTGAGAAACAAACATTTGTATTGCATCACAGATAGGACACACATCCTTTTTTTGCTGGTGAACATCCTTTTTAGTGAAAATCAAAAAAAACTTTAAAAGCCAACTATTTAAAATGTAGGTCTGGGTGTCTGTATTTGATATCTTCAAGGTATAGACCGAAATAACCCACAAACGAATACTAGCGAAACATCTCCAGCCAGACAATACCTGCATTTGATCCTTTTTGCGCTAAGGGTCTGGTGAAGTCAAGCATAGTGTATTTGATGGAGTTAGCGGTTCAGCGTGCCGAGATGCCAAAACATTCGGAATAATGCATACCTTAAAAATTCAATTAAAAGCCAAGCCCCATTGAAAAGCAGGGTCTCGTATAGCCTACTTATCAGGTGTGGCAACATGTTTTTAGAAATAAATCCAGTTCTCAGTTATCTGACAGGTCTGGTTGCCATGGATGCTACAAAGCAATTCATTTTTACCAGGTCGTCAGCAAACATTACCTGCTTGAGCTAGCGTTAGTTAGCTGCTTAGATCGCACATACAAATGTAAATATTTAAACTTTTTTTGCAAAATGCTGCACATCGTTAGCTCAGTTGGATTCTCCACAATTCAGTCCTTCAGTTCATTCTATTGAAACCATGAATACCAAAGTATAATTCATTCAGCTTTGCAGGCATAGTCAACAAGAGAGATGATAAAAGGTGGTGACTCTTTACCTCTGAGCTAGTCATAAAGTCCAAATATGTCCATTCCTATTTATGTTCCTTTAGTCCGTAAGGGTCCACCTATCAAAAGAACCAAGATGGGTTGTCCTGAAAATGATTTCAAGATATGAATATTGTTTTAAGAGGATAAAAAGGTGCTGTGTTAATATGCCAGGTGCCATAAAATGAGTATCATAACCTTCTCTTTCTACCTGTTAGTACCTGAGGTTGGTCTAAATGTGCTGTCTGTCAGAGCTAGATCAAATGAATGATTTGGAATTGATATGTGTTGCCTAATTTTTGTAAAATATTCATACTGGTTTAAAAAAAACAATTTGATAGTATTTCCCATTTTTGCCTAGTAACAGTTTTGTGTGAAAGGAAGTAAGAGCCTGTCCCGTATAGACACCCATCCCAAATATACACTAGTTGGGCTCAGTGACTGACGCAAATAAGAGCCTGGGCTATTGATTAAAGTTTTATGGTACACTTCACATGACTCCATTAACATTATGGGTAAATCAAGTATTCTATTGGGTATCGGTATCTCTTTAAGGGTACTGGTATTAAAATGGTATTTGATATTTACTGTGCCAATGCTTTATTAAGATCCTTTGCATGTTTGAGGTTGGTGTGTATGCAGCCTGTTTTTGTGGAGTCTCTTTGGGTTTTCTCTGGAAGCAATATTCACATTTATCCTGGTAAGGGAAAATCACCACAGTCAACTTATTGTGAGTATTTTCTTACTGCTATTGATAGAATTGTATATCACCTCATCCTTGATGAGGAGTGATGTGGACAGTATTGACTACGATGATACTTCCACAGTTAGTGCAGAGATTAAAAGCATGGCTCAAGGAAACATTAGTCACAAGAAAAACCTTTCAGAACCAAAAGAAAAAACAAGATGACAGCCAGAGACATGACTAATTGGATGCCAAAATTCAAATGAAAGAAGAGCTTACTTGGTGCATAATGGAAGAATAAAACTATTGTGGAAATTGACTGTGTGCTGATGCAGACAATGGAGGGGAGAGAACCAATTTGCATATCCCATTTTTGAGGCAAACTCTAAATTTGCTATTTGAATTTAGGTTCTCAAACCTCAGCCTTTTCTTTTTAACCTGCACCACAAAGAGGTCAGAGGTCAAGGTCAACCACAGAGGCACCCTTGATACTAGTAGAGTTCTTCAGTGGAGTAAATGCTTGCCAACGAGATTATGAATCTGAACTTTTGAACCTGAAACTCGATTAGTTTCTCACTCTTATCACATTTCACGCACAGAGGAAGCAGGTTCATGTTTGTTGTGACAGTCAGATACCAGCTGGATTTCGCAATGCATTTTTTTTTTATAATTTCCGCAATGCGACGAGAAGGCAAACCTGTTTGACGAGATGTTGCCTTCACAATCAGACACAATTTACTGTCAAAGCTTTACGGGTGTTAGAAAGAGACATGGCACCCATCCAAGCTGGCAATGAAACAATGCAGTAGTGTTGTTCGTCTTCTGTTTTGACAAAACATCTCTTTCTGTTGCCACTCACCGAGTCGCCTACAGCTCCAACTGAAAGTCACACGCCTACTCCTGTGTGTGTGATAATTCTGGCATGTCTCCTTCATGTCTTGTAGGCTTTTGAAAGCCCTGCCAGCACACACCTAGAGAACAAAACGTACAGTGTCAGCCATTTCAGAGGAACACTTGTAAGGCCCGTTGTCCTCCGATGTACCTCGTGACCTCCTCTCTCGCCTCCCTTTCCCTATCGTGTCATAAACCAGACATCTGGTTGCCAAAATGCCAGGCAGCATTTCTACCCTGTAATGCCCACTTATTATCTTTTTTTAAACACACACATATTAAAGAGCTCGTGTTTACTAGAGATTTTATTTTTGGCAGAAACTTCCCAGCCTCATTCTAGGGAAAAGTAGGGATAAATTATTCAGGCAGCGTGGGGAGTCGTTACCCAAAATCTATTCTGGGACCGCGTTGTGCTCAGCAGCCACTTAAGGAGATGAAAGAAATCTGCTTTTTTTTTTTGTATTTTCGTAACTTCTGTGTATTCAGGGAATGTTGACCAAGTATGTAGAAATCAGGCAAGGCACTTCTTCTATTTCACAGCCCTGTACAACCACAGTGTTTTGCTGGTTTAACTGGCAACCTGCTGGCAACAAGCCTGTTTATCTAACCTTCAGGTTGTACTGATCCCAAAGGTGTATTGCTGTATGAATATTATATCATGAACGATAGGCCTCACTGAATTTTATATCCAGGTTTATGGAGATTTTGAGGCACATCACTGTAGGTCACATTTCCGTCTGTCCTTAAAGTCCCTCTCTCTCCCCCTTTGGTTTTACTTTTCCTTCTACATTCCTGTCTTTTTACTTCTCTCATTTTCCGTCTTTTGACTCAGTGCAGGACTTTTATTTAGCCCCTCTCATCAAGTTCAAAGACAGAAGAAAGATTTTCTGTTGGATAAAGTTGGGGAATCGTTGGACCTGTCCGACTGGAACCCTGGAGTTTTTCCACAAATGCTAGATTTCCTGTCTGTGACATTCGCAACTGAAGTCCTCAGTTCTTTTCCCCTTTGATTGACACAATCCCCCATGTGAGGAGAAACCGCTGATTCGGACTGTTTTCACTGGGGGGTCTCAAAGCACTGTGGCGCTGTTCTGACTGAGCCAGAATCTGTGTGTTACAAAGTTAAAGAGGGGATGTAAAGGGGGTCCTTTCCCTCATATTAAAAAAAAAAAAAAAGCGGCTCTGCTTTCGCTTGTGTGTCAATTAATGCCAAAACTCTGGAGATGAAACTCAGCTAATCCCCCCTCTGTTTCCTCCCCGTCATGAGCATTTTGCTCAGTAATTGTTTACATCTGCCTCATTCCAAAAAAGCTGTTGCTGGGAAAAAAGAGGCCCTCCAAAAACGTCTCAAGTCCCCGCTGGCCCCTGGATCCTTTGGCAGAGGATGAGAGGGGCCGTCCATAACTACAGCCAAGCTGTGCTGCACTGCAGCAACACCAGTCCTCTGGCTCAAAGCGAAGTCCTCTCATCAAGGTCACTGCTTTAAAGTTCTTCCACTTCACTGCATCAATATGCATGTGTAGTTAAACAGTGGCCTGTTCTGACCCTGCTGTATGTCATCCTCCAATCAGTCCCACCTGTGCTGTCTTACTTTCAGCCAGTCACGCTGCTCTGTAAGGCGTGGGTTGTTTATTGCTCTGTCTCAGCCATGCTTATACGGAGGGCGTGTCTGTTGGAACATGTGGAAGATACGAGCGGTTGCATTTTACTTCAGGTGACATGGGTGATTTATCACCCGTTGAAGAAACTTGGGAATGAGTTCCGTTAGAGCGAGATGCTGTTTACCCTCGCAATGCAAACTATAGTACACAGGTGATGAATGTCTCTCTGAAAACAGACAGACACGAGATAAGAGTCAGCTGCAATAAGATACAGCACAAACAACATCCAACCTTACTTTCTCTGTTTGTTTCTGTTTTTATAATGAAGCATACTTTTCCAAGATAACAACGCATGGTATTGGCATGCTTCTTTTCGTTAAGCATAATGTCAACAGAGATAGAAGAAAATACACTTTAAAAAAGGAAAAAATATATAAATAAATAAATAAATGAGGGAATAAAAGGAGAAAAAAAGCTAAGGGATGAGGTAATATTCCAAGAAAAAAACCTCAGAATTTCCAAGATTTAAGTCCCAAATTTCAGAGAAAAAAAACTTTGCATGGTTTGAACAACCTCATAAACACCACAGATACAACCACAGTTCCACTTTATTTTATGGGACAGTAATGAGACGTACTCTGTATCAAATTAGACCAAGAATTTATTTATTAATTCAAAATATTTATTGGTGTTTATTAGGTTTATATTCGGGTGAGTAAACTCCCTCCACCCACTTCTCACTTTCTGTCACCCTCCCGGAGCTATTAACAGGTGTGAAAGCCCACAGAGGTTTATTTTGACCAAACACCCTGAGGGAAGGAGAACAGGCAGACATCAGGCCCCAAGAAATGCTGCTCAGCCTTGCAGCCATTTTTTTACAACTGCCACTCGCGGAACTCCAGTGAAAAAATCCCCTCCAGTCCAAAAAGCATTTTTCCCATGGACCACCATTACAAAAGACTCGTCTGTAAAACTGTTGACTCAACACCTTAAGCCTCAGTTCAGATCAAAGATTTGCGACAAGGTGAAAGCCGGCTGATGGTGCCACCTGCAACTCTGCTGGTCAAATCCTTGGCAGCTGGTTGTAGAACGTGAAGCATGTCACCTGTTTCAACAGCCAATCAGCTTGTAGTGAAGTGTTGGCGATGTAGATGATGTGTTGGCTTGCTGTGCCAGGTGCTCCGTCCTCGCCCAGCCCTCTCTTTCCGTCCTTAGGGTGTGCCAGTGTCGGACAGTGGGTTGCTGTTGCTGCCCCCCCCCCCCCCCCCCCCCCCCCATCAAACTGCAAACACAGTCAATTATTAATCTTTCTATGATGAATTTTTGATCCATGGGGGTTGTATATTTCAAAAATGTTCATAGAGCCAATGAAAGGGGTTTAAAAATCAGTGACATCATCACAATGTAAAGGTATGAGCTAAGCAGTAATTCGCGGCCAGGGACAATAGGAGAGACACGACTATGCATATTCAGTGGGCTGCGGAAGTCAACTCGGAAGCTAGAAATTTTTTTTGGGAACAACTCTATTAAAATGAATAGGCGCCATCTTGACATCTGGTATCTAGTTATTTTTATACAGTTATACATCTGTGGCAGACACTTGTGCAGGTCACATCTATGACGGTCAGCTTAGCACAAGTCTTACTTTAAACTCAATCAACAAATATTTTGCTACTGTTGAGTCATAAATAATTGCACATTATAATGATAGTTATAATAATAATGATAACAACTTTGTGTTTGTGACTATGCAGTCTAACTTTAGTCTGCTGAGAGTTCATAATGTCATGGAATCACCATGATTAGAGTCACCACATCAGATTACAATGAGAGTGAAAACAGCCTCAGCAAAGGAAACAACAAGTACAGAGACCTCACAGAAGGGAAACTGGGCACTGATGCAGACTAACAGCTCTCGGTGTCCCCTGCACCCTCTGGGATTTCCTGACTTTGTTCTTTTTGCTTCTTCTGAGCTCCTTAGTGGCTCAGTGTGGCTGTATCACAGCCTCACAGGTACTAATGGCAACAGTCTGCATGGAGGACACATTTTTCTGTCATCTGAGAGGAACTTAGCTCCAAGTCTTTAGACTTTTTTTGGAAAGGTATTTGTGCTTGGTAGAGGGATGGGGATCTGCAGTGTGGATGTTACAGTTTCTATCAATTCTGCAAAGTCAGGGTTGTTGAGCAATGAAGATTTCTTGCACATTGAATTCACTTCTGTTCCATATTAGCAAAGTTTTGGATTAGTTTAAGGAATTTGAACCCCAGCTGCAGCAAGGGATGTGGTGCAAAGGTGACGACGGTCCCCATACGCAGTGCCGCTGCGTCCGAGGGTGGAGTTCAGAGTGTTGTCCCGCCTGCTTTGGAAAAGCCCTTTCTGTCTTCAGGGAATTAGTTTTAATGCCTCTCTCACGCCGAGACATTTACAGCCCTCTTGATTTTTCTCCCGGGTCGCTTGGAGCTGGATGAAAGCAGTCGTCTCCACTGGGGCATTTCAGCACGGAGTGAGCGCTGAAAACGTGGGAGGGATGTGGGAGCGGGACGGAATGTGGAGGATTTCCAGAGCTTGCCGTTCTAACACTCGTAACTCCGCCCTCTCTCTCTCCTTCCTCCCTCCTCCTCCTCTGCATCTTTTGCTCTCAATTTCAGTTACATTAGCTTTATTGGCCTGACATGAAAGGACATTATTGCCAAAACATCAAGATAAAAGATGATTTTTTAAAAACTCATTTATGTTGTGTGAATTTTTGTCCCTGTACTGTACCTGAGTATCCTTCCTCCTCCATCCTCCTCCTCACCCCCTGGTGTTGCAGGGAGTGTGGTTTACATTGAAGCTTAATGTTTATAAGTTTGGGCCCTCTGTTCTTTTGTCCGGCTCTTTGTGGTGGCTGATAAAGTGTTTTGTAAAACATAAAGCAATGCAGCTCTTAGACTGTTGTAGACAGACGTGAGCTGCAGGCTGTGCATTTTTCGAGAGCTAAAGCTCTTTTGATATGGGAGGCATACACAATCACCTCTTAAAATAAGTCCAAGTACCCCTTTGATTTAAGTTTTGAGTCACAGCAACACTGCAGAGCGGTTCTAACTAGTGACTCTGTCAAGGACATCGTTGTCAGGAGGGACATGTCCCCTTCACTTTTCTAAATCCTGTATTTGCAGCCCCCCACTGCAGCTTTAGTTTCACTTACTCACTAAAATCTCTCTAAAAGTGTCCTCTTAATGTCCAGCTGTCATAATCCAGATAAGAGAAACTCTCGGTTGATATAAAATGTTCCATATAGGTCACCTTCGCTTATTCCAGTGCGATTCCTACATTAAGCTTTTGAAGATGGGATAGGACTTCTTTTGCCCTGGGTTTTGTCTTTCAAGCTACACATAGGCTGCCTTAAAGCCTTGTTTATACTTGTGCGGGCCTTTACAGATGGCACGCACGCTACGAGCATACACAAAGGCGTTTATGCTAAACACGTTGTTTGCTGTAGTGTTCTCCAAAATGCCAGGGGGCATACCAACAAAATATTCTGTGAAGAAGCAAGTGAGTGTTACCTGCAGAACACCATAGTCCAAACACGCAACCATTCAATGCGAGGAGGAATCGTAATGAATTGTAAACTCATATTTCATATCAAGTATTTGTGGACACACTTTATCCCCTTTATAAAATACCTGTAATAAGATAAAATTAAAATACTTGGAACAATACATGTATTATAATGAAACAAAGGTTGGAAGCTTGCATACTCTATGAACAATTTGATTCAACTGGCCAAATATTTACTCAAATGTAGTTTTTTAAGGTCGCCTATTTTTAAAGCATGCAAAAAACTGAATTGGCCATCTTTCTAAAATCCAGTATTAGTGTTTTTTTTACGCTGTTTGGCATGTAAGAGACAATTCATTAGCCTGGTACATGCTAATGTGAGCTCACCTTTTTTCTCTGACAACTTCAGATCCAGACATTCAGGAGGTTTTTACCAGGAGCCAAATCATCTGCAGAGGTCTCTTCCTCTCCAAAACAAACAAACGCTGTGATTTAATCCGGGAAAAACACAGAATAAAGTAGTTTCAAGTTAAAAAAGTCAGATGCCCTCGTCGCAGAGGGACTGTGGCAGACACAAAAACATGGATGGCTCTGTCTATGTAGTGTGTGTTGTTTGGTTTGTCCATTTTGGGCTACTGTATAAACATGGTGGTGCAACAATATGATCTCTGTGGACAGGATCCGCTCCATATGTAGATAGCTCATTCTGAGGTAACGAGAGCACAATGATTCTTAATTTCAGGTGATTATACACTAAAGAAAACATACTGATAATATTCCATTACTGCAAATATATCCCTCAAAGTCCTACACACTGGACCTTCTACAGATATTAATGCAACATCATCTACCAGTATATACTGTGTCAGGGCCTACCATCATCTTCCTGCCCTGAGTTTTGCCTGACAGGCTGCATACAGGACGCTTAAAAGCTGCATAAGCTACACAGGGATTTAAATACTATGACAATGTCCCTTGCATGTTTTTTTTGTTTTTTTTTTCAGGAAAATGCATCTGCCTCACTGTATATTTTGATTTACAGCTGCCACTGTACACATATAAAATACTATGTATGAAGTCTGTAGCAGAAAAACTAAATGTGGTTCCAAGTAGGGTTAGTGCATCAATAATACAGCAGTTTATATGGCATTTCTTTTGTTGGACATTGTTATGCAGAGCATCATAACCGATTGCATCAAAATATTTTATTTGCTATTGTTTTATGCAATTTAAAGAACCAGTAACTTAATTTTATGAATGTGCAACATGTGTGCTTTTTAGTCTTCATTATTATAATATCTTCATTCACAAACCACAACTGACACTACTTTTATTTCCCATTCCACCACCCACCAAAACAGGCACACCACTTGTTGTGTTTCACTCTGCCTCTGGCTGTATTCATGTCAGAGCCATTGTTGGGTTTTGCTTCATCTGAGGTTTAATTGTATCCTTCCCACTGTAATATTGAAGCCATTACAGCGACAGGGAAGTTTCATTACGAATCAAGGCATGAAAGCAGAGAGCATTGCAGATGAGGCCGTACCCTGGCTCAGTGACATGTTTTGCATGATTCAGTGTTTGTTACTGGAAACGTCTCGCAGTCGGAGATTAGACAGAGTTGATGTCTCCCCAAAGGCACAGTTCCTTGTTTGGAGATAGACACATGCACACACTCGCTCTTAAACACACACACACACAAATGCATGTACACACACTCAGTCATGATTCACCAGGCATCAGATGTAGGGTATGCTTGTCACTTCAGATCTCTGTATCCTCTTCGATGTCTTAATTTTCCTTCCTCTCTCAGAAACCTCGCTTTTGTGTTGGTCAATCGCAGCGTTCCTGTCTCAGCACAGCCGCACCGTGCCATATGCAATGCCACACTGAGACGGTGGATTAAGAGATGAATTAAGTCGAAGCTTTGGCCATATCCTCACCAGTATCACACAGACACCAGCAGAGATGGACGCCTGGCCTCCACATATGGCCATGTCCCTCCCAGCCAGGGCATCAGGCCACGCTGGACACACACTAACACACAGCCACACACTTTCCCCCTCTATGTTTCGTCTGGAGGGTGTCTTCCAGCCAGCAATAACACCGCCCAGCCCCATGTAAAGCCTGCGGGGGGATTATCCTCTTTCTAAATGTACAACACTGTGACATTTGTTACTATGCGCTGCTATTCTGATCTGTAGGATTGTCACTTCAAAAACATGAAGCGCTGTCTTGTGGGATTGGAGTGGTTTTCATAAAGGCCCAGTCATATGGACTTAAAGAATTGCGTGGTTAACTCCAAGCAATCGCTCAAACATGCATTCCATTTGTTCTGATTATTCCCATTGCTTCCTATACCAAATCTTATGTAAACCAGAGAGCTTTTTTCTTCTTTCCTCCTGTTTCTGTTCTTTTACATATGTGCTCCTTGGCAGGAGAAATACTTATTCTGTACACATGCATTTGTAAGTGCTGTATAAAACCCTGGATATCTGTAAGAACATTTTTCACCATTATTGTGGTTACTTTGATGAAGCCACATCACTGATGCAGCCAAACCCAGCATCACGAGAAGCCCCCCTCTGGTGTTATTGCTACAGCAGGACAAATAAGAGTCATATCCCCAGAGGCATGCCTGTGTAAGGCCTGAAAAGCAGTGTATGACTGCTGATCCTCTGCCTGTGGCATTTAAGAAGTATCAAGGAGAATTTTTTTATTTTTTAAAAAGTTAATGGTAGATTTGGGGGCTGCAATTTGATGAAAGAGACATTATGATGCAATGTTTTGAGGAGCTTGTGCTTCACTAGCACATGTACTACAAGGGTGCAGAAGCGCTTATACAAGAACTAAAGGGAAAATTTCAGGCAATTGACCATTGTCAGGTTTACACCGCAAGAACTTTTCAGTCCATGGAATCCATAAGTAGTGGTTTGGGAACATACAGTACTAGACACAAGTTTTTGGAATACAAAATGTATTTATATGACATAAAGAAAAAATGTTGTTATAACAGTGAATTTAACATTCTGATTCTTTCCTCAATTTTTGTCTAGAAAGTGTTTTTGGGGATAAAATGTTTAAATGTTTAGGTAGCTTTTTTTATTCAAGTGACTATTTGCAGAATTTCCAGCTTTGTGGTGGCTGATCAAGTGCTTTTATAGATAATAAAACATGGCTTTATACAAATCAAATAGGATTAGGATTTTTACCCAACTAAAAATTAAAGACACAATGTAAACAATTTGAACGTTTCTGACCAAAGCCCTCACACATGAGGGTTGTTTTTCGTGCAATTAATTTGCATGTCAATATGTTTTTTGAACAGTTGTCTTTGTCATAAGCACTTTCACAAAGCGTATGAATATTACGCAATAAAAAACCCATTAATTTTCAGATAATGTTGATTTCTCTGACCTTTTGCACCTTAAGTAAAGGCATCAACCAATCGTGTTGCTCCTATACTTACAAGCTAACCTAAGTGGTATTTGCTGATTTATTTATTTATTTTATTTTTTACAGTTTTCAGCACTAATCCAGAAAGAAAATCTGTGGAAATGTATGTTTGTAATGCGATAACATGACACTATTTAAGATATCTTGTTTTTAAAGAAAAAATCTGCTGAAACTCTGCTGAGGTGTCGTTGGAGTCCTGCAAGCGCAGATTCTGTGTGGGCTGGCTTATGAGGACTATAACTCAACAACACAGAAGCTTTGTAGTTTAAACCAAACTCTATTTCTCCTTTCAATCTTGACAAAAGCAGCACATACCAGATCCACTCCTTTCGTTTTTACCTTTCACAATAAAGCATACATTAAGACTGCGTAACCTTTTACCAGAGGGAGCTCAGATTCACTCAGAGCATTTTGCTATAACAAGACTCAATAAAATAGCTCACAGTAGCTTTGGCAATACAACAAGTTACCTCACACAGACTGCTAGACGCTGCTGTGGGTCAATATGATCCCACCAGTTGTCGCAAATTTGAATCTATTTGTATCAAAAACTTTTATTTAACAAGTGCTGCAACTGTCGCAAGTTTGCATCACTGCTGGACATGGTATTAGGCGAGTATTTTGCATTTTTGTGTCATTTATTTGTCATGTCCCAGTGCTTAAAGGCCTTTAGTATTAAAAAGACATTGTGGCAGACACCAATGCTCTGTGCACATGCTAATAGAAAGTGGTATCTCTCACGAGAGGAGTAGCATATGTCTGCAAAAACCAACAGCAGTGACACTGCATTTGAATCAGCATCATCAATCAGAGATCAGACCATATATCTGTTCCTCCCACCCATGTATAAATCTGCTGTTCTGTACATCCACATGCATGCATCCAACCAAGCAATCATCCCACCATAGATAAATCAGCAGACATCCACATACAGCCATGTAAATCCTCCCATCCAACCATAAATTGATCAGCAGTAACCATCAATCCCTCCATCTGTCCATCACTCATTCCATCACAGACGCATGTACAACTAAACCTGCATATGAAGCACTAATGACTGACTAATGCCAACCATCCATCTCTGCTGTGTCTGATGGCCATGGGACACAGCAGGAGGTGTGTGTGTGTATATTGGTAGGGGACAAGAATGCAAGTTAGGGCTGAAGAAATGTGGCTGGAGAGCAGCGGGGAACGGGGAAAGTGACAGATGGTGACAGAGTGACGGGGGAAGGATTGTGTGTCACTAGGGTAGTGGGTGGGCGGGGGTAGTGTGTATCCATGTGCGTGCATGCTTGTAGGATTAGTGTGTGTTTGTATGCTTGTATAAACTGTAAGAGTGTGCACGCTTGGATCTGTGTCAGTGTCTGGCGGTATGTATGTGTGTAAATGTGTGTGTGTTAGAGGGATCAGTGGGACTGAATGGGCTGTGTGAGGCAGCAGTGGACCTGTCACACCCCTCGCCCAAGCCTCTGTGATGCTTCATAGACAGAAACCTACCAGTGAACAAAAACCCTGGGTGTAGTTTCCACGCGGTTCTCTCCATCCACCTCCAGGCTCCATTTGGCTCGTGTTCCCTTCTGGACACTTTTTCTGGGGCACGTCAGGGTGAAATCCCCCTCACCGTCATGAAGTGGCTGGCATCTGTGCGCGCGATGTTGGCCGGGGGCAGCCGTAGTGCCCCCGTGACCCCTGCTGCCAGCCCTAACATGCCCTCCAAGGCAGATCTGCACGCCAAGCAGGTAAGCTGCAGGATGCTCGACCTCTAAAGCGGAATGTCAATGGTGATGTTTAAAAACTGATGAGATCTGTGTTGATTTTGGCTATTTCCACTTGTATGAATTTGTTTTTTCTTAGTTTGTCTGCTTGCTTGAGGGTTTCCCAAACAAATCTGTCAGCTAAATGCTGTTTTTATGCATCTTACACAGTGTTTAGTCTTTTCCCGGATTGCCTGTTTTATTGATTTTTACAATCCATGTAATTGCACTTTGATTTTAATCAGATGAAGTTATGTGGTGTATAGATGAGATGCTCGTGTGTGTGTGCGACCTGCACAAAATCACTGTCCAGGAATGCACACAAGAAGCCATGAATGAGATTGAGTTTATTTTGCTTGGATGTCTTGCTTCCCTTTGCTTACAGTGAGTCTGATTCTGTGCCTCACTGTGCTATTGTATGGAAATAGCTATACCCTCCCTCCTGTACCAAATCTCCCATTATGTCCAAGCATAACAAAAAGTACAATCAGCTACATGTTCTCAAGGTCTACTCATAAATCCGCGGATATATTGTTGGAAAGGAAGTGCGCAGCAACTTAGGAGAATAATGGGTCATGTGTGTTTGTGTTTGTGTGTGGAGCCGCAGCGGTAGTATTAATCCCTCACCCTGACCCCATGCTGCACTGATCCTTCAACTATCCTGCAATATCACTGCAAGCCCCCGCTGCCTGATCCCTGTCTAACGCAGAGACTCAAATTGAATGTTGTTGAGTGATGAAAATCATGTACTTCAAGTTGGAAAAACCTACATTTTACCAACAGTTGCTCTCAGAGGTGGAGCAGTAGTTCAGCGGAGGTGCAGCAGGAAATAATTGATACTTGTGTGGGTTCATTTAGACATCTCTGTCAAGCATAGAGACACGGTCAGGGTGCAACCAGCCACGATTTGTCATAAATATTAATGAATAAGGATTGCTCCATTCCGAAAGCACCGGGGGGGCTGCAAACTCATTACACACCGATGAATGACCCCTAAACACATCTTCTTTGGTGTTTGTGTGGTTGCCGCGGGCTAGATCGTGTTACACAAGTCCTCTTCTAACGTCAAGTGTAATGCAAGTCATTCCTTCTGCAGTGCCACCCAAATACAACTGTGTTGTTTGTTCTCTGTCTTCTATCTCACAGCTGCTTCTGTCACTGTTCAGTTCATTTAATATGGCCTGAGCTGTGTAGAAGATGTCTGTAGTCTGTGTTTCATACTAAGCATATGTCTTCACCTCTGGAGCATTTATGCCTTTACATTTTCTCCTGTTTGCCATCTTAGAATGATGTAATTTCAATCCAAAGTGACACCCAATCGCAATGCCGTTTGATAGAAGAATAAAAAACTACAGTAGTGCTGCAGCTGTCAATTATTTTAGTAGTCAAGTATACTGCTGATTAATTCATCAATTAATCAAATAATCAGATAAAAAATACATGTGCTTTATTAAAGAGAAATATTTAATATAAAATAGAAAATAATACAGGTCTCTTAAATGAACAAATAATTGGTTTCATTTTAGAAAAATCCACATTTTTATTGCCTAAATAGCTTACAATAATCAGGCTCCAATTGCCACTTACGCCATCTGATATTATCCTTTTGGGGGTATTTTATCTCTCACTGTGAAGAGAGTAGCTGTGTACGTATCTAGCCCCTTTCCCACTGAACAAGAAACACCTACACTCACTAACATGTGGCTTTTGTATTTCATGGGAAAGGTTACAATCAGTATTCACTCCTGGGTCAAATGACTCTGTAGTAGTCACAGGTGTTAATTGGCTCCTGCTCTGATTTGCATCAATCTGCAGTGATGAAAATATGACATTCTGGTGGATGGGCTAGTTTTAGCCCATTTGTCAACACCAACACAATGCAATGACTAGCTATTGCAAAATACCGTCCATCTTCGTACTTGCATCACTTGAACGTCACACCAAATTTAGTCAGCACCATGTTTGAAAGCTGAATAAGAGATATATAAGAAATAACTGTTATTATTTATTTATTTTATTTATTTAGTTTTACTTGCCTCCATGCTGCTTTCTTCTGTTTACTAACCAGTTTTATGACCTGTCTGTGATGTTGTTCCAGCATTTAAAAAATCTGCACACATGCTAACTTGGGTAGAAAAAGGGTGTATGTGAGTGTCTTCTTGTGTGTGTGTGTGTGTGTGTGTGTGTGTGTGTGTGTGTGTGCGCGTGTGTGTGTGTGTGTGTGTGTGTGTGTGCGTGTGTGAGAGAGAGAGAGAGAGAGAGAGAGAGAGAGAGAGGGAGAGAGAGATCATAATAATCGCAGTATTGAAGCTTATGCTTTCACAAATGGACAGCAGCATTATATTTTATGTGGTCACATCCCCAGGTTAACTAAGTTTTGCTCAAGAAAATAAACAGAAAAATTTATGTTCTTAAAAAGAAAATGTTGCCAATTTTCAACCAGCCAACCAGAGTGGACTGTGCCAGCAAATGAGTGGATAGCTTCAGGCACTGGCTGCCTGGAAGCTGAGGGTTGTTCATTTTCATTTAGCATTACTGCCCACATTGCATCAACACAGAGCAAGTTGAAAATCCACACAATACGGTCATAACGGACATTCTCTATCAGCCTTCGTCTCAACTAGCCATTATATTGATTTAGGCTAAATGCCAATGTTAATGTTACCTTGTGTCCACTCCATGGGCAGGATGCTTCCTGTTGAGATGCTGAAGCATTCATGTTGTGCTATTGTGGTAGGTAAGTGCAGTTTTACACACTGTACAGATTTTTTGGCTTTTTTTTTAGCTTGAAATGATCCCAGACTTCGGCCTTTATCTTTTCTTCGCCCCTGACTATTCTCTCTTTTCCTCTATTTTGAAACCCCCACCATCATATCACGTCTCAGTTTTTGAGATGTCTTCTTCAGGTCACTGGTCCACAACATAAGCGCTTTGTGCCACAGTAATAATCATCCATGTGAAGCACAGTGTATTGTAGAAATATGGATGAAATGCAGTAATCAAATAACTCCAGTTTCTTGAGAAATACTTTCAGCTCCAAACTACAGGCAAAAGAACTCAAAGTGCAAGTGTTTATGTGTTTAAAGATGTGTGCGTGATAGCCAGCAGATTCTTGGAAAGTTGAGCGAATCAAAGGAAACTGAGGGCAAACTGCAGTGTAAATCGATGCTGGTACAAAAGTAGATATATGAAATGTGGAGGAGTGTGTCGACTCATCAGTAATGATTCCAGTGCCTTTGGATGGTACAAAGGCATGAGAACAGCTGAAAGCAACTATCAAACTCAAATGACTTTGCCCATTAATTGCTCCTTTTCATTCTGGTGCGGCTTTGGTGGTGAACTGCCCTCTCTTGTACTGAAAATGTTCAGACGATGCAGCAGAGTGATTACTTCCTCATCTAGGGCCCAGACAGGATTTGGGGGCCACAGAGGCAGAATTTGTGTGTTCCTTCCCAGCCTAATAGCAGATAATGAGGGCAGAGTAATATTGAATCACCTAATATTTACAGCAGGAATGTCTCTGACCGAGGCTTGGTGATTGATGAGCGGGTTGCTCCCCAATCATCCAGTCTTACAAAATCACACAGAGCCAGTGAGTCGGGTTGCGATGTTGTGTCTTTTCTCAAACAACCGCAGACGGTGACAGATGAGGAAGCTGAGGAGATGAAGCGAGAATGCCAGGTAGAAACATTTTCTCTCCAGATTAGTTTACGAGTGCAGCAGTACAGTACACAATCACTTACATAAGTAGTTAGGAGGCAAATAGCCAGCACTAAAAAATATATGACCGCTTAGTTGTGAAATATATTCGAAAAGGAAGAGTGAATAGAAAAGAGAGGAAGAAAATAACGTGAAAACTGAAATCAAGGAGTGAAAAGCAGATTATAGAGAGTGTAGGACTTTAGTTGGCTCAAAGAGAGGAATGCGATTTCTGGGGGATCTTTGTAATTTCAATGAAAGCCACATAAAACAGATGGAAACAAATGAAAACCACCCACTAGGCAAAAGGGTAAAGCTATCTAGAAGTTGAGCATTAAACCCCAGTGAAACATCTCGTGGAGGGACAGAGGGGAAAAGAGAAACAGGTTTTAGGTGAGGGGGTGAAGAGAGGAAACAATAGTTTGACCTTGAGCTGCCCCTTTGATTTCTTTATCAGGCCACTGACAGATAAAACGGGAAGTCCCCAACTGCTATATGCTGGTTAGAGAGAGCGGCTTTTGTTTTATCAGTGGATACATGTACCATGAATCACTTACAGCTATCAGCATTTTCCAGTCATACACCTTCCTTTGCTTAAACCTCTCAGATTTCTCTTTAGGCCTTTCAGATCAATATGCCAACATTTGGTTATCGTTGTAAGTGGTAAGGTTCTTACACTTTTTAGTAGTCTGGTCTGTGAATTGTTTCTGAGTGGTATGTGGTACCATTTTCTTTTTCTATTCGTCCATGTTAGCTAACATTGCTTATGTTATCTAGTTTAAATGCATGTTTAAATTACCAGTTTAGAATGCTGCAAGGCACAAATTTTGAGCCATCATGTGGCTCTAGGGAGGGCAATGGTGGCCTGTCAGTCAGTCCACCACTTCGGTCCAGACTGAAATATACCAACTGATAGGTGGATTGCCATGAAATGTTGCGTTGACAGTAAGAGTCCCCAGGGGATGAATCCCACTGACTTATGTGATCCTATTATACTAGCACCATTGTGGTGTTGACTTTTTTGGTTTTAAGTGAAAATCTTGACCAAACAGCAGCCTCTGGGTCTAAAAAATAAAGCCAATATGAAAGTGCCAAAAACTGCAGGTCTTCGAATGGCCACTTGAGGCTGGCTCCAAAAGCAAGTCAATCCTAATAGACCCCCATGTTAAAATGTCCACTTTATGGCAGAAATAAACATGTTTACAGCCTGGTACAAAAAACTTTTTTGCTCTCTATAGCTTATTCACCCCTCACTCCTCCGCAGCACCAGCCTGTTGCCCAAATATGGTCACTTTTGGCTCCGAAAACCAAGATGGCAACAGCCAGCCAGAATGCCAAATTCAAGGCTTCTAAACAGAAATTCACACCACGGTGGCTATGTCTATTTTTTTTTTTTTTTTTTTACAGTCTATGGTCTTTACAATAGTTGAATCGATTGCCCTGAAATTTGGATGTCCCCCTTAGGCTAAATTGTCTAGCACCATTGTCAAGTCGTAATCTAAATCTTTCCAACCATGGTTTATGACAAAATACCTTCAAAACCAATGACAATATCTTCCTCTGCTGTACTTGGTGTCAAATGCTAATTATTAATGTTAGCATGCAAACTAAGATGGCAACCATGGTAAACCTTACTTTTTTTTTAGCACTTTTTTGTTAATAGTGACATTGTATCCTCTTAAAACATGTCATTTTTAGCATGAAGTTGAGTTTAACCAGCATTTATTGAAGTCAGTTATTTCATCCCAGCAATTCAACAAGGCCACCTGACTACTACTCTGACATGTTACTTTACCTGCAGAGACATACAAAGAGTTAACATGTTTGGCTTACTGTGGAAATTGCTATTATTAAAATACCACCATAACATGTGTGAAGGTCACTAGCATAAGATGGACATGTGTAGCCAACCAGTGGAAGGATGACTTGTTCCAGTGTGCAGTGGCACGTTCTGTCACTCTTACAATAATTGCTCAAATCACCCTGAACTAATGTTTCCACTTTCCCTGTTCAAAGAGACCCAGGGTGCACGACCTCCATTGCTCTTGCACTCACTCTGTCTCTCCCCCTTTGTCTTTTTCACTTCAGTGAGTGGAGCTGCTTCTGCACCCCATCGCTCCATCTGCTCTCTCAAATCCCCTCCTCTCCCTTCCCTCTTTTGCTTCCTTTTCCTGCCCTCCAGTAACATAATAGTAAATGTAAAAATGGATTAAGTTAGAGACTGAATCATGTATCATTTAGAATTATTTCCCAAACAAAGTAGCAAAGTCTAACAGATAGGAGGCTCATGTAGCTGTGTTTATCCTCGATACATCCTGGCTCACTCTCTGTGAATGTGACTGGCCTCTCGCTGGCTTCCACAAGTGCTATAATGCAAACAGCTCATTGACTGTCTGACTTTCTATCTCAATCTCTCTCTCAGCTTTTCTCACTTCGCCTCAAGTGTTACGCTGATAAATCCCCACTGACTCTCTCTCCCCCTCTCTCTGTGTGTCTCTAAAGTGACGGTGCAGGCACTGTAAAGCCCCATTGACTTGCCCATTAACCTCTCTCTTTCTCTCTCTTTATTTCGATCATCACTTTCCTCTTTAATTTCCCCATCTTTTTCTTTTTCTCCCTCCATCTCTTTGTCACATGATCAGCAACTCTCTCTCCTAAAATAATAAGAGCTCACATGAATACACACGTAGTGACCCAAACTCACTCCCTCTTTCCTCTTTGGCCCTGAAAACACTGTAGAAGCATTTCTTAAGGCTGCATTATTAGCATGAGCATAACTGAGTACAGCACCGTCAAAGCAAGTCTCTCAAGGTTTAAATGTAAGGTTAATCATTTAGAATATAAGAAAAATAAATAATAATGATAATTCCTTACTACATATGCGCTATTTAAGTATATATAAAATATACAACATGACTATGTGTAGTGTGAAAGGGGTCACTCGCATTGATTGGGGCTGTTTGCTATAATTAGCAGAAGTGAGAGTAAAGGCCTTTGCACACTGAGTCAGTGTTTTTCTGATGTGTTCACTTGACTGTTTTTTTAATATGTCATCTGAAAAAAAAAACAATTACGCACAGAAACCTTGAATGCTGATTCTGACGCATTTTATTGTTCTATTGGTTGTGAAAATTTGCAAAACTTGACAAAATAAAAAAACACATTTCCTCCTTTGGCTCTCTCCACTGGAGTTACCTACCATCCCTGTCCCTGGCACTGCAGCTGCATGAAGGGGCGGGACTGTCCTCCCTGTCCATCTCCACATTCTGTCTTCGGTCCACATCCTCCTTCTCTTCATCATCATCCACCTGAATCATACTATCTGACCTGTTGAACATGAGCTATCTGAGTTATGAAATGATTCTTTTCGACCGTTCCTCTGCTTTATCGCGGCTGTGTCCAGCCACCACATTTCTTCATTTGTTCTTGGTCAAACGTCTCTCTAAAGGCTTCTGACCGATGCGTGACACTTAAAAAAAAAAGATTTGTTTTTTAATGACGGACAAACGTTTCGGACCTTAAACTGCAGACTGCAAACGTGATTGGTACAGTATAAAGTCATATTTATTTTTAGACATGTGACAATTTTGGACGAAAAACAGGTTCAGTGTGCAAAGGCCTTAAGTCACACAGGCCTTAAGTCACACATGCGTACGTCACAAACGAGTCTCAGGTCTTACCTTTCAAGTCTCAAGCCACCCCAAAGTTGCTGTGGTGAGGATCAAGCAAGTCATGCTGAGCTCCTGCTACAAATCAAGCAAGCCAAGTTAAGTCATTGCTCAGGTCAAGCAAGTCACAGGTCACGAGTCATATGAAATTCTGACCATGTGTTCAAACATTAGTCTTCCAGCTAATGTTTTTCAGTCAATAAGCTAATAAAATAGTTAAAAAGACACATTTACATACCGGCACCATTCTTTGTGGGTTATGTGGTGATGGATGAAGTTGGATGTTGTAGTGGTTTCACTGATTTCTGAGGTGCTGACCTTGCATACTGCTTTTCCCCATCTCTTTCTAATTATGGAACCCAAATTTTAATGTTTTTGTACTAGCCACCTGCTCTGGGATAGCTGCTTTGTGCGTTGGCCTCTGCTGGTATGCCACGTCCTGTTGTTACGTTTGCATGCATTACGCTAGAAATCAACTAATCATGTTTCAAATATAAAACGCAACTTTTCAATACCTAGAAAAATGCAAAAATTTCATTAAAAATGTACTATGCTGGATTTTCCTGAAAAATAATGTATAGATCCATATAGACATAGTCCCAGTCATCACCTATGACTCACGAGAAGTGGGCAGTTACGTCCAAACCCCCACCCATGGTCGTGAGCTTTGGGTAATGACCAAAAGAATGGGGCTGCGCATACAAGCCGCCAAAATGAGTTTCCTCATGAGGGTGACTTGGCTCAACCTTAGAAGTAGGGTAAGGATATCGGACATCCAGAGGGAGCTTGGGGTAGAGCCGCCGCTCCTTTGCGCCACAAGGGTTCAGTTGAGGTGGTTCGGGCAACTGATCAGGATGCCTCCTGGGCGCCTCCCGTTAAAGGTGTTCCAGGCACAGCCAACTGGTAGCAGGCAGACACTGGAGGGATTACATATCTTGTCTGGCCTGTGAATGCTTCAGGGTCCCCCAGAAGGAGCTGAAAAGAGTTGCTTGGGAGAGGGACGACTGGAATACTGTGCTCAGTGTGCTGCCCCCGCAACCCATCTTTGGATAAGCGGTTAAAAATGGATGGATGGAAGTGTGTAGCGGTGTATTTTCTGCAGAGACTCTGCCCTCTGCCTGTGTATTCTTATATTGTGTGTTTAGGACATTTAGGGACATGTTCCCCCACAGCACTGAAGTGAGGTTGAGGCAAAAAAGGTAGTGACCAGGTGCCAAACTGTAAGCAGCAGGCGTCCAAGAGACAAAACACAGAAAAGATAATAAAAGTATGGTGAGGCAAGACGCCAAACGAGAGTGAATCTGGGGTGCTTTTACTTTCACCAGTGAGCGTGTTTGCAAACAGTAACCAACGATCCTCCATTGCATACCTTTAAAAAAAGGTCCTGTCAAGTCCTGTCAAATCATCTGTGTCAAATCTGCGTCAACTGTCAAGTCATGAGTACCAAGTCAAAGTCAAGTTCAGTCTTAAAATCTTAATCTTAATCTTATCATCTCAATGATTCGAGTCTGACTCGAGTCACTTGAGTCGAGTCCTTCACCTCTGATAATTAGAATAGTTCTACAATATCAACTTCAAAAGGTGATGACAGGTCAGTGTTTTGTGTAGAACTTGTTTTTCTTGCTGTCCCCCAAGTAGCCAAAACAATCTATAATATGACATCCATAAGATTTCAACATGTAGTAGTAGTGAAAATAAGTTAGAAAGGAGTTTTTGTGTGTTTTTTTAAAGGAAGTCAGTAAATGTCACGTGTTGTTTCTCAGTCATATTTTTCTGCTATCATCAGACTTTTCCTCAAGGACGTGTTTAATTTTGTTTGGTATGAAAGTATGTGGAATTCTTGCCATCTGAGTTTTGTTTTGGTAAAGGACTTAGTTCTTCTGGCTGCAGTGAAGCAGGAAGTGTTGCTCAGTCTCCACCTCTTGTTGTTGGCAGAGCTGATGCAGTCTGTCTTATCAAGATTGCCAGGTTTGTCTACCAGTCCTGACTGCCAGGTTGTAGTAACTCAGTTTGCATTAAGTTCATGTCTGGTCCCTGAGCTCAGATAACACTCAGGATTGTCTTCTCAGTGCTAAGAAGCATTAAAGTTTAGTGTTTGTGATAGGCATCCACCGGTCTCTCTTTCTCTAAGTCTCATCCACTTCATTACAGCCAGTCTAGCCAACACTCTGCTCTCAATTACCTGTCCTCGTCAGCTTGGCTGAACGCAAAAAGAGTAGCACTTCCAAATTTCATCAAAGGCTAGGACACAGCATTTCCTACCTAAAGTCTCTGCATGTGAGGGAAATGTATAAAAAGAGAGCGCTAGGGAGACTGAGAGCAAAATATTAGAGAAAAAGAGCAGGATGGAGAAAAAGTGTTATGCAATGTGTTATTTTTGGGATTGCAGGAAAAGAAATCGCCCCACTCATGTGTTAATAGGATGCTGGAAGCCTGCGAGAGAGCCGTATGTGTGCAGTATCTCCTATCCCTGCTTGATTGGTAGACCAGCGTCTGTGTGTGTGTGTGTGTGTGTGTGTGTGTGTGTGTGTGTGTGTGTGTGTGTGTGAGTGTGTGAGTGTGTGAGTACGGCTGAAAACTTGCAGTTCCTCACATCACTCTCTCACTGCTGAATCATATCTCTTCCCTCCATATTCTCCTCCTGTGCTGGCCTTGGTTTGCTCCTTACCTTGAAAAACCTTCTACCTCCCTGTTAACTCTCTTTTTTCCCCCACATTGGTCTTCAAGGGCTGAAGTAAGATATTTTACTTTTCTAACTGGCTTGCCCACTTCAATTTTCATCGTTTTGGCCGTCATCTGTCAGTAATAGCAACAGCTTTCCTCTTTATTTCTTACTTTAGTGCTACTTTTAACAAGTTTGTTCTGCAGTATTTTCTACCTATTTTATAGCTCATATTGTGTTCTAATAAAATTTTTTTAATATCTATAGCATATAGCATGGAAGGGGCTACAACCCTGTGCTGTATAATGACCACAGCAAACTCTTGAATCCTTGAAATCATTATGTTAAAAAGTTTTATTCACTAACTATTTGCCTAGCACCCTAGAGATAGTCAAAACAATATGTAGGTTGTTGGCAACATTAACACACACCGTGATAGAGAAACTGAAGCAATATGGATGTATTTACCATTAACCGACCTCACTGTATGCTAGTTAAAGCTTTAAAATTTGCGAAACCTGTTCTGAATATTTTGAAAACTGTATTGTTTGAATGTCGTCATGTACACACAGGGTCCCTGCAGATCCTTAAGGAAAAGATCTAAGTACTTCTTCCACCACTGCTTACTGTAAATGAAGTGAAGCATGCAGATATTCCAGCAGTCAGCTTGAGTCCACAGCTGCATACTCTTCTCACTGAAACATATACCCAATGCACGCTTTTGATTATGGTGGTGTCTCATGCCTGCTGCCACATCGATCACCTGAAAGTTATGCCGTCACTTGTTGCTACTGCAGCCACTGCTGCTGTGCATGTAGTAATTCAAAACCCTCACCTCCACCCCAGCATCCAACTTTAGGCTTTGAGTTCCCTTGGGGGGGGAGTTAAGCAGACCAAAATCAGCCCTGCTTAAAAAAAAAATGGCTTCACTGGAAGGCGTGGGTGGCTTCTCACACTGACATGAAATAGGATATAGCATCCATCCATCCATTTTTGTAACCGCTTATCTTCTTGGGGTCGTGGGGGGACTGGAGCCTATCCCAGCTGACATTGGGGTGAAAGGCAGGGTACACCCTGGACAGGTCGCCAGACTATCACAGGGCTGACACATAGAGACAGACAACCATTCACACTCACATTCGCACCTATGGCCAATTTAGAGTCACCAGTTAACCTGCATGTCTTTGGACTGTGGGAGGAAGCTGGAGTACCCGCAGAAAATCCACAATGACACATAAGAACATTCAAACTCCACACAGAAGGGCTCCCTCCTTAGATTGAACCAGGAACCCTCTTTAGGATATAGCAATCATTTGTTAATTTATGTTTTCATTGTCACAATTGCAAGGGAAACAGTAGAGATATTGTTAATTAACGTTACTAAGTAAACCACCAGGAATATACATTTGAAAGCTTTTGATTGGTCAACAGTCCCACTCCCCTTACTTACTGTTGCTATGTAGGACAAGCTTGACAAAAGAAACGTCGATGTCAGTTCTGCTTAGCCAGGTGCTGTGTGGATTTGATTTGCTGGATATTTTTCTCCCCATTTCCTCTTCTGGGAGGTCAGTAAAGTACTCTGTGTATTTATTAATGACTATGGACCATGGTGTGGACCCGAGTCTCTTTTTACAGTAGGAACTTACATTACTTACTTCAGGAGGGCAGGTAGTTTTACAGACGTAATATAAACAAAGGAATGTTAGCTTAATCTTTAACTAAACCACAGAAATAAGCATGAAGCAAACCTTGTTGACTTTGGTAACCTGAATTAAGCTAGCTCCTCTTAATGTAACCATATATTAACTAGCTTATTAGAAAGCATTTTGCCAACATTAGCGCTAACTTTAGGTGTGACTATATACAATGTAATGTGTCCATTAAGACTGTGACAGTCCTCCAGTCACATCCTTTAACCATCTTCTAAATTTGGTTTGGCTTTGCAACACAGATCAGTCTAGCGCACAGCAATATAAGGATAACAGGAAAGTCAACTGAGGTTTTGTTTAAAGCTTGCTCAACTGTTTGGAGCTCAGAGCAAAAAGGGGCGGGACATAGGGAGGGCTAATTATCAACACTGTAAGTATTCCACATTCACATATAAACTGTATCATGCGGCCAGCTGACTAAACTCATTGAAATGGTTGACAAAACTACAAAAATAAGACTCAAGCTGTAATAAACCGTAATCCTCCTCTAATTTAGCAGTTTCTAATTATTGCAAGGCGCTCCGCGAAGGCCTGTCAGCTGAACACTCAAAATGTAAAAATGTACATTTAAGAACGTCAAAGGGGGAGAAAAAGAGCGGCAGGAGACACATCAGTCATTGGCGGGCTGAAATGTCGAACTTTCTCATGCTGTGTTATTCAACCAGGGTGGACATTATTTGAGCTGGCACACACAGGTTTGGCCGGGATAAACAGCAAAACACAGAGCGGCGTCCAAGCACCATAATCAGAATCATATACAAGTTGGCCAACTGGTCATTATAAGATACTCAGAGCAGAGCGTCCTGGGCAGAGACACAGAACAAGAAAAATCACTTAAAGCTTTGTCTCCTGCTCTGACAGATTTGCTGAGGAGCAAAAGTGAACTGTCTATCATTTAAAAAGCATTTACCAGTTTATTTCTGTCAATGTCTAAGCTGAGTCCTGCTCATGACCTTTGACCTTAGGTTTTGGGACAGAGCTTTTGGAGAATGGATACTTGTTAGAGTAGGAATTTTAGTCTTTTTGTACTATGACGGTAAAACAAATGTAGCCCTTCTACTGTATGCATGCAGAGCGGATGATTTGACTTGGATCTGGATGTCAAAGCTTGTCATACATGTTTATTGCCCCTTTGGGAATGACAGAATCAATTCACCACTGATGCACTGTAGATCTGAATTTCTAAATTATTTCCATCATTTAACTCTGGTGACCAGGCTGATAATTTTCCTGTCAAAGAGCATATTCCAATCTTTTGGAAGAATCTAGAGAAAGGGGCCAAAACCACACACTTACAATATCCCTACACACACACACACACACACACACACACACACACACACTGTCCTCATGCATGCAGTAATGAGTTTTATGGCTGAGTGATTTATGCATTTAAAATGTGGCCACGTTGTCCTTTAACCGTCCACAATGAGATAACAGAAAACACATCAGCTGTCTGACAGACAGAGACAGTGAAATGCAGCCCCACTCCGAAAGGTCATTCGCCTCATCCCCTCCCAGTCAATGGTAATTACTTTGCTTGGAGAGTGAGAAAAAAAAACAAAACATATTTTTGTTTGTATGTGATAGAAATGTAAATGAAGGAGGAAGGAGGAGAATGCAGCAAGGCATCAAAATTACTTCCTAATTTGTTTTTGGCTCATTACCGTAGATCCATGCAGGCGCACACACAGTCCCACGACTAGATTAGAAAAAAGTTACGCAACCAGTCAACCACAATATAGGCTATAATCACCGTTGGACATGCTGTAGGATAAATGACACATATGATGTCTTTTTTTTCCCTCCCTGAGAATAGCTACCAATTCTATGCTGATCCAAAAGCACCCAGTTGAGACTAATCCATTTACTCCCTCCTCATCACTGAAGCTGAGTCTGTCTGCAACACATGCCCCCTTCTGGGACAGGATGGGAAACATCAGCAAGTACCGTTGTTGAGATTTTCTTTTTTTTATTAATATTTAGCTTTTACAAAATACCTCAGACCTTTTCAGCTCAGGAGTGGTGATATAGAGTGAAAGTAGAAAGTAGACTAGCATATAGGTTGGCATTTTGCTATTCTGTGCATTGTCTGTTGATTTTAATTCACAAAGTTTTCAACATATCAAGGGTTCAACACCTACTGAAGCAAATATCTTTAAAGGATTTCAGACTTAGGATGCCCTGACCATATAAGTTTAAAAAATGTCTCTGCTATTTGTGTATAATGAACACAAAAAATGTGATTAATGAAAGCAAATTCTGACTTCTAACCTTCCCTTCTGGCTAATTCATTCATGTAGTTACTGTTCCTGGTGGTGCTGTGTCTGTGTTGCGTCTGCTGTGGTGCCCAGGGGGACATTTAAGGTTATTTGAATGGCATTAGATTCTCCTCAACATGCATATTATGCCAGAAAGAGTTACATATAAACTAAAGTTTGAGGATCTGTTAGGAACATGTAAAATCTGGTTCACTGTATGTATGGAGGAGGTCCTGACCAAAGGGTTAAAGGAATACTTCACCCACAAAATGATAATTTGTATATAAATTACCCATCCCCCATTACATTAAATTTGTGAAGAAAATTTAGTTTTCCTCACATCCCTCCACAGTGAATGAAGAATCCAAAAACTGAGACAATTGGAGTAAATGGGGGCCGCATGTAACAACAGCAAAACTATATCAAAACATCTATTTAAAAACTCAGACACAACTCACGCAGTATAATCCAAGTCTAATTTATCAAGTCCTGTACTTAATACATCCTTAACACATGTTTTTTCAAAAACCTTACTATTTAAAACACTAATACATTAAGAGTCCCGTGAAAAGTTGAATAGCACGCCTATCATGTGTGTGCATTTGAGCTCTGCTTAATGGAATGCACTAGCAGGCATACACTTGCTCAGGCACGCTACTTGTACACAGAAGAGTTTTAAATTTAGGGTTTTACCAAAAAACGCGCATGTTTAGGCTGCACTGAGCATATAACTGGATAAATGAGATTTGGATCACGCTGCACAAGTTGTGTCAAAGTGTTATTGTTACTAAATTTGGCCTCCCTTTAATGTTAATGTTAATGTTAATACAGTTTTGGATTTTGTGTTTATCATGGAGGTATCAAGAAAAACTTTTCTTCAAAAACTCAACATAACACACAGTGAGTAACTGATATACAAATGGTCTTTGTGGGTGAAGTATTTCTTTAAGAAAAAAATTTCAAATCTCATTTGAAAACTTGCCATACAGGGACTTTGTCTGAGCAAATTGCAGTCTAAAATGGTCAGAATCATCATTTTAGTTATGATTTCAAATCAGAAACAGTCTGAACAAAGAATCAATTATAAAAAGAATGAGCAAGCATGAGTAAAACTTGTAATGACACTTTATAAAGCATTTTTTCTCATGTCAAGTGATTCCTTAAAGAAGTATTTCACTACTCTATGCAATAAAAAGACACATATGTTTGAAATTGGTGCTGCATGACCGGAGAAAACAGAGTAAAAGGACTGTGGCATTCACTTTTGCTCAAGAGGTAGAAAACCTACAACTACCAGAATGCACTGTGCTGCATCTGACCAATTAACACTCCCACTGAAGGGTGATATAATGCGTACACGTCTGTTAGATACAGCAATGACCGGCAAGTCAAAAACGACCTCATATTTATGTTACACAGTAAGCTAAAACATGTTTCTGAAAACATTTGAGGTGAGAAATAGGCAAAGCAGTAACAGAATCTAGGTTTATATTCGATCAGCATTGCCCGGTTTTAAGGTGTGATAGGAGTTTGGTCTGAGTTTTAGAGACAGAGAGAGGGGCGGGTCTGTCTTCACCTGTGTCCATGGTGGTGGCATGGGTGGTGGGCAATACAAAAAAGCAGAAGTACAATCTGTAGTTTGAGCAACAGCCCAAGAGTCAGCGAAACTCTGCCGGATGACACTAAATGCGTCAGCTGGTGGAGTTTCCCTGGGAGGAGAGCAGGGAGATCTGGGTGCTGGTCAGGTTGGGGGAGGTTAACCACAGTTTATTTACACAAACTATCCACACTGTTATGATACAACGCTGGTTGAGTATCTCTTTAAGTTCTACGTGGCAGACTAATCATTTTCTTGCTGGTGACTAAAGCTGGTGACCTTGAAAGAATTCACTTGGTCTGGTTTGAATGAGTTGTCCAAAGATGGTCTGAATGCTGTTTCAAAAGCTTTCCCAAGATGTCAGGGAAACTTGTGTTTTCTTTTTTGGCATTATGGACATGGGATGCTTTAAAGGAATCTAAGCAAGCTGTCAGCACAACACCCCAAAAGGCCTATGAGCATATTAAGACTTAAGATGGACACATAAACAGATGTATGTCCTTTGGGACTGCCTTTTTCTCTACTGTTATTTTGTCATTGATCTGCTGCTATGCCCTCCTGAAGCCTCTTTTTCTTACCTTATGTTCTCCTTCTCTTTCTTTCTCCCTGTTCCTCCTCTTTGGGTCAAATAGAAAGGGAGGGTAACAAAGTGAGAGAGGACGAAAGGCAGTGGTGAAGAACAAAAACCACACAGTCCAGGGAGCAGAGGGACAGTCTATGCAGACACTGACTTTAAAAAAGCAGCTTACGGCAGCACTGCTTTGATGTGTGGACTTCACTGCAGGTCCCACCGGACAGCCCTTGGCTTCGAGCCCCCGAGCAGCAGCTCTCACTTTTCTGCGACACCTCAGTGGGCCACTGAGAGCCGCTAACATGGACCCGAGAGATTTGTGTTTTTCCATGCAGGCTGCACAAGCTCAGAGCGCTGCAGAGCTGACACTTATTTCAAGTGTGCTGAGCTTGTGCCTGACTTGTAACTTCGGGGAGCGTTCCAGATGGTGTAGATTTTCAACTTCTGTGTGAGAATTTCTGCTCTTGCCCCCAGTTGTCACATATAGCGGTGCCACATGAATGACTTCATTTCAGTTACTTTAATATATGAGATCACGCTCAAAATGATTGGGAGCCTTTGTTAGCTTTTCTGCTACTTTAACTGTGCATTTGTTTTTTTTTCTTTCATTCTTTACTCTTTATATTGTCTCTTAAGCATCACAGTTATCTTTTATGAATTATAAACATTTGGGAAAAGTTCAATTCAGCCAGACAGTTCAACTGATTTAAGAAGCATTACAAGTAAACAATTATAAATAAGCAACTGACAAAAAAGACTACATATCGTCTTAGATTTTGGATAATATAAGTGTTGTCTGCTCCTGGTTTTAAAGGCAGCTTTACAGTAAAGTGATGTTCTAGCTGTTCTGTTATTTGCCTTTACCCAATAAGTCATTATGTCCAAATTATCGTTGATTATCTATCAAAAATCTCTGTGCAAATATTTTGTGAAAGCTCCAGTCAACCCTACAATATTGTCACAATATGGAAATCGAGGTATTTGATAAAAAAAAAATTGTGATATTTTATTTTCTCCATATCGTGTTGCCTAGTTCAGGGTGCCTAAATATGAGAATTTGCTGCTTTTCTTGCTCTTATATTATAGTAAATTGAACATATTGAGGTTTTGGATTGTTGCCCAGACAAATCAAGACATTCGATGACATTTTTCACTGTTTACCAATGTTTTATGCACCAAGCTACTAATTGATTAAAGAAGTAAATTACCAGAATTATACAATGAGGAAAATAGTTGTTAGTTGCAGCCCTATTGAAGTGATTTGAATTATATCAACAATCTAATCTTCAAAAGAAAAGGTTGGCATTGTACGTTTCTGCAATCCATGTTATTAATCAGTAACATTGAGGTTAACGTGGTTTAGTTTAGGCACAAAAACTACTTGGTTATGTTTGGGTTTACAATACCTGGTTTTGGGGGCACAACTCCAACAGGAAAGGTAGTCACATCTTGGTTTACAACAATTGCTTTTCGTGGCACTGTCCTGGCTGGTACAACAGTGATGGGTCATGACAAAACACCCACATTTGGAGCATAAGAAGCCGCTGGAAAGACAGCACTGACTCACTAAAACACAACCGGTTTTGTTATTTTTTTGGTCTCAAACTGTGGTCTGCAGCTGGCAGGTTTCTCACCTGGGTTACCCGCCATCCATCATCCCCTCCATGTCCATATGACAAGGTTATCTTATGTACTACGTCACTTTATAAAAGTTGACGTGTATGAGATGCACAAATGTAATGTATTTGTGGTTTGCAGAAATATACAATGCCAACATTTTCTTCTGGTGACCAGGCTGATATTAAAAATGCCAAACAATCTCCAGGTCTTTAAATGTAAGAATTCACTGTGTTTCTCAGCTTTCATCATTAGAATAATGTGAGGTTTTAAACCATCACTCTGGCAAAACAAGGGATTTGACGACGTCACTTTGGGCTCTGGGAAGTGGTGATTATGGTTTTTAACTATTTTCTGACATTGTATTAACAGAGAGACTGATGAATTGTAGCGCTCTTGAGACAAGTCCTCACACTAACATGTGCATTCTTCACTGTGATTTTGAAGATTTGGGTACTCAGCTGTGCCTTAGATTTAACCTCACCATCGTCATACCCATTATCTTTGTAAAGATCACCCTCTTTGGTTCTACTGCAATGATGAGAAAGATGGAAGAAGGGAAAGAAAGGGGGCTGATTAAATCCTTATTCATGACTTTAGACATGCTGCCAGACTCAACCCGCTCAGGTAAACAAAATTAGTGGAAACGTAATCCTTGTAAACTAGGTGATTTGCAAAATTGTTCTATGGGACAAAATAAAATAGAGGGAATCAGTGGGAAACCAAAATGACTGCTATGGAATAAAGAGGTCAACTCAGGACATGCAGAAGATTCCCTGATCCTGCGGACGCACTCTGTGACCTCCGCCAGTCCCGGTGCTGTTTCACCGCAGTGATTTGTCCATACGTCAGCCTTTAAGAGCTGGCTATTAACATAATGAGTATGTGTGCTCCAGAACCATTTTTACAAATATTCGGAAGCCTATCGCCTGCTGCTTCAGGCCAATAGCATTCACCCTTCTTATCCACATGCCCCCCAACCCCCCAACTCCCATCTGGGCTATCAGGCCCATTTCACAGTGGCTGTGCACAGTGGCTCCAGTGGGTATTAGCCATGAGGAGAGAGATGGTTTCCCACCGTCCCCACAGTGAACACTCAGCCAAACCTGGCCTCTCTCACCGCCTGACCTCACGCTCAAGTGGGCGTGCAAAGAATATGTCTTGGAGCACGAAGGAAAAACAACAAGGTTAAAAACCCCCAAAAGAGGGAATAAAAATCCTTATGTGCATTTAATTACAGCTGGTGTGTCAGTTTTCAGCTCGCAGTTGTCCACAGTTTATTCCACAAAGCTCCGCTTAATGACAAACTGCATTATCTAGCTTGTTATTTATTCATCGCCTTCTGTTTTTTTTTTTTTTTTTTTTTTCTTAATTCTGATTGACAGCTTCCGACTCTGCCAGATATTTCCTCACACCTTCCCACCTCACTTCTCTGCCTCTGGCATCTCCATCAAGCTCGAGTTGTGTTTTCTAATTGGCCTCCCCGACTCATTTTTCAAGAGCAGGGAGTTTATTTGTTTTCTGTCCCTGTGCAGAAACCGCAGAAAGGCTAATGCCCCAATCTCTGCACTGCAGAATCTGGAGGGGAGTTTGTTTGTGAAATTAACATTCCTGGCCCTCAATATAGAGGCAGTGAAATATGTGTTTTCCTTTTTTTCTTGTCGTGTTTGTGGTAATTTCACAGTCCAGTAGTCGTGGGAGCGCACTCCAGCAGGGTGGGCGGGATGCTACGGCCTCTGCTTACTTCCCATACTGGGACGTTACCCCTTCCTTCTGTGGTTTTTCAGCCAATCACGTATCTTACTGAAAACTGAGCCTCATTAAATTGCTTATATCTAATGAGAGAAGGGACAAAATAAATTGTTTTGCACCACCCACTGGAGCTTACTCAGCCAATGAGGTTATTCCTGTTACTACAGCAGCTGTGCCTCTGAGAAATATGAGCAGAGGTAAAACTCCAATCTACTCTTCATGCTGAGGGTATTATACTATATTAAATTTGACAAAGGTCTGGTGATGAATGTTTATCCTGCATCTCAAAGTGGGTAATACAACAAATGTTTCTTTATGAATTATGAGAGGATGTGACTCCCTCTCTCCACCACTGCTTGGACTCAACTCCAGTTTTCCTTCCCCTGGCAGAGCTCAGTGTCATTACAAAGCCATCAAAGGTTATGAACTGTTAAGTGCCCCCACAAGACAAAAAAAAGTCCTTACACTTGCACAAATATAGACAGAAATGCATGCAAACGTCCACACAAACACACTTTCTTTACAAGTCATTGAGCAGTCACTCAGGCCTAACCATGACTCAGTGCTGAAAATGTTCAATTTCATAAACTACCATGTGAAGCACTTTATTCCACTCCAGAAAACCCAATAATCTGCAGAGCAGCTCGTCACCAACTCGCACTCTCTTTACCTACATTCGCTCTGGCAGGCTCAATAGCAGCAGCTCCATTAAGTATTTATTTCACATATCAAAAGCTCAGTTTAATATGTTTCCCACTAACTTGAAGCAAAAGAAAAGCGGATGATAAAAGAAGGATGATATACGCTCTGCTAGTTCAGTTTTATTGTCCAACAATTCAAAACTGGTTTTGGATTTTACACAATATTGAGTGTTAAATCTATCAGGAGTGTCACAGTAGCTCTCTTCTCTAAGTACAGGAAGTATCCTGCAGTTGATTAGTCATTATCTCCACCAAGCGTTAGCCTCGAGGGGATGGTGCAATTGGTTGTGTGTGTGCATGAATGAGTGAGAGTGAGAGTGATTTTGTGTGTGTGTGTGTGTGTGTGTCTGTCTATCCTTAGCTAATCTCTGACCACTCACTCACTATTGGACCAATCAACCTAATATTTTGTGTGCACATGTATGACTGTGTGCTCAATGGCCTCTTGTAGTTGTGGTGATTCATAATTGTTGAAAAACCTGTTTTATTGACTGTTTTATATCGCTATTGACTGACAACTCCTCAATCCTCTTAACCAGCTGGTACAGGCCACAAGTTCCCCGTGAATTAGCTCAGCTAAAAAGCACAAGCCTTTGTTCTGTCGTAGACCAAATTTTGGCCTTTGTTTCAGCTCAAAACTGACATTTTTAGAAAAGTTTGGTCTCATTTTGAACCAGACCATCTGCAGAGTAATTTCATGCCCAGTATGGTACGATCGATCAACATTAGGCAGGGTACAATACGAACAAAGTCCCATTTTTTTGTCACCTTTGCCGCCATCTTGACTGTAAGGGAGCTGGGAGGAATTTTTCCACTGGGCTCTCCACAACTCTACACAGTCGGGCTGTGACCCTACCTCCGCACGCCATCATACCACACCAGGAGAATTTCAGAAGTGGAGTGTTTATTCTGCCCAATTTGTGACTTTCTTTCTTTCTTTCTTTGTCTCTTTTAATTGCGTTTGTTGTTATTATTTTCTACTTCGTTGTGCAGCAACCTACAGACAAAGTTAATATCGTTCAAAGTCCAGTCATGAATGAGATGGGTCAAAGATTTGTGGCTGTGTTTTGGTTATTAAAAATACGTTCATCCTCAGTATGATATTGTCTCCTAATGAAATGTGCTGCAGCTCATCTGCTGAAATCACAAGCATTGTCCAGAGTGGCCGCGATCAGCTGAGGCAGCCGAAACACGTCCGCCTGGCAGAGATCTGCAGTCTACTGAGTGCACTTTTGTGCATAGGCTCTTTTCCATGGGAACGCAACAATCCATATGTAGAGATGCAGCCTTAAGATATGCCTGTCATAGGTTCAGGTTTTTCCACTGTTCTCCGCCCGCTCTGGGCCTCAGGAGGTGGTAGTAAATCCAGGTACCAGGAATAAAAAGTTTTTATGTTAAGATAAGCCCTGCAAGGAGGTAATATACAGACAATATTCATAAAGGGGGAAAAAAGGCTCAGAAATGACTGCACTGCATCCTAGGTCTCATCTCCGCCATGTTTTTCACCTGTGTCTTCCAGTCTCTGATTCAGGGCAGAATCAAAAAGTGAGCTGGTTTGACTTCACAGAGCAGAGAGTGTGAAGTACACTGCACTGGAGAGCTGAGCAGCATGGAAAGGTGCTAGTCTGTTACCCTCACCCTCCAACCTATTGACCTCCTGCTGTGGATGGAGCCCTTTCATTATAAGTCATACTGACATTTGAAAGCATTTTTGGGGTCCTGCAGTGATTCAGGCTCTACAATGATTCAAGCCCACCAAACAGCACACGTCAGTGATATTCATCTTGCTGCTGCCTGTTCAATGGCATGTATCCAAAACCTTGGATATACGTGGGAATGAGGGGCAAAACCAAAGCCTTACATGTTCTTAAAAGTCCAGATTATTGGTAACCTGACACAGCAGATGGTTTGTTACACAGAACCACCTGAGAAGCCGTCACTGAAAGCACTTTGGTAAAGGGCGGGCACTTAAAAAAAATACTTGGCAGGTGATTGGATGAGCCATCTGTCTATCACTGTATATCACAGATTAGTCAGGAGAACAGAGAAAACATCTTTTCCATTGAGGAAAGCCTTCAGCGCTGCTCTTTGTTCTCTTTTAATGAGGAAACTCTCCAGTTGTGATTTAACTGATGTTAATGCAGCATCTATACTAACCTCTTTAGAAGCTGTCACTGTTGCTTCAAACAAACACCTGCCTCCTCGTGTCATCACACACACCTAAGACTGTTGATCCTTCACAGAATAAGTGGGTATAAGACAAAGGATTGATGGATGGATGCATCATTTTGTCATGCTTTTGAGACTTGGTTATTTGTGTCACCCCATCGTGAACCTTATCTGATTTGCATCTTCTTTTCTTTCCCTTTCCAGAGTAACTACACTGTTCATGCACCACTGACTCTCCCCATGTCTCCTTTATTGAGTGTGCAGAGTAGACGTGTAAAGTGTATGTACTTTATTAGGCCACACTGCTCTCTCAGTGCTGTGCTATTTGTTCTGACAGGTGCTGTGACGTTATTTGTTTGGGTGGAAAAATGGAGCTCAGCAGCTCAGCAGAGGAGCCACTGGGCTCGACCACCAGTTAGTTCCATTGCTTCTTCTCTTCTTGACAGTCATCTCCATGCAGCCTGCACTTTCCCCAGCACCATCTCTTAAAGGGGCAGTTCACTCCAAAATCAAATTATATGTATCTTCCTCTTACCTTTAGTACTGTTTATTAGTCTAGATTGTTTTGGTTTGAGTTGCAGAGTGTTGGAGATATCGGCCATAAAGATGTCTGCCTTCTCTTCAGTATAATGGAACTAGATGGCACTTGACAACAATTCAACAGCAACGTCTTTTTTTCTAGAAATCATGACACTCAAGATAGTCCACAGAATTTGTTGTGAACAGTTTCATGTAGGAACTATTTTCCCTCTACAGGACTACACCTGCCATCCGTATCACTGCGCAGAAAAAAGCATGCATTTAGTCATGGATGAGAGACTCGTCCTCATGATTTAGCAAGATGTAAACCTTAATGACATCCTCGGCAGCTGAGCTGTAACCTTAGCTAGCTCAGAGGTGCTAGGTGAACTAGCAGTAGATGCAAACTTGCTTCTGCAGGGGTGATGCGGTTGGTGAGTGTAGTTTTGTAGAAAGAAAATAGTTCCTACATGAAACTGCTCACAACAAGGCAGTGGTGGGGCTAAGTCATTGTTTTGAAAGTCAAAAGGAAGTCTCAAATATTTGCACTCAGGTCCCAAGTAAAGTCCCAAGTCAAAACTGATGAGTCCCAAGTCAAGTCCCAAGTCCAGTTCCAAATCCTAAACTTGGAGTTTCGAATTCCGAACAAGTCATTATGCACTCTTCACCAAAGGTAATGTCATTTTAACAGAGTGATAACATATTACATTTACAAAAATTATGAATGCTTTTTAAAAATGACTTGGACCCAAGTCTGACTTGAGTCCAAGTCATGTGACTTGAGTGCTCACCTCTGCAACAAGGTCTGTGGATTATCTCGAGTAGCCAGGTCATCAGTTTTGGAAAGAGACATTGCTGTTAAATTTTTTAAATTACTGTTTTGGTGCTTTGACCACCACAAGCCAAGTGCCATCTAGTTCTATTATATTCAAGAGAAGACAGACATATCTACGGCTGATATCTCCAACACTCAGCAACTCACACCAAAACAATCAATTTTATCACAAGCACCACGGGTAAGAGGAAAAATACATATATTTTATTTTGAGGTGAAGTGTCCTTTAACATTAAGTGTAGAAGAAAAACCAAGAAAAGAACCTGTTCCACCATCTCTCTGCTTATGAAAAGATATAATCACCACCAGGCTTTGGTTGGAAACAACCAGTAGCCAGTAATGACTTCCTCAGGACGTGGGGAATCCAAGCCTATAGTCAGGTTATGGATGGAAGATATTATAATGCTAATATCCGTGTGCACATCCACACACATGTGACTACTTGTCATCTCTGCTGTTGATCTAATTACAGTGACTGTAGGAAACTGTAGCACCCGACTGTGACTTACCAGTAACCACTGTCACTTCTGGAAAACTTTCCTGCAGTGCACCGCTGTTTCCCTTGATAAATACAAAAAGACAGCGGTAGCCGAGAAGTCAGAGGAGCGAGCCTGTGGCTGGCTTTCATCCTGTGTTTCTGCTCCAGGCCCATCTTAGCGGCTCTGGCTCGTTTCTGGTTTCTCAAAGGGGTTTTAGGAAACTCTGCAAACCAAATAAGCAGATAGAGATCAATGCTGTAAGTGACAGTATCTCAAAGATTTACAGGAACGAGATGAGATAACCCCGAGTGATATTGAGTACGTTTGTCAGACTTGAGACAGGCTTCTTTCAGTCTCACTGAGTATGTCAAGCCTAGAGCAGGTCAGGGTATAAAACTTTCATCAGATGCCACAAAGAAGAGCTTGCATCTTTTTGACCCAACCTGCAAGATATAATCCTAAACCTTTTCATTTTGGCTAGATCAGGCTGAGATATACTCCTGGTTCAAGAGAGCAGAGCTGTTAATGGATGTGCAATGGTATGCAGGCTAAACTGAGACCTTGTCAGGTCACTCAATCATCATCGTCCTCAGACCGGCTCATTTTCTATATGGCCTGCAAAGTGATCTGCTAATAGTGCACTTTGACTGGGCCCCTAGTCCACTGATGTTGAGATAGCATATGCATTTGGATCTGTTGAAAGAATGGAAGAGTGATTTGTTCCCTCAGGTTAGCCCTACAGCGGCATCAATCACTCTGCAAATAAGCAACACTTTTTTTTTTTTCCTGCCGAACTGCTGCAGTGCTGTTTTCACTGCTGTCAGCATGGAGCTTATTGGCATGGCAATAAAACATAAAAACATGTATAAAATGTATTACACACAGTAGGTTTTAAAAGGACTGCAACTAAACTGTAAGAATTCTGTAAGAATATTAGTTATAATAACCTGACACTTAGCCATGTATATGTACATGGTATTGGATGTTTTAATTTTATGTAACGTTTTTGTGAGTGACTAATCATAAGCTTTATTAGTTGTCAAGGTCCTGAGCCCTGTATATTGGAAATGTGCTCAAACATAAATCAGTACAGGAGAAATCCACACATCTATGCTAGCATGCTACATGTCTTCTTACCAAATTAGATCATAGCTAATTTGCACGTCTAAGTTAAGGCATTAATGTGACATTTCAGCAGTTTAAGGCCCTATTTAAACAGTCTAAAGGGGTCTAAAATGAATGGCACAAATGCATTTTGGGCATGTTTGCTCCCACTTTTACTAGTTAAATGGAGCATTGTTTGGGTGCAAACTAAAGCCCCTTTTACGCTGCCAGATTTTCAGTGAATGTTTTTTGCAGGCAAGCTGCGAGACACACAGAGCCGGATTGGCGAGTTGATCAGAGGTGCCCAATTTTCCGTCACGTAGGGGTAAACATATTGGCGGAACTTTTTTGATTTAAAAAGAACGAGGCGCCCTTCAGCCACGGGAGGGGCTGTTGATGACGCCACATGTGCGACCCACTGGCGGTGGACTTAAAAACAGGAAACCCCTGATAGCAGAAATGAGTAGCTAGTAGCAAGAGGGAAACGCAAACAACATCTACACCAACCTGAAAGAAACTGTAAAGATGAGCAACTGGGGAGACAAGGAATTGCACGCCCTCCTTGCCCTCGCAAACAAAGAGACCATTAACCGTCAAATAACGGGAACGGTGAAGGATGGGCCAACTTATGACAGAATCGCCGAAGGACTGAGGAGCCGCGGCTAACATGAATTCAACCAATCAGGATGTCATTTCCCATATCCCAGTTTGTAAATATTGCGGGGCATTTAAGCAGCAAAACTAAAAACTGTAGTTATCAATTTGACAGAAGTAAACTTGTAACTCCTGAATTTATAAATGAAGTTATGCTGCTCCTCTTGTGTAAATGCACACAGCGTCTTTCTTGATGGGGAGTCAGACAGCAGCTCTGCAGCTCTGCTCTCTGCTGTGTTCACACTTTACAGAAATGTCATTAATATTCTCCTCATTAATGATGACTTTTTTCACCCACCTGCAACCCATCAGAGCATCCCTGTGTGTGTAACAAGCAGAGTGTTGTGAACCTGCCTTTGTAGGTGTATCCTACTATCTAAATAATGCACTCTTTAAATAGCAGTAAACTACAGCACCATTGACTTAAGACCAGTTTTTTGTTGGTCAGTGGTACAATCGCTTTCTGCTGCCTCAAAATAGTAAAGCGCCAACAATGTCCCTGACCTACACACCCATTGGCGCACAGATGGGTACATTCGTTACTTAAACATAGTGGATGCTGGCTACGAAAATGACAACTGCGTTGGTCTGAAACTACCAATGACAGTTGCGCTGTGCTGCGCATCTCCTTGCATTGAGTGTAATGATGATAATGAAACTTTACTTATAGAGCACTTTTCCAAACAAAGTTAGAAAGTGCTTTACATGGTTGAACCCAGATTTACAACAGTGCAGGAATTAGGAGAAAGAGGACTCCCAACAAGAAAGATGAATAGCAATAAAAAAAAACAGGTAAGCAAAGTAGGCAACCAACTACCTTTAAGATTGCACTGAGGCAAAAAAAAAACAACAACACCGTAAGAATAATACAAAAGTAAAAGAATACAATACCCAATGACACTATGAGATAAAAATATTAACAAAAACAACAGTCAAAGAAGATGTGTTTGAAATAAATAGCGTGCTGAAATTAATAAAAGGCTTTTTTTTTTTTTTACAGAAGTTTTAAAAAGTGATTTAAAAGATGTCACTGATTCTGCAAGGCTCTGAGATCCAGAGCTGAGGGCCCTTGACTGCAAAAGCCTGGTCACCTTTAGTTTTGAGCCAGCAGAGCCCTGCCTGAGGATCTGAGGCTGCACCCTGGCTAATAGGGGGGCAGCATCTCAGCATTGCAGTGGGGAGGCTAAACCATGAAGTGCTTTAAAGGTGATCAGTAAAGTCTTGAAATCAATTCTTTAACTGACTGGTAAATAGTGAAGATAGGATGTAAGATAAGGCCCTTAGTCTTGCAGTTTTATAATGTCTGTTTTTTGTCTTTGTGCAGCAAGCTAACAATCTGCAGCTTCATCATAAACAGACAGATATCTGAGTGTCTTCAGATCTAACCTTTGGCAAGACAGCATATAAGAGTAATTCTCAAAATGTCAAACTGTTCTTTTAGCTGGCACTCTTCACACCCCGACTTGTCACCTCTCTGTCCATTTCCTCAGAAATGAACTGAGGAAAATAGCTGGAAGCATTTTGGATAATTTTTCCAATAAATTACTTGCATCCATGACTAAGCATGTTGTTAAATATACTTCCCTGTGCTTTGCTGTTTCATGGCTCTCCATGCACAATTGCTTAACACAGATAACTCAGTAAAAAGTTTAAAAGGAGCCAGTTACATTATACAGCAGCAAACTTACCACCCAGTTAACCGTTGCCATTTTCACAGCAGAGCGACATTTCATTTAAAGTGAAGTTACGGCTCAGTGTTACGGTTCACTGGCAGGAGTCTGCAATATGTTATAACACTGCTCGCAATCCTGTAGCAAGTGTAAAGTCTAGCTACGTCGCTCCAGGGCACACACACACAAACACATCCACACACTCTCTTCAGACTGGCAGTTGGTCCAAACACAGCGGCAGGAGGGGTAGGGGGCCATAGATCTCACTCCTCCAGGCCTTTTATAGCCCGGTGCCCACGCGCCAGTGCCCACCCACTGATGATGGAGTGTCAGAGCGGGCAGCATCACACACCGTGGCCTGTCAGGCCCAGAGAGCAAGATTAACTCCCCTGACCAGACTGTTTGGGGCTTGGCAGCGTGTGGCAGTCTGCCTGGGCACAGAGCAGAGAGTAGAAGACCTTAATTGGACAATGTGCATGTGGTGGTGAGGGGTGGGTAGCGAGGGGTGAGGGGGGCGTTTACTGACTGGCTGACTGGCTGGCTGGCTGGCCTGTTGGCCTCTCTCAGCCCTCGTTTGGTTTTCATCAGAGCGATTTGAGCAAGAGAAATGGGCTTCATGCTAGAGGCTCTCAGCACTTAGCCACATGTTCAGCTCTAAAGTCTGAATGCAGCCACAGGAAGGCCAAAGCTTCACTGCACTGAACCAGCATAGTGACCAGTTCAAGTGATTTGCGAGTGTGCTGATGTATGTATGCTCTTTTACCTCTACCCAAATATCCACAAAAATGCTGATAAGAGAGGAAAATACTTGTCCTCACATCACTAAGGAAGGTCAAGGTGAGGTAAAGATATCAGTGAATTATTGCTGCTGTCAGTTGGATGATCAACAGATATTGGAAACTGTTACATGTGGCGGTGATCTCCCAATAACCACCATCACCTCTGGCATGCTGAGGTTTGTTTTAGCAAATCCCCCTCCCTTTCATCCTCTTTGTGCAATCCAAAGGGAAAAATTTAATGAGAAGTGTACGGAAAGAGGCCCAAAACCCACAAGTGTTGAGGCAACACAACTTACAGTAAAATGTGACAGAGATGAGTGTGTGTGCTTATCTATTGATGACTGGAAAGTGACTAACATCTGTTTGTGTTCATTTAATTGCATCGGTATATTTTCGCCAATCACAACCTGAAATTGGCTGCGAGCCAACTGACTGCACCCTCAGATATGTCCTCCCTGAAAAAGAAATCCTTAACTCCCAGAGTAATCAAAGTCTAAACTCTGTGAGAGCCAAACCGACAGATCTGCACATGGCGATTTCTGTTTCGACTGTTTGTCTGGAGGCAGGGAGCCAATAAAGGGAAGTAGGAAGGAATTAGAAGTTTTTGGCAGCCCCACAACTTGCTCTTTCCTCCTCAATTTGATTTACTTCCACTGCTACAAGACAAAAATAAAGTCTGTGTTACTCTGGGGTATGATTTCAAAGTCAATTTAGCCCTTTAATCACATCAAGGAACTAGTAACTGCACAGCAAATGACTTTTACATGTAAGTGGCTGCCGGATCTGTGTAAAGGAAAAGTGTCGATACTGACTCTTGCCAGTGGTTATCCACAGTAGTGTTTGGGACGTGAGTGTTGGGACATTGTAGCGCCAGCTGTTACTGCCACTGCTAAATCATGAGTTCCCCCACTGTTAGATCACTTTGACTAAATGGCTTCTCCACTGCTACTGCTGCACTGCTGCCCCACCACAGAGTTCAGACACAGAGTTCATGGTACTCAAACTGGGTTGGTTTTGACTAATTAATGGCCTCCACATGCAAATTTGAGAGATTTATTATGACTTTGGGTTATGCTACATGATGTTATTAAAGAAAAACTTTATCCGCAGAATTATTATTTGTATATCAGTGCCTCACAGAATGTTAAGTGGAATTCATGAGGAAAACTTCATTTTTATCGTATACCTCCACCGTGACCGAAGAATCCACAGATGGAGAAAATTCTTGATGAACTGGGATAGCGTTTAAGAACTGCAAAACTTACCAAAACAGTTATTTAAAAAGTCTCACGTAATTTATGCAGTATAATCCTGGCCTCACATGCATTTTTACTTCAAAATTAGCACCATTGGCAAGCCAAATGCTAGTAAAATATACAAGTGGCTTGTGGATTTGCTTCGCTCACCAGCCAAAAAAAACCTACTGAGTAGATGGTATAATAATGTTGCACCCTGGACCCAAACCACCAACCAGAGGATCTTATCCAGCCCTTTGGATGACTGTACGATACAGATGACCTACCTAGTACCTATGATGTTCTTGTCCGCCAGTTTCATCACCCACCTATGATAATGCCTCGTTACAAGTACCACAGCCGCATGTTTCTTGAGGTGCATTAGAAAATACAGCTGGTCTCACGAAATGTACCAGCCATCTCACTAAAGGTAGAAACTATAAACCAGCACAAAAATGACAATTACCAACACAGGCCACCATGTTCTGAACAGACGCATTATAAACACTGTGACTTTATATTAATATAAAGTCACAGGTCCGGCCCACTTCAACTTAGGCTGTATGTGGCCCCTGAACTAAAATGAGTTTCTGTTTTAGATACTATAGTTTTAGTGAAAACGCATGTGTTTGGGAAGTACTCAGTATACATCTGGATAAATGAGACTTGGATTATACTGCTCTAGCCGCGTGAGAGTTTCTCAGCAGATGTTTTGACATAGTTTTGCTGTTGTTAAATGTGCCCTCCCTTTTATCAATCAACCAGAATTTGCATGGAGACATGCAAAAAAGTTTTTGTCTCAAAATCAGTGTAACAAAGGGTAAAGTATTTGATTTATAAATGATCATTCGGAGCGTACAGTATTCCTTTAACGTGATTGGTCAATGACACATTCAGACACATGCTTATTTTTGTGGAAATGTTCTGAGACAGTTCACCTAGTTTATTAAAAGACAGATGTTCTTATATAGTCTGCCAGTCTCCAGTATTGTTACCATAACATGCTCCTCTGTCATGTTCTGCGGATGGATGATTTCCAGTGCTTCTATAGAGGCTTTAATTTCACTGTGACTTAAAGTGAAGAATGCAGAAAGTACTTTGAGAGCATGTTGTAGCTATAATTTGAAGAACTTTTCAAAAGTATCTTGCATTGTAAACTTTTACTTCTTCGCAGTGTTGGCCCCTGGTGAATCATGCTTTACTTCCTGCACCACTTAAGGAATGGATCCATTTAGCTTTTTGTTTCATTCTGTATCTTGTGAGCTGCAAGGCATGTGTCAGTACACCAGATTCTGAAATTAACAGGGGCTCAGTAGAGTTGAAGTAGGGTAAACTGAGAGACAAACTCAGCTTGTACACAGTGTTTCCCCCACCACTGCCTCGGGTTGTAACCCACCCTCCCAGAGGGAGCATCGTGCCTAATTTTTGCAGTGTAAAATGCCCCAGGCTTAAGATAATAATAGCGACTAGCAAAGAACTATTGTTTTGTCTATGAACCTTGACAGTTATTATTGAGCCACTTCTGTTCTTACTTTTGTTCAATGTTCTTGTTGTTAAGCCGTGTTTCATGTGTTAGTGGACTCAATTTAATCTATTATAATAATATTGAGATGAAACTTGGGATTTACACACCTAGAAATTAGTTAGGTCAGCATACTCCCCACCCCACCAAGGCAGTCAACCTAGGGCAACATATATCTTTCTAATGCAAATTTATATTGGCCATTATGTCACTCAAATGTAGTGGTTCAAAAAAATTTGAGTTTTAGACCTCTCATGCCTGGTGACCTGGATACCGTACCTTTACAGAGACTTATAACTTAATAGTGCATGCATGTGCTTCACCTTAAAGGAACCTAATCTGCAACGACAATGAGCGAAATTAGCATTTCCCGTCTGTAGCCTGACATTAGGTTCCAGAGCTCGTCAACAGCTGCCTATTAACACCAGAACCAACACTCATAAAGAACTGTAAGTATCCAGATGGTGCTTTGAACTAGTTGATGTAACAATACAATAAATTGGTTCCACCATACAACATGCAAGAAAGAATAAAACCATGAACCACTGATTACAGGACAGATGACTCGCGCAAGAGGATAAGATAAACACTTTTGATTATCATTTACTTTTCCCATTCAATCCAAATCTTTCCCAAATGGAGAGCAGCAGCTGTCAGTCAAATCCTCACCTACTCTACCTTTCTGCAACAGTAGAAACTATTAAGATCATTCCTTTTTCAGTCCATGCTGCATACGGCCAGATAAAACAGCTTAAAAATGATTTTGGTTTAGCTGACACTACCTACTGTAGGTCACAATTAGTGAAAGCTACATAAATATGGTTTAATTTCAGACCTTATTTACCCATATGGCCAACACATTCAGGCTTTATTTCAACCCTCTGTACATTTATCTGCAAAGACTTCTTTCAAATTCCAGCAACTAATTTATGCACCTCATATTCTGGCCCAGGACAAGTGGATGAAAATGAATGAATGGATGGGTACAGATGTTAAATTAATATTTTTCTCATTTTGTTTGGTTTTACACTGCAGATATTTACTTTTTCACTCATGGTTTTCTAACTAAGGGGCCTTCCCTGTTCTTAACTGTCATATGTAAACAAGATGTTACATCTCCAGTATTTAGGCAGTTTGCCGCAGTAAACAAAATTTGCAATATCCACTGCAGATAACTGCATCTTTAAAAGTGTATTACAGGGAAGACTTGTGGCATTATATAATTGTCAGTTGCAGTTGTGTATCGTCCTGACTTTGTTGTTACTACTTTCTTCTTCACAAGCTCAGTTGTACTAACTTCAGCACCAACAAGATCTTTTGTATTTGCAACCTGGTCCAAAAAAAATCAAACCGTGTGCTTGTGTTGCCGTTTGACTGTAAGAGAATCCTGTAATAACCAGGGTCCAGGCAAGACAGAGCGCCATTAAGCTTTCAGCGGCTGTCATCAAACACACTGAAAACACCGAAAAGAGCCTTAAGTGTAAACACACCAGCTGGACCACCCTTAGATACACACATACACAGGAGTAAACACTCTTTATTTTTACCCCTCATTTTGTGCTCACATTAAAGCTACTCATTTGCTCTCTCTGTCTCTTTCTGTATCTCTACACATACACACACACACACACACACACACACACACACACAGACTTGTCTTTTTTCTGTTCCTTGTTCCCTCTCTCACTCATTTGCTCTCAGAAGTGTGTGTCTCTCTGTCAGGCACACACACTTTACACTGCATTGGCTCTGATTGATGGAGACAGCAGGGGAAGGGAGATAAGCGGCAAAGAGGAACAGCAGAGATTTAGAGTCTCTGTTAATGCAGAGATTGTTGGCATCAGCAGTGATCCCACTTGTACATTTAGTATTAACCAGCTCTTGCTGCAAACACAAGTTTCAGCTTTTGTCAGCTGCCAGTTTAGCTTTTAAAATCTTTTGATTTGCCTAGATGTGGCTAGAGGCATTATGATTTCGGGTTGTCTGTCCCATTCTTGTGAACATTATATCTCAAGAACTCCTCAAGGGAATTTCTCAAAATTTGGCGTAAATGTCCACTTGGACTGAACAACAAACTGATTAGATTTTAATGGTAAAAGGTCAAGGTCATTATGACCTTGCAGTCATCTGCTTCTTGTGAATGCAATATCTCAAGAACACCTTTGGAGGGACTTCTTCAGATTTGGCACACACGTCCACTTGGACTCAACAATGAAGTGATTTTGAACAGATTTTGTCAGTCAAAAGTCACTGTGACCTTGCATCTGTCTCATTCTTGTGAACGGGATACATCAAGAGCACCTCGAGGGAATTTCTCCAGATTCAGCACAAACGTTCACTTGGACTTAACAATGACCTGATTAGATTTTAATGGTAAAAGGTTAAGGACACTACGACCTTGCAGCTGTCTCATTCTTGTGAATGTAATATCTCAAGAGCACCTTGAGAGGATTTCATCAGATTTGGCACACACATCCACCTGGACTCAACAATGAGCTGATTAGATTTTGATGGTCAAAGGTCACTGTGACCTTGCATCCGTCTCACTCTCATAAGAATGATATCTTAAGAACACCTTGAGGGAATTTCTTCAGATTCAGCATAACGTTTACTTGGACTCAACTGTTAGCTGATTAAATTTTGGTGGTCAAAGGTCAAGGGTCACTATCTTCTGTGCTGCCCAGGGTAAAATCCCCCAAATGTCTAAACATCATGACTGAAATGTGCATGTTATATAAATATTAGTTTCCAGCAGAGTTTTATTATCTGAAACATTATTGAGACCAATATCTCTTGGTAAAAAAAAACCTACTTATCCTATTTGCCTTACACATCCCATGTTAGTGGAATGAAAAGTTTGTGATGAAGCAACATGCATTAAAAAAATTTCTCATGTACAGCAGTCATTAAGCAGCGGGCCCATAAGTTCCATCTGCTTCAACATGCCGCCAGTCAACAGGATGTACAGCTGACACATTTGTGTCAGAGGAGAGGAACTCCCACCGCCAACACTGTCTTGTCACGCACACACACAGTCATAGGTAGACATGCTTCCTGCTCACGGCGACTCAGCTGTGGAGGTGGACCTGGATCTTTCAGAAAACGTCTGAATTGTTGCTTGGCGGGTCAGAGTGTACCAATTAGATGACTGTCCTCACTCCCCTCTCCCCCTCCTCATCGCACCATAAATCAAAACAGAGCAGAGACGCCTGCCAGCTGCTTTTTCTTAGAAACTTATGCAACGGCCACGTGTAGTTTACAAGACAGTAAGCATGTATAGTACAGCGCTGTAGGCTGTGTTTAAAGGCATCTTTAACAAGCTAGTGCTGTTGAGTAGACATTAAACATAATGAGACGTTGTACAGTGAATGCTGGCTGGCTGGCTTTTTTTCTGATGTGTGTATGTGTTATCATGCAATGTTGGGAGTGTCTTTTCATGTAATTGGATACATTTCTGTATGTACTGTATATATATGAGAGTCCATAGGTACAGTACATGTGCACTGTATCATGCTCACATCTGGACATGTTGACAGCGTGCCAGCTTCCAGGGGTACGGCTGAAGGCAGGTCGGGCAGCTTTTAACCCTCTTCTTTAATCAGACGGTGCTCTCAGCCGGTTCTCTCAGACAGCGTTAAAGCGACCATTATATGAGCCTCAGCGCTAATGAGGGCGACTCAAAGCAACCCCAGGCCAGCCACAGATGACACCAATATGTGTTTATCAGATGAGCAAACAACAAGCTTTCCCTATTTACAGCCCAGGGGATGGAGGTTAAAAGCTTTGTGCGCCTTAACACGCATTTGAAAGTAATGAGGCTTAAGCTAGTTACTCAGGGGATAAAGAACACTTGTCTGTTGTTTGGCGAACGCTTATGGGGTTCGAACACTCTGCCTTTGTTGATATTATAAAGGTGTTGACTGTAGTGATAATAAATGAGTGGGAGTCCCTTTTTATGTTGTCTTGGGGCCCAAGTGTGTCATTAGATCTGCTAAGAGGTAAGTTCTAATATGAAGGCTGAATTAAAGATCCCTTCCCATGAAAATCAAGGTTTTAACCCTGTTAACATGCCCATATGGTGTCTTTATATGTGCTACAAGACGTAACATGAACAAAGTAAGCCACCAGCACCATGGCTGAGTATTTTCAGCTTGGAACTGCAAACATACCAATGTAGTCTCAAAAAGACGGATTTAGACAACCAGGGTTTCATACATCACAACCAAAGTAACCAATCCCGTCAGCATGCAAGGCTGGACTCTTCATATTATAAGCAGAAAGCTACGGCGTTAAAGAGGGGTATCAGAGGAGAAGCAGGTGTAGCTATGTATTGGTAATTTGCAAGCTGAGTTTCACTTTCACTTTCACTTTAACTTGTCAGAGCTGGCAATCAGGAACAAGATTTATTCAGATAGAGGTGGGGGATCATTTGCATATTCAGAGATCTGTGCATCGTAAATTAGGCAAAGGTGTAGAGTCAGTAGGCAATGGTATAACTTTTAACAGGGGTGGAAGGACTGACGTGTGTATCTCACACACTTGTGTCTGTGCTGGTTTGATTGGCTGAGTAGTGTCACATGAGATGATTTATAACATGCAATAGCTTTGTGAGTTTCAGGTTGCTAAACCAGTGTCACAAGTGCTGCGCTGACTAAAATAGAAACACTCTGTCAAACTTAATAATTCTCAGTGATATATGGGTTATAGGTCTGGGTCGGCTGGGATAGGACGGCATATGGGTCTGGACTCGGGGGAGAACAGAGATAGTGGGTTAACAAGAGGGACACATTTTGGTCATTTTGCTAACAAGGGAAGTTGACCCCTCTTAAATCGCCTACTGAGTTCCATCTAAACTATTTTTAATGAAATAAAACTTCTAAATATGTAATTCTGATGAACAGAGATGAGTTTTCAGGGGGTTTCATCAATGCTAGGAGAAAAACTTTACACTTCATTAAACCTCCCCAAAATAAAACTTGTTATCACTCTGTGGATACAGCATGATAAATCTGTCCCCAGTGGAGTCCAGATGCCAGAGGTGGTGAGAGGACTGTTGAGAGTGTCTTCCTGCTGGCTGAGGCAGAGTTTCCTGCAGTCTGTCCCCTGTGGACCTGAATGACCGTGACCTCTGAGTTGAGTTTGTCTTCATCTTGTCTCTATACATTGGGTGATTTTCAGGGTGGATGTTAAAGCATTTCAACGTCTGCTTTCAAATTGGTTTAGTTGTCAGCATATCGTAATGCATATGTGCAGAAACCTTGGGTGCAGGATGAGAGGCAAAAGTTGTTGCTTAATTGCTATGTGCTGTAATGAGTAATGAGTTCATAGACTGGAAGTCTGGCATAATAATCTTGTGTAAATCGGATGGGTTGTGTTGATCCAACAATTTTTTCAGCTGATGGTAAAATCAATACACAAGTTTAACCACATGTCCCTGCAGACTTTTGAAAGACAAAAAATGCATTTCAAAAGTGGATGTGAAAAATGAAATTAGTTGTAAAAGCACAGCACTCACACTGTAATTATGGATAAAACAAGTCAGTTGGTACAGAAATGATAGTGGCTGAGATGCAAGGGAGCCCTAGACATATCTACACCAAGATAATCAGAAACCAGAATACTGTTAGAACGTGAGCTGAAAAACAAGGTTTCTTTGTGTTCCATTGTTCCAGTGTCATAACTCAAATATGACCAAAACCAGTATAAAACTCTAAACCTGCATACTAGTATGTTGTTAGTCACGCAGTTAATTTGTTTGCAAAGGAGTAAAAATACCAAAAAAAGATGCGTCATTACTATAATGAAATAATGTCTCCACCAGAAGTTGTGTGAAGACACTGTCTCATTCATTGTTGTTGTTGCTGTTGTTGTTGGGGTCTCTGCCTGTAGCCACAGTAGCTTAATAACGCATCCTGTAATTTCATTCTTTATGTGATGACTGTTGTGCACCAACATTTATGTCATATCAGTTTGGTATTGTATTTGGCGTGGAATTTAAGTAGTTGTTGTCATTGTTATTTCTAGCAGTCACTTCTCTAAGTTATGGTGCTGTCAGCTTGATCAGTACAGTTCATAGACTGTATTCTGATATCCTCAGTCATAGATATATTAATAACCTATTGTAGATTTCATTGACTGTTTATAGAGGAGCAGAATGGTTTTAGGGAAGACAGGACATGCATTGATCATATCAAGAGTTTAAAATGTGTTTACTTGTTTTTTTCTACTGATTTCAAGAAAGCCTTTAATTGGATCAATAGAGATCTTTTATTTGCCCTCTATATAAATGACTGAGGCAAATAAATCAAACAAGCTAATCTAGGCATATTGATTTAAAGTGTTGACTTTAGTATCTTGTTATATGCTGATGACATTGTGTTTATTGCTGACACATTATGCATGTTAGGGCTTTCATTTGGTGCTTTTGGACTTTTTAATTTGATCCAAACCAACATTACAGGTGTCAAGGACAAGGTAGGCGCAGCTAACCCAGGTGATGAGGACAGAAACGTAGGTATTTCATGTAAGTTCTTTAGTGCGCTTGCGTGATTGCAAAGTAAAACCAAAACTAATCAGATCAGCTGGATACAATGTAACAAAAATGAGGACCTTGGGTCAGACTTTGGTCCAGACTTGTAGGTGTTAAAAACACCCTTAGAAAGCAATATAAATGTAAAGTATACACCACTTCTTTTAAATATCTTCTGTCTTTATTAAGAATATGAGCCATACAGACACAATAACATTAGGATCGTTGATAAACTGAAATTGTGTCCTGACCTTGAATTTTCAACCTTTTCAAAACTTGTGATTCAATGGTTGGCTCCAATTTGTTTGCTGCTGTAGGAATGTGGGGTTTCAAGGGAGCCCCTGATAGTAATGCCATGAGGAGCTTTCGTGGGGTGCATAAACATATGCATATACTGCAAAGTGGACTATTGAAGGGGACATGGGATGGGTGTCATGTCTTGTAAAGTAGAGATAATGGGGCGGTGGAACCACTTTGTCCCATTGTAGAGAGTAGAGGAAAGGCTGATCAAAAAGATCTTTAACTGAGATGGCACATACAAAAGAAGTCACTGCAATATTTTCTATTTCTGATTTACATTTCATATTACCTTGTCATATAAATACTGTACAGTCAAACTACTGAATAGCCATAAGGAACAATAAAAGATTTGGAATCAAACCAAAGATGATTAATCCACAGAACCATGTATATAGTGTAATTTACACAGAGGGCAGATATTCCTACAGGATGTGCTTGGGGGAATGTGGAGATTTTATTATAGGAAAGACTTATATTTATAAGAAATGAATGGCAACTAAGACAGTGAACACTGTCTCCATTGTAATAGGAAATGTCTGTAAAGGAAATTGAATGTTCTCTGTTTGAATATGTGGAATTTTATATTCTGATTTGTCATGAGGCCATCGTGGTTGTTAATGCAGTGTCATGTTTTGTAAGCCCTTAATAGGCAGGGTATTGATGTATATCATACATGACACTTTAATAAACAAACTAAACAATCAAAAGAGAAAAAAAGTCTTTAGGCTTAAAGGCAGTGAGAAGAGTTGCACCAATGGAGTCATCTTAAGCATGCTGCTCTAATGTAGTATAACTAAATAGTCAAAGTATACATTAGGCAAACACCTCAATTAACTATTACATAACACTTATTTTTTATTGTAGAAGTAAGTTTCTTCTTTTTCATACGTCTGTGTTGTGCTCTCTCTTGAGCAGCTCACCATACCTTGGGACAACTCTAAATCCCCTCCTCTGCTTGTTGTTTTTGAGGGAAGAGTCCCATTCAGCACTTTAGGACTTTATCAACTCCAGCTGTGAAATCCAAGATTCGCCGAGGACACGAGTCTTTCACAAGAGGGGAAACATCGGGATGCGGGGTGGATGTGGGGAAAACCAAAGCGAATCACAAGGGAAAGGAATGCGATGGTTGTAAATGGGATTGATTTACGCCGACTGGGCCACAGGGAGTGAAAGTCAATGGCCTTTGCAATTTGTCAAGTGTAAAAGTGCAGTGTTTTAACTGAGGGACAGCGAGGAAAGCTCTGACAGTGGAGACTGTTAAGTGATGTTTTGTGATGGAAGGGTAAGCTGGGTGTTTGTATTTGACAGGACAAGGAGCAGTTGTCACGATGTGTAAGAGCTGACTTTGAGGGGTACTCTGCTGCTTAAAATGTCACCCAAAATGTCTGTCTATATGGTAGATTTTCTCTCTGAGATAGAAGCCTGTCATTGAAAACTGAAGAGCATTTGTGAGTATTGTCATGTATCCCAGCATGAAGGAGTAGCTGCATGAAAATTATGTATTTTCATCACTGTCTCCTCCCTCATCCCCTGTTGTAGTATCAATTCATCCTTGTGTCACATAGCAGGAATGATGGGTATTGTTTTTTTTTTTCCCTCCTCCAACACAATGGGATGGAAATCAAAACTAGTGTCAACGACTCTCTTGACACTTAACATTCTTGGCACAATTCTGGGTCCGAGTTCTGACCCCAGAAGTGGTGTATTGTTTGACTTGTAATATGAGCTATAGGGGACTTTGATATCATTGCTTGGGAGAAAGATGAAGCAACAGTGGGAGAAAATATCGGAGTGATAGGGTGAGGTGAAGAGTCAGTTAGGACATGAATGCAAGAGGAAGCATTCAGGCTACTTACAGAATAACTGAGCAAATGCATGAGTGAATAAATGTGAGAGTGACAGGTGCGAGAGTTGGAAAATGTATGGTGGTGGCGGGGAGGGTAAGTTCAACTTCTGAAAGCGAAAAGTGATTTACTGAATTGAAATGAGTAGTTAATGAAGCATGGATGAATAAATGAACATGTGAATGAATGACTAATTAGGTGAATTAATTAGTGAATTGCTAAGTGAAATAATGTGTTTAGTAATAAATTAATGAATGGGAGATTTAAAGCAATTAAAAATAAGTGAATGGATGAGTTGGAATGAAGCAAGTGAATAAACAATGAGTGGGTGAATAAATATACACGTGCACTGTGGCGTAACCAAATGCATATATGAGTGAATGAGTGAATGAGAGATGAATATGGACAAGTGAATGTAGCCTACAGCTGCAAAACCAAGACTGTGATTGTTGAGAGTAAATACCCTAATGAGCAAGTGTTCAAGTAAATGGCTGAAATGTATAAATAATGTACTTTACACTTCTAATAAAGTGGCTACTGGTTAATAATAGAAAATGATCATGCATTGTAAGGCTAAACCCTGAAGGTCGACGATTTGAATCATCAGTCCGATGATGATTAGGTGTGTTGCTGTCACCCTGCAAATCCTACCGAACTCTGTTCAACCTTTAGAACTCATATGTAAAAACTCAATACTCAATATCAAAAAATAGTCCAATATTTGTATTAAACAGCCAAATCTGTTTCGCCTAATTTTGAGATCAGCACAGCCTCATCATGTATTGTTCAAATGATTTTGCTCTTTTAACTATGTGGCTCAGGTAGTCGCTTTATCTTGGTATGTTTTCTTTCTTGTATGTTTTATATTGCCCTTGTAAAGCACTTTGTGACCTATGTCTAAGGAAAGCGTCATACAAATAGGTTTTACTTACTATCTTGTTACAGCTAACAAGAAAACAGCATTATTATTAAGACCACCCTGATCAGCCAGAAGACTAATCATGGGACCATTTACAATATCAAAATGTTTGTATCGTACTTCCAATACTTGGTACTTTGGTAAACTTTTGAATGGAATGTTGCTTTGTTGTGGCATTAGTGGTTAATTAGTTTTAATTGAGCAAAAAAATTTGAGTATAACACAGTCAAAGAGCAAGCCCTGCCAGTAGCTGTTCAGAAAACAAGAATATACTTGTTACTTACATGCATGCTCACCAGAATGTAAATAATTAAGTGATGAGTGATGTTCAAACACATACCTTTTACTGTAGTTTACTTTCAGAATCCTGATTCTCAGACTAGCATGAGTGAGATTTGTCTGACACACGGGGTCACTTCATACTGATAACGTTAATTACATCCTAGATTACTGATAAAAAAATCAAATAATTGAATATTAAGAGCTGCAGTGTGAACTAGAGGATGTAGGAAATGAGGAGAGATTTCCCATGAATGTTTTTGGATGATGTTTTTTGTGTGGGTGGTTGACCGCGGAGAAGCCAAAGGTTGACTGAGGAGCAGGAATCTATGTGTGAATCCTGAACCAGAGAGACAAACAGAGGATGAAAGTGAATGTATGTTTATGACCTCGCAGGTCATGCTTGATGTATGTTAATGGCACATGCCTGTGTTCACTGAGCCGCCCTACATGCCTCCCTGTGCTCAGGCACCTCTTTGTTGTGCATGTGCCAGCGCCAGTGTGTGTTTGTTTTATTTTCCATGTTGTCTGACGTGCGGTTGACTGATAGCATTCAGAGTGCTGACAGGTCCAGGTGCGTGACTATCTCGCCGGCCTCCTAGGGGGATGTGTTTATAATCTGCGTGTGATTGTGTGTGTGTGTGTGTGTGTGTGTGTGTGTGTGTGTGTGTGTGTGTGTGTGTGTGTGTGTGTGTGTGTGTGTGTTTGTGCATGCTGGGTAGAGGGTGTTTGACCCCTCTTATCTCCAGCACCCCGGGCGTGTTTGTTTTCACAGCCGAAGCACAACCTCAGTGCTGATGTCATGTGACCCTGGGCGGTATCTTTCATATAAACCACACACACATCAACCAGTGCAGGTTACCAACCACCCACCCACTGCCTGGAACAGATAATAAACATATGACATTATTGATTCCATATACCAGAAATATCTGCTATTCTTTCTGACTCAACTGCTATTAGACTTGTTTTGTTTTCCATCAGCATCCAAACCAAAACATTGGCATGAACACCACAAAGATGGTATCTAACTCAACTAAGAGTGCCGCATTTTGAGGGTTACATACTTTAGAACAACACTCACTGTTAGAAGCTGTAGGTTAGGAGGATCGTTTGGATCTTTAAGTGGCGTTACATGAGGTTCTTATTCACAGTCAGTGTATTACATGTAGTGGTCGGCACGCCCCCAGTTTGGAGAAGCAGGCAAGAGTACTGACACAAAAGCTAAGCAATTTACTGCTGTGGAGGGGCCAGCAGCAAAATGTATTTTAGGTCATGATCACACAGAAAGCATTGTAGCAGCTTGTATTTAATGAGAATGAAGCTTTTTGCTTGCGTTTTTTTGCGTTGCAATGCACTTTGCATTTCTGCTCTCTAGGCGCCTGGTGTTTTTGCTGGAGTGCTCTGAACTCATCAAGTTAAAAAAAACTTCAACTAAGAGCCGAAAAGCACCCCACATCATCTCTTTTTTCATCATCTTTTTTCCCAATAACCTATTGGATGATTTGAGAGGCGGGCCTTCTGTAGTGGTCAGGACAACAAGTTTACAATTGGTAAACAATGGAGGAGAAACTCGTGGTACAGTTGCTGGATACCTAGAGCCATATAGCTCGATGGTAGACAGCAGGTTTTCAAACTGCCCCAAGTCATTTTATAATATGTCTGGAAATGGCCATTATCGAGGCGAAGGTCCTGGACCAGCAGTCAGTAGATGTTAATTTGAGTGGCATTTTGCAAGTGATGGCCATGGGCGGCCCTGACAATTTGGAGTCATTCAGTAATCCATCCATGCCCCTGTTCAGCGAGCCAAAATTACTGTTTTTGTCGATTGAGTCTGGTGGCTTTGACAAAAAGCATAGATGGGGAACTGAAGCCATTAACAGCTTCCCTGTCAGAACAGGCACTCTGACAGAGAGGTAAAGCACTGAAAATATTCTCAATATAGCTTCTTCTTGAACTGTTATAGATTTGTTTAGGACTCTTTTAGGTGCCAAAATACATTTTCCCTCTCATCCACAGTGGTGCATTCCTTAGCTTCGGTGTTGGCATCCCTGCCACTCCTCCAAACTGGGGGCATGCCGATTGACATTTACTGTATGTAAATACTGACTACAGTAGATAATACCCATACAACCCCACATAAAAACGGGAACTATCCCTTAAAAGCACAGATAAGACTATTATTTGAAGGAGGACCTGGTGTACCCATTTACACACAGTGCTGAATTATTGTGTCAGAAGCTGCCTGTGGAGAGCAGCACTTTGCAAGCGTGTCAGCTTCCTAGCTTTCATCCATCCCTCCTTGACCGCCACCTCCACCTCCTGCCTTCCCTCAGCTGGAATGTGTTCCCTCTCTACCAGATATTTAGTGGTGGTTTTTTACCGGAAACCTAGACTAGGGAAGCTTTGCTGGGCAGCCTACACAGGAATAGTCACCGGAGCTTAAATTTAGGTGCGGTGAAGTCTTTTTCATGTCTTTGCCAGAATGAGACGAAGGCATTTTAGCAAGTAGTTATCTTCTGCTCTTGTTAAAAAATGGCCTTTGTCTTTACCTTTCAGATGCATAGAAATAATTATGGTCAGAATTTTACATGTGATTTAGTTGGATGTTGAAGGGATTGGTTGTATTGCTGCAAATTTTTTGGGCTACTTCTTTGTTCATAGTAATTTATTTTATATTTGATAGGGATTACTGTTTGGTTTGCTGTGGTATTTTTCTTGTCTTGGTTGTGACCAATTGTTCAGACTCACATTATAAATTTGACAGCGTCTAATCTTGGAATAGACTTGGACTCAACAGAGGTGGTCTTGTCTAAAGCTTCGGTGATTGCTTTGCAGTCTGGCTGCCACATATCCTGAAATATCACTCAAAGATGAAAATAAAAAGTTGAGCAATTCAGCATACAGTGTGAACATTCAATCTCTTCCCAGCGATATCCATTCCAGTCTTCACCCTCACTCCGTTCTCTCCACATTTCAACCATGACACAGTTGACGTTACACTATTTTTAGAGAAGTGGTTGGCCCCGGTAGCCAAACATAAGGGTGCTGACCTGCCCATGGCGATGTGTGAGGATGGAAGTGAACCTGAGATCTGCTTAGCCGATGTTGACTTTGGAGCATTTCGTGGCTGTTAAACGAGGAACTTTCAGCGCCGTATTACAGCAGTGGCCCTTTTACCTGCAGATAGCAGAGACGTTCACATTCCCACAGGGCATTTATTTTGCAGCGTAAGGTGATTAAATCCAAAAACCGACAAAAAACAGAGGAAGTGAAAGGTTTTCTTAAGATCTCTCTGAGGTTTGGTGTAAGCTTGTTTCGACTCAGCACCCCCGGGACAGGACCTCGTCAGAGACGGGTTTCCCGACAGTTCCAGGCGGACTTGGATGCCCGCCAAGTGCGCTCCAATTCGTGCAGCTCGGCAGGCAGCAGCAGTAGAAGTCTGGGTTGGACTTGCGCCATTCATTCACGTGGTATCCTGTTGTTTTAGGCTTGTCATGATAGCCCCTGGTGCATGATTGAAAACATGTTGGAGTAGCTGGTGCTATTCTGGGCCGGAGGAAGCAGCGTCCCTATTAAGGCAATTGACTGTCAAAGGCACTGAGGCAGTATGAAAGTGAGTAGAAGAGGAAGCAGCAGTGTGTAAAGTAATCATGTCGTACTTAACTGATTTCTACAAGGAATATTTGACCTTGACCTTCATGTGCAAGTCAGGCTCAGGACACAAAGGGAGCCTGTAGGCCCGATGGAGGGAGATACATTTTAGTTGTTGTGATTTTTGTGGTAAGATCACATTTGTGAGACAACCCCTGTGTTTGGTTTCCCCCCCTTCCCCTGCTTTTTTATTGGACAGTGCCGTGTTAAAAAGTTCCGGTTTGCCGTGACACTGCAATGTGCTCCATCTGATTCCAGCTCATCTCCTCGCCTCTCTAAACTGAACCAGATGGAGCCTTTCCATATAAAACTTTCACTCCCTTTTATGTCTCACACAGAGCAGCGAGTCCTTAGAAAAAAAAGGGGGAGATATTGCTACATGTCATAATGTGTCCAGTTAATGCAGTCCAAATGCAGTGCGGCTCATCCTTCTCTCGCCAAACAACAAAACATTTGATAGAATACATATAGTACCCAAAGCCGTAGTCTTTGAAGAAATCCTCTCTCACAGATTTCTATCTGTCCTGCATTAATAAAACAAACTGTAACACAAACTCAGAACAGAACCACACTTTTAACACTGCAAAAACTTCACTGATCAGAATAAAAAGCTTGTATAGACTTCATATGCAGGATGTCCAATTGGTTATTGAGTTAAAAGGAGAACGCACTGAGTTATTTTGTTTGTTGCTGTGGTTGTCATGTTTGTGAGAGATGCTGTCAGCCTCCTACTGTCCACACCAGTGTGATTTACATTGGACACTGATACAGCCTCTGTTCCTTGTTACAGAAAAGCAGCCTGAAGCCAATTTTGTGGGCACTTTCAGCAGCTACTCTGCTGTAGTTTTCCTCCCGCCTCACTATTCCGATTTGGTTACTTCAGTCAAGATCTTTTACACACTTTTACTAACCATTAATAATGTATTGACTTTGGACTTAATTCTGAAGAGTGCTTTATTCATACTGGCAGCACTCTGTCAGTTTAGTTTCATTTAGATGAAGATGAATACAGCCAAACGTATCATTAAGCATTTTCTGCCCTATTTTTAATGGATGAAACTAGCTTAATGCTAGTCAGCATCTGCCAGCTTTCTAAATGCACTGCAAAGGATTTAATCCTCTCGCTGTACAAAGAAATCTACCAATCGATGTGAATCGAAGATTTATAGGTCAGAATGCTAAGTCATCCAAGTATGTCTTAGGGAAGAGTGTTCATACCTATTCCAAATGGCGACAAAGTGGGACACAAAGCTGGCAATCATTGAGAGCAGCAAGATGCAATGGATCATATCTGAGGATAACGAGACAGACTTTCATGGTGTTGCAGTCAGCTGTACTCTGGAAAAGTGGTGCAAATAGTTGTGTAGAGAGTGAAAAAGAGAGCTTTGAGAGAAGCTCAGATATGGCCTATTTAATCACCTCCTCACACCTAGACAGCCGCTTTGCAAAGTTAATGTGCTTGTCAGATTGTTGCTTTCGGGAAGTTACAAAAATTCAGCCCTGCTAACTCCGACACTGGAAAGATGCGTGGGGAGGGTGTTGCAGACATTATCCAATCATTTGACAAGCTGTTTGAAGTACCGGTATAGACCAGTATAATACCAGTGTAATAATATGATACTGGACAATAACCATGATATTTATAAAATGGAGTATTGATACATTAATAATGTATAAATAATTAGGTGTCTCTTGGGACATCTGACATACTGTAAAAGAGCAAAAATTTCCACAAAGGGCAGGAAGGAGAGGAGGTGAATAGGTCAACAAAACAGGACTTTCACCCAGGAGCCCTCAGCTAATGTCCCATGTGAAACCAAAAATTACTATTGTGTATATACAACGTAAGGTAATTTATGTATGGTCATCATGTATTTACGTCACATTACTTTATTGTTACATAACAGGCGTACTTATTTTAATCCAAAACATGATCTTTTTTCTAAACCTAACCAAGTAGTGTGTTTCAGCTGTGCGTCACATTGAGACGCTAAAAGGTGTCCTGTGCATCATCATGAGACACTAAGGGGTGTGCCAAATCGGCTGTATTTTGATGACCTGGATGGGTTGGACATTCTGACACCACAACTAGCTAACTACTACTCCCACGCAAAATTAGGTTGGAGGAAATGAAAGGCACAAGCGAGACACTATACACTATACTCTAACCTGAAAAAATGAACTCACCAGTGAGGGAGATTTTTCAAATTGTTGGCTGTTGACTGTTGACTGTTGGCCATGATAACCGTGTAGTGAAATAGTGATATTATGCCAGCCCTGGTTCAAAGCCTACTGTACTGAGGCTTCTAATTTACTGAAGGTTTCCAGGCTCCATTAGTGTGTACTGAATTTATCTACTGCTGCCATATTCCCATTGAATCTTAAGAATTCTGGCATCTCCTGAAGTGGTACTGATTCTGAATTTTAAATGCTAAAGAATGGGCGCATGCGTAATAAAGTATTGTTATTTAAAAAAAAAACAAAAAAAAAAACATTTTTTTCTGCTACTTGATATGGCTTTTTTTAGATTTCATTCATTGTTTCCATTCAGGAAGAATAAAGGGAAAAAGTGAGCACGGACAGGCATGAGTTACTATGAGAGGGATCAAATACTCTCTGACTCTCTGGCAAAGTGCAGCCACTGCAACAACACGCTCAGCAGTGCAAACCAGTTGAGCAACAAAAACTTGCAGTCTGGTACCTAATTGGAAGAACCTTTTTTATAAAAAAGTTTTATTTTTTCTTCACAAAGACAGCTCCAACAGCTGTTTACACTGGAATTTTCCTTTTCTCATTTCAACCCTCAAATGGTCTTTTTTAGATTTCCCTATTTTGTATAACTCTGAGGGCTTTTTCCCCTCTCACATTTTCACTATTTCTCTCATCAAAGGGAGGGGCAGCTCCAGATGTAGACACAGAGAGTACTTCTATTTCTAGTGTTCAGTGTTAGCGTGAGGAGAGAGAGAGCGAGAGAGAGAGAGACAGAGAAAGAGAGCTGTTTTGACAGTTGTGTTTGGGAGAGCTGAACACACATACACACACAGGCACACACACACACACAACCAGGTCTCAGTAATCACGGTTTTTTGGAGTTCACGCCCCCTTGAACTGTTTTGGCCGACTTTGTGGTCCACTTCTGTCAGAGAGAGAGGGAGAGAGGGAGAGTGAGGGAAGGGGAGGGAGGAGTGTTGCTTGTGGGAGGAGAAGGAGGAGGGAGCCAACAGGAGGAAGGAGAAGCATTCTCAGTTTCTGTGAGTCCTGCTTGCTGTAGGCTACAGAATGAGCGCAGTTGCTTTCCTCTCAGTCTGAGAGGCAACTGTTTTTTTTTCTTTTTCTTTACTTTTTTTTTTTTTTTTTTTAGTTTTTCCTTCCTCTCCTGTGCCAGACATCAATAGGAATCACTGCAGATCTGTTTCCTTTTCCTCACCGTACATTTTTTCGGACCCCTCTCCCACTCCTGTGTTATTATTTTTGTGCCTGGGAAGTACCATGCCGGTGGTTGGCGTAGCCTCCAAGCTCAGGCAACCCTCGGCCGTGGGCTCCAAGCCAGTGCATACTGCTCTCCCCATCCCCAGCGCGGTCAGGGCAGCCACCTCGCAGGGCTACATGGCCCGGCAGCAGGAGCTCAGGGCAGGTGAGGGCACCCCGCCGGGGCTCTCCTGCCAGCTGTCAATCAAGTCCGAGTACCAGCAGGAAAGGACACCTGAAGGGAAGTCCAGAGCCGAGACAGAGGAGAGCAAGATCTGCAAGGTTAGTGGGGATGGACAGAGTCTTGCTGTGTGTCTGTTTAGTGCATCTGTGCGTGCAGGGAGCATAGTGACACTCCACAGGTGTCAGGGATGAAAGAGCCAACAGTGTCTTTTTCTCTTAGTGTCTGGCATGCTGTTTTTCCCATCTTGGTTTCAGCAGGTGTCTGTCTCGCTCTGAGTTCAGGCACATGCTGATGAGTCATATGTGCTACGGTGGGATGATGTCGCTAGTTTTTGATCATCAACTAAAAGGGGAAAAAGGATGAGTAATGCTTCTCTGCCAGTGTATTACCTCATCCTGCTGCCCATTCAGTCTGCACATAATCTGCCAATCTGTGTGTGTGTGTGTGTGTGTGTGTGTGAGTGTGTGTGTGTGTGTGTGTGTGTGTGTGTGTTAGTGGCAGTAAAGAGGAGTTTAGGGGTTTTGATTGTGTGTTTGTAGTCAAGACTATTGAGATCGCTACCTGGGAAGTGAACCGTGTCTGCTCCTCTCTGTGAAGGAAAGCTAATACAATGGCTGCTACCTGAGAAGCCCCAAAGATTAGGGGAACATAGTCTGAGTATGCTCTTTTTCCCTGCTTTTCCGCCCATTCTGTCTCCCATGTAGGGTAATATTTCGGATAGATTACCGGCGCTGCCCCCTCGTTCCCAGAGCATATTCTTAATGCCCCCAACAGTGACAAAATGTTGCAGAAGGTTAAACAGATGCACAGAGATCATTGTTAAGTGGTTCCCCATACTAAACACAGGCTGTGCCAAGTTCTTTCCTTTTAGCAGAAATGCTTGGCTCACTTTCTGAGACTGCAGCAGAGAAGGCGGGGTCGCTCCGTCCTGAGAAGGAAGGAGTTTTCAAAACTCCCCGCCAAATAGTTTCAGCAGCGCCCCAGCCCGTCCCACATCCACAACTGTCAGAGCACAAACTGAAACTTTCCTGTTTGGCCAGTTGATCCCTCCTCCTCCTTCTCTTCCCCTCCGCCCCTCTTTTCTACCGTTACAAGACTTCCCAACATAGACAAAAAAAAAATGAAAAGACTCCCTGACCCTGACTTTTTCTGGCTTTCAGACTTTTGATACTGAACAAAGCTGCTGATTTTCCTCGTGACCCAGAGGAAATGTGGGCCAGAGACATCAAAGCACGGGTCAGCGTTCCCTTACCTCTAAATCCTCCCAGCGTGTCCGCGACTGAGTCCAAATCGCCTGCAGGATGACTACAAGGGATGGGGCGGGGAGGGGGGTTCATCATTAACCTGCTGCTGAACTGCCAACTTCAGCTTGACTTTCAGCTTGTTAACACAGCTGAGTTCTTACAAGTCTCCTGCTTGGTCCATTAAAAGGCTCTAATAGAGAGTCTTCTTTTAATCTGAGTTTGAAGAAAATGATGCTGAAGGCTGATTTGACTTGTGTCAGCATCCATCTCCCATCAAATGCTGAAAATGAAATCCTTCGTGCAGGCTTTCCCCCACACCTACCTCCTCAACCTGTGTGTTCGACTTGTCCCTTTCTTAATTTATGTATCACTCCATTATCCTCAAGCACTTCTGTAACAGAAATGTCGCAAGAGTGTTGTGGCTCTGACCTTTGCCCTTCTTCTTAATGGCGGCTTGCAAGATTTAGGTGCATAGAGCATCAGCTAAATTGCCTGAAGTGCACAACAACAGACTATAGTCCCTGTCCTTGGAAAGCTCGTAGGCAGTCAGAACTCTTGCCTGCCCCAGCCTGTCGATGTGGGTGAGGAATGGGTGGTATGGAGGGGGTAATTAGTCTGTCTAATTGTGTTGTGTAGTCCCTTAAGAGCTTTACTCTCCAGGCTTTCAGAGGAGAGAAGGTGGAGTAAACGCTGTCATTACTCCTTCACATTAACCAACACTCCTTGTTTAGTTTGGAGTCCTATCATCAAGCGGGATCAAGCGTAGGACTATGTGTGTGTGTGCACTGCATGACTGCATGCTTGTTTGTGCACATGCAAACCCCCCGTATATACAATAGTCAGCATGTGTTGGCTTGTTTGCCCGAGGTTAAATACATCCTAACCTGGGTGGTGTTTGCCAAAGTTGGAACTATTGTTTTATTTTAGATTTGAAATCATGGTGGTGGAAAATTCCACCTGTCTGGTCAGTAAAGAGCTTCATTAAATGAGTGTTTGACCCCTGACACATTTATTTATTATTACCTCTGTGTTATTATATTATGGCTGTCGTGCAGAACAACATGCAGTCAGCAAAGTGGCGTAAAAAGATTGAAACTCCTACATAACCTAAATTATAAGCAGCCAGAAGTGCACAAATCAGCATTGCGGTACCCGGACATTATTCCTGTGCCAGCAGAATGAACACGACACAAGAGCAAGCAAAACAAATAAGAGGGTTAAGCACTAAGCAGAGAGGAAGAAGGGATTTGTTTTTTCTTTGGTGTGGTGTTTGCAGAAGACAGCAGGCCTGATGTTGTTTTGAGCAAAGCCAAGGAGGAAGTCCAAGAGAATCGTGTCCAAGTGAAAGACAAGCTCGGCTGAAACAAATTCAATCCACAGTTCAGTCTGACACCGAAGGCCCTCCACTGTGTTTTGGATTGAGAGGTTTCACATTTAACAGATGTTGCCATGGCGGAAGATGCGTGACTGCTGCACTCAGGCTCCATCTGCTAGAGAACGTGCACAGAACTGATGCATGGTGCTATCAGGGTGTCTAACAGTGTGTAAAGGGCACAATTAAGCTGCCCAGGCAAGGTTAATTTTGGACAGCATTCAGAGTTAGTTGCAGCTAATCTCAGCTGTATTAGTACAGTGTGTGTGTGTATTGTGTGATAGATAATCCACCAGATTTTCTCCATAATAAACTGCACCTAGTTTCATGGGAGTGTCCACAAGTTGTGTCTGCCTCTGTGTGTGTTTCTGTCTGTGTGCAGGTATTTAGTATATTAAATGTGTTTGTTATGACAGAAAATTTGCTGACAAACTGAAATCTGGGTTGTTGTGGATACTGCAGGGCACTACAGAACATAAAGCACAGGTGTTGGGTATTTGAACACTGTGTGATCTGGCCATTAAAAATGAAGTATGGCCATTAGCATAATGCCTTGACTTTCACTGCATTTAGTTAATTTTACTACTTCAATTTAAATCCAACCATTTTGTATGCAGGATTGAAAGGGGCTAATTATGCTTTTCCATATTTTGTCGTATTTAAGTTTTACTATGAAGGGTGTTCATATTAAATATGGACAGAGTTTCAAATAATGAGTTAAACTTTGTAGAAGTAATCTCTTTCTTCTACTTATGACCACAGTATGACATCGTAATGTGCTGGATTTCTTATATGGTCTTCTGCTCCTACATGCAGCTACATGCTCACATCAGGGAAACATGTAAACTTGGTTTAATGCTGGTAATATTTCCCTGATTTCAGATCAGATTCCTGCTGAAACATGTTGGGTTGTGTTTGGAAGCTTTTGTTGGGAATTTTTCACGGTAAAAAGTGCAGCTATTCTCCATTACAGTCATTCCGCGGCTGCAAGTGCACTGCTAACTTACATGTAGCTGCATGCTAACTTCAGAGAAACATGTAATCTTTGTTGCCGATATTGTCAATTTGTTAGAAAGTGTTGCTATTTTCCATTATAGTCATTCCCCAGCTCAAATTTACAAATCTTAGGATTGGCTAGTACTCTTCGCCTTTGTTGGTTGGATTGGTTAGGTTTAGGCAAGAGGAGTAAGGATTGGTTAGGGGTAGGGTAAGAATGACAGTGTGAGCCAGTCAGAGGTAGAGTGAGGTGGGCCATTCCTTTGCTATCAGATTGTCAAATTTACTTTCCTGGCTGCAAGTACACAGCTTCTGTGCATGTAGCTACATGCTAATGTCAGGGAAACATGTAAACTTGGTCGCTGATGTTGTAAATTTCTCCTTGATTTCAGATCATATTGTTGCTGGAACATGTCCGGTTGTGTTTAAAGGCTTTAATTGGTGATTTTTCATGTAAAAAGCGGAGCTATTCCTTGTTCTAGTTATTCCCAAGGTGCAATGAGATGGGAAAATACAGAAGACCCAAAAAGGCTGAGCAGACTGGGCTTTTTTTTCAGGGAGTCTTAAAGAGATTGGCTTCCCAGACAGAGTGAATACAGGTATTCCAGCATTTTGACTATTAAAGCATGAAATCATGTGTTAGTAGAAACCTTAAACGCAAGTATAAACCTGAAAATAAGCATAATAGGTCCTCCTCAAATACTTGCGTAAGTTGTACAGCTTTCAAGTAACAACTAAGCTGTAGTTATAATTATTGCTAATGGTAATCCTGGTGCATTTTTACTATGAGGAAATTTAGTAATGTGTTTTCATATTTGTGGTTGTCTTCTGGGAAAGACATCCTGATGGCATCGCATCACTTTGGATGTGTTGCAGCTGATCACTTTGCTTTGCTCAAGTTTTGTCTGACTAACTTTCATGACCGATGTTCATGTTGAACAGCTCTCACACACATTAGCAGGTGGCAGCATAAGCCTGGAGTGTTTTTGGTAGCGTTGTGCAACACCTGTGCTCTTCTGAGGCCTCCCATCTTAATCCATGTCTAATTTTGGGCTGTCAAGGTCTCCCATTCAGCCCCTGCATGATAAAGACAAGTACAAGGCAAGACGTTTGCTCTTCCTGTTGTACTCTCCGCTGACACTTCACATCAGTCACTGCCTCTGGCACTGCGGGATGACGAGCTGGAATGAAGAGCTTATCTGACTCGACCGGGCTTTAATGAAGTGTCAGCGCCACCACCACTGATGGGGAATTATCTTGTGCATCAAGAGTTTTGGCGGCTGTCCAAATCACACAGCCCAGGGACTTATTTAGGGGGTAATTTGGAGTTCGTCCTAAGGTGGAGCCGAAAATTGCATCACACCTTCTTATTAAATCTACAGTATGGCAGAAGAACAAATGATGTTTATTTGATTCATCGTTATTCATCCTTGAAGAACTGTGTGGGAGCTTATGGTTTATCTAAAGTTATGTCTTCCTCTCCTTGATGCTCCCTAGCAATTGATTTGAGTGCTACATTCACTATAATGACACCCCAGTGACGAGCCTTCTCTCCTAATCTCCACCTTTTTTGGTCTTGTCCCTGAGAATACAGCCAATTACTGAATCAAGCTCCCCAGTATGGTAAAGACTTGGTCAGGTCAGCTTCCAAACACCAATTAGTTTAGCACTTAGTGTCACCACATAGTCCCTTTTTTTTTTATTGCGCAGTTACTCGTTCCATCCACAAAAGCAAAATGTTTGGGAAACTCAAGTTGTGCCTTCCTTTTACAGGTCTCTTAACAAGAGTTGTGTTAAAAATACAATGGCTGTACAGCTGTAAAGCCTTCAGCTAGGTTCTCAGAAATAATTGGGTGCAAGATAAATGCACAAATGGGATATTTACAATACCAGAAGTACCTACTGTAAACTGATTCTAAAGTTATCTTTCTCTGCTGTCGATCTAACCTGCCGTGCCTTCTCTTGTGTCAACAGAATAGAGTCATTCTCTACATGGCGAATGTGTCTTTATCTCATTGTATACACCAGCCGTGACCGTCACAGTCTGCTATTTTTGCTGGCCTCTGTTGTCAGTGAAATGTTATCCCGGAATGTTGCTCCTCAGGAATAAGTACACAAGTGTTTGCCGGAAGTGCGGATGAGTGCCAGACACACTTACTCAGAGAACAAAAAACATCCTGTTGATTCTCCTTCCGTGTGGGTGGGTGGGTGTGTGTGTGTGTGTGTGCAATGCACATTGAGGAGAATAATCAGAGTCTGTTATTGCATATTTTTTTGGTTTGGTGCATCTCCTGCTCTGGCCTGATAATGCTGTAGGCAACACCATGTGTGGGTTCAAAGTAGGAAAGTGAGGTGGAGTGCCTCAGGGAATGATGTCGGGGTCCAGTGAGTTTGAGTGAGCAAGTAGAATGTAAACAAACCTCTGCTTCCCTTTTTCTCTTTCTCTGGGTGGGCCTGTCACTGTGTGTTTCTTCTGTCCTTTTCTCTCTTTTTTTTCTGTTTTTTATAGCTTTCACACTTATTCTTCTCTTTTTTGTCCATGTCTGCATGCGAGGTTCTCATGCATTCAACATATAAATGATTGCCATTCTTCTAAGAGCAATCAAGGCTCTTTTTGTGTGGCATCTCCCCAGTAATTCAGGTTATGCAATATGTAGTTATGACAAATTAGAATGAGATGATAACAATAAACATACATGGACTTGCATGACTTGATCATACCATCCGTGTAGGGTTGCATGCAGTCTCTAATATGTCGAGGGCAAATGCATTTTGTACATAAAACTAAAAAGACTGCTTTCAAATGCATGAGGGACATTTGCACTTAATACTGCCATCACAGTCACTTAAAATCAACATTTATATTTATTAAATCCATTACAGTGGCATTTGCATCTGTTATGACCTCAACATTTGGAGTGATGTAAAGGAAGAATATTAAAAGAAAACTTGTGGAAAATTAGATAATTTGTCTACAAGTAATTTGAACCACATTTAACCACAGTTTTAGCAATGATGCATTTATGGTTTTGTCCAGCACGTCAGTGGTCAAAGCGTGCTCTCTCTTCCTGGCTCTCGCTCAGCTCTCACTCTTCCCCCCTCGAGTGGCTCTGACACTGCTGAAACAACAGAAAGAACAGAGGGAAGTGAGAGGGGGCCAACTTGTTCCAGCAGAGGGAGGGGTGGCATTTGGATAGGATGGGTCTGAACGTGTCCTAGTCATGGGTGGTCTGACTCGCCGTGTGCCGGACTCCATATCTGGAAGACAAGTTGTCGTTGTGAAGGAGGTGTGAATGCTAACGATCAGAAGAAGCGGCGCTGCTATATTTGTACTTGTTCCAGCCAGCGAGGTCGGGAAGTGATTTTTAAAACACACTGTGATGGGACTGGAGTGGTTGTTAGGCTCTCATTGATTCTAAATTGCATTCTTGAAAAGGGAACCACAACTTCTTGAACTTAAGTATAGAATGAGAGTTGGCATGAAAATTGCATTGGTCGAAACCACTGACACGCATAACAAAAGGATGCAGGCCTAGTATGTTAGTGCAGTTTTTTGTCATGATCTCCATGTCCTTGCTGCTGCTTAGCTCTGCAGCAGTTTGTCCATGCAGCTTTGGTACCATTTGGAGTATGGAGGTCAACAGTCTGTGGTCTGTTCAACCAATCAGAAATAATGTGTTAACAGGGGAGTCCACCCCAGCTCACTTGGCCTGATCCAAGTTGGAAACATGGCAGTGATTTTTGGTCAAACACATGATTTTTGAACCATAAGATTATCAAATTAAAGAAAAGTAAAAAATCCGATTAGGTTAACATATGTTGCAGCTGAATAACTACCACTAATGTGATTCACTCACTTTTATTTGCATTAGTCTGTCCACTTCTGCAGCATCCCCCCACACTGCTGAGATTCTTTAATGACCCCTGGGTCGGAATTGGGAAAATATTTGAGACAATATTATGCTTTCCAGTGCTCTTTCTCTCCCTCCTTCTCCCTGTGCTTTTTGTCTCACACACAGTATTTCATTGCCTTCCGTGCCGCGGGGAGTCTGCTGTCGGCCGTGGTGTTTAAATCTTGGAGTGAGAACACACAGAGCGGCTGGTGTTTACAGTACGGCCACACCGGTTAAAAATACCCTCCCCTGGAAGTACAGTCATGGTGTGTTCGCTCCAAAACACCAAGAAAAATAAGACTCAGTGCAAAACAATTTCAAGTACATGAGAACAGCAGTGAAACATTTTTAGGTAGAAACTGATGAATCCCATGAGGCTTCATTCTTGTTTACTAGACGTATGAATTAGCAGATTTTGGCAATTTTTAAATGGGGGTTTTGTATTAAAGAAAAGATTGCAACCTCACATTGCTTGTGAATTTCAGTGCCTTGCTCAAAGACACTGGCATCACAGCGGCTTGCACCTGGGTTTTTAGGTCTCCAAACACTCTGCCTGGCCCGAGGCGCCATAATTTAACAAATAAGTAAGATTACAGTGAACAAAGCCTCCCAGCGCCCTGTTATTGTCTCATCTTATTCTGAGCTTTCTCTCTGATGTTTCTGACTCTGTTTTTGCGAGGCATCATGGTGCTGATTGGATGCAGGGAAGCGTGCACGTGTGTGGAAGAAAGTAACCCTGCTCTCATGAAGAGGCTGGTTTGGCACTAGCAGCACATACACATACATGCACGCACACACTTGCTCCAGGCTTTCTGCTAGTTCAAAGGTAGCCTTGCGAAATGATCCAAGAGAGGGATGGTTGACTTGTTTGTTGTTTGATGCCATAAAAGAAGAAACGCAAACATGGAGAAACAAAAGCATGCAGTAGAGACAGTGGCACACTTTTTACATATATTATGTGATGTACATCAATCTGATGCTGTTGCTTATGTTGAAGAAACATTATGTGACTGTAGATGGAGAAGAGTGTTCAAACCTGCACCTTCCTAAAGGGATAGTTCAGATGTTTTTGAAGTAAGGTTGTATGGGGTACTTATCCAGAGTATATTTCTTACAGTAGATGTCCACATGGAAGCTAAGCAATCTACTGCTGTGGAGGGTCAGCAACAAAATGTATTTTTGCCCCCTAAAAAAAGTTTACGTATATGCTATCTTTAGCATATTTTCACTGTTTTACCTTTCTGTCACACAGTGATTTTTAGCTAGAAAATGAAGCCATTATATCTCTCTCTTTAAAGCCAGGCTCCATTGAGAAAAATATTGATTTAACATAGGTGCACTCAGGAGCTGCTGGTCTACTGCAGCCTCAAACGGTTATTTTGTTTGTATTATTGTGTGATATCAGTGTTTAAATGGGTGACGTTGGACTCATAAAAGTCACACAATAACACAAACTAACTAACTAATCGAAGTCGCAGTTGACCAGCAGCTCCTGTGTTCAGCGAGCTAAAATAACTGTTTTTGTCAATGGAGTCTGGTGGCTTTGACGAGAGCATAGATGGGAACTGAAGCTATTAACGGCTTCCCCTTCAGAGGAGGCTGTCTGATGGAAAGGTAAAGTGATAAAAATATTCCAAATATAGTGTACACTTAAAGAGATTTACATTTTTTTTGGGTGGGATTTTTTTAAGGTGGCTAAAACACGTTTTGTTGCTGACCCCCAGCCTCAGAAATACATGGCTCAGCTTCCAGGTCCACTGACATCTATTGGATGTAATATGCTGACTATAGATAAGTATGCGATACAAGCCCACTTCAAAAAATCCAAACTTTCCCTTTAGTTATAAGAGTTTCCCTTTGTAGAATCTTGGTGACTTGCCTAGCAAACTCACAGGGTCCCATGGGTGATATTTGCCCTTGGGCCCCCCTAGCAGGTTAATCCAGCCATGCTCATATCACCATATTGCCAAACAAAACTTTTTTTGTGTGGAGTTGAGTTTTCCCCTTTTTTTGTCAATGAAGGCGACAGTCTTTTGGCACTGTACTGTGTTGGAATTGTCCTCATGTGGGACACTTCACCCACCTGATGCTCATATAAGGTTACTGTGGGTTACTAGGAAGAGACACAAACACACATGCACACACAGAGGATGTTTTGAGTGTGTAACGGTGGCAGATCATCTCTACCTCCACCTCAGATTTCCCCCTATTTGTCTCTCTTCAGCTGTCTGTCAGCGGTCTCTCTGTCTGCTGTGTTTTCTTACCGTTCTCTCCTCTCTGTCCTTTATTCTCGCTCAATCCCTTCTTTTCACATCTTCCCAGCACTTCTTTTTTCCACTCCATCTCCTGTCACTGTCTTTCTGCTCTTTCCCATTCCCAGCATTCCTCTCTGAGTCCTTCCCTGGCCTCCTTTTTCAGTCTCTCCTCGCTGGAGCCTTACTCTCATTCCACTCCCTCCAACTCACTTACTGGTATTTTCCTTTGACCTTTACCCCCCCTTTTCTCTTTGTCATATTCTTTTTTTTCCATCCTTTCCCCCTATCATTTTTTCCTCCACCTTTCTTTCTCTCTCTTCTTTCTCTGTCTATCCTTCCCTCTGTGATATTCATAATGAGAAAAGCAGTAGGAGAGAGTTAACACACACCTGGCCCAGTTCTGTCTCTCCAGCTGTCACAGATAACCTTTCCTCTGCTCAACGAATAGGTCAATCTTCTCTTCTCTTCTCTTCTCTTCTCTTCTCTTCTCTTCTCTTCTCTTCTCTTCTCTTCTCTTCTCTTCTCTTCTCTTCTCTTCTCTTAGCCTCTCCTTTAGCTCTTCATTCACCTTTTTATCTTTATCTCTGCACCGTGTCTAATGGTGACCCAGGCAGCCGCAAGGGAACATCTGGGAGATCCATAACAACCGGTGTCAGAAGTGTCCGACCAAGCATGGACAGGGAGCAAACATCCAAACATATCCCATAGCACATGCTAACAAGCGCCATCGCTCTGTGGATGTGTTGTTTTTAGGCATGCACGGAGAATGATTGCTGATGTTATGAGTCAAGCAAGCGGTCTCTGTGGTATTGACTCACGGCTTACACAGCAGTGGCGGTAGATCACAAACTATCACCATGATTTCTACGCACTTCCGAGGCACCTGGGAAAAAGAGGAGTGCTTTGAAGAGTAACTGTGACTAGACAGATATATGCACTTAAATGTACAGGCTAATAGTGTACTTAAGGGCTAAAGGGGCAGTAGCAAAGACATCATGAAGCAGTCTGCTTCACAACTAAATAAGCTACAACCAAAGCTGAAGTTCAGAAAAAATAGACTTACTAAAGGAATAGTTTAAGTTTTTGAATGAAGTGCTTTTCTGTTGTCAGTCGTACCTGCTGTAGATGGCCGTCAGCACACTCCCAGTTTGGAGAAGCGGGAAGTTCTGTCACTGAAGCCAAGCAGTGTACTGCCACCAGACTTCCTTGACAAAAACAGTAATTTTACTCCACAGAACATGGGAATTACTGGTCTACCGCTGCCTCGATCAGTTAGTTAGTTTGTTATTGTGTGACTTTGGTGAATCCCAGCTAACCCTTTAAATCCTAAATCCTGACTGATGCACAGAATTATGTGACATCACCTTTTCCAACTAAGCCCTGTCTATTTTAAACCGGTGAAAGCTCAAAGAAAAAGAAATAAATACAGAAATCTGTCATGTGAAATGACAAAAACTGTACCAACTTTGGCAGAAAATTCCGTCTTCATGTAGCACTCCATCATTCATGTGTATTTTTATGGGGATGGCATCAGCTTGGACATATTCATGTGCTTGCTAGTTCAAAACCTAGGCCATGCTGGAAAAATCTGACAGATG